>JAMRXY010000039.1:1200000-2400000 GCA_024447195.1 Panagrolaimus sp. LJ2414 | reverse complement strand
TTCAAAAAAATTCTTCATTTCAGCCGGTGAAATTTCATCCAAAATAATTTTTCCATAAAATGATAAATCTAATAAAGATTTTTGTTGAATCAAAAATGCCATTGCTTTAAATTCAATTGTGCCAATGTCAAAATGGCATTTTTCAAAGGATTTTGGTAGAAGGGTTTTTAATTCTTTGATTTTGATATTCATTGAAGGATTTGATATTCGTAAACTTGGAATAATTACATTTGATTTTTTTGTTGATGGAATTTTAAGAATCATGGCATCATCTTTTTCTGGAAGTTTCATCTTTGAAATTTGCAGTGACTTTTTGATAAAAATGAGTAAAGCGATCACGAGTAAATTATTTTGGAAAAGAATACTAATTTTTTTGTTTTTACCCAAAAATATATGTACCAGGTGACCTGATTCATTGTCCAGGTCATAGGAATATAGTTTTATTGATTCTTTTGTTTTTCAGGTCATTTATTTTATTTCACATAAACTTTAATTTTTTTTCTGCTATTTGCATTATTTTTTGTGCTTGTATTTGAATATTTAAGTTAATATTTAATAAATAAAATTACGAATACTTTTTTCAAAAAAGTAAAGTTATAACTGATGAAAATCTTATTTTGCCAACACTCTTTCTCTTCCTGCATCTAAAGACATTATTAAAGTTACTGCTGCTAATTTTTCTGTCATTTGTACTTTTTTGAATATTTTAATTTTAACTTATTAATGACAATATTAAATTTGTATTTTCCCTTAAAAATTTTTAATATTAAATTGATAAAATTTTGAACAAGAAAATTAAACGGAAATGCCATTCATCATTTATCAAATAAAAAACATATTGGTTCAACAGAAATATAAAAGCAGTGTTCCAACATTTTTAAAACATTGCCACCGACGCTGGAAAAAATCGAGTTATCGCCGCCAGCGGCACCCTTTGATTTTTGACAAATCCTTTTAAACTTTTCAATTTATCGCAGGCAGCCGGCGAGGAAACACTGTATAAAAATATTTAATTGTAAATAATTATGAAAATCATTACTTGTCATCTAAAATGTTTTTCGCAAACGTTTATTGCAAAGAATTTAATGCAATACTATGAGAATACTGTAGTGTTTGTTTGATAAACAGATTTATTGTTTTTTACAGTAACCTTCTTTTCATAAGAAATGGTTTAAAGCAAAAATTTGTAAAGTAATTTTGTCCCAGCCAACAAGTTGAGTAAATAATAACGATTTATTAAATTAAAATGATGAAGCACAAAAATATTATAAATAAAATAAATCAACGAATATTCTGACCTCAATTGCTTAAAACTTGTTTCACATAAAAAAAGTAAAAACACGTTAAATTAGCTTAAAAAACACAACAATAAAAAGCTCAAGAATTAAATGTAATATTTTCAGTATCTCTTGTATGTTCATCACGGAAGATACGGAATTGGGCAATCAATTTATCAACTGGAACTTCACCACGAACTGCATTATCCCTTGTACGGACATTTACAGTGCCATTTGATTTTTCTTTTTCGCCAATAACAAGAATAAAGTTGAATTGTTCGAGTTGAGCATTTCGGACTTGCTTATTCATCGTATCATGAGTATCAGGTTCAAATTCAACTTCAAATCCAGCATCATAGATACGTTTCTTAACATCTTCAGCATAATCATTCATTGAATCATGGACAGTAATGATTTTAGCTTGACGAGGAGATAACCAGAATGGCCATTTACCTCCAAAACTTTCAGTGAGAATTGCAGTCATCCGTTCAACAGATCCAAGAACAGCGCGATGAATCATTACTGGACGTTGCTTTTCACCCTTTTCGCTAAACATAAGTAATAAAGTAAATTAAGCAACATTAAGAAAAAAAACTCACTCAAAATATGTAAGATCAAATTGTTTAGGAAGTTGGAAATCAAGTTGAATTGTTGCACATTGATGATTTCGGCGAAGAGCATCTTGAATTGTAATATCAATTTTTGGGCCATAGAATGCACCATCACCAGGATTTAATACCCATGGGCGACCACTATTATTCAAAGCAGTTTTGAGTTGTTCTTCAGCATTATCCCATGTTTCAATGTCTCCAAGATATCCCTCTTCCGGTCTTGTACTAAGGTTAAGCTTGAAGGTAAATCCAAACACCTTTTCATAAGCGAATTCCAAAAAGTCCAAACATGCTTGAATTTCTGCAACAATTTGATCAGCTCGACAGAAAATATGTGCATCATCTTGTTGGAAGCGACGAACACGAGTAAGACCAGATAAAGCACCAGAAAATTCATTTCGATGAAGGACACCAAAATCAGCATATCGGAATGGAAGTTCATTATGAGTACGAGGAAGATGATCGAACATCAAACAATGCCCGGGACAATTCATTGGCTTCATTGCATATTGTTCTTTCTCAACTTCAAATCTACAAAAGTATACGGTAACTATGTGGTAAAAAGAAAGTTATTCAAAAGCTTACTGGAACATATTTTCAGCATAATGTTGCCAATGACCACTTTGTTGCCATAGTTTTGCATTATAAATATTTGGTGTAATAACTTCAGTATATCCGCGTTTACGATATTCTTTTCGAATAAATTCAACCAAAGTATTATAAATCTTGGCACCTTTGGGATACCAGAAAGCCGAACCAGGACTCATAGGATGAAAGAAGAAGAGTTCTTGTTCACGACCAAGTTTTCGATGATCCCGTTTTGCTGCTTCTTCTTGAAGCTTTTGCCATTCTTTGAGTTGTTTCGGATCAGGGAATGAAATACCGTATATACGTTGAAGAGATTCTTTTTCAGCATTACCTTCCCAATAAGAACTTGAACATTTTGTAACGGCAAGAGCTTTAACCTTTCCAGTATGACGAACATGAGGTCCACGGCAAAGATCAATCAAAGGGCCACATCGATATACTGTTGTTTTATCAGTCTTAACTTTTTCATTGATGATTCGGCATTTAAATTCATTGTATTTGAACATTTCAAGCAAATCTGCTTTACTCATTTCAAGACGTTCAAATGGTTGTTTATCTTTAACAGCACATTTTGCAATCTCTTCAAGCTTTTTGATATCTTCTTGATTGATGGTAAGATTCTAAAACAATAAGTATTTATCATTTCGCTTAAAAAGAATCAATCTAACTTCTTTGAACATGTCATAATAAAAGCCATCAACAATCGGAGGACCATAACACAAATGTGCACCACAATATCTTTCAACAGCTTCACCCAAAATATGCGCAGAACTATGCCAGAAGACAGCTTTTCCTTCGTCATCATCAAATTTCAAGATTTTTAAAGTTGCATCACCTTCGAATGGACGATCAAGATCCCATAGCTATAACAATATGCATTAAAAAGGTGTTATTATCGAAAAGCTTTTACCTCATTATTAACTTTAGCAATAACAGCTTGATCAGCTAATCCACGACTAATCTTTTCAGCAATTTGTAACGGTGTTGTCTTCCAAGATTCACCTTCCATAATCTTTCCATCACCAAGGGTAATTTTGATTGGTTCACTTGTCTTTGATTCAAGTTCTTCCTTGTGCTTTGCCATCAATTTATCAAAGAGATGGATACGCTCTTGGATAAAATCCGGCCATTGCTGTAGCTCTTCTTTGGATTTGTTGATTTTCTAAAAAAAGATGGATACAGGTCACCATATATTTATTATCAAAAATTTAAACATACAAGTTCTTTCCCTATCGGGGCATTTTCTTTTTCTGCAACGGCAGCACTCATGACTCGTTTTGATATTGCAAAAATTCGAGCTCGAGACTGGAATGTTAAAAGAGTTTTTCCAACAAGTTTAAAAATGGTCGTTTTGATCTAAAAAGTAATGGTATTAATATAAGTAGAACACAACAAAAATCAAGTAAATCTAAATAAACGCAAATAAACAAAAATAAAACGCGATATTCAAAAGTAGGTACATATTGGGAAGAAAAATAGATGTAATATGGGTATCATAAAGCTCGTGTAATACATAAAGCTTTTGCTAAACAGGGAAAGACCAACAAAATATAAAACGCATCAAAGTAATCAGAGGTGGAGGAAGATGCATGTGTTAAGCATGTATTAAATAATAACGGCTGTCTTCAACTGTAACACATATAAGTTTAACCTAAACCAACGCAAAAAACGGGAATCAAGGAATGTTTAGAAGGTGTAACACGTCAAGTAAAATAAGTTGCCCTAATCTTATGTTAAAAGTACGATGATGCAATAAAATGAACCTGCAAAAGTATAAATGATAGGAAGGGGGATAAATAAAGCCAACACAACAGAGTATATCCGACACTTATAAACCATGATGCAATAAAGGTTTATCTTAAACCTGCTGAAAAGGAAAGGGAAAATATATAAAAGCAAACGCTGTAAAGCTTGTGTAAAGGTGTATCCAACAGGTAAATATTCCAGTTTAACGTTTTACAACCAAAATGTAAAATTTTATTATACAAAGAGGCTAAAAATGGATATAAAAACTGCAACATAGAAGCCTAAAAGTTGTTGAGTGATTACCTTCAAAAAAGACATACAAACTACATTCTACTATTTTACTACCAAAGTAAAAACGGAAGGAAAGAAACCTTCCAACTTTTAATACATCATTTAAAGGGTAATAACAACGCGGAAGACATTGCACGTGGCAAATAAAAGGTAGTAGAAGAAGTAAAAATGCAACAAATTTATTTTTAATGTTGCGGTGGAAAAAAATTTGAAGAGAACAGCAGCTGCAACGAAGAAAAAGAAAAAACGAGGGAGGCCAAGCCCGTGTTGCTGCTCACGTTTAGCCACATTTTTCTTCATTCATGTGACGATGATCGTTGACAATTTCTTATCATGTTGAATGTAATGTTGGAACATTAATGAAATTTTTAAATTTATATAAAAAAAACTTTAAAACTAAAAATAATTCTGTAATGTTTGGAAAAAGTGATGCAACTTTTTTTTACTTTTTTTCAACTTTTGTTGACTCATTTGTTTCGTGTTAAGATTTTTCAAAATCCTTTGCGATCACGAAAAATTTTTGTTTGTAAAAAATTTCAAATTTTTACGCAATGTTTTTGTTACAATATTTTTACCAAACTTTATTACTCCATTATGATTTATATTTTACAGTAATAATATGGCATCAGATGCAAGGATAATTGCAGTTGATATTGGAACTTCAAAGATTCGAGTATGCTTATTTGATACACAAATGAAGTTGAGATGGTTTGAAGAAAAGAATGTTGAGATTATTTATGAGCTGCAAAATGATATTTTAATTGCTGAAATGGAACCTGACATTTTGTGGAAGCAGTTTACGGAGCTGGTGGAGATGGCAAGTAAGAGAATTTTGTGGTTTTGAGGGTTAATAGATTTTATTTTGTTGATCCGATACAGTAATCTGACAGAGTTTGTGTGCTTGCCCATCGCATTATCTTTAATGTCCGTATCCAACTTTTTTTAACATGTTTATTAAAACACATTTATGCTTACATTAACCTTTTTAATCAGCATTCTTTACATTTTCAGTTCAACAAGCTGGTGGTCCATCATACATTTTATCATGTGGAATCTGTACTCAACGAAATACTTTTTGCTCCTGGAATAAAACAACACTTGAACCATGCCATCGACTTGTAGTTTGGAAAGATATGAGAGCCAAAGATGTCTGCAAAGAATGGAATCAGTCTTTTACTGTTAAAGGCTTGAATAGTGCTGGAAAATTTGCACATTTTATTACTCGATCTGAAAGATTTAAAGCTGCAAAAATGTTTCAATTCTTAAATACAATGGTTACTCAACGATTTTTGGTTACACTGGAGAAAAATTCAACAATGAAGAACTTGTTAAGGGATGATAAGCTGGCCTTTGGCTGTATTGATACTTGGTTGATGTCAAAATTATCCAACGGAAAGCTATATTTAAGTGAAACGAGTTGTGCCTCGTCAACTGGTTTATTTGATCCATTTTTAAATGATTGGGGACATACGATATTGAGGTTGATTAAATTTCCAGTATCTTTACTGCCGGAACTTATCGATACTGTAACAGAAGGAAAGCCTTTGATGTCAGTGGATGAAAGTATTTTTGGATTTCCTTTAAAGATTGGAGCTTTGGTATGTTGCTTTTTTGCAAAATGCTGATTTTGGTTATAATATTTTGATTTCGGGCAAACGGAAAGTTTCGATTTTTTGGGAAGGAATATTTGTTTATTCAACTTTTTGATTATGCCGAAAAAAATTCTCTTGCGTTTTGAAGTTTAATTTCGATGTTGCCTTGTTTTTTTGTATCTTGTTTGATCTACATTTACTTATCTATTTCAGGTAGCTGACCAACAATCTGCTTTATTTGGTGCTGGATGTATAACTCAAGGATCAGTGAAGATCTCTCTCGGCACTGGAACCTTTGTTGATCTGGTTACAGGTTCTTCTCCACATGCTTCCATGCATGGCCTCTATCCTCTTGTTGGATGGAGAACAAAAAATATTCCATTATTTATTGCTGAAGGAAAATCTGATGATACTGCAACTTTGCTGAATTGGGCATTATCAATTGGACTTTGTTCAGATATTTCTGAAACTTCATCCATCGCTCAACTCACAACTGCTGAACCAAATTTACATTTTGTTCCTGCATTTGGAGGAATTCAAACTCCATTAAATGATGACAATGCATGCTCGGCATTTCTTGGAATTCGACCTGAAACAAGTAAAGAACAAATGATTCGAGCAATTTTGGAAGCAATCGCATTTCGAGTTTATCAAATTTGGCAAACGCTGGAGGAAGAAGTTGCATTTGAAATTGGTAATACTGTAAGGTGAGTGTTTTATCTTTCTGTTGAAGAGTTTTGAAATCTTACTGGTCGTGTTTTTGTTAATATACACATTTTTGGGGTACTGTAGGTTGGAGATACTATAGTAAATGATAAACAATTTTCAGGATATGTGGTGGTGTAGCTCAAAATGATTTTGTTTGTCAAACAATTGCAACACTTATCAACCGACCAGTGCAAAGATTAGTTGATGGACAATTTACTGCTGCCAAAGGTGCTGCTTTGCTAGCTGGCATTTCATCAGGTTTGTGTATTTTACAGTAACCTTCTTTTTCACAAATATGCGTTTATTTCAGGATTATGGAGTCTAGAATCATCAACAAATTTAATAAGCATTCAACAAACGTTCGTCCCAGATATCTCCTATCAATCATATCTACTTTCACAATTCTCTGGCTGGAATAAAGCTGTTCAAAGATGTCTAAAATTTTATAATTCGTAGGTTTTATAAATTTGTATATTTTTAAAATTTGTAAAAGTTTCTCTTGAGATTTATAATGTTCTGTACTTAATCAAATATGTGAGCTTAATAAAAAATTTTAACCTTTTGTTTTTTATAGACGTTAAAAAGAAGTTTCGTATTTATTTTTTATACAACAAAGTTTTAAAAATGCAGAAATATAGAAATATATTAGAACAACTTGTCTTGAATTAAAATACTAGGTTTCGCTTTATCCATATTCCAACCAGATACCATTTGACTAATCGCTTCTTTAAATTGTAGTTCTTGTTCAGGAACGGCATATTCCAAAATGAAATTAAAAAAAGCTTTTGGAGCAGCACACTTTTTAATGAATGAACACAATAGGCTGAAATTTACTGTTGGTGATAAAATATACCGAAGAATTTCAAAGCAAATAACAGAATTAGGGGTGAGAATGCTAGTAATAATTTCCAATGTTTGATTTGTAATTAAAGTTTTCTGGGATGTTCCACTGGGTTTAGCTTGGATAAATTCTGTAACTTGAGGCGTTTGGTTCAAAATTAAATCAAGTGGAATATCATTTTCGTGATCATCAATTATCGCAGTCCGAACAAGATAAACCGTTTTAACCTTTTTTGAACCAGTCAAAATTTTATAGTCTTGGAAATTTAAATTCTTTTCGAGAATATACAAATTATTGATATCACATCGATATATTTTTGAGCAGATAATTTTTGCTTGTTTTTGATAGCCTTCCCAGAGATTTAGCTTTTCAGTGAACCAAAATTTGGCATAAAAATATTTAAGTTTTTGGATGTCATAAAATATACCATAATTCGGCCATCTAATTTTTGAAAAATATCCATCTTTAACAATTACAATGGCGTTTTTTACAAAAAAATATTTGCAAGTTTGTTGCAATTTCTCAGTACATTTTGGGGAGGCAGGATTTTGATTCATGTAATAAACAATATTTGATGGAATTGAAAATTCTTGGCTTCGAGGAGAATCAAATGAATAATTTTCACGATCATTCTTGTATGCCATCACCACTTTTTGAAAATAACAAAAATGACAGAAAGAAAAGCACAAATGCAGTTTTTTATTTGAAGAAGTTCTGCCCTTTTAAAATTTGAACTGTTGTTTTGTGTGTATCTTTTTTGTAGTCTTTGCTTTACACATAAATGGTTCATACAATGTAAGGAAGTCTTGCTTTCTCATCAATGCCTTGGCATAATACCATGTGCCACTGACAATTGTGAGATAAATGTATAAGGAGGAGGAACAAATCATTTATTTTTGGTGATCAATAAAACTCGAACAACAATATTAATTTATTTATAAATTTGAAGTACAATACGGTGTTTATAAACAAATAACACATTTATTACATTAAAAATTGGAATTTAAATTTTTATGATTCTTCTGTTACACATTACAAAAAAGTATTTTAAAAAATCACAAAATTTTTTTAAAAATTTGGAGGGGTTGCGGTACAAATAAAATTCATGATTTTATTAACTGTGTTTTGAGCTGCGGTGCTGTCAGCTACCGTAAGATTTAAAGTAAAATCAAAGGGCAGTTTTGAGATTGATGGTTCTGTGGAAAGCAGGACACCGAAAAAATAGGTTGTTGGATTTGCATTTTTTAGTTCATTCATTTTTGCGACTGATGCATTAACATTGATTAATGGATTTTTGAGAAAGATTACAACTACTGGTGTTGCAGGATATGTTAATTGAGCAGGCAAAACAGCTTCATAATATGACAAATCTCTAAAGATACGTTTTATATTGTAAATTTTATATTTATGCAAAAAACCTACTGAATCACATTAGAAGTTGTTGAAGTATAATATGGTGGATTAAAAAGTGGAAAAAGTTCAGATTGTAAAGCTTGAAGGTCACTCAATGGTGTGGCCGGAGGGGTTGAACCTTGGGCATTTGCAGCAAAAATGCTTAACCAACGTTTTGGATTTCCTAGTGTTGGATGGGTTGAACTGAATTGGATAATGTTATGGTATAAATCAAATAATTGATGCGAATTTCCAGTATCAAAAAAATAATTTAAATAAATATTCATTGTTGTTTCAGTTGCACATTTTTGAATTGGGATTACTGTAGGTCGAGCAGTAGAGATTACTGTAGATGGTGAAGTTGGAATTACTGTAGGTTGAGCAATTGTTGTTGCAAATGTTGAAGCTTTATTTTCAGCAGAAAAAGTAAGGAAAAAGAACAGGGAAAATTTTAACAACATTATTCAACAAGTTTTTTTTTCAAAAACTGATACAAAAACAGAAAGGGTTCCTACTCTTTAAATATTCCCAAAATGAAGGCTATTAAAAGACAAAACATTTTCTTATCAAACACAAGAACATTAAAAAATGCTGATAAAAATAACAAATAACTCGACCCTTCGTTCCCCAAAATCAACAGTATGCTAAAAAAATTCTTTTATCACAATTTTTAATGTCGAAAGAAAGAAAAATCCCAGATTCTTAAAAAATGATAAGCATCGACCTTTTAAGTTTCCAAATTTAGAACAAAAATGTTAAAAATCAGGTTATAATTTTGTTTCATTTTTATGTCTTTGTTATATAAAAAATGTCAAGAATTAATTTTTAGTTGGTTAGTCAAACATTAAATATCATTTTTAATACTTTTAATTTATTAACAATAGTTAAAATCTTAATATTTTTTAATTGTGGAAAAACAATTTAGCTTGATCGAAAATTTCTAATATTATTAAGGATTCGATCACTTTCACGTGCCCCACTTAAAAATGCTCCAATAGCAGTTTGAAAATGGTTTTGATGGGTTGCTTCACCGGCAAACTGAATTCTAATTTTGCCATTTCTCATTACAGGGATTGCCATATCAGAATGCCGAATTCTGGCTTGAGCTTGTTCAAAGCTTACATAACTGTATGATCCACCAAATAAATCATTTTGAGACCATTTTTGTCTGAAATTTAAATATTTTTATAATTTGTTATTTATGACTTTAACATTTTTTGAGATACCGTATAATTGCCAATGGTAAAGGAATTGAATAATTTTGATAAATATCTCGAAAAAGGTTAGTTAAAATTTGACCAAGTTCTTTATCGGAAATTGCATCAACTTTTGAAACACCATCTCCAGCAATCCATCCCATCAGCATATTTGGGGCCCATGAAAGTTTCTAAAATGACTACAATAATGGCTTGTGCAACGTTTTCTCTTAACACGAAAAAAAGGAAGATATTTTCTGTCTTTTTTCGTGCTAAGAAAAAGTTCCGCACAATTATATGTAAAAAATTATACAATTCTTGATTTGCTTACTTGGAACACAAAAAATTCAGATTCAATATTGCTGATTCCACTTCGACTACTGCTGCATCCTGGAATTAACAATGGAGTCAAAATTGAATCAGCCCAAGAAGTTTCGGAATATTCAACAAAAATTTTTTCATTTTTTCCAAATCCAATTTTATTAATTGCTTGTAATTTTTGTGCGGGTAATTGTGGGGTAAACATTTGTCTAGCAAATTTTTTTAAATGTCCAATTGCTGATGTTACAATGACATAATCAAATGCATCATTTATTAAGGTTCCATTAGCAAGCAAAAGTCTTGTTTTTTCACCCACAAAATTGATATTCGCGATTCGATGATTCAAATATAACTTTGAAGATGGAATTTTGGAGGCAAGATGAGAAATAATTGCTAAAATTTGCATAACTGATATTATTTATTTATTACCAATAAATACCTGTGTATCCAATTTTGTTTGTTGCATATTCAATGCTTCTCCCTGAAGGATCAAGATCATCCCATTCAACCAATGAACGCAGACTTAACTATAAAAATTTGCATATATTATTTGTAATACAAAAATTGGATATTTTTTACATCGTCCCATTTTGCAGCATATTCAAATTCAATTCCAGAACGATATTTTTGAGTTAATGAATCAAAAATTTGTCGGCGATATCCAGTCGAAGCATTTTGTATCTAAAAATTTAGGGATAAATTGGCATTGATTTTTTTTGTTGGAAATGACTGGTTTTAATTAGATTTAAAAATTCTAAGACATACTTTTAAAAAATTTGCATAATCTTTGTCATACATTGATTTAACAGTTTCAACGTAACTTCTTTGTTCATTATTTTCAGCGGTATGAGTGTACGAGTCTTCCAAAGGATCAACAAATTCCTCAAAAGCTTCCAAATCAGATCTAAAAAAATTTGAATATTGGCGCAAAAACAAATTTTAAAGCAATTTTAACAGATTAGAGTTCAAAAAAAAAAAGTTCTAGTTTTATTCAAATTTTTCAAAGGAAAAAAGCATACTCTTTGATTGGGCAATTTCCATATCGATATACCAAATCATCATCAGAATATTCATTGTCAAGAATTCCCAATTTTACAGCTAATTGATACAATGGATTTCTGTTGCCATTTATATATTGTGCTCCCATTTGCAAATATCCATCTTCTGTAAAAAAATGTTTTTGTGTTCAAATTTCTACGGTACAAAAATTATACATAATATACGGCAGCAAGATTACAGTTTAAATAAAAATGTTAAAAAAGTCAAAAATCTTACTGTATTTTATCGGGAAAACTCGACCACCAATTCGATTTTCAGCTTCAAAAATCACAAAATTTTGAAAACCTTTTTCTAATAATTTATTAGCAGCACTGAGCCCTGCCACTCCAGCTCCAATAATTGCAACCTTTGGTTCCGCACACAAACATAAATTTAAACAAAAAATAAATATTAAACTTGAAAGAGAAAAATATTGAAAGTTAGACATTGTAATTTTAAACAAGTCTGAAAAAACCTTTAAAATATACTTTCTTTAAATATTTGTTTGTTTTTTGGAATTTGTTTTGTTAGAAAAATTATAAATTGAATCCCACATTTTTTCTCTCGTTTTTTTGACATACAAAATAATCTCAAACTCAAATAAAACAATGTCATGCATTTGAACTTTTACAATTTTTTTTCTGTTTTAATTGGTAAAACGTGTAACTCTTTTTTTGTTTCGCATAAAATTGTTCGAGGAAGATTTTTCATTTTTTTTGTTTGAGCAATAGTATTTTATTGACAAAAGCAAACAATTTTTGCTTTGATTTCTTAAAAGCATTGTTTTAAAAAAGATAATCAAAGTTGTCACAGATTTTATTTATTCAACAATTATGAATTTTTTTCATTCTTTTTCGATCGACCTAAATGTTGGTCAAAAATTAAAAAACATCAAAAATGCAAATCTCTGCCCATTTTTTCTGCAGAAAATTATTGCAAAAATATGCAAATTTTTGTTTATTCTTCTTCAACTTTGCTTTCTTCATTGATAATCATTGATATTTTTCATTTGTGAAAAACTGAAGCAATTTGTTCAGTCGTTCAAAATGGGCTGCTCTCTTTCACTTTTTCATCACGCATATTCTCCTTTCAAACGATGTTTTTCTCGTCGTCGTTCAAATGTTGCTTGTTCTTCTTCAACTTCTGTTACAACTGCTGTATCTCCAATCTTCTTTGAAGGACCTGCTCGTCGTCAATATTTTGCTTTACCAGATCCTATCATCTATTATATTGCTAAGAATGCATCAAATGCAGCTGTATTTCGAAAACTTGTTCAATCATGTAAATACTTCTTCATCAAAAGACCATTGATTGTTATTTCTTGTTTGCATCCAACAAAAGATGGATGGAGAACTTGCTTAATTGACAAAGATGGTTATGAAACATTTGAAATGAAAAATTTTCAAACAAAAATGCTTTGGTTATGTGACAATAAACGTGACAGTAATTGGTATGTTTCATTAAAATAATGCAGGTGTTTTGGATTTTTTGACATTAAAATTATTGTTTTTCAGCATCCTGCCTGAAGTAAGACATGCACCAACTTTTGATTTTCTATTGACAATGATGATTCCAAAATTATATCGAGTTGATGCTTCTTCATTTGAGTTCCGTAATATCACATTTACTTTTGAAGAAATTTTATTTTTTGGTTCTCCAAATGCAACAAAGTTACATTTATATAATTGTATTATTCAATATGAAAATGGTGAATCCGTTCAACTTGAAACTCTTCTTGCATAATTTCCAATACTTGGCTGCATTTGGTAGTAAGTTTTTTCTAATTTTTTCTCTTTTTCTTATAAAAATTTGAATATTTTAGTACTTGTAATCCAGATGGATCAGATATTTCAAACAATACTGTCAAAGAAATGTTATCAAATCCTAATTGGTCAAAGATGAAATTCTTCCATTTAGTCGAAATTCCTGATACTTTTGATATTGAAAGTTTTATACTTTTATGAAGGTATACGTCTTGTTAATTCCTCTTTTATTTACAATTCATTGATTTTATTTTAGAGCCGGGATGATTTTTATTGTTGTCTTGGTTTTCGTTCCGATATCGCTGATGATTATCATGAACGTCTTCAAGCAATTATTGATGATCTCCTTTCAACCGAATCAACAAGCTTCTGGTTTCCTAGTTTTCATGTCCCAAATTTGCATCCTGAAACAAATAAAGCATTGAAGAAACGTTTTGAAGAAGATTGTGATCGTCGTAATATTAAGCCTAAAATTGTATCTTTTTAAATTTTTACTTCTGCCTTTCCTTTTGTTTTGTCAACTAATAGAATAAATATGATATTTCGAATTTAATAAATTTTGTTTATTTGACACATTGCATATATAATTTATTGGCAAATATATTTAAAAAGTGCCACAAAAGTACCGTAACCTTTATATGGACAAGTAATGATGTTACGTAAAAAAAATTATTTTTCTCACTACCATCTGCCCACGTGTGTAACGGTTGCGTATGTTTTTTAGGGACTTAAAACCATTTCAAAAATGTCTATTTCGTTTGACAACGCATTTATCACTTATATAAACGTAATAAAAAGTTTTTACTAAAATTATTTAAATTCATAAAATTTTAAATTCAAATTTTATGTTACAGTACAAATGAAAGCAAAAATTCGATCGACTGCAAAAATTGGAGCAGATTGATCAAATGTCGAAAGTTTCAAAGTGTAATCAAATGGCAGCTTTGAGATTGATGTTTCTCTTGATAAAAGTATTCCCATAAAAAATGTTGTTGGATTTGCATTTTTAATTTCGATCATTTTTGAAACTGATGCTTCGATGTTTTCCAGGGGGTTTTTAAGAAACATAACAATCACTGGTGCTGCATAAAATGTGAGTTGAGAAGGTAAAACACTTTGGTAATTTGTTAAATCCCTATAAAATATTAATATGTACAAATATATTCAAATTTTCTTACTGTATGACCGATGATGTTGTAGTTGGATAAAATGGAGGACTGTAAAGTGAAAAAAGATCAGACTCCAAAGTTTGAAGATCAGAAAATTTTGTCATATTTGGTGTTGAACCATTTGCACTTGCACCATAAATGCTTAAATACCGTAATGATGTTTCTGTAGATGGCTGAGCAGTTGTATTTGTGAGAATGTTTAAATACAGATTAAACGTTTCTGGTGCAAGTCCGGTGTCGAAAAAGTAATTTAAATAAATATTCATTGTTGCTTCAGTGGTGCATCTTTGACTCGGGATTACTGTAGGCCGAGAAGTTGGGAGTACTGTAGATGGTGAAGTTGGGAGTACTGTAGGTTGAAAAGTTGTTGTTGCAAATGTTGAAGCTCCATTCGCTGCAGGAAAAGCAAGGAAACAAAACAGGAAAATTTTTAACAAATCAAACATTATTCAACAGCTGGATGCCGCGAAAGTGATACAAATAGGTGGATTTTAGTACTCTTAAATACGCATCCAAACGGAAGCTATTTTGACTTTTTCTCTCCAAAAACATTTTGTTATCAACAGAAAAATCATCTGATTTTTGTAGAAAAATGTGATTGATAATAAATAAATGCTTTCTGATTCGTGATTCACTTTTATTTTGTAGACATTGTAATGAAGAAATAATTTCAACTGTAATGAGAAAAAAATTCACAAGCAAATTAATTTTTCATTCTTTAAAAAATCACGTTGCATTTTCCTTTTGAAATTGCTAAAAGCATCTGCTTTTTTGTTATCTTGGAATTTAAAATTCTTATTCGCATCAGCCTGAAAAATCAAATGGGTGAGGCTTGCCTGAGATGTTTGATACTTTTGGTATCTACAGTATCTCTAATAAGAAAATAAGAAAGAAACTTTGATCGTAACATCAGTTGATTCTGTCATTCCTAAAAAATTTTTAAACATTTTTATCGCCAAAAATTAACTCAAAAATTTTACAAAAATGTGGGCAACATCTTTTCATTAGGGTATTATTTTTGGAACAATTATTTTAGTAATGAACATGACACAATCACTTGGTATTTAAGAAATCTATCTTAACTGATCAAAAATGTATTATGTTTCTGAGTGTGACCTTTTTGTTTAATTTATGCCATCCAAAACGGTCGAAATACCGAAAAAGCTAAGTCAACAATTTCTCGTCTGCATTTCCTATGTTGCGTGAAGAAAAACTTGATTAACGTTTTATTTATTTGTAACATTAAACAACAACATTTTTAAAATGACGGTGGAGTTACAGTGCATATAAAATTAAAGATGTTTAATACTGTAACATCTGGCGCAGTATTATCAGCAGGCGTAATATTCAAAACGTAATCAAAGGGTAATTGGGAGAGTGTAGGTTCTGCTGACAAAAACACTCCCATAAAATAGGTTGTTGGATTTGCATTTTTTAGTTCAATCATTTTTACAATTGACGCAGATAAATTGTCTACAGGATTGTAGAGGAACATTACAATGACTGGTGTTGCAGGAGCCATACTAGTAAGTTGACCTGCTAGAGTGTTCTGATAATAGATTAAATCCCTTAAATTATTTGATTATTTCGTAAGTCAAATATTCAAATTCGTGTATTTTTACTCTAATATGGTTGACGTATAAGAACTCGTGAAAGGAGGATTTAAAAGATTATAAAGTTCAACTTCCAATATCTGCGTTGATGAAAAGGGGACAGGAGCATTTACTGTACCATTTGAGTTTGCCCCATAAATACTTAACCAACGCGTTGGTGTTCCAGCAGTTGGTTGTGAAAGTGTTTCAGTGAGAATGCCGGTATATAAAGTTAATAAGTCAGATATTGAGACACCTGCACCAGTGTCAAAGAAATAAGTTAAATAAACATTCAATGTTGTTGAGACACATGTGAGATCTGGTGTAACTAAAGGTCTATCGGTTGTTGGAATTAATGTTGTCGTTGTTGTTGTAGCTGTTGTTGATGCTGCTGTTGTTGTTGTGGTCGTTGATGGAGTCGATGTTGACGATGTATTGAAATCAATTTCATTTAATTTACAAACATACGGTTTAGTTTTAAAACAATCTTCAGCATTCCAAAAACCATTTGTCAGTAACACAGAAGCACAATTATTTCCAGTAATGTTTTGGGGTTGACCAGAAGCCCAATTTTTGAAGTCAAATAAGCTGTTATCAACCCATGTCCAATTTTTTGACGACACTAAATTTGTAAGACCAATCCAAAAATCAGCTACTGTACTTTCATGACATAAAGTTTCAGCTTTTTCTAAAATTTCTTTTTTTATTTTCGTTAATGTAAATATAAGTTGCTTACGTGCAATAAAAGCATTGGTAAATCCATCATGAATTGAAGTTAATTCTCCACCTAATGAAATACAGTTTGATGTAGCTAATGCAAATCCGGTCGCATTTGATTCAAACAAGAAACAATTATTTTGCCATTCATAGCTTCCCTCAGGGCATAGAGCAAAGCACATTGAAAGTTGGGTAATTATTAAAATAAAACAATAATATTTCATTTTGAACAATGATTTTGGCGTTGAGGGAAACAAATTCTTTGAGGGGAACAGCCTATAAAACAAATTTATCGAAAATTAAATAAAAAATGAACAATGATTGAGGTATAGTTTTAGGGAAAGTTTTTTTTATCAAAAAAGAAAGAAGTGATTAGGGGTATTGGAAACCTCTTATTTTTAATATGTCCTGGTTTTTTGTTTCTTTTATCTTCTTCTGTTACGGAAAGAATTATTGATTTTGTTCTTTTGTTAACAAGCAGATGTTTCTGTAATCGAAACAAGAAAATAAAAATTCTAAAAATCTTTAGAATTCTTATTATTTAGGATACCCTTTTGCTTTAAAAAACAAATTTTTGCATTAAAATTATTAATCTTTGTTTTTCTAAAAATTAGTTTTTCAAAAAGAAAAAAGTGAACAGTACTCTTTTTGCACAAAATGATAATTGAATAATACCAACAAACAGTTCCGAAATTCTGTTTCGTGTCGGCATATAAAACGATAAAATATAAAAGTTTTCGAAACTTCACAAAAAAAGACAGAAAACCTTTTATTTTGCAAATTTTTGTTTGCAATTTGGAAGATATTTAAGGACAACATTTTAGTTTGCAAACTTTTTATAGGTTATTGGGAGCAGTGTTTTCCCGATTCCATTTTTTCCGATTCTTTTTTGGAATCGATTCCATTTATTTTTCCGATTCCAATTCCGATTCCGATTCCATTGACTAGAATCGATTCTTTCATGAGAATCGATTCTTATCGATTCCGATTCTTCCTTTTTGTTGATTTGTCTCTTACAAAAATTTTGGTGATAATTAACGTGGACAATGAGCTTAAAACACCATAATTTTAATTTTTAACATTGATTAGATGAATTTTAAACAATATAAACATGATAATTGATTCAAATGAACTTATAATTTATCATTTCATAAAAAAGATTAACATTAACATTATGGTTTATATGGAAAAGTTGGAATCGATTCCTTTTATTTCGATTCCGATTCGATTCCATCGATTCCTGATACCGATTCCGATTCCTTCGATTCTCACGTGAGAATCGGAATCGGAATCGAGAATCGAGAATTGGAATCGGAATCGGGAAAACACTGATTGGGAGAAACCTTTTTATTTGCAAGAATTTTTTGCAATTGAATGGGTTCTTTGAATATATCTTTTTAATTGCAAGAATTTCTTGCATTTGAAATGGTATTATCAAGGAAGCTTCCAAGTTGCAAGAATTTCTTGCAATTGAATGGGTTTTTTAAAGAAAGCTTCCAAGTTGCAAATATTTTTTGCATTCAGAAAGCTTTTTATTTGCAAACACTTTTTTTGCAAATTTTCATCATGCTTTTTTGCAAATGCTCTTTTTGCAAATCTTCATGATGAACATTTGTGCAAATTCCTCAAAATATCTGACCTATTGGCGTTGTTCCCTGGATTTATAGGTTTTTGGACATGCTGAATCCACATCTGATACATTTTTAACGTTCCGGTTTCTAAAAAATGCACAGTATGCAAATTATGAGTTTGCGTTCATGTTCTTATACACTTTTTTCAACCTGAAGACTGTTGTCTCAGTGGCGCAGTTGGTAGTGCGTTGCTTTTTGCCCCAAGTGCTAAAGGTTTTCCCCCGGCTGTGCATTTGCAAAAAAGCATGATGAAAATTTGCAAAAAAAGTGTTTGCAAATAAAAAGCTTTCTGAATGCAAAAAATATTTGCAACTTGGAAGCTTTCTTTAAAAAACCCATTCAATTGCAAGAAATTCTTGCAACTTGGAAGCTTCCTTGATAATACCATTTCAAATGCAAGAAATTCTTGCAATTAAAAACATTTATACGAAAAACCTTATAATCTGCAATTTTCCAAAAGGTTTTCAAAAAAATATCTTAATTTGCAAAATAAAAGGTTTTCTGTCTTTTTTTGTGAAGTTTTGAAAACTTTTATATTTTATCGTTTTATATGTGCAATTGGATTTATAAATGAAAAAACGAGTTACGACGACATTTTTGCAAATTTTTATTGTTTTTGGCGTTCTATGCCTAATATCGCCCGTTTAAAAGGGTCACATGTCTTAGTTTCTAATTTTTCTGAACTCAGCTCGTCAATGGCTTTCGAATGGTACCACATTTGTCATTTTATCTTTAAAGATGGTGATTTTTCATTTTTGACCTGACAAATTTGCATATCGAAAACTAGGGCACTTAGGACGAAAATGACGTTTTTTGACCTTGTTTACCTAGAAAACCCACTTTATACCCTTCTGACATGACTTTCAGCCTCCTGTGCCAGGGAATGTTTAAGTTTTTCAAAAATCGGGCTTTATTCAGTCCTTTCTGCAGCAAAATTTTCAATCCACTCTGATCAGAAACAACTGATTTTTTTGTATTTATTGTTCTTTCAAACTATACTTGTTTGAATAACATATAACAATTTTACAGAAAATAGATGAATATTGTGAAAAAATTTATGGATTCAAAAAGCATAGCAATCAAATTTTTTTAAAAAAATGGCTAAAATGAGGGTTTAGATGCTTTACATATAAAATTAAAGATGTTAATTGCTGTAACATGTGGCGCAGTATTGTCAGCCGCCGTAATATTTAAAGTGAAATCAAACGGCAATTGTGACAGTGTTCGTTCTGCAGAAAGATATACTCCCATGAAATATGTTGCCGGATTGACATTCTTAAGTTCAATCATTTTTGAAATGGATGCCTCTAAATTATCCACAGGATTGTAGAGGAACATTACAACGACAGGTGTTGCAGGAGCATTCATGGCTGCAAGTTGACCAGCTAAAGTGCTTTCATAATATATTAAATCACTAAAAATTTTTCATTGTTTGGGAATAATTAATCGACTAACTTACTCTAGAATGGTTGATGTGTTGTCCATAGTGAACGGAGGATTTAGAAGACGAAATAGTTCACTTTCCAGTGTGTCCGATGATGAAAATGGAACAGGAGCATTTTGCACACCTTTCACTGAACCATTTGCGTTTGCCCCATAAATACTTAACCAACGCGTTGGTGTTCCGACGGTAGGTTGTGAAAGTGTTTCAGTGAGAATGCTGTTATATAAAGTGTATAAAGCAGATACTGAAACACCTGCACCGGTGTCAAAGAAATAAGTTAAATAAACATTCAACGATGTTGAGACACATGTTGGATCTGGTGTAAATGGAGGTCTATCAGTTGTTGGGCCTATTCCACCAGTTGAAGTAATTATAGGTTCTCCGGATGGGGAAGTTGTTGGAATTTCTGAGGATGACGGATTTGATTCAGCCGGCGTCGTTGAAGATATTGGTGGTGACGCAGGTGAAGATGAAGGTTGATTATTGTCGGTAATAGTAGTAGTTGATCCAGATGGTGAAGAGGATGGCGGATTATTTTCCGTTACTGTTGTAGTTGGTCCAGATGGTGATGAAGAAGGTAGATTATTATCGGTCACAGTTGATCCTGGTGATGAGGAAGGAATCGGTACTTCGGTTGTTGTTATAGATTGACTAGTTGATGTTGTTCCACTTGGTGATGGAGTTGGTGAAGATGAAGGCGGATTTTCACCTTCTGTTGTCGTTATTCCTGCAGTTGAAGAAATTTCTCCTGCTGTTGGAGAAACACTTGAACTTGGTGAAGGAGAAGGATTTGAAGGTGGTGGGGTAGTTGTCATGACTGGAGTGCTATTTAAATCCGACACATCTCCTGGAGTTTGGGAAGCAGTTGTAGATGTTATTGGTTGTGTCCCTGTTTGAGTTGAAGTTGTAATTGGTGGTGCACCTGTTTCAGTAGTAGTGGTTACGGGTGGAGCAATTGTTGGTGTTGTTGTTGATGGAGTCGTTGATGTAGAAGTTGGTGAAGGGGTTGTTGAAGTGGAAGTACCTGGAATAAACTTACGTCGAAAATGCTCAGGTTAAATTTATAAAGTATTCAAAAGAAACATTAAGTAAGAACAGTTTGAATAATTTATTTTTAGTCAAAAAGGGTTGTTAAAGGTAAAACAGATAGAAAGAAGAAGAAGCGATAGTTCAAAGATAGGTTAAATTTAAAAAACATGTTAGAAAAGAAAAACAACAAAAACACTGAAGCAGAAGTTACAAACCCGGAGTTGTTGTTGTTGAAGTTGTTGTGGTGATATTTCCGCTTAGAAGAGCTTAAACAAATTAGTTAGATTTTGAGTACCCTAATTATACTTACCATTTTGGCAGAAATCCCCATAATACCCAGATGGGCATTGACAAACAACCATATCAGCTGTACCACCATTTTGGCAAATTGGTGTTTGACATTCATCCCCGGTATAATTAATTGAGCAAACACAAAATCCGTAGGCATCAGTATTTGCACCATTTGAACAGGCAGCAGCTTGATTCATATACCAATGAATTTGTTGGAAATTATTTCCTTGTTCATCTTGACCATTTACTTGGATTTGAATTGCTGTTGTTGCACCGATTACTGGGATCTAAAATTTGCATACTATTAGCCTAAGCACTTTTTCAGATACAGTATACCATAATCTGTGGAGTAATAAATTGATATGCACATCCAGTTGGATCACGTGGACCCAAAGCTGATCCCCCGACAAGAGTAAGAACTCCGTTATCTCCATTGAAGGTTGAAATTTTAAGATATTCAAGGAAGGCATCTTGTTGTTGATAGAGTGAACTGCTGACACTTGCTGTAATGTATCGAGTTCGATTAGAAGCTCCAGCAGCAAGGGGACGAGAAGTTGGGAAATCTGTGCTTTGAGTGGTTGTAAATCCAAGACTTGTTTGAAGTGGAGTACTTGAACGAATTTGAACTTGGCATCCTTTTGAAGCTGTTTCAACTTGAATTTTCCAAAATCCAGCATAATTTTGTACTGCTGTTGCAGCTAAAAATAGAGAAAAAATTTGCATAATTTTCTAGCATGGTGATATAACATACGGAAGTGATACCACATTGACCCGGAATCATCATGGGTAAGATAATCTGATGGATTATCGATTAGTGTATCAGAAGCATCCCAAATTTGAATATATGAACTTTGAGCATTTGCTTTATCACCTCGGATAAAGATTGAGAACCATTGAGAACGATGTTCAACGGGGAAGAAAGTGAGTTGAGGGGTGGCACAACTGGCATAAGTTCGATCTTCAACAATGACACCTTCAAAAATTGAATTTGGCAAAGCTGTTTGCATTAACTAAAAATTAGGATTATGCAAATCTCTGCCATTGAATAAGAACAATTACATTTTTAACACTTCCAGCATCAGTAATTTGAATAATTCTTCCAGCAGATGAAATTGCAAGTTGTGAATAATAATAGTAATTTCCAGATGTTGGTAAAATAGTTTGCCCACTTTGAAGGATTACATTAACTTGAACTCCACCATTTCCTAGCATATTATTGACTGTTAAGAAAGCTGCACCAGATGAAATATCGCCTGATGAAAAGACAAATAATGTTGCAGGTTTATAGGTGATAAGTCTCATCGTTTCATAAATTGCACCAATGACATCGGCAGTTCCATCCAAGCCTGGGGACGTGGGATTCTGGGAAGCTACGCTTTGGAAAACTTGAATAAATTTCATTTCATCGGTTGTTGAAATAACTGTTCGGACATCTAAAACACTCTTTTTGGGATACAGAATTAATTTAAAAATTTGCATACTTTGATTATCAAAAGTGACAAGGATAAATTGTTTCGGCAGAGAATCACTATGGACAGAATTGATGAAATCTGTGATGTATTGTTCAAGGAAGAAATTGATGGACAAAGATGGCAATCGAGTATTAAGAACGAAGGCAATAGTTTGGTAGGCGACAAAATTATTGTCATAAGTTTCAAGGTAATCCCATTGATCGCAAAGAATAAATTCGCAGTTACCTCCACCAACATTTGGAGGACATTTACACATATCATTTGCAAATGTGCCACCATTGTAGCAAAGTCGGACTTCACAGAAAGGTCCTTGGAAGCCTGGAGGGCATGTGCATCCTGCAACAGGATCAAGGAATCCACCATTAAGGCAAGTGCCAGGAGTTGGAGCTTGACAGATTGATTGAATTGCTCGATCAAAGGAAATGCCATCATCAGTGACAAATCTGGCATTGATGGTGAATGCTTCTCCAGGAGATGGGCATCCGAAAGGTTCATTAAAGAAGTAATCGAATTGGCAGGAAGAGGCATTTCGCATAACTCCAGTGCTCATATAAGTCGATCCACCATTGGTAAAAGATAAAGTTACGGTAGGAGGGGATTGAAGTTGGGTTGACATGAACAGGGTTGGATATGAGGCGACTCCAAATTGTGCTGCAAGGGATGAATAATCAATTGATGGATTTTGTGCAAATCCAGCAAGAATTGTTTGACCAGTTTGTTCACCAATTACAAGCCCGCAGGTCATCAATGGAACAGGTGGAAGTGGATAGATTACAAGAGTGTAACTTCCTCGAGTTGGAAGGGCTAATTTGAAAATTCTAATTCCAGGTAGGGTTACTGTAGCTGATTGAACGGTACCATTCAAAGTAACATTAAAATTAAAATCTCCATCAAATGTGAAGAAAACATAGCGAACTTGATTTCCATCGTTTTGTTCAATATTTTTTACGACTGTTGCAGAGCAAGATACTGTATCTCGACTTACAGTTTCAAGATTATAATGATATTGTCCAAGATTTGAAACAAGTGTTTGAACAGAAGAATTATCATTTTTGTCACATAAATTCACAAAAATTCCACCTGTTGTATCGGCAAGTTTTTGATATGCTGAAGTATCGGTGATACAAGAAACTGAATCATCACCAAATATCCCAAATGGTTTTGTTAAGACAACATTGATTGAAGTTGCAACATTGATAGCAGTGGAAACTGTCAAATCAATCAAATTTGAATCTGATGGAAGTGCATCGACAAACAAGAACAGCGATTGCCGCCATGGATGTGCAACTGTGGCATTTAAGGTTGAAAGAATGGCAGCAAAAGGATTTTGATATTGATCAAGATCAGATGAACCACCTTGCATATTGTCAATTGCTGATAAAAATAGGGTAACATTGTTGTAGGTTTGAGTGGTAACCGATACATCTCCAGAAGTTTTGTTAATAAAACTTGTAAGAACAAAATTATCAAAATATCCAGGATTTGTTGGAAAAGCCGCAATTGTTTTTGCAGATGCTTGAATTTGCGTGATAATTGATGAAAGAGAATTTGTTGCTTGAATGACGAAATTTACTGTCTTTTTGGAGGTATCAGGTCGGGGGCTCATAGCAGTGCAGGATACTGTAAATGGATACTGTAGAATATCATTTTTGATAATGGTAAAACTTACGGCTTTCACAGAATGCCCCACTAAAGCCATCTTGGCAAAGGCATTTTGGTCCACCACTAACTGGGAAGGGATTAACAGTACCGCCATTTTGGCAATTATAAATTTCACAATTTTGGCCACTTTGATATGGGGGACATGAGCAGGTATTGTTGTTGCGGTTTACGGTACCACCATTGCAGGTCAAAGGAACATCAACAGGATCACGGAATACTGAAATTTATACAGTAAATATGCAAATTTAATCAACCTCTGTAATTTGCATAAACTTCTATACTTACTTGGCGTGAAACAAACAGATGGAATCATTCTTGTTGTAGTTCCAGTAGATTCAGTGTATGTAAGTTTTGAATAAAAAGTTTGTTCTGAACAATTCCATGAATTAAATATAAATGGAAAATTACAATCAGATCGAAGATTTTGAGAATCTCCACCATCAACAAGTAGGGAAGCCCCGGATTGACTAACCGCAACGTAATGCAAAGTCGTTGGAGGGGATGATGAAACAATTCTGGCAACTGGTAAAACTGGGATATCTGAAATTTTGCAAAAGATAATAAGTGGATTCTAGGAAAGGATATGCAAATTTGTTAGATTTGCTAATCACTCTTTTATGCATATTTAGGTAAATTTGCATATCATTCTTTTATGCAAATTCATTAAATTTGCTAATCACTCTTTTATGCAAATTTAGGTAAATTTGCATATAACTTTTTTACGCAAATTCGGTAAATTTGCATATCAATTCTGCATATTTGCTAAATTTGCATAAGTTGAAAAAATTATATACCAAACACTTACATGCTGATGGATAAGATTTTGAGATATCCACTTGACTACTTGCTGCAAAGCCAGGAATAACACTTTCAATGGATGACGTGAAAATTCTGTAATTGCAACTTGAAGCTCCTCCAAATGTGATCGTGGCAGTGCTGTCATTGAAGCCTTGATTAAAAGCTTGAAAAGCTCCAAATGTGGCATTTGCAGCTAAAGCTGCACCATTATATGTTACAACAATCCCGGTCCCAGAAGTATAAATAAAGATTCCAGAATCATATTTACCATTTGTGACACTTACAGTAACCGCATTTGTACAATCAAAATTTCGTTGAGCTGCAGTTGTTTCAGGATAAATATTTAAGCTGAATAAAGATTGAAAAACTTTTGCGGCATCTGAAGTTCGGGATCCAACGTAGATATATTCACCATTTGAAATTGAAGCAATATTTTTGAAAGCTGCGATCGCAGGATCGGTTTCATTGAAGGGGGTCAAGGCGGATTGTCCGAGAATTGTGTAAACTGAATGACCCCAATTGATTACAGTTCTGGAGAGAATGGATTCTGCAGAAGTTGAAGATTCTGTATATGGATCAGTTGTGGCAAAATCTGATGGTGGGGAAAGTGTAAAAACATAAATATCTGATTTTGGAGTTATCTGGGATTGTCTAAAATTATGAAATTTAAACTAATTAAAGTTACTTATGCAAATTTTTGAACAACAAAACTTGGGTAAGTTTTTTATTAAAATATGCATAAGTTTTTTATTAAAATATGCAAACTTTTGGATAAAAAACTTATGCAAATTTTTATCCAATTTGCTTCTATAATATCATCGAAATGCCAAACACTATTATTTTTGGAATTTCCGACCTACAAAATTTATCCACAAAAAATAAAATGAATTTATGCAAATTTTTTAAAACCCCATTTAAAAAAAATTACTTTGTCAAGGCTGAATTAATTGCACTTAAAGTAGGTTGTTTTTGATTTTGGCCATCTTTATTTGCATAAACACTGCTGAGTTGATTTTGGAAGACAGTAATATTTGTGGTAATTGAAGTATAAGAGAAATAATTACTCAGTTGATCTTAAAAAACATTAGCACTTACAGTACACCTAAAAAATGATCTAAAAGATACTTACTATTCATGTAATATGTGCTAAGAATAAAATTATTATAATATCCAGCTCGATCTTGTAAAAGATTATTTACTGTTGATTGAACAGTTGTAATCATGAATGAAGCATCTCGGATAATATTCAAAACAATAACAAATGAACGCTTTTTAAAATCAAATTCAGAATCGAAAGCTGCCATACAACCCACTAAAAAAATGTGGTTCAGTAATTTGTGGTAAGATTACGGTAATGGTGATGTTAAATTCTGTGGTTACGGTAATACAGTAATTATTTGGTTACGGTAGTTAAACAAATATTTGATTACAGTAATATCATTATTATGTGAGTACGGTAATTTATTACTTTTGTGAATACAGTAATTCAATGACCTACTTTGTTCGCAAAATCTTCCAATATACCCTGGAGGGCATGAGCACCTGTAACTGGTAGCTTGGATTCCAGAATTTAAACATGTCATTTGTGAACAATCAGATTGTGTAAAATATGGTGGACAAACACATGTCATATTTGGAAGCATGAAACCATTATTCTGACATTCACCTTGAGCTTTTGGAGAATATTTTGCATGAAAATCATGGAATTTATTTTCTGCTTCAATAATTGAAGCTGAAGAAGGTCCAACAGAGAAAAGAAGAAAATCGGAGGTATCTTTGGATTCCCAAATATTAATGAAGGAATCTCGATCGTCAATTTCGGAAGATGAAAGTAAAGCTCGGAAGGTCAAAAGTGGAGTTATATCTTCTTCACCGGATTCACTGAAATTTAATGGTTGAAATTTATGCAAATTTTTTGTTGTTCAAAAACACCCATGATTTTTAATTACTTTAAACATTATCAAAATCAAAATTTCGTGTTAGAACCAAAAACTTACATAACATCATAGATTTCGAAATCCAATTGATTATCACCAAAGATTTGTCGAAGCTAAAAAACAAAAATTTGCATAAACATAATTTTACTAACAAATTTTCTCCTGACCTTATCCCTTGCATCTGTACCATAATTTTCAACAAAAATTTGAACTTTTTGATTTTTTTGTAACAGCGTGTCAAGTTGGAATTTTCGATAATGAATTGTTACGTCAAAGACACTTGCAAATGCCCCTATAAAAATAATGCATAAAAAATTTTTTTATTGTTTTTTTTTGCTTTTGCTTTTAAATTTTTCTACAAAAATGTATTCAATCTTTTTTTCAGGTCTATGTTAGAAGTAAATAAAATCAAAGCAAAAAACATCAATTAATTAGCACATTTTTTTCTGTGAATGATAAGGAATCTTTTTTCAAAGTATTTCATCGTTGTTTAGAAGCTTCTGTATTTTTCTTTTAATTGATTAATGAAAAATAGAAAGGAAAGTATTACATCAGGGAAACAAGGACTTTTTGTAGTACAAAATGATTATCAACAATTGGAAAAAAAATTAAAGAGACATAATCAAACTACGTTTGGCGGCTTTTTTGTAGCAAGAAAAGAAACGTTCTCAGGTATAATTAACGCAACAGCTGCTTTGGTAAATTGAGTCAATGTCCTGTTAAAAAAATTAATTCCTTATTTAAAAGGATTTTTTGAATTGTTATTTAAGCTTAATTTGAATTTGAATTTGAGAAATTAGTCTTGAGCATCGTTAAAGTTGATATCCAACAAAAACCAAAAACCTCGTTTAAAAAATGATGTTTAAAAAAGTGCAATTTAAATACAGATTCAAATAATTCTTTGTTTTTCTTTTTAATTGCAATTTTCAATGCTTAATATTTTAGCGTTTTAGGATTCTCTAAAAATAGCACAAAAAAAGTCGTAAAAATGATAGACAAAAAATGAAGCAAAAAGTTGAAAAAAGGTAATCGGAAACAAAAATATAATGAATAAATTTAACAAAAAAATTATTTAAAAAAACATACCAGAAAACAAACAAAGGCAAAGGACTGCAGCAAACCAAAGTTTGTGACTTCTTTGAACCGCCATTTTTGGGAGGCGGAAACAAAAAAGGGAAGCTGAAAATCAGAATTACAATAAATCCAAAAATAGCGTTACAGTAAATAAGAGTTATACAGTAATTTTAAACACGATGGCAAAAAATTACAGATACAGACCCAATGGGGACCGGACTATCCTGCACTTTTCCCAACCTGCACAGACCCCAACCTGCACTTTTCCCAACTTGCACTTTTATAGAATCATTAACCATGAGGCAAATGATATAATTACCAAAACGTAATAGTACGTAATAGTTGGCATCCGTGATATTATTTATCATGAATTTTATCTGTTGTTGTTCTTCTGTTTCTCTTAATATGGTCCCTACAGTCATTGTGTAGAATCGAAAATCACAAGTAAAACAAGGGATAGAACACGCTCGTGATAAAATTCATGCTAAATAATATCCCGGTTTTGGTAATCATATCATTTGCCACATGGTTAATGATTCTTTAAAAGTGCAGGTTGGGAAAAGTGCGGGTTGGTATGCGGCCGACCCAATGTCACAAAACTTTCAATGTCACGTTTATGTTACCGTTGTAACGAAAATGAAATCCCTCAAAAGTAAAAAAACCGCTGTGGCAAAAACACAGATTTTTTACACTTCCAATTATTACTTTTTTTTCTAACAAGTCTCTCCAAATAAAATTTTGCCCCATTAATTCGGTTTTTTTTCTTTGTTATCACTTTTTTGATTATTCATTTTTTGGAGTCAGTCAAAAATGAAGAGAGAAAGAGGTAAACGCCCTGGAAAAAAACTGTCGAAGAAGGACGACACCCATTTTTCTTCAAATGAAGGATGGAAGTTTCTTATCAATGAAAATTCTTTTTTTTTTGTGTTTTACAGTGGTGTTAAAGACATTAAAAGTTAAAAAAAGGGATTGTGTTAAAAAGCTTAAAAATTATTGATACTTTGCAACAGCAAAAAAAGGAAAGATGGAAAAGAGGAGTTCTGTTTTTTGGGTGTGTTTTACGAGCTTTGAAATCGAATTTCAAGGGACTTTTTTGAATGAATGAGATGGAAAAAAAAGGTTTGGGAGTGGACCCAATTTGAATGATTTTGCAGTAATTTTGATAGCGTTCAAAAACAATTGCCAATTCTTAAAAAATTCAACACTTTTTTGAGTGTTTGCTGTTTTCGATTCTGCATTACAATCAATAAAAGCTGCATTACTGTATTTTGTGAAGATATCCTCATTTTATGCAAATTATTAGTTTTGATTTTTTTAAAAATTAAAAATGTTAAAAAAATTTCTATTTACACTTGTTTTGTAACACTTTTAAGTGACAATTGTTTTTTTGCAACAAATAATTCATCACAAGCAAAACAGAGAGAGCAATTAACATATTTTGTTTCATTTTATGATATTACTAATTTTCCAGAAATGTCAAATTTCATTTTATTTTTAAAAATTTAGCGTCAAGTTGTAAATTGGTTTATAAAAGTTTCACAGAAAATACATTTTTTTCCTGTTACCTTGTTAACCTAGACAAACCACTTTATACCCTTCTGGCTTCAATTCGAGTTCCCTGTGCCAAGGAATGTTTAAGTTTTTCAAAAATCGGGCTTTAAATAAATAATAAATTATGAATAAATTACGAATGTAGTTCTGTTAAAAAAATCTTTTACAATTATTGCTCACTTCAAAGAAAGAAACAGCAAAGAGCAAGCAGGTGAATGAATGCCGTGGCACTGGAGTCATGGTTGTTGGCATTCACATATTTTTTATTATTAAACAAAAATTATAATTTACATCAGTTTTATATATATCATTTTGCTAAAAGAATGTTGGCACAACCATTACTATTAGAAATTTTAACAGTTTTTATTGAACAATTTATTTATTTGTTTTTGTTATCTTTGGTGATAGTTTTTATTGCCAGAAGGAATAAAGAATTATCTGGAGCTTTTTATCATTTGTTATTAGCAGTTTATATTTCGGATTTGGTGTTCTTTTGGGTTTTGGTAAGAGGGTTTTTGGAGGGTTTTGGGAGGGATTTGATTTGTTAAATCCTATTTATTTAATAAAATCAATAAGAATGACATATATCTGAATGATAAAACCTTAATTGTTAAAAATGCTAATTTTCGTTCAAATTTAGTCATTTGGTTTTTTTAAACTTCCGGGTTACGGTGTTTTGACAGATCTCTTCATTACAAATCCATGGACTGGCTCATTTGCATATACCCTTTCTGTTGTTCTAACAATTTACCAATATCTTGGACAGACTCTCATCGCTTTCAACAGATTTACATGTGTTTGGATGCCAATTGCCCATAAAAAAGTTATCACCAACTTTTATAATACACTAATCCAAATTAGCATATTTAGATCTGGACCACAAAATGGTATATCCCAATTATTCTAATTCTTCCAATTCTTTGTGTGGCTCATAGATTCACTGCCGAAGGCATTTATGCAATAAATCCAGATGGATATATCAGTGTTGGATATGCAGATAAAAATTTTGAAGCACTTGGTTTAAATATTGCTGCAATTATTTATGGAATTAATACTTTTGTATCAATTGTTTTGGCAATTCTAACAGTATTAAAACATCTTCAACTTCGAAATGCCGTGGCATTAGTTTCAACAGATACAAGTGTAAAATTACTTGGTAAGTTGTTGTTGTTCTTAAAAAATATGGGTGGTTATTATTTGTTAAATGTTAAAGGCAGATGTTGCAAATTTAAAAGCCTCGAGGGCATAAAAAAGCATGGGGGTGTAAATTTTTTTTATTAAAAACCATCATAAAAATAATATTTTTAACTCATAAGACTATTTCGGCTTCAAAATTATTGTTTAAAAAAATTATTATTAAATTTCTTAAGTAATTTAAATAAAGATGATACTGTAGTTATTAAAAATTAAACAAAAATATTAAACTACAGTAATTGTTTTTAATTTTTTATAAAATCTACAGTAATCATTTATGACATTTTATAAAACCTACAGTAATCTTTTAAACATTCTAATTAATTTGAATATTACAGTATACTCTCTTCTATTACTGCTAATTCAATGTATCCGTTTAACATACAATCGAATTCGATTCCTTTTTGTTGATAATTATGTCATGATTTCGATTATTATTGTTATGCTACAGTATATTGTTGATATTCATGCTGCTGTTGCTTCCATAGGAATCCTGGTTTTAAGTCCTACAACTCGAAAAACTTATATTCGATTTTATTTAAGATGTTTGAGAAGGCTGCTTTTTCGAAGGAAAGTTGATAATTCAAGAACCGCCAAAATTGTCCCAGCACCAGCAGCTGTAAAACATTTTAGTAATAATCCAACTGTTTAATCCTAGATTTTAATGTTTTTACTGTAACTATGACGGTGTAACACAATAAATTTGTTAGAGTTACATTTATTCGACAATAAGATTCGATTAGTGGAAGAAATTTGCATAAATTTTGTGTATGGAAACTGTTCTGTAATGAAGTTACATTCTTTTAAATAAACAATTTTATTAAATAAAGTGTGACATTTAAAATTTTAAAGATACTGTAATTTAACATCTCAAAAAACTATAATTTTTCTAAATTTTCACTAGCTTCCAAAAGGGTATCTTGAAAGATTTCACTGTATTCCGGAGGTGCTGAAGCTGCTATTGACCTTTGATGTGTGCCGCTACCAAGTGTCACAGGATCAAAAACAAATACCAATTTTTCATTGATATCTTCGATCGCAGATGCAAAACATCGAAAATCTGTTGTCATATCTAAATTGCCATAATTATTTATGCATCAAATTAATTATATTTTACCATTAATAATAATTTCGAATGGATTTAAAATATGAATTTCAACTTGATCATTTTTAACTTTTTTAATGTAACATTTAAACTGAAGCATGTCATATCCTGGGAGTGAAATGTCAATTTCCAAACACTGACATACTCGCATTGGTTTTATTCGAGCAGCAGAAATATAAAGGTGATATGGGATATCAATGTAATTGACAAGTTGAAAATTAATATTTGCCAAAACATGAAATTCTATGACCTTGCCAGCTAACGCGCTGACATGACCCAGTACAGAAAATGAAAATGTTTTGTTTGCTCTGTTGTACGGAATATTGAAGCCTATAAAAAATTTTACAAAAATAAAAAGCTCATGCTTATATTTTTAAAACATCAAAAACGCTTGTCCCCACTTATATTTGATTTTCCTCGTTGAAAAAAACATTATTACCTGACATAAGTATTTTATCAATTTTGAAGTCTCCTCTTTCCTTTTGAATTTGAAAAACGCATCCATTACGATCAATGCAAACAATTTCAAAATGGATACTTCTTGAAATATTAACTTGAACACCTGTACTACACTTAACAGATTTTACAAAAAGTGTTGATAAATTCATTCCTTTTTTGTTAAAGAAGGTGCTGCTTTCCACTTAAAAATTGGAATAAAAAGTATAAGAGTGGAAAAAAAGACGACACCAATAATTTTATTTCTTATCAATATTGACAATATTGTTCGTTGCTTAAAAGTGATGATGAGTTAATTCTCGTAAAAGTGAAATAAAACTTTTCCCAAAATTTTTATAGAAATTTTCAACTATACTAAAACATCAAAAAACTTGATTATCATTGATTGATAGAACAATTGCAATAAATAAATCAAAATTTTTTTATGTTAACTCTATCGATTACTAATTACTGTAGTATGAGGTTACATATTTTAGATTCTGTAACAAAAGAATCAAATGTAAATAGCACGAAATCAAAATTTTTGTTTCTGTTAAGTTATAAATTTTTTAAACACTAAAAATAATGCCATTACTACGGTACTAACAAAATGCAAGAAAATTAAAACATATTTTTTGTTTATTGCATAATTCTCCTCCACTTCTCCCTAAGTAAAAAATAAATAAAAATTTTAAAATTAAACTCCCCAAAAACAAATAGAATAAAAATGAACGTAAAGGTAAACATTAAAGAAGTGGTCGAAATTTAAAATCTTTGAAGCGTAAAACGTCGAAGAGATTTCTTTGGGGCACAAATAAAATTCGCAGATTTTTATCAGATGATTCATCATTTTTTAGAACAAAATATTTTTGGAATTTTCTTACCACTGCTTTTATCATGATAATTCCTTCTTTTTGTTAAATATTTCTGGTTCGGATACGGTAATGTAAAAAAACATTTGAAGAAGTTTTATACGTTCCTTCTAGAAAAAATATATGTTATTCTTTTTTTGTCTTTAATCTCGTTTCTGTATGGTATTGTGAAAATTTACATATTTATCCCATGAGGGGATCACGGATCCGGAGACCCATTTCATCGAAATCCCCATGAAAAACTGCCTATAGATCATGTAAAATCTCAAAAATGAAAAATTATGCAAATTTTGATATTGGTCGTTTCACAATAACAAAAATGTTGAAAACCTTACATTAAAATACGAGATTACAGTATCAACATGATTTTTAAATCTTCTTCTGAATAAACAAAATAAATATATTCCATTTCATTCAATGGCCTAGTAATATCAGGCGGAAAATTATCGATTTTAGTATTTGTGTTAAAATATTCTAGATGTTTCAAATTTTTAAGATTTTAAAAATTTCAACCATAGCTATGGCCATAGTCAATTTCAATTGAAAATTTATGTTTTTACACAAAAGTTCTTTTATTTTGGATAAAAGAATTTTCAGAAGGATTTCCTTAGGAAGGGAGATATTTACTATTACAAGATAAAAAATGTTTTTTTTAAGATTTTTGATTTAATGTTTGGTAAAAATAGAAATTCCACAGTTTGATTATCATTAATCACTGCTCCTTTAATTACGACCAAATCAGATTTCGAAATTGTTTCTTTAGAAATAAAATAGTCCAAGTCTTTAGTATTATTGTAACCGGTCAAAGGTTAGAGATTAATAAAATCAAATATAATATTCTACAAAATGTTTCATCTTTGAATGGCTTTTATTCAAAATCATCTGTTTATGCAAATTTATTGTTGTGTATTCTCCACTTTGTTACTTCTTCTGTCTTTCAATTAATCATTTGTTGTTTTTTTCACTCATTGAAGAAAGTGATCGACTCAAAGATGGGCTGTACATGTTCTCGTCCAAGAAAATCAAAAGCAACAACTTCAAATGGCTCACCTTCTCAACAACAAATTCTTGTCGAAGGACCTGCAGAATCAAATTCTTCACTCTCAAATGATTCCAGTTTAACACCACTTATTGAATTTCCTTCATTACCTCGTGAAACTGAATTTTGCTTTCAAGGACCTGTTCATCGTCAAAAATTTGCTTTACCCGATTCTATTATGTATTACATTGCCAAGAATCCATCAACAGCGAAACTCTATCTCAAGATGATTCAATCATGCAAATATTTCTTTGCTGTTCATCCTGTCATTGTTATTTCATGTCACAAAAATACAAAAAATGGATTGAAAACTTGTTTAATTAACAAAGATGGCTACACAAAATTGGATATTGATAAAATCTCATCAAAATTATGGTTTTGTGACAAGCTTCATCGTGGAACAGAATGGTAAGTTTATTATTTTATTTAACTAGAGCGGATTGTTATTATTTTATTTAAAAAACTTAATTTTATCTTTTATTTTTAGCATTGAGACAAGTGATAATGAAAAACGTGATGAACCTTATCCAATAGAATTATTCATTTCAAAGTTCTTTCGATATGAAATTAATACTGGAATTTCTTTCGGGCATTCAACAATTACTTTTGATCAGCTTTTGTTTTTTGCCAATGCAAAAAGTTTAATTTTGGACGGTACAAATATTACTGATAAAAATTGTTTACCTGTTCAAATTGAAACTATTGTTGCTAATTTTCCAATGCTTGAAGAATTTGTATTGTAAGTGTAACTATTTTTCTTGATTTGAATTACTATTATTTTTTCAGCTTTCTCGATCCCAATTCATCCAGCATTTCATCCAACACTGTCACAGAATTGCTAAAAATTCCTCATTTCTCAAAAATGAAAGTTTTTCGTATGCGCGAAGTTCCTGATACCTTCGATATCGAAACGTTCTACAAGTATTTAAAGGTAAGCGTTTTAACGTTTAAGTTTAAAAACAATTTCTATAAACAGACTATTAATTTCTTTAACTTTTTAGGAAAGAGATAAGTTTAGTTAGCATTAATCCCTGGATAAAATCCGTTCCAAACGTGTCCAACCTAAATTTTGATGTTTTTAAAATACAACAATTTTATTTAATTTTAAATCAATTATAGATAAAGAAACAAAAGTAAGCGTCATACAAGATTTAACAATAAAAACCACTGCATTCCCACCCCCTCCAGCTTTAACATTTGTTGCTAGAACACGGTGTGTCGATGCATGCAGTCACTTTTTTTCATCGCCTGCTTTTTTTCCATACTAAATTTTCAAAGACATTTTCCAGAAGAACCAGACTGTTTAAACGAATTCTGTAAAAGCACAAAAAAAGGTTATCACTATAAAATTAATCGTGCATTGAGAAAATAAAAAAAGAAGATTCAGAATTTTCAGGATTCAGAATTCAATACAAAACTCATACAAAAAACATAAAAATTTTTGTACATGCGCAACAGTTTCATTTCGCCAAAAGAAGATTTTCACTGCATTTTTACAAAGGAAAAAAGAAAGATTCTGAATCCTGAGGAATCTGAATCAGATATTTTTATTTTCTCAATGCACGATTAATTTTATAGTGATAACCTTTTTTTGTGTTTTTACAGAATTCGTTTAAACAACCTGGTTCTTCCGGAAAATGTCTTTTAAAATTTACTATGGAAAAAAAGCAGGCGATGAAAAAAAGTGACTGCATGCATCGACACACCGTGAGAAAAGAAAAACTTGAATCAATTGCAATTTTTTAACATTCTTTTTATTTTATTTGCATGCCCTAACGCATACTGACATAAAATTAAACATAATAATACAGAAATGTTGTTACTATAATTGTTACGGTGTAACACAATAGATTTGTTAAAGTTACATATATCCCATAATGAAGTCCGATTAGTGAAAGAAATTTGCATATCGAACATAAGCTATCGGATTTGTAGTAACGTTCTTTTAAATAAACAAATTTAATATATAAAGTGTGATATTTAAAATTTCAAAGATATTGTAATTTAACATCTCAAAAAACTATAACTTTCATAAATTTTCACAAGTTTTCAAAAGGGTATCTTCAAAGATTTCACTGTACTCTGGAGGTGCTGAAGCTGTTATCGACCTTTGATGTGTGCCGCTACCAAGTGTCACAGGATCAAAAACAAATACCAATTTTTCATTAATATCTTCGATCGCAGATGCAAAACATCGAAAATCTGTTGTCATATCTAAATTGCCATAATTATTTATGCATCAAATTAATTATATTTTACCATTAATAATAATTTCGAATGGATTTAAAATATGAATTTCAACTTGATCATTTTTAACTTTTTTAATGTAACATTTAAATTGAAGCATGTCATATCCTGGGAGTGAAATGTCAATTTCCAAACACTGACATACTCGCATAGGTTTTATCCGAGCAGCAGAAATATGAAGGTGATATGGGATATCAATGAAATTGACAAGTTGAAAATTAATATTTGCCAAAACATGAAATTCTATAACCTTGCCAGCTAAAGCGCTGACATGACCCAGTGCAGAAAATGTTTTGTTTGCTCTATTGTATGGAACATTCATGCCTATAAAAAATTTTACAAAAATAATAAATTCCTGCTTATATTTAAAAAAAATCAAGAACACTTGACCCTCCTTCACCTTTGAACCACTTTGATCTTCTTCGAAAAAACGTTATTACCTGATATAAGTATTTTATCAATTTTGAAGTCTCCTCTTTCCTTTTGAATTTGAAGAATACATCCATTTGGATGAATGCAAACAATTTCAAAATGGATACTTCTTGAAATATTAACTTGAACACCTGTACTACACTTAACAGATTTTACAAATAATGTTGATAAATTCATTTCTTTTTTGTCGAAGAAGGTGCTGCTTTCCACTTAAAAATTGGAATAAAAAGTATAAGAGTGGAAAAAAAGACGACACCAATAATTTTATTTCTTATCAATATTGACAATATTGTTCGTTGCTTAAAAGTGATGATGAGTCAATTCTCGTAAAAGTGAAATAAAACTTTTCCCAAAATTTTTATAGAAATTTTCAACTATACTAAAACATCAACAAACTTGATTATCATTGATTGATAGAACAATTGCAATAAATAAATCAAAATTTTTTTATGTTAACTCTATCGATTACTAATTACTGTAGTATGATGTTACATATTTTAGATTCTGTAACAGAAGAATCAAATGTAAATAACACGAAATCAAAATTTTTTTTTGTTGAGTTATAAATTTTTTAAACACAAAAAATGATGCTATTACTACTGTGCTGATAAAATGCAAGAAAATTAAAAAAAAAATTTTGTTTATTGCAAAACTTTCCAATTCTCCCTAAACACCACTTTTTCCAAAATATATCATATTCAAATTTTTTTGAAAGTGCGGCTTTAATTTTGTGTTAGTAATTTTTCTAATTTTTGTGCAAATTTCTAAAAGCTTGTGATTTCTTGGCCTTGTTTCCTGGATTTGTAGGTTTTCGAACATGCTGAATTCGAATCTGAAAGATTTTAAACGTTTCAGCTTCTAAAAATTGCAGAATCTGCAAATTAAAAGTGAGCATGTCACATTGTGGATTACTGTATTACAGTAACTTTAAGTTTCTGGTAAAGTCACAGTTTGAGGATTCGGCAGCCAATTTTTTGCCACAATTATACCTTATACTAGACGAGTTTATGGGCAAAATATGGAGCCCCAACTGCATCAGAAGTTGCATATGTCTACGGTTAGAAAAATTTCAACCACAGTCCATTTCAATTGAAAATTAACATTTTTACACAAAAGTTCTTGTGTTTTAGAAGAAAAAAGTCTCAGAAGGATTTTCTTAGGAAGAGCGATATTTACTATTACAAGATAACAAATAAAGAAGATTTTTGATTTAATGTTTGGTAAAAATAGAAATTCCACAGTTTGATTATCATTAATCACTGCTCCTTTAATTACGACCAAATCAGATTTCGAAATTGTTTCTTTAGAAATAAAATAGTCCAAGTCTTTAGTATTATTGTAACCGGTCAAAGGTTAGAGATTAATAAAATCAAATATAATATTCTACAAAATGTTTCATCTTTGAATGGCTTTTATTCAAAATAAACTGATTATGCAAATTTATTGTTGTTTATTCTCTGCTTTGTTACTTCTTCTCTCTTTCAATTAATCATTTGTTGTTTTTTGCACGCATTGAAGAAAGTGATTGAATCAAAATGGGTTGTACATGTTCTCGTCCAAGAAAATCAAAAGCAACAACTTCAAATGGCTCACCTTCTCAACAACAAATTCTTGTCGAAGGACCTGCAGAATCAAATTCTTCACTCTCAAATGATTCCAGTTTAACACCACTTATTGAATTTCCTTCATTACCTCGTGCAACTGAATTCTACTTTCAAGGACCTGTTCGTCGTCAAAAATTTGCTTTACCCGATTCTATTATGTATTACATTGCCAAGAATCCATCAACAGCGAAACTCTATCTCAAGATGATTCAATCATGCAAATATTTCTTTGCCGTTCATCCTGTCATTGTTATTTCATGTCACAAAAATACAAAAAATGGATTGAAAACTTGTTTAATTAACAAAGATGGCTACACAAAATTGGATATTGATAAAATCTCATCAAAATTATGGTTTTGTAACAAGCTTCATCGTGGAAGAGAATGGTAAGTTTATAATTTTATACAATCTTAAGCGGGCATTTTTTTCGATGTTTCTTGAAATGCAAGAATCGGATCGGATGGTATCCCTTAGAATACCAATTGTTCTTGGGTTGTGCGAAAAAAACATTTATATAAAAAAGTACGTAAATTTCTGTTTCTTGTAACCTTTATTTTTAGCACTGAGACAGAAGATGATGATGAAAAACCAGATAAACCAATAGAATTATATATTCCAAAGTTTTATCGATATGAAATTGAGAATGGTATTTCTTTTGATAGTCGAACAATTACTTTCGATCAACTTTTCTTTTTTTCAAATGCCAAAAGATTAATATTGGAAGGTACAAATATTACTAATGAAAATGGTAAACCTGTTCAAATTGAAACCATTGTTGCTAATTTTCCACGGCTTGTAGAATTTGTTTAGTAAGTGTATCTATTTTTCTTGATTTGAATTACTATTATTTTTTCAGCTTTCTCGATCCCAATTCATCAAGCATTTCATCCAACACTGTCACAGAATTGCTAAAAATTCCTCATTTCTCAAAAATGAAAGTTTTTCGTATGCGCGAAGTTCCTGATACCTTCGATATCGAAACGTTCTACAAGTATTTAAAGGTAAGCGTTTTAACGTTTAAGTTTAAAAACAATTTCTATAAACAGACTATTAATTTCTTTAACTTTTTAGGAAAGAGATAATTTATCTTGTGTTCTTGAATTTCGTTCAACCATTTCTGAAGAATATTTTGATCGTCTTGAAATGATCGTTGATGAACTCCTTGCAACACCTGAATCAAATAGCTTTCCACTTCTTGGTTTAACATTTCCAAATTTGAATATTGAAAAACACAATGAATTAGTCAAACGTTTTAATGAAAATTTTGCTCGTCGTAATAATTAATTTGTCAAATTTTAAATAAATTCTTTGCATTTATTACATCGTTTTTCTCTTTATATTTAAATCGAAATCAGTTAAAACTGACTTTTTAATGGCTGCTTGAAGTTCTTTGTCCATGTTTGTATTACTTCTCCCAGTAACCTTTGGATTTAAGTTTAGTTAGCATTAATCCCTGGATAAAATCCGTTCAAAACGTGTCCAACATAAATGTTGATGTTTTTAAAATGCGACAATCTTATTTAATTTTAAGTCAATTATGTGTTAAGAAACAAAAGAAAGCGTCATACAAGATTTAACAATAAAAACCACTGTATTCCCACCCCCTCCAGCTTTTACATTTGTTGCTGGAAAAGAAAAACTTGAATCAATTGCAATTTTATTAGCAATTTTTTGAAAAATTCTTTAGCATCCTAGGCTTGATCATGTAGCACCAGCGCTTCTGTTTGATCAACAAAATTTCATCAAATTTTTTATTCTATTAGTTGACAAAAAAGAAAGAAGAGTAAGAAAAAAGTACAAATTTAGACAATAGAATATTTAATATTACGGCGTTTAAAATCTTCTTCAACACGCAAGGCCGTAGAGAGGGGGGGGCATTTGGGGCACGTGCCCCCCCCCGAAACTGTGAAAACCCCTTTGATCTTTTGCCGCCGCCGTGTTAAGGCGGCAAAAGATCAAAGGCGTGCCCCCCCTGAAATGAAAATGCCCACCCCGAAAATTTTTTCTCCCTACGGCCTTGTCAACACGTTTGCGCAATGCATTATGTGTTTCAGGATGTAAATTTGGGATCCAAAAACCAGGAAATCGGAAGCTTGTTGATTCAGTTGAAAGAAGTTCATCAACAATAACTAGAAGACGTTCATAATAATCAGCAGAGATATCATCACGAAAATTTAGAAGACAATAAAAGTCATTTCTGTTCTAAAATGAAATAATTTAATCATAAGTAAAATATAATTAAATGACTTACCTTTAAATAAGTGTAAAAACTTTCAATATCAAAGGTATCAGGAATTTCAAGTAAATGAAAAGCTTCCATTTTTGACAAAGTAGGATTTGATAAGATTTCTTTAACAGTATTTACAGAAACATTTGATCCATCTGGATGACATTTACTAAAATATGTTTAATCTTTTAATACAAAAAGATAGACAGGAAAAAACTTACTAGAAAAAGCCTTGAAGTAATGGAAATTGAGCAATAAGAGTTTCAAGTTGAACTGATTCACCATTTTCATATTGAACAATACAATTATATAAATATAATTTTTTTGCACTTGGAGAACCAAAAAAGACCACTTCTTCAAAAGTTGTTGTCATATTATTCCATCGAAGTGCAGAAGATTCAATACGATAAAATTTATGAAACAGTGATTTTGGTGAAAATGGAGTAAATGGTCCATCATTACTTTCAATAAGATCGCTGAAAACCATAATTTCAAAATTTTTTTTTTCAGAGTAAAAATTGTTAAATATATTAGTACGTTTATATTAGGGTTGTTCGTTACACGGGAAATCGGTTACAGTATTTCAAGTTACAGTAATACTTTTTCAAAAATAGCCTTACAGCATGCATAAGAACCATAAAATATTGAATTTAATCATTTGTGACTATTTTTAGTGTCTATATTACATTTCTGCCCCTTTTTCATGACTAATTTAAAAACATCAAATATTACTGTAACATTTCCCAGAAAATGTGAAAAAAATCGGGACACAACCCTAGTTTATCGATAAAAAAAACTAAAAAAGAAACATACCAATGGCTGAGAAATTTATCGCATAACCAAAGTTTTTTTGAAATTTTTTCCATATCAAATTTTTCAATACCTTTCTTGTCAATTAAGCAAGTGCTCCATCCAGATTTATTATAATGCAAACAAGGAATTACAATGATTGGATTCTTGATGAAGAAATATTTACATGATTTGACAAGTTTTCGATATGCATTAGCAGATGAAGCATTCTTGGCGATGTAATACATAATCGGATTTGGTAAAGCAAAATCTTGACGACGAGCAGGTCCTTCAAAATAGATTGGAATTGAACCACGACGACGTGAAAAACATCGTTTGAAAGGTGATTTTGAGTGACGAAGAAGAGATATAAAGCAGCCCATTTTGATTTTAAATAAAAATTTATCAATGCATTTCGATGACGAAAGCAAAGTTGAAGAAGAATAAACAAAAATTTGCATATACTTTGATGAAAAAAGTGACTTTAATCTGATGTTCGTTGATAAAAAGACGAATATCTTATATTTTTTGGCTATGATAAATGCTTAAATAAGAATGCAAAACGCATTTTAGTTAATGAAAGAAAATTAATAATGTTACAAAATTATGATATGATTTTTCACACAAATTTGGTAGGGTTATTTGAAATAGTTCATTAGTTGTGGTATCGTTTACTATTATTTTTTTATATTGTATTTATCATTTTTTAATCTTTTAAAAAATTGATATAAATGAGATATTTCGTAACAATCAAGAATTTCTGTTTAAAAAATTTACAAGTCCATGGCGTTTGTTTAAACATTATTTACAGTATCGCTTTACAATACTGTAAAACTTACAACAAATAAATTGCTAGTTAAGCTTATTTTTTTCTTGTTACATTAGCAACATATTTGTTACAGTTTAGTGAAATATGATAATTTGATTAACAAAACAAGAAAGACATTGAAGCCAAAGAGAATTATAAGCATTAATGAATGTGCGTAAATTAATCTGTTGAATAAATATACCCATCGAAAACACAACCCCTGTGAGACTGTCTTCTAAAATCCTAGTTCTCATCGAACAAAGATTAATGATGCTTATTAAATATATCTATCCTCATCTTTTCAAATGTTCAAAACGAGACAAAAATAACAAACAAAAACTTTATCAAAAGTAAAATTCAAAATTAAATCAACAAAAGAAAAGCAAAATTACCTTAATAAGTTTGAAGAAAATTAGATTTTATCAACAACTTCTTCTTTTGGTGGTGGTACAGGTTTGACATATAATTCTTCAACAATTTGAGTTGCAATATCAATAGCAATAAGTGAACCAGCATTAACTTTAATGCAATCCAAAAGATAAATTCCATCAGGACCAAACATATCCTTAGCAAAATTAACCATATCAATATCCTTTTCATCATCATCTGAAACAGTTAATATTAGTAAAGCTATGAATCATATAACTCACTTTCAAAAACTTCTTCGCCATTTTTCAAATCAGGTTGAAAAACATCTTCTTTCAAACTAGGATGAATAAAGTAATTTGCAGATTTATAACGTCTTGATGGAGTAAAAAGAGAAAAAACAAAGTAAGCAATATCACCAATTGAATACATTAAAACTGCAGCCAACCATAACCAAGTAAAAATGAAGATCTTTTCATTCATCATATTATGCGGCAAAACACATTGAACAGTACGTTGAGTTCTCATATTTCCAAGAATTGGTTGATTAAAATCACAAAAAGTAAGACGTGGGAAAATACCGGTAACATTCCAACGATCATTTGTCAAGCCTTGTTTAATCATCTAAAACATAACTGTTAATAGAAAATCAAATTGAATGTATGTATCACAGATTCTTAGAGGTTTCCGTATATTAAAAAATTCAAAAAAGCACAAAAACGGCAAAACCAAGTTCTCAAAACTCGATTTTTAGAACGTTTCAAGTTTTTTTAAACTTCATGTATGATAGTTAGCTGTCAAAACGATGATGCATTACAGTATGCTGGGTGATTACCCTGAGAAATAAAAGTCTCCCTATTTGTCTTTAAAAATCCAAAGTTCGATCACCTAAACCTTTTCCCAAACATCCCATTCAAAATTAAACGAATTTTAAATGTACCCAAAGTCTATTAGCAGTTTAACCCAACAAATACTTACCGTAAGTCCCCAGAACATATCAGGATCAGGTCCAAAATTTTTATTCATAAATGAAAGTTCAAACATTATTATCATAATTGTAAGTATCTTTGCGACTGCATGAACAATTGCAGATTTCATTCCAAATCCAGTCTTGCTAACTCCATTCTTAGTTCCTTGATATCGTAATCGTTCTTTTAAGTATACACGGATATCTTTAAGACCTTTCTGATAATCATCACCCATAACAAAGCGTAAAGCTTTAGCTTTATCAACGATATGTTTGAAATCAAAGGCTAAAAAATACGACGATTAAACAAACCAAAAATTTTATATTTATAAGTATTACCTTGAGTACTAAGAAAGATTTTCCATGCAATATTCGGAGCATATATGAAAAGACCTTGAACAACCAAGAAGAAAGCAACCCACTAAAAAACATAATATACATATATGAGCGTGAAATTTAGGGAAAGAAGCATTTGGATGTCATGTGCTTTCTCGTGATCTGCTATATATCCTTTGCAGTCAGTGCCAAATCCCAAAAACAAAGCATCGAAATGTGCGTTCCCCGAACAAGTCGTCAAACGCAATATCGACGTAACAACCTTATGCCCAACAAAAAGCTAAGCTTTTGCCTAAGAGAGGAATAAACGAACTTGATAATATCCATGAGCAATACGGGTATCTGATGCTTCGTTATCGATTCCAGAAATAACAGTGTAAGTAGAAGAAATATAACAGTATTCTTTGGCATAACTTATCCATGTACCTAAATCGTATAAAAAAATATATTTAATCATACAGAAAAAGAGAAAAAGCATCGACAAACATATTTCAAGCTTCTAACAGCTGTTGACAAAAACATACTGACTAATTTGCAACAACTGTATTGCTATTTGCGTACAATTTGTAATTTAAAAACAGCAAGTATGTTTTGTATCGTCGATGCTTCTTCACATAAAAAAACATGCATACCAGGAAATTCAGCAGGCATCATACATTCGATAGGAGCAGTATAATTTCTTGCACCAATGAGAATTGCAAAGAAAATTAAGAGCAATGTCGTGTAGTAGCAAAGGCGATCAGCAAAATCATCGATGGAACTTTTCTTTAAATTATCAATTAAATTAGCCAAATATGGCAATTGAATCATCTTGATGTCTAAAAAGATGCAATGAAAGATAAATAATGCACCACACAGCCAAAGAAGAGATAATTAATGAAAAAAAGATAACCGCGCCAAATATGCGGGAGTAATCCATAGATCACGCATATATGAAAAGGTAAAAACAAGAGTAGCGGTTGGATAGAACTAATAGAGGAGCATAAATGCATTGTGAAGCTATTATTTTTAACGAAACATGGAAAGAGTGAAGTGAAAAAAGCCAAGGAAAAAGTTATATACGTTGAGATCAACTTCAAAGCATATATGAAAGGATAAAAAGCAGGGTAGCGGATGATGGATAGAACTAGTAGCTAGAAAAGAGCATCAGTGCAGTGTGAAGCTATAATTAATAGCGAAACATGGAAAGATTGAAGTGGAAAAGCAGAGGAAGAACTGAAAGATAAGTTAGGATCAACTTTAAAGCATATATGCAAAAGTAAAATAGTTAAAATTCATTGGCGATAAAGAAAACATATGATGAGGGCATTATTGCTATATGTAATGCAGAAACGAATGCATGATTTTAACTTAAAATTTTTAAGCAAAAGATGGAAGAAAAGCTCGAGATCTAAAAAGAGATATATAAAAAGACAAGGTTAAACACGAGACAGATAGTTCTTGAGGAACCTTGCAAAGAGAGACATTATTTATCGAGGATGAATGTTGTCTCTATATTGATGTGTTAAAACTGCGAGATATTGCATAAATTAAACTCATAAAAAATTAAAGTATAAAAATAGTAAGAAAGAAAATTAGCAAAATTGCAAAACTCAAATGTTTAAAAGAAAAACAAAAAAACGTTCAACAAAAATTTTCAGCAGCAACGACAAAGATTTCGTTGCAAGAATTCTTTAATTTTACAGTAACTGCGTGAAACAAGTTTTACAATACCAAATTTGCTTAAATTTTATTAAAGCTAAAATAATTCATTTTTCTCAAATTAAAAAAACTTTAACATTTTAATCCTTGATGCAAGTAGCCAATAATAAAAGAAGAAAAATTTATTTAAAACTTAAAAAATATATACAAAAAAAATAAAAGAAAATCAGATAAGTTTATGGTATTCGGCATATTTGACTTCTTTAGCATCTTTTTCATAACTTGGAATTCTAATGAATGGCATTTTTCGTGGTGGATTTGTAATAAGATGAGAGAGAAAGTCATCAAGTGAATTTTTGGATTGACCAGAAAATGTAACCTTTTCTTTAAAAGTAAGTTTGACATCAATTTTTTCATTAGTCTAAAAATTAATAAGATAAATAAATTGGTATATATGTTAAAAGTAAAATTTACCATGATAAAATACTTGAATGATAGAAGACAAAAATTTGGATCAAGACCATATAAATGAAAGCTATAAAGATTTGGACACCGTAAAAGTAGATTTGAACCCAATTTTCGAATATCTGCAGCTTTGAGCGGAGCAAATCCAGTTGAACAATCTCTTAAAAAATAATTAATTACTACTTATTGCTTATGAATATTAAAAATAGACTTACACTTTACATATAGCAACATTTTGTAATCGTTCGAAGATCTTATCAACCGTAATCAAAGAACCATTTGAAGTTTTGATAGAAGTATTATTAAGTTCCAAATCTTGAACAGTATTGGAGACAAGAAGATTAAATTCATCTTCAGAAATTGCTTGATTAAATAAATATACAGTATGAAGGATAAAAGTAAAAATTTTTGGGATTAAAGATGAAAGTGCCATGGCATTCTTTTCTCCAACATATTCATCATCAACTTCCAATTTACCATTTAATACAATTTGTGGAAAAACTTTTGCCAAAATTGTTCCATCCGCATTCCATGTTGAAAAACCATTGTAATTCATTGTTGAAACAAAATGTTGATGTTGATTATCTTGTTGAACACAGCCTTCAAATGGACATGATTGTGGAATAATTACAAAATCATCATCATCTGTTTCATTCCCAGATTCAGCATCAACATATTCATTATTGCTTTGATTTAAAATATCACTTGGAGATTCTGTTGGAAGAGATTCACGAAATTCAGAAGGCATAGACACTGCATCTTGAAAGGATTGATTTGGAGTACGATATTCATCACCATCTTTTTCATCTAAAAAATCAGTGTGATTAACTTAAAAAACTATATTTATAAGCAAAACATACCATTAATAACAACATTTTCGGCATTTTCAGCTTTTATCAAAGCATTTTGTTTTGGAGTAAAATCATTGGCAAAAGTTTCACGTAATTTATTTGACAAAAAAATAATCCAGTATGGAAGACCCATTTTTTATAGCAAGAAATATTCAATGAAAGAGAAATATGCAAAAAAGCAGTTGAGATAACTTTCAAGAAGAAAATGAAGATATAATTAATAATTTGTTTATTTTCAATCCACAATAAAATTCAAGCAAAACAAATTTTCTTTTGTTCACAATAAAAACTAAAAGTGCTGAAAAAAATTTAGCGTTTTGTTTTTAGTTCATTCAAGTTTTTTTCATTAGAAATGATGGATTTTCAATCAATAAATTATTGGTAAAATTTAAAAAAATGGTACGCAAATTCAATAACAAAAAAACAAAAAATCTTTTATAAAATGTTTGTTAAAGAATACATTTTTTTTGTCACACATAATAATGTTTAGTTTTTTTTATACTGTTAAATATATCAGAATTGTTAAAATTTAAAAAAAAGAGCTAATTAGCATAAGTGAAAATTTAAAAAACTACAGAACGCCGCAGGTAATAACATTCGCATTTTATTTTGGAGGGGGTAAAAACCACTTTGTAGTGACACTCGTTTGTTCTTTGCCAATAGCGGTAAGTGTCTTTGATGTTTTGCCGATATCGGTGAAAGATAAAAGAATTTTTATAATTTGTGACCGAGCGCATCGCTGAAGTCCTTCTGTGATCTCATATTTTTTTGTTAAGGCTATGTAAACTTTTTTTAATTGTTTATTACAGTATGCATTTTCTTTTTTTTTGACATTTGTTGTCAGCCACAGCACGTTCGAGGCGGATTAGCATTTTACAAACTTTTGCTTCCCATTTGGTCTTCTCTATATTTCATGACATTCTGTTAATTTTTACAGTTAGTAAACATGTTGAACTAACATAAGCTAAACCTTTTCTAAAAAACAGCTTCATCGGGCTGGCAAATTGCTCCAACTTAAAATATCACAAAATCCATCGTACATATGTTAGTTCAACATGTTTACTAACTGTAGAAATCAACAGAATGTCATGAAATATAAAGACGACCTAATGGGAAGCAAAAGTTTGTCGAGCTCTCACGTTTTTGCAAACGTGCTGTGCCGCTACATTTCTTTTGATTTATCTAATTAGTAATTGGATAAAATTTATTTCTTATTTTTTGACATTAATTGAGGCCCAGAAATGTAATCCAATTATTAAAAAAATGAAAAAATAAAACTGGAGCAGAAAAAGGGGGTTTAACGTTTTACAGTCTGTGGCAGGTGGAAAATTGAACCCGAATTGTCCAAGACGAATTGAATTGAATTTTGAACTGCCGCTATTCTTCTTTTTCGTAAATATGTTGAGTTATTGTTTTTTAAATCTTATTCAAAAATCAAGTCAAGAAAAAATTCAAATCTTTTTACAGTATAATTATTATATTGGCAAATTGATATTTCAAACATTTGATTTTGTAACTTTGATGAAATGATAAATGATTTGGAGTTATTCTCTGAATTAAAATGATAATATTGCCGATCACTAATGGTACTGTTTTCAATGGCATATTGAAAACAAATAAATGACGTCATTTTTTCCAAAGCTGTCAGTTTTACAGTACAACGAGATTCTTTGGATGGTGAATGTAAAAAAATATTATATGGAATTTCATCATTTAAAATAATTTTTTGTTGAATAAAATTCTTTGTTATCAAATGTTTTGTAATAATTACGGTAATTGGAAATCTGAATAATGATCCAAGACAAATATTTGAAGATTGAAAAACATGTATTTCAGCATAATTAATGCTTCCAGGTTTCAAGGTTCGAGGGTCAATGCTTACTGTAATAATGCCATTGGAAGGAACGGCATCAGGATGTTCAACAAAACTTTTTCCATTTTCGGTTGTTTTTAAAATCCATGAAAATTCGGTGTTGTTAGAAGTTGCATTAGTTTTAATGAAATATTTTTTTGGATGTTTGTTTGAATGTTTTTGAACCAAATAAATACCATTTTGTTTTAATTTTGTTAGAAAAAATAATTTTGCGTAATTTAAAGTTGAAAATGTTTGTGAAAAACTTTTAAAATATTCAAATGCAGAATTAATTTGAATAATGCCATTTCCAAATTCAAGTCTATTTTCTTTATTTGGTAAATATGCTGTATTAGATAAAGCCAATTCTAATGTTTTTAAATTGTATGGGATTGAATTTGCTTTTAAAGCTGAAATCAAACATGCAACAGAACCTGCTGCATTTGGGCTTGCCAAACTTGATCCCGTATAATGTCCAAAATTCAAAGAAGGACATTTATATTGAAATGTGGAAATCATAACACCTGGAGCAGTGAAATCGATTCCTTCAAAAATTTTATTTTTTGGCATTATTAAAAAAGCTAACAAGGGACATTATCAACATGTCCCGCAGCTTTTTGAACGAGACTTATGTCATACAATAGCCCCAAGGCAGTTATGCCAAACCCCAAAATGTTTGCGGTGAATAGGCTTCCTTTATGTAAATTTATGGAACTGAAGTTTGAAAAATTTGATTGAAGCAGGATTTTTGAAAAATTGTCGACCCGGGGATCGTGGATTTTTCGAACGTAATTTCCAAAGATTTGCATATAAGAAGACCATTTAACGAAAACAATTTGGGGTTAACCGTAGAGGTTTTCATAAGACGCCGGAGTTAACTCTCCATATTTGTTCATAGTAGTCTTTGGGACTATAGAATACTATACACAAAATATTAGCTGCCAAATCCAAAATCTGTTTTTCCCTTATAACACCAATATGTATTGTACGTTGAGTTCAGCACTAGTTTACGTTAGATAATTTTAAGAAAATAAGTAAACCACTATTTTAAACGTTTTAAAACGGTAAAAATAGTATTAACTATTGTTGATAAACGTTATTTGACGGCCATAAATTATTAAAAATCCTTCCAGAAATATATGGTTAACGTTTACTTCTATTGAACTATATGTACAATACATATTGATGTTATAGGGGAAAACACAGATTTTGGATTTGGCAGCTAATATTTTGTGTATAGTATTCTATAGTCCCAAGGAGTACTAGGAACAAATATGGAGAGTTAACTCCGGCGTCTTATGAAAACCTCTACGGTAAGCATAGCTGCCTTAGGGCAATATAAAGAGATATATCACGTTCAAAAAGCAGCGGGACATGGTGATAATGTCTCTTGAAAATATTGCAAACCTCTTTCGCCAGTATTCAATGGACCCCTGGAACAGATCATAGAAAGTGTTGAAGGTTCGTCTTTTTTTGTGCCAAAAAAATTGAGTTTAATTTCGTGTGGTACAATAGATCCAATAATAAACATCTTATTATAAATTAAAGGGCTAAAATCTTTTTCAAGTGATAAATGAACAGGACCATCATTTGAAGCGCTTTTAAAAATAATTATTCCATGTTTTTGTGTTGCTTCTTGTACAGCTTTTGTAATAGATTTAGTCACTTTTAAACCAAGAGATATAGTTATAATATCAACTTTCATTTTAATACATTTTTTAAACTAAATAAAGTAATATTAGCGATATATTCTTTATATTTTTGGTTTTGTTAATTTTTTCGCATCTGTTATTAATTTTCTTGCCTTTACATTCAGTTGTGGTTCCCACACGAAAATTTAAAAAACATAACTACTTTTTCTGATTCAGTTTCCATCTGACCAATTTTTTACATACCATATTTAGAGTCAGAAAACATGGTTGTGAAAGAAAATGTCATCAGAACTCTTGAATTTGGAGTTTTTAAAATTTTTGTGTCGAGACCATCACGGAATGTAAAGGAAAAAAATTGACAACAGGCTTTGACAAAAATAAACTTACAGCTTTTCCGATTTGACGTTGTTTTCCAATTCTCATCAAAACAATTTGAGCTCCTGGAGCTAATCCATTTGGATATAATTCTCCTGGGTAATACCCTGCTGCAATATTTGCAACAATTGTTCCGTGATCATTGTTTAAAGAAAATATTTCGAGTAAATTTCCATCTTCTTGAATTGTTACACAAAAACCAATTTCATCAGTGATAATTCCAAATTCATGATCATCCCGATAATTTGTTAAAACTTTTACATTTTCGAGATTCTTGGAAAATGAAGTATCAACACATGCTCACCATTTTTTTCCATCAAACCATACAATGCAATCCAGAATGGCACTTTGGGCTTCAATTTTTAAATTCTCCTTTTCTGCCTCTTTTTTAACAGCATTATTTTCGTTTTCCTTAATTATTAAAATTTATTGTTTTTATTAAGAGAAAAGACCCATCGTGAATAAACTTTTTACACGCAATTTTGATTGCATTTTTCGACGCAAAAACACCTTCATTGGAGCTTTTTTTTTGTTCGCTGCAGCTGCAAAAAAAGAAAAGAAAAAGGCAACTCCAATGAGTCCCTGATTTTTGTAAAACAATTTTTATCAGAAGCTATTGGACACAAAATTTAACCCGGTTTTCCAGATGGATTTTTCCAAGCTTAGAGATTGTCCAGATCTGACGTCAGCACTTTTTTGGGTGGGTTTTAGTGCGACAAAGATCAAACAAAAAAATATGACGGTAAGGGTGGTGGGTTTGAGAATTTTGAACATTTTGCTGACGGCAGATCTAGACAGTTCATTGTAGGGACACAAAGCTACCTAAATAAGCACAAAATGAGTCTTTAAATACAAACAATTGAAAAAAAAAATTAACAAATTACGAAACAAACTATTTTCCTTTAAGAAACGGAAAAAATCAAATCTAACGGAATGAAATAACTTTTAAAACTTACAGTCAAATTATTATCAAGACAACATAATTCATGATAAAATTTCTTGCCAAGATGCCATTTTCTAGATGGATTTTTCCATGTAAATTTTGTTTTTGACTTCTTCCATAAAACTTTTTTAATATACGTGTCATATATATATGCGAGAATTTAAATGCAGTTTTACAAAAATACTCGTTTTTATATTTTTTTAATAACGATGTTGAATTTCGAAATCTTTGTAGACGATTTTCAACAATGAAATTTTATTTGAACTTTTTAACTTTGAATTTCCGAGACATTTAAGCTTCAATATTTGTTTAATAAACAATTGTTAACATTCTTTTCAACAAATAATTTAAATGCACGTACCAACCATATTTATACAGATGTTGTCAAGAAACCGTTTAAAACCATACATGAAAAAAAAAACAATGAAATTTTTGTGATTTATCTTTTGCTTTACAAAAAAAAAACAATGAAATTTTTTTTGATATATCTTTTGTTTTGCAAAAAACAAAGAATGAAAAAAAATTGTAGAACGAAGATACAAAGACCAAACCAAAATTATTAGCTCTGTCTATGAAATAAATAATTTTATTTAATTGTTCAATAAAATTGCAACGTAATATTATAAAATCGAACTTAAATTATTTTTTAAATAAATATTTGGCTCAAAAAATGACAGAATCAGAATGGCACGACACTCTTCTAAAATTATTCATCATTATTTTCGTTATTTTTATTAGTATTTTTTTAGTTTATCAAAGCTGTGAAAAATCTGAAAGAAATATTTATTATTTAAAAATAGAAAAGAATTTGTTTCAATGTTTTAAAAAAACATCTCAAGGAATCCTGCAAAAACAAAACAATAATAATTTTTCAACTATTTATTTTCATTTTTCTGACTGTCATGAAATTATTTTGAATGTTGAAATTTACAAGGACATGTCCCAAGAAATTGAAGAAGATGGTTTTTAAGTGTTTTTTTTCCAAATTATGTTTCTGATTCACTGAAAAAAAGGAAATTATTGAAAAGTAATTTTTGTAAATGCAAGGCTTTACTGACATTTATAATTTCTTTAATACATAATATGCCTCACTTTTGAGGCAATTTTCAGTTCGAAAAGTGCCTCACTTTTGAGGCAGTTTTTGTTAAAGCCAAGGGGTTGCCAAAAACCTGGGGCAGATCTTTAAAAATCATCGGTTTTTAAAAATTTGGTCCAAAACGCATAAAAACTGCTTTCTTATGAAAATCGTCTCAGAAGATGTTTTTACTATTACTGTTTTCATGAATCTGCCTCAAAAAAAATTTTTTTGAGGCAGCTTGATGCAAATTTGTCAAAACCTGTTTTCTAAAATTTCAGTGAGACAGATTTTTAAAACAGTAGTGTTTTTCGTCCAAAAAAGGTCATGTATTTTTTTTAAAAAAATTGCCGTTTTTCCCGAGAATCATAATTCGTTTAGCCGTCTTATATATAATAAATTAATAAAAATCATTTAAATAATATAAGTAAAATTTTTAATCCATTTTCTTAATTGATTTTTATACATGTAAAAATACTAACTTTAATACAGTATAAAACTGAGATCAGTGTAACAGATAAATATGATTACAAAAACAAATTAATCTGTTTACAATTATGTCATTTAATATAAAACGGTATTCTTTTCAGTGGATGAAAAACAATAGAGAATTCACAATTCAAATTTGTATTTCATAAATTCCTTGATAAAAATGAGGAGTAAATAATTAATTAAATTATTTGATGTTCAACAGTGTCATTAAGAAACTCGATTAAGAATAGCGCGCCAATATTTGGGCCATCTGTTAATCTGGCCGAATCATATACCACAGCAACGGTAACGTTTTTAAATAAAAAATAATCACCACTTTTTTCAATACTAAAAGTTGTTTATTCTAGAACTGTTATTGTTGTTTAGATTTTTACCAAACTTTTTTATTATCAGCTACCAAAAAATAACTTTCATTACAAATATTTCCATTCATTCTAAAATATATTGCCGTAAATTTTGCTGTTAAATAATTACCGATTTCATATCGCACAAAAATTTTATAGAGAAACATCGAATTTTTAGTTGTTCCAAAAAAAGGTGTTGCTAGATTTGGAAGGAGCATTTAAATAAAATTTAGGGGAAAAATTTGTTTCAGTCAATCTAAAATAAATGGCAGCTTTTGGAGGAATGATAATAACGTAAACAGGAGAAAACAATGGAACCGTTTGCCACTGTTTTGATGTCACAGAACTAAAAAATTAATAATGCTTGCGAAATTAAGTTGCAAATAACAAACTTGAATTCCAAAAGAGTGTAAATTTCTTCCACGCCGACCAAAAGTTTAACATTTTCTTTTGTAGCTGTTGTCCACAGATATGAAATGTGATACCAAGCCGAATGATCACTCAAAACATATATACGACATTCAACATTATTTGCAATATTTGCAACATTTATTTTTCCTTTGCCACGTTTCAAAAACATGACATTCTCTTTCATAACACACCCTTCCGAATGTCCTTCAAAATTTTATGTTATATGATAATTTTCAAAAAGATGATTTTCTTAAAATTTACCCCACAATTTAATGATCAAAAATGGTAGTGCCCAGTTACTAAAATCAACTTCCGAATCACTGTGGTATAAAATTGCAAATTCGTTGCGGTTAATTTTGCACTGATTTATATTAGGGTTTTGGAAGCTAGAAATGTTTTATTGTCTTTAATTTTTTTAAATCAGAAACAAAATCAGAATTAAACTTACCACGTCTCGCTTACAATATTTTTAGTTAAACTTGTATTCGTATAAAGTGATATTCCATATTCGAAACTGCTATATAATATGATCAAAGGATTTATTGATTTCTAAAAAGCAAAAGAAAACTTATTCATTTTCCTTTTGATTACTAGCGACATTCCGAGTTAGAGTTAGGATTCTCCCAAATTAAAAACATATTCCTATACGCACATTTATCATCACCTTCGAAAAAAGGGCATAAACAAAAACTTACACTATCAACATTTACAGCAGTTAAGTTTGAATTTCTAATATTTAAAACATATATTGGATTACTTTTTGATATTGTAATGTTTAAGTTTATTGAAGGGACTGAAAACAAAAAACAAATTTAAATACTTGAAAACCAAAAAAATATTACCGTCAAACGGCAAAACATCAAATTGAAAATCTGCAGCACCAATTGTTACATGAGAAACCGCTTGTTAAATGCTTGCACTGGTTGAATGGATAAATGCAACAATATTACCAAAACCTTTCATGGTAAAATTTTTGACTTCAAAAATATTTAAGCCATTCGATAAAAGTGTAATATCGATACTAACAGCATTACTAATAACTATTCGAGTAAGAGGTGTATCACAGTTTTCAATCTTAAATATATTTTGATAAATAAACTATTTTTTATAAACATATGTTTTAAAGTTTGTTCTTAAGGTTAGATCAAATGATTTTTAGAAAAGTCCTCTTAACATGAATCAGCGATGAAAAATGTGTTGTGTGTTACAACAATCCTTCGAAAAAAAGGGGCTGTACGAATGTCACATGACACAAAAAATTGGAATCCGCCCCCCCCCCCCCACAATCACTTGACACAATATCAAAGCTTTTTGCCGACAAACAGCAAAGCGGCGTTATTCTTGTACATTTTATCAATTTTTCTTCTTTTTTTAAATTTGTATAATGCATAGTTAAAAATTCGTCCACTTTTTTGTTTGCAATTTATGACCTTTTTTTGAAAAAGCATTTTAGCAGCCCATATTGTTTAATATTTTTTGTAAAAAACTTCAATTTGTTTTTGCTTTGGACTAACTTATGGCAAATTTACAAAGATAATTGTTACAGTAATGCATTGGAGTGTATAATTGATTATATGTTGTTTCACAAGAAATAGTTCGATTTTCACAATAACAATCTATAATTGAACCAAATTATTTAAAAAAAGTAGTTCTATTAATGTACCAATTTCCTCAAATGTTATATAAAATCCCAAAGAAGGTAGACTTCCGTCGCTTGTAAACTCCCACCAAACAAATGTTGTTGTCATATCACTGTAGGGTCCAACTATAGTCGAAAAAAATTCTTCTTGAATGTAATAATTTTCGTATCGTATTTTATCAACATCATTTTCAAGACACAATTTTTCAACACTGACATAAAAAGCTTTACTTTTTGGTATTTCAAGAGTAAAATTGCAATATGCATTATTTTTATATCCATTTTTTGGTTTTGAATCATCAAGAAACCAAAGATACCAAATTATTTACTTTGTAAATTATACAATCTTCTTTGATTTGTTTTTCTTTCTTTTTTACCGGACTAATATATGCCATGAATTCCATTTCAGTTATATAATTTGAATCTCCTTCTGTCAAATAAATTTGAATATAGTTGTCATCGTTGTAATATGACCGATTTGTTGTAACACCCCGATGGCTAAAAAGTATTTGTACCTTTTGCTTTTTTGGGTTATAACTTTACTTTACAATGATGTCAGTAGTATTACTTATAAAAAGTTTTGTAGAACTTGAAACGTTAAATTGCAGGATAAAAACTTTGAAACCAAATTCAGATGGAGCAGAAAACTGCCATCGACATGGTACTGTTCTTGCTTTATTTGGATGAAAACTTGATTGAAAATAAATGATTTGTGTTTCATCTTCGAGGAAAAATGGCGATGTTTTGCTAATCGATTCCATTGGACAATTGTTAATCCATTCATCAAATATGACAATTCCTTGAAAAGCGACATTATTAAATGCGTTTAAATGATCTGTGATTGATATATTAAAAACATCTTGATACATCAAAAAATATATCTCATTCTCCGATGTTGAAGAATACCTGTTGTCGCCAGTTATATACGTTAATGCGAAAAAGACGTTAATACTCTTAAAAAACACATGACACTTGAAAAAAAAAAGAATTAAATAAACCTCTGATTCATTTTTTTGTGTATAAAAATCTAAAACACAATCATCGTATTCTTCCAAAGTTAACAAAGTTGGAAAATTTGTGGTTTCAAAAAACGCAACCATGTTAGTTTCAATGAAATAACTTTTATTTTGACTGCAATCATATGTGATGCAAAATACATATAAAAATTTCATAAAAATAATATAAACGTTAAACATTTTTTAAAACATTAAATTTTAAACAAGAATCAAATTGTCGTAAAACCCATCGTCTACAGTGTACAACTTGTCAGTTTTTTTATCATCAAATCAAAAGAGGATTAAAATGACTGAAAAGAAAAAAAAGTGTTTAATCAGAATTGGAAACAACTATATATTGTTGAACTTCTTCTGTTTACTCCCCCCTTCTTTTTCTTACACTTTTTTACACATTTTTTCAATCATTTTTGTCAAGGAAGAAAAAAAATGTATGCAGAAGTTATTCAAATTTACATGAAAGGGAATCACTCATATTTTTGTCAATAAATGAAAATACGTTGAGATTCTTAGTTTATTTTTGTTGCAGTCAAAAACAAAGGGAAATAACGTTGAGGAATCACACTATTAATTAATGACAACTTTTCACTATTGCGGGATACATATTTTGATGAAGGATCAATAGACATTGAAGACGGATATTGGAATTTAACCGAAAGTCAAGTGGTTCATCTATTTTAAAAGTATTTTGTAGCAGTAAATAAGAGTTTTTAACAATTGAATTTTATTTTAAAATGTAAAATTGCAGAATGCCAAAACATAAGAATTAAGATTAATGTACTTTAGTAATATATTACATCGAGATATATAATATCACGAAATGAATTTTATAAAACTACTCTACACTCAGATATAAGGTCACAGTAATTTGATAAACTTATTTTTTTTTCAAAATTTTTTCCAAAATTATTTGTTTCTTTTAAAATTTGCGGTTTTTTTGGCTTTATGTGTGATACTGCCAACAGCAACATCCGCTTTTTCCCAACTTTTTGTTGTTGAAATTTTATATAATATTTTACTTTAAACTAGAGATGTGCATGGCGTTATGCGACGCGAGTGTTCCCCTTCATTTTTTTTCAGTCAAAGAAAAACGCAAGAGAGGTATACTGTAGAAATTGAAACTTTTTTTTAAACTTTTATTTTTTATCCTACTATATGTAAAATTTTACGAGGATTCCGAAAATCCAACTTTCGGACATGGTTTCCATGCAAAAAATCTGAAAAAAAGTCAAAAAACCGCTTTTTTTAACGTTTTTCGGATAATGATATACTACACTCCGAGCCCTTCCAGCTTGTAATCATATCAGTTCGATAGAGCTTTCAATGCTCTAGAAGTGCTATTTTTTAGAAATCAGCCGAAATTAACCGGTTAGACAGGATTCATGTTTTTCTAATTTTCATCTTCGTTTTTTCTCAAAAAGCACATGAGTGCGAATTCACGACTCCAGTTGATTGTATGTTTGTCCGAGTGGTAGACGGCGTTCTGTTAACAAGCATGCAGACGCGGGTTCGATTTTTTTTTCATTTTTTAGAAATATTTTTATTTATTTTTTAATATTTAGAATATATCAATTAAAAAAATAAATTAAATTGAAGATTTAAAGCTGATAGTTATATAAAGAAGTCAACGGAGAATCAAACAAAAAATTGTGTTTTTTTGCACCCCACACGAAAATATTTAAGAAGAAAAAGTGTTCCCCGACTGAAAAAAAATTGGTTTTTGATATTTTTCTTTATCAATTATCTTTTTTATCAGTATTATTCCTTTTACTTTTTTTATCCATTATTAATCAGAAAAAAATTCTGCATTTATTGTTACCAAAATTATATTTATAGCTAAACTTCGAAAAAACACTGCACATCTCTACTTTAAACGTTTCAGAACTGCCTTAACAAACGATGAACTTCTTTGCCATAAACCTTATCAACTTTTTTTTGAAAGCTATGCAAATGATTTATCTGGTGGTCAAATTGAACTTCTACAACTTGTTATCAAAGAGAAGCAATTTGAGCTTTGCAGGAATGTTTTCTAGCTTTGGACTCGAAAAATATGCACTATCGAATCATTTTCTTATTTTTGCAAGGTAGAGTAAAACGGTTTTTCCACACGAGACTTTTTGAGTTTTTTGCTGCTAACTTTTTTTAATGAGCTTATCAACTTTTGTTACATAACAAACATATATTTAATTGTCCTTAATTTAAATTTTATTTTTTGTATAACATTCAGCATCAGATGCTGATTCTTTTAAGATAAAACTTCACAAATTTTTAAAAATTTTCAGATTTTTAAAAAAATCACGCATTTTTCTCATTTTGGTATCAAAAGAATCAGCATCTGATGCTGAATCTTAAATAAAATATAGAATTTTAATTGAGGACAGTAAAATATATGTTAAAGGTGTAACAAAACTTTTTAAGCTTATTAAAAAAAGTTAGCAGCAAAAAGCTCAAAAAGTCTCGTGTGGAAAAACCGTTTTACTCTGCCTTGCTGAAATAAGAAAATTTGTTGGAAGCGATTCGATAGTGTATGATAAACAAAAAATTTGCATGTTGTATTCAAACATTCTATCATTTTTTTAAATTTATTCTTAAACAACAACTTTTTTCTATTCATTTTTTATTATTCGCATTTGAATGTGAAGAAAGAAAGATGTCGAGTCGTCGAAGAAGTAATCAACCTCAAGGACCAACAACAACAGCTTCATTAAAGCATGGAAAATCAATTACTTCATCTCGAACTTCACGAACTGGTACCCGAAGAACAACCAAAACAATTAGTTCAGCTGAAAATGGACAAGAGTTTCCAGATATCCCCAAAAAGGTCTTCTTTGAAAATGAAATTCCTCAAGCTTTTTCACAACATTTGGCGTATATTGGTTTTGTTCCTTTGTAAGTTTTTCTTAGGTTACTGTAATTATTATATCTGTTGGATTTTAGGGATCAACTTCCAAGAGCTTTATCAAAATCTGACAATGCTTCTGGAAGATATGTGTTAAGATGTGTGGATCATTTTGGAAAATATCTTTTGATTATTACTGTATATGGTGATCATTGTGAAATTGTAAGTCATTGGACAGTATTTTGGATACTGTATTTTATAAGTATCTTATTACTTTTAAGCATTATCGAATTGGAAGATATCGTGGAAAGAAAACTGGTGGAATTTGTTATGCAGTTGAAGGACACCGAAAAAGCTTTAAATCAATTGGATTACTTTTAAAATATTACACAAATGAGTATGTAGTTGTTTTTTCCTTTATCTTTTGTTATACTTTTGACGATGATGATATTTTAGATCCGCAAGTTTAACAAATCGATTACGATGTGGATATTCATTGAAGAAGCCAATGGATCGATTATCAATATATTATCCGACGAGATTGATCAAACAAATTGGAATGATTGGTGAAGGCAATTTTTGTCAAGTTCAAAAGATCGAACAAGTTGGGCAAGATGGTGAAGAGCGGCTTGCAGCAATGAAAGCCTGTCATGTCAGCAATGAACTCAAAGGAACACAAGAGGGTCGAAGTGCATGCATTGAAATTCTTCATGAAGCAAGAATTCTCTCAGGTTTCTCAAATTATACTTTTATTACAATGTTTTATGGAATTTGCTTTGATGAACCTATCCCAAAGGTTTGTTTATAATATATCTTTGCAAGTGATTTTATGTATTATTTGAAATATTTATAGTTAATAATGGAATTATGCCCATATGGTTCCGTTGAATCATATATTACAAATAAAGAAGTGACAATATCAACGGCAGAAAAAATTTTGATGGCTCATGACATCTCTTCTGGAATGCAACATTTGGAAGAATGCTTTTGTGTTCATCGTGATTTGGGATATCCTTCTTTTATTATTCAATATTCTAACTTTTTGTTTTTTTAGGCAGCAAGAAATTGTTTAATATCAGCAAAAGGGATTGTAAAAGTTGCAGATTTTGGATTATCCCGGCAAGCAAGAGAATTAGAAAGTGAAAAATTACGTTTCAATGAATTTAAAGCACCTGTCAGATGGATGGCACCCGAATGCCTTACTCGGCATCCAAATTTTTCTAATAAATCTGATGTTTGGAGTTTTGGTAAATTTAGTCCTAATAGTTACAGTAATAAAAACATGATTTTTTAGGTATGACATTATATGAAATATTTTCTGAAGGCTGTCGACCATATGAAGAAGAAACGGATATGAGAAAAGTTGCTCGAAAAATTCGTTCATATCAACATCCAATAATTCCATCTGCAATTCTTGCCGCTCGTGTTATACCATCTGAATTGTTGGGGTTGATGAAGAGTTGCTGGTCAAAGGATACCTTATCAAGACCGCCATTTGCATTTTTGGCATTCCGTTTTAAATATATCGGAAAGGGATATGCCACTTTAGCTCCAAATGAACGCTGTTTTAAACCTGATCGAGAACAAGCAAAATTAATTGAACCACGAGATCATTGTGAATTAAAAGAAGAAATTCAAGCGAATCCTGATTTATGGTTTATTGGTGAAAAACGTGAAATTCCGCCATCTGATGAACTTCAGCAGCCATCTGATTCAAATGCCGCTGCTGTTGGAAGTAGTAAAGGAAAACCTCGAATTGCCAGAACTATTGTCACTGCTGAACAAGTTTTTATTCATCCTGATTTACCTGATTCGTATTCCCTTCCATCAAATGCTTCAAGATCAAAATCAAAAGATTCAAAATCAAAGGATTCTCATCGATCTTGGAGAAATCACAACAATAATCCAAACAATAATAAAGACAATACTCTCAATAGCACAAAAAATAATACTGATTCAATTTCTGAATCTTTTCAAAAGAAGAAACAAAAGAAAGAAGCTGCTTCACGAAGTCGAAATAGTAATAATAACAATGCTACCAAAAAGAATGTCAAAAGAGCTACTCAAAATTAAGATAATATTGTTTCATATGTATTGTTATATTATCCATAACAAATATTATGTATACGAAATGAATAAAATTTCTGTAATTTATGTGTTTCTTTTGATTATTGTTGTTACAAGGCTTTTGCTGAATTTTTTAAAAATGAAGCATTTGATATTGAAGTTATATAACAGATAATTTTGCAAGTTTTCAGTCAAAAAGAACCTGCCCTTTCGGAATACGGTAACAATTATCATGGTCAAAATGATGGATGTGCATTTTGTTGCCAAAATTTTCATGTGTTTCATCGTTCAACTTCTGGTCAAAGATGTTCTTGAAGTATCTGCTAAAATTGTTGTAAAGAAGATAAAATTTGTAATTTTTGTCATGATTTACAAATTTTAAATTATCGTAAACGTGAATGGTCTATTGCCCACGTCTAATATCATTTGTTGTTATTTCAAACATTTTTTCTTAACTTCTTTCGTAATATATTTATTAATGTATAATTTTTAAACATAATAATTTTACCAGCTCCTTTTAAAGATTATGTATAACTTTAAAAACAGGTGAAAAATGTCGTAACCATATTTGAACTCAAGTTAGGCAAAAATTTGACATTTTAATAAATTCAAAAGGCCTTTGACAACAGATATTTAGAAACCATTTTTTCAAATTATATTTCATATAAATTATATTATTGAAAATTTGTTTTCTGTCTTTTTAATGTCAAACTAAACTGTTTTTGAAATTAATACAAAATACATAGAAAAAAATGCTCTCCGGTCATGTTTACACAATGGAAGAATTCATCGCATACGGTAATCGACTGCATTATAATACCGTAATTGATATTATCGTAAATTCTTTTGCTGCTTTTATTGTTCTAAAACATTCAACAAAAGCAATGGGATATTACAAATATTATATTTTGCTAACAATTTTTTGTGCATTTTTAATGGATTTTCATATTTCTTTTATTTTTGGACCTTATTTCATGCTTCCAGCTCCGTTGTTTTGTGGTGCTGGTTTTATCTGTAGACATTTGGATCATTTTTGGGGACAATATATTCAATATGTGAGTTGTTGCGTTGAGATGACGAGTAATTTTTCGAAAATATCTTTTAATCAAGGTCTACACAAATCAGAATCGAAAGCGTGAAACAGATATGTATTTTTTTGAAACATGACCTTTTTTAATGTTAGCTACTCATTTCACACCTGGCTACAAATCGAAACTGCAAATAAGATTTAATATTTAAGAAATATATTTTAACATACAGCTAAAAAGAACTAAAATAGCAACTTATTTGTTATCATAACAATCTCAAAAGAAAAAAATCTGGACAATCCCAAAGCAAAAAAAACACTTTTTGAGTACATTTCGTACACAGCCTGAAGTAGGAAAGAGGAATGAGGCAAGAATGAGACGTTTATTAGAGAGACAAGAGACTATATATAGACAATCACAAATAGAATAAAGTTATGCTAATTTATCTACAACACAGCCTAAGTTTCAAAAAAATAAAAAATTTTAGGCTAAAAAGTATCCATTTCGAAGCAAAAAAGTGTCCAAAAAGGCCTAAAATTAGACGAAAAAGCTCAATTTTTCTTCCGTTTTTAATAACAATAGACTAAAAAGTTTCTGAATTTCATGTGAAGAAGATTACTTATTATCAAAAATAAAAACTTTGCAGGGTATAATGCATATAACAATCAGTTGTGTTGGATGTTCAGTCGTTGCAGGACTTTTTTATCAGTTGTTTTCTTTAAATGGAAATTTGCAATTTTTTCATTCCAAGAAAGGTGTTGCTATTATTCTTTTGATAATGATCTGCTATCCATTTCCAGCATTTTCAATTGTAATACCAATGCAAGATTTTGATGACGCAGCGGCATATATCAAAGAAAATTTTAATAATTCTTATGACCTTTTTATTACAGCTTCTTCGTGTCAATCTTTAAAAGTGGATTTGAAAGGCATAACACATTTTGGAGTTTTAGCTTTACAAATTTGTATTGTTTGGATTGTTGCAATTTTTGTGGCATTAAAAATTAAAAGAAAATTATCAGGGTTGAAAAGTGTTTTATCACCTGCAACTTTAAAGGCCAGAAGACAACTTTTAATTGCTTTATGCTTTCAATTATTAATCCCTGGAGTGATTATTGTTTTTCCATTGGTACTTATTTTAATTTCAATTATTGCAAAAGCACAATATCTCAAAAGTAAGAATTAATTGTTTTGTTTAAAGGGGAAGATCCACAACAAATAAACTTTGGTCCTTTTCATTCATTGGAGGTCCCGCCACGAAACTTTAAAAAACTCTGAATCAAAGAATTCTGATGATATTATTTCCATAACTGTTTTCTGTGATTCTAAAAATTGTCTTTTCTGGAATCAGAAAACTTTGCTTTGAAAGAAAATGACATCGGAATTCTTTGATTCAGAGTTTTAAAAATTTTCGTGTTAGGACCATCAAGGAATGTGAAGGAAATAAAATTATGTGTGGTGCGTCTTCCCCTGTTGACCTTTATCATTTCTTTTAGCAATATCTGATATTGCCATGCCAATAATTGGTTCACATTCTTTATTTAATGCCTGCTCCGTCATGTTTATTATAACACCATATCGAAAAGCAATTATCAACGGAATCAAAAAGATTTTAAGAATAAAAGAAAAAAAGACATTAACCATTTTGGAGAACACCATCTCTCAAACAGCTGCTCCACCACCACAAAGAAGAGTAATTGTTGAATGAATAAATGTACTGTAATATTTGGAGAATAAAAACTTTCTGAAATAAACCCACCATTTTTGTCTGTCAAGTAGTTTATTTTGGAGAGTGCAAAAACCACTTTGAAGAGGCAGTCTTTTGATCATTTTTCCCGATTGCGGTAGTTGTCTTTGATCTTGTGCCTATTACTCATGATAACCATATTGAAAAAAGATATTTCTTTAATGCGATAACTTTCAACAAAAAAATTTTCATTGAACTTTTGAACCTGAATTTTGATACTTTTTAGCTTCAATATTTGGTTAATAAACAATTGTTAACATTCTTTTCAACAAATAATTTAATTGCAATCAAAAATGCACGTACCAACCTTATATTTAGACAGTTGTTGTCAAGAAACCGTTTAAAACAATACAAGAAAAAGAACAATGAAATTTTTGAGATTTTTCTTTTGTTTTCCAAAAAACAAACAATGAAAAAAATTGTAGAATGAAGATACAAAGACCAAACCAAAATTATGAGTTCTGTCTATGAAATAAATTTATTTAATTGTTCATAAAAATTGCAACGTAACTTTATAAAATTAAACTTAAATTAATTATTTTAGAAATATTTGGCTTAAAAAATGACAGAATCAGAATGGCGTGACACTCTTCCAAAATTATTCATCATTATTTTTGTTATTTTTATTAGTATTTTTTTAGTTTATCAAAGCTGTGAAAAATCTGAACGAAATATTTATTATTTAAAAATAGAAAAAAATTTGTTTCAATGTTTTAGAAAGACATCTCAAGGAATCCTGCAAAAACAAAACAATAATAATTTTTCAACGCTTTATTTTCATTTTTCTGACTGTAATGAAATTATTTTGAATGTTGAAATTTACAAGGACATGTCCCAAGAAATTGAAGAAGAATATGGTTTTTAAGTGTTTTTTAAAAATTACTTTTCTTATTCACGGAAAAAAAGGAAATTATTGAAAAGTAATTTTTGTAAATGCAAAGATTTCGCTGATATTTATATTTTCTTTAATGCATAATTAATAAAAATAATGATTAATAGTATTGTTAATTTTTTCAATCCGTTTTCTTAAAAGAGATCTTTCATTTGAGGCCCTTTATGATTTGGCAAAAAAAGTTCTCGAAGTTGAAAGTTTCCAAAAATCAGGTGTTTTCACTTTTTTTAACTTTTAAATTTTTCTAACATCACAAAAACGTGAAAGTTCCTGAATTTCAATTTCTTTCCCCTTCAAGAACTTTCTTGTAAAATTCAAAAAAATGCAACAAATAATAGATCTTTTTTATAAAAAATTTTTTCAAGGCCCTTTTTATTTTTACACTTTTTTAAATTTTGAAGTTCAAAGTTCATAAAACACAAGAACTTTTCATTAAAAATTTTAAGGTGTCTCTTTTTATGCGATCGAAAGAAGGAAAAAAAAGTTAACTAAATTTTTTGTTGATTGATTACGTTCAAAGTTGTAAAACTGCCCGACTTTATTTATTTCAGATATAAAATATTAGCATAAAATCACAAAAAGAAATATAAAAAAGCTTGGAAGAACTTTTAAGGCATACGGTAAAAACTAATTAATTAATAAAATAAATTTTATTCTATTTGTTGTTGAATTTTATCACGTTCTTCTTGAAGATGTTTAATGAAACTATAAATACCATCAGAAATTTTTTCACCATTTGTGGCAGTTTTATAAACTTCAAATAAGTCATTTGTAATGGTGTCAATGCATGAAACTAATTCACTTAATTCAAGTGATTTTCTGTCGTCTTTTGAATATTCGTGTGTAAGTTCGGCAGCTCTTTGAATAGTCTGTGGAAAAGTATTTAGAAAAGACTCTGCTTACCAGTGCTTTAACTTGGGTATTTCTCCAGCGGATTTCTTCTTGGAATATTCAAGTATGGCAAGATACATGTCGTCGATATCGATAAGTTCATACGAAGGGTTTGTAGCAAATTTATCCAAGAAACGACAAAGATCAGCAGACATTTCCGTTATGTTTCCTAAAATATTTTTTAAACTTTAAACCTTCTACATACAAAAAAACTAAAAGTTATAAGAAATGTTTGTGAGAAATAAAAAAAAGCGCATTTATAAACAATCAAAAAATAACGATTTGAAAAATTGATTTCAATGTCCAAAAATAATTTGACCCTGAGTTCATTTTTTAATGTAGTCTCTTTTGTTTTGTTTGATGCCCACAAAGGTGGAACAAGTTTTTTGGTGTGCAAAAATTTAATCAATCATTTTTGAAAAAAATGTTTTTTCAAAGGGGAAATCTTGCAACTTTTTTGATCAGGGTTTTATCATAAAAATTGATTATCTTAACACGAAAAGACACTTGCTACAATTTTTTGTTGAAAAAAATATTTTCTCCAACAAATGTATGCGATTGCCAACCTTTTTTATTCTTGTCTAGATAATCACATTTTTTGGATAAGACCCTGACCAAAAAATCTTGTACTAACTGCGAATCCCCCTTTAAAAAAACGAATTGAGTGCCAAAGTTTGCAACTTTGAAGTGTCACAAAAAGAACCTCAATTATTCAGTTAAAACGTAAAAATGGACACGTAAAACATGCAAGCTTTAAAAAATCTCCGCAATTCTTCTTCTATTTTCCCTCAAGTAATACTCATCGACCACCTGGTCTGACAGGGGAATACACCTTCCCCCCAAAAAAACCAACAAGTTTTAGTTTTGTTGCAAAAATTGGAAGAAAGGCTTCCAAAGAAAAAAAGGGATGGCAAAAATCAAGAGAATGTCATATGTCGTCGAAAACGAAGAAAAAAAATGTTGGCAGAAAAAAAGGCAAAAAAAGAAGAAGAGAGATGGACATTTTGATAAAGGAGACATGTTTTTGTTTATAAAATACCTAACAAAAAATTTTTCATCAAATAAAAAACGAGAAAAAAAACCATAAACAAATTCAAAAATATCGTTAAAAAAGATTACTGTCAAAAATAAGAATAACAAAACATTAACAGTAATTTTACTTTTGTGTTACTACCTGTTATATCCTTGGTAAAAGACACGCGATAAACAATAAATAATATTTATTCAAGAGCAGAATAAAACTAGACCAAGTTTTTAAGATAAACTAAACAGAGTGAATCGAACGTCTCTTGATTTAGGCGAGAACGTTCGAGAAGACAAACGAACAACAACGAAGATGTTCGAACAGTACACGAAATTAACACTCAGTCAACGAAGTGTTGTTTGAGAGACACAACGCCAAAAGAGTATTAATACAATACAGATAGAAATAATCCGACAGTATACTGTTAGATATGAAATAACCTGACAGTATACTGGTACGGATACAACACTACCACAATTTTTTAAGATTACTGTAGTGTCAGAAATTCAATAAAACAAATTAGTTTCCCATAAAAATAAGAACTTTAAAGGTATTGTCCAAGGTAGAACAACTTTTTATTTTTCTTTTAGATGACGTATCTTAACACGAAAGCAATATGGTCAGGAAAAACAATGGACACGCGAGTGAAACATGTGTTTTTTTTGTGCTCTCTCTTTTCTTTTTCTTTGTTTTTCCTGACCATATTGCTTTCGTGTTAAGATACGTCATCTAAAAGAATAAAAAAAATTGTTCTACCTTGGACAATACCTTTAAAGGATTTTATGAGAGTATCATAATTTACAAAAAAAATTAGACTTTTGTGTTAGTATCATCAGAGAACCGATTACTGTAGTTTTGTTTATTTGAACTAAATCAAAAGTTTTCAAACATAAAAGTACAAAAAATTATAAATACAATTTTTTTCTGCCATTTTTGTCTGTCAAAAACAAAAAAAATCGTGTTTCTCAAAAATTAGCGAAAAATGAATATTTAGAGATATATTTTTATTTCAAGATTAAAACGAAACAAATGTAATAACATTTTGACCCGCACATGACAAGGATAACAGCTCATCGGTGGCATTTTTAAATGGATTATTTTCTTCTTCATCATAGATCGTGCCGTTGAAGCTAATGCCATATAAGCTTATCAAATATGGCACACCTTTTCGGTCACATCTTGTATGATTGCCAATTTCTGGACCACTTCCAAAATTTTTTTCTTTTGGAAATCTGTACACTTTTGCAGCTTGTGAAACAATTCCAGTAAAAAAGACATCCTCGGTTGTAATAAAATAATGTTTTGGAGCTTCTGCTAAGATTGCAGGGACGGCATCAGAAGTGACCAAATATGTTGGACCACTACAAAAATCTGGGAATACCGTTCCATTGAAAGCGGATTCAGGGATGTACCTGTAACTTATAATATAAAAAGACAGAATGAGAAAAACGTTATGTCAAAATTCTGTGACATTTTAACCCTGAAGTTTCGAACTTGGAATTTTTGAAAGTGGCATGCTTCTTATCTCAAAAAAATAAGGCAACTTGCCCGACCGCAAAAAAGTGTCACAGAAGTGTGACGAAATGTCACATAAATAGCGAAAATGTGACATTTTGTCACAATTCTGTCACATTTGTGTTCATTTTTACGCAACTACTTTTTCTGATAGTCTTATCATAAAAAATTAATATATCCTAAAATTTGCATGAAAACTCACCATTTATGCTGCGGATCTCGGAATGGTGTTGTATTTGTCCATACTTTGCAATAAATAACTTTTCCATTAAAAATATTACTGATTCTGTTAAAACTTTTTTTAATCCAATATTGCATCCTTCTGACATCCACTACAGTATCGTCATCAGTTTTTAACAGAAATTTTGCCTTTGGGCAATAATGCTCTTTCCATTGAAATATTGAATATGTCTAAAAATGTCAAAATACCGTATATTTCAAATTTTTTAATTTAAACCTTTAAAGTTAAATTTGAATAAGATTCATGAAGGGACGTAAAAATGATGTCATGAAATTCTTGGTCTTCTTTATCGATTGATTCTTGGACGGTTTGGTTATCAGTAGAACCAATGATAAAATGATAACCAACATCAGAAGGCTAAAACTTAAGATTAATTTTCGATTATGCAAATCTGGATAGAATGTTTTTCGTAGCTACATTAGTTTTCTTACCCCTTATTTTTTCAACCGAAAAAGCTCATATGCAAATTTTCATTTTCTAACCTACTCCTTCTCAAAAATTTCTAACCCCAATTTTATCCTTAAAAATGTTAAAACTTACAAGATTTTTAAGCCAACTATTTCGAATTCCCATTCGATTATCAAATCCATTTGGTCTTGAGGGGATCACGATCACAAGTTTTTTATCATCACATTTAAACCCCTTTTCAATAAAAATTTGATAACTAATATTTAAATCTGCGAAATTTGCAGAAAAATTTTCAACATCTTTGTCAACATTTCTTTTATACCGTAATTTTTGATATATTTCATTTACCGAATAATGATCTGGGCTAAGATATTTCAATGCCAAAAATAATAAATAAATGCTTGAAATAACTGCAATTAATAAAATATTTTGACGAAATTTTTTATATAAAAATCTTCTGGTCATAATTGGTTCATAAAAGCGGAACAAAATTGCTTAATGGCAAAGTTTGAAAAATACGAATTTAACAAAGGCTATTAAAATTTTATTTTTTAAAATTTTTTTGAAATTAATAGGGAAAAAAATTATAAATAACAAATTTTTTGTTAAACGAACATTGATGATCTAACAGATTATGCAAATATATGGAATTAGAGTTGTTGTTTTTGAGAAATATGTTTTTGTAGTTATTGTTGGGGAAGTCCGTGCACGGCCATGGCTGGGACATTGATCAGTTTTGATGAATATTTAATTTAAAATTGTAGACAGACAAAAAAGTGTTCAATTTGTTTACGAAAACATTTTTAAACTTTTTATTTAAATTTTGATGGATTTACTCTTCGAATACCTAAACAACAAAATATAACTTCTTTGAAGTGGATATTCAAATTTTTTCTTAAGTTTGTGAAGATCATGCCCACTCCTGCTGTTAAGAAAAAATAAAATAAAAATTTGAAGCTTCTTTGATCTTTCATGTTTTTTGTTTTTTTTTTATCACGGAACACTTTGTTTGAAAACTTTTTATAATTTATTCTGCCTCCGCATAAAAAAACAACAAAAGTCCTTCATTGAAAATTTTATTAAAAAAAAATATAATCCTTTTTTATTTTTAGAAATTTAAGAATTACACAAACATTGTTTTTTTAAAAATAATTTAAAATTTTAAGAAATAAAACATCATTTTTGGAATTTGTAAATTTAATAAAATCTTAAAAATGCCTAAAAAACAGCTGTTATAGCTGGAGAATTATTCATTCTTCCAAGGTTTTTCTTTCGATTTTTCATTCTTTTAATATTTTTTGAATAAATTATTGAACAAATAAAACCATTCAGAGATGAAATAGGTCGAAGATAACATCCAAAAACATTGACTGGATTTTCTTTAAGGATTAAAGTTGCCACAAATCCCAGCGAATGAATAAAGATATCCAAAGCAGCTTGAACCAGGACAATATTAATTGTCACATATGTGGCAAATTTGTCATTTGATGAATGAAAATGTGTTGTTTTGACGAAATAGAAAAGAATAGAAAGTGTAAAAAGGATTAACAACGAAAAACAGATCGTCAGAAGATTAACCCTTACATCCACATCAGTTTTATCACTTTGGCAGTTTGGGGTTTCACATACTAAAAAAATTTGCATAATTATTTTTCGTTGATGGTATGCTTACTGTAAGAATCAGAGAGTCGGGCTTTGGCATCTTCAAAAAGCCCTTGGGCGATATAAAACCATACAATTATTGATGAAACAAATGTTACAGAGATAAATGAAAACTGTGCTCGTTTCATTGATTGATAATTGTAATAAAAGAAAACCAAACATCTTTCAATGGTTAAAAATAGAAGAGAAACAGCTGGAATTGGAACAAATGGCAGGCAAGCAAAGTATGAGAAAAATATTATTTTTGGATTATATTGAATTTCTGAAAAGACTTTTTTAAAAGCTGAAGTATAAAATTTGAATATTAGAAATTTCGATTTTGACAAATTTGGTGCTTCAAAAATCAAAATTTTGATAATTTTAATAAGCCGCAAAAGTCGATTTTGCAAGATAAAGTTAAAGGGGGAGTCGCGTCGCCTACTAACTTTTTCTTATGACATTTCGTGAAAATCAGGCAAAAAGCATTGTTTTTCTTCATTCTTTTTCGTTTTCCATTTTGAAAAAAAATGCGAATGCAAAAGAACAATGCTTTTTGCCTGATTTTCACGAAATGTCATAAGAAAAAGTTAGTAGGCGAAGCGACTCCCCCTTTAAGGAAAAATGTTGGCGCTTTTATCAAAAATTTGCATAAATTAAAGGAAGTTTGTCATTTGCTGCTTTTTTAAACTCACAAGAAAGTTCGCGAAGATGCAAGAAATTGAAATTCACAAACTTCGGTTTTTTCAGGTGTGTAAAAAGTTAGAAAAAAGCAGAAGTCCCTGATTTTCAGTAATTTTCAGCTTCTAGAACTTTCTTGCGAAATCAATAAAAAGAGCAAATTATAGAAATCCTCAAAGCAAAAACTTTAGCACCTCATTAGAAATTTGCATAACTCAAACAAGGTGGTTACTTACTTGTAGAATTCCAAAAAGCAATAATATAAGAATTTTGTACAATCCATCCAACCGATAAAACAATCCAAGAAATAATATGCACCACAACCAATAAAGACAAATATGTTTTACTTTTAAATACCCGAAAAATAATCCAATACAAAGTTTGCAAATTTAAAACAATACTTGCGATACACAAAAAATTACTTATTATTGATTGCCCTAAAACTACATAAAACAAATACCATCGAATCATTGTAAAAATTAAATATACTTTTTTCAACAACTTTTTTGTTAAAAACAGTACTAAAATTAAATGTTTAAAGATGAAAAAAAGAAGTAAATTTTAGTACTCATTGTTTCACAAAAAAATGTTTAAAGAATTAAAGAATTAATAATATTTCCTATTTTATGTATGCAGGATGTAATTAAACATTATACAAAGAACTGCTTTTCTTCGTTATTTTGTATTTTTTAATTAAATACAAATTGGTTTTTAACATTTGATATTAATAAATTCATTGAAAAAAACGCGATAAAAAATTAAATTTCCCACACAACTTCAAAAAAATTGAATGTGCTTAATTACCGTAATCAAAATTTGTGTTTAAAACATGCGATTATGTATGCTGAATGACCTTTTTGTTGTCTGTGTAGTTTTTAATGATAACACATTAATTTTTTGACGTTAAGATTTAATTACCTCTTTATTAGTGGTAATCTTAGAATACAGGGTGATTCAAGAAATGCAAATTATTTATTCTATTAGTTGACAAAGAAGAAAGAAGCTTAAGACAAAAGCAAAAATTTATAAACCGACAATAGAATATTTAATATTTTACAGTGTTTTAGTGTCTATCTCAAATTCTTAACTCTCACCGACTCCATTGTTTCAGATAATTGATTTATTGTGTGACAAGTGCATTCTGTCAAATTAGCCAACTTCATTAAATTCAGATTTTTTATTCCATTAGTTTACAAAAAATGAGTCAGATAAACATTCACATAGAAAAGCATGAATATTCAATATTACGACGTTTACAATCTTCTTTAAAACGTTTCTTCAATGCATTATAAGTGTCAAGATGCATATTTCGGATACCAATACAAGGAAACCGGTGGCGGTGTCTAGTCTTTGCCAAAAAATGCTAAACTTTTAAATCTGTGCCAAAAAATCATTGCATTCTTGTGTTAAACAAATAAATCTTTTTTATACAAATGTTTGATTTCATGTTCTTTGCTAAAAAATGCTTGCCATTTCATATTTAACTTTAAAATGTTTGCCAAATTATTCTTGCATTACATTTTTAAGATAATATTATCTTTGCGATGATTTTTTTAAACTACAAAATCTGTGTCAAAAAATCTTTGATCTCAATTTCTTTGAGAAAAAATCCTTGCGTTTTTTTTAAAAAATCCAAGATCTTTGCCAACAGATTCTTGACACGAAAATGTCTTCCTTCCTTTTTTCTGTGTACATTTTTTTAAACTCCAAAATCTTTGCCAAAAAATCTTTGATATCAATTTTTTTGAGAACAAATCCTTGCAATTTTTTTAAAAAATCCAAGATTTTTGCCAAATTATCCTTGCATATAAGTTTTAAGATATTAATTTCTCTCCCTTTATCATTTTTAACTCCAAAATCTTTGCCAAAAAATCTTTGATCTCAATTTTTTTGAGAAAAAATCTTTGCAATTTTAATTTTAAAATCCAAGATTTTTGCCAAATTATTCTTGCATTAAAGTTTTAAGATATTAATTTCTCTGCTTTTATCTTTTTTAACTGCAAGATCTTTGCCAAATTATCCTTGCGTTAAAGTTTTAAGATATTATTTTATCTGTTTTGCTTTTTTTAGATTGCAAATTCTTTGGCAATTTTTTAAATATAGTTTAATGCTTGGAGATCTTTCTTCATATTCATTTTTCCGTGTTCTTGTTAAAATTGCCATGAATGCAAAATCTTTAAAAACCCAATGCACTTTTTGCTGCTAATATAATTATATCTATGTTTTTTTAAATTGATAATTAATGAATCATTTTCAGGTTTTTAAAGCATGCTCTTCCCGGTTCAAAGGCAACAGCTGATCTCTTTTGCTCCACATCTCTCTGCAATTATTGACAGAAGAAATGGCATTCCAAATTATATTTATTCATTATTTTATGGTATTACTTTGCTCACTATTGGAACATGTCTTGGATTGAATTTGGGCTATTGAATTAATTCTGCAAGAGATTTTGGTAAGCTTTCTATATCATCTTACAGTACATAATAATCTATCACTTTCAGGTCCATGCATTATTTACGGAACTGAAGTTTTCAAATATTATGATTATTACTTTTGGATTCCAGCACCAGTCTTTGATGCCCTTCTTGGATCTTGGATGTATTATCTTATTGCTGGATTTCAAATTCAAGAAGCAAAACGTGTAATTGTTTTGGAAAGAACATCTGAACTTCAACAACTTGAATAATTTATGAATGTCAATGAGATAAGTACGATAATATTACATGTTGTAAGATTTTTATAAATGTTTTAATTTTTGTATTAGTTTTTTTAATAAATTTAACTATCTTTTATTACTGTGTTTGAGTTATTAAATTATTTTGGATACTGTAGAATTGGTGGTTTATTGTAAGATACGATATACAAGCATCAAATGAACATAGCAAATTACAGAAATCATTTTATTACTCAACATCCCTTAAAATTTCGAGTCCTTCTTCATCTTCAACAATTTCATCATCATCCGGAAGGTACATGATATCATCAATCTTTTTGTTCATTAGATGCAGCTGAATTGTATCAAGATGCTCCATGATAACTTTGTCTGTGCGCTTTTCATCAGGCAATGCATCAAATTTAGTTACTGCAGCTAAGATTTCTTGGTCGTGGCTGTTATATCCTTTTGGGGGTGCATTAGGGTTTCCGCTTTTGGTAGGTTTTGGCCGACTCTTTGGTTTCAGCGATAATCCTTGGCTTGGGTTCATTTTGTATTGGGTAAGTTTTTCGGCAGCAAGTTTATCTTCTGCTTTTAAAACATTTAACAAATTCGACAAACTTGGGTGCTTGGACTTGTAATGTGCATTTAATTGTCTGTTGAAACTTTCAATTGCGTTATTAGCCCTTGAAAAGTTATCAAGTATTGTTTGTCGATGATTCCAAGTTTCTGGAGGAAAGCGTGGTTTAGTTGGCGTCTTTTTAACCGTATCCCTTCTGACATAATTTCTAAAAAAACGTTCTTTATTCATAAAAATTTAAGCTAAAAAAATTTTCTAACCGTTTAAAATAATTTAAAACAGGTTGAAATTTTTTATTTACGAGATCTTTCTCAATAAGGTCAAAAGCACGAGATACCATGTCAACGGGAAGGGCAGATAGGGCCGTCAATCTTCTGATTGTGAACCGAGAATTTTCTTCACTTGCATAGTCTTTGGTCAGTTTTTCATTAACAACTCGCTTATAAACCGCCTGAGCCAAATGAAACAGACAAAATCTTACGGGAGCTTTCGGCCAGACATCGTGCAATGCATTGACCACGGCTGTAACAGGAAAAACTAGAAAATTTTAAAAATTATAAAAACCTCTTTCGTTGTCCACAATTATTGAAGAAGGGGAAAATTATCCCATACAAATATACTCTACTACAAATAGCCCTTTCCCTATGAATTCGACACTGTTGAGGTGTTCTTTCTTCGGTGATGAAAATTCACGAAAAGAACATTCTTCTTTTATCAATTTGAATGCGCGCCTAGTCGTACCGGTAACCAAAAGTCTCACCACGACTGTGCGTTGTTCAATTTGATAAAGCCTCTGCTGGCAACATCCTCTTCACTTTTCCCTCAACAGACACTTGGAGTATAGACGGAGAATTGCTCTCCTTTTTTCCTTGTATTTTATTTGTTCCCTTATTAATTTTCCTAAAAATTTATCGTGCAAATTGTTACAACTTTATTTTAACATTGTATAATTTTAACCGGTTCGGGCCAGGTTTTATTCTTATTTTAGATCCATTTTTTCATCAATTGTTAAATGTCTCGATCTCGCAAGAGTATTAAATTTGACCCTGCTTCTCGGGAAGCTCGCAAATCTTACCCTACTGGGTCATCTGGTAGCCATCATTACGGCAAACATCGTTCGGGTCGAGATCGGTCTCGAACACCACCCCGGCAACGTTCACTATCTCCTCTTCATCATCATTCTCAAAGCCATCGGCATCGATCAAGATCTCCTTTTCACCATCGTTCAACATCTGACGGCAAACCTTCATCAAGTCGTTCCCAATCTCGTTCTATTTCTCATGATGGAAGTACTCAAGAACCACGCGCGGCTTCCATTTCATCAGCATCAAATACAAGTGTTGTTGTTCCTGCAAAGGATTCAAACATTCGTTCAGCACAGAAAGCAAAGGATGTTGCTGTTCCTGATGATTATGTTCTTTTAGATGAAGTTCGTGAACGTTGTAAGCTTACAACTGCAGAAATGGAAAAGTTTAAAAGCTATGCGAGAGGAACGGTTACGGAACCTAAAGAAAGAGATAAGTGGATCTCCACATTACCTATTGTGGATGATATTGCTGCAACTCCTCCTCACCTTCAAAAGCTTCTTCGTCGCGGAGAATTAAAATATACTTTATCTGAAGGTCAAGCAATTGATATGCATTCAAGCTTATTCGCTGCTCTAAATCTCATTGCAATTTCTGATGCCGAAGGAGTTCAAGAAGAAGACAGAGAAAATTTTCGTGCACGATCAATGCGTGTGATCTCAATGCTTATCCAACAGATTACCACTATTCGTCGTGCAATGGCTATTGATTCTCTTAAAATTGATAAAAAGAATGTCGGGGCCTTCGGGGGCCGTGCTCTTGATTTAAAAGAGGCCGATAATCCTTCTCGGGAAGGGCAGAAAGTCCACTGGCTATTTTCCAAAGATATGGAAGATGATTTGCAAAATGAAATTAAGAAGAAAGAAAAGGAAATGGAAAAGCACAAGTGGGTCCCTTTTTTCATCCCTTTCGTCCAATGGAGAACAAAGATTGACCTACAAGAATCCCAACTACCTTCTAAATTTCCTGATCCTGATTGGAATGAACTTTCTGCCCCACTGTCAGCTGGACGGCTAAAATATTTTGCATCAAATTGGGCTAAGATAACAACAGATCCTTTCGTATTGGAAGCAATCAAAGGATACAAGCTACCTTTTTGGAACGGACATAAACCAGAATACCATCAACAGTCCTTATGCCGCGATGCAACTGGCCCCGAGATGAGAGCTGAGGTTGATTCATTGTTGGAAAAAGAAGCGATAGAGGAATGTGAATCTGCAAAATGGATATCCCCAATGTTTTTAGTTCCAAAGAAAGATAGTGGAATGCGTCCAGTGATTAATCTTCGAGGATTAAATGAGTTTATGGATACACCACATTTTAAAATGGAGTCACTGCTTTTGTTAAAGGATTTACTTGAACATGATTATTTTATGGTAAAGATTGATTTAAAAGACGCTTATTTCGGCATTCCTATCGCTCCAGAGCATAGACCGTATTTGGCTTTTAAAGCATTTGGCAAAATTTATCGTTTTAAAGCATTACCATTTGGATTGGCTCCGGCTCCTTCTGTTTACACAAGAGTAATAAAACCAGTAGCAGCATTTTTTCGTTCTCGTGGAATTCTGTTGATAGTTTATTTGGATGACTGGTTATTCTTTGCAAAATCTAAGCAAAAACTTTTGGCTGATATTAAATTTGTTCAAGTTACTTTTTTGGCCTTGGGGCTTATTATAAATGAAGCAAAATCAAATTTGATTCCAACAAAAGAGATTGAATTTTTGGGCTTAGAAGTCAATTCTTCTACAATGACCTTGAGGGTCCCAACTGCCAAACAGCATCGGATAAGCAGTTTAGCTCAAAAGATATTAGCAGCACCTCGTATTTCTGCAGCTATGTTAGCAAGTCTTTGCGGTTCTTTGGCATCAATAAAATTGGCAAGCAATTTTTCATCTTTAAAAGCTCGCTTTCTTCAAAGGCTGCTCAAATCTATCGATAACAAAAGAAATTTGGAGAAGCAGAAGATTGTTTTGACGACGGAAGCCAAAGAAGAAGCGATTTTTTGGGCATCAAAGGTAGAAAATGCTTTTGTTCGTGATTTGAAAGCTCCGCAAATTTCCATTGCCATTAGGACAGATGCATCTCTTGAAGGATGGGGGTTTCAATGTGGTGAAATGTCATCGGGTGGACGATGGTCAAATGCAGAAAGAAGATTGCACATAAATGCTTTGGAATTGAAGGCAGTCTTCTTGTCGTTACAAACAGCGTGTAAAAACGTTTCTAATACCTCTATTCGGATAGAGTCAGACAATGTGACTACGGTAGCTTTCATAAATCGCAGAGGCGGGACACGCAGTCGCTCTTTACAAAGAATTGCACACGCATTATGGATGTGGGCATTTGAAAGAAAGTTAACTCTAGTTGCATCCCACATCCCTGGAAAAAGTAATGTTCAAGCGGATAAAGAATCTCGGCAATTCAAAGAATGTTGTGAATGGTCGTTATCCCCAGATTCAGTAAAAATTTTATTTGATAAATGGGGTATTCCTGAACTCGATTTATTTGCATCTCGATTAAACCACAAATGCAATAAATATTTTTCCTTCAATCCGGATCCGAACTCAGAAGGTACTGATGCATTTGCATACAACTGGAAAGATTTTTATGCATATGCTTTTCCACCGTTTAATCTTGTTGGTCGCACAATTCAAAAGGCTAAGACTGATAGAGCAAACTTGATTCTTGTGACCCCAGCATGGATATCTGCACCATTTTGGCCACAATTGCAGGATATTGCGGAAGATTCAATCTTAATTCCTGGCTCTTCCCTTAGGGATCCTGTCACTAATCAAATTCATCATTTAGCAGAAGCTCGACGTTTGACATTGGCAGCATGGAAGATCTCATTCAGGTATGGACTTCAATTGGATTTTCTCAAACGACCGCTGAAACAATGATTGAGGCGTGGGCCCCCGCTACAAGAAAGGCTTATAACATTGCGATTAGAAAATGGATGTCATACTGTAGTGATCTCAAAATTGAGCCTTTGAATCCTTCACCTGCAGATTTAGCCAATTTTTTGCAACAGATAGCCGACCTCGGGGTTACAGCGGGCACAGTTGCTTCACATAGAGCTGCATTATCATCTCTTCTTTCAGCTTCAGGGCAGACGAAATTAATGCAAAAAGCAGATATTTACTTATCAAAATTTGCAAAGGGATTATTGCGTAAGAATCCATCAGCGCCAAAAGAAGCTACGATTTGGAGTGTGGATGAAGCTTTAGATTGGATTAAAAGCCAATGGCCCCTCGAAGAGCTAAGCATCAAAGAAATTACATTACGGATAACTTTATTGTTAGCTTTATGCAGCCCAAAACGAGCAAATGAATTGGCAGCTTTGTCTATTAATGATTTAAGGAAATCAGCAAAGAAATGGATTTTTCGTTTAGTTTCTACAAAAAATCGAGGTTTTGGTGATGCCCATTCAGCTGTTTTTGAAAAATTTGACGATGAAAAGCTGTGTCCTATTTTTATGATGGAACATTACTTAGAAGCAACAAAACATTGTAGAAATCGCGACAGATTATTAATCTCCACAAAAGCTCCTTATAATGCAGTTACGTCTACAACTGTATCACGCTGGCTCAAACAAGCTTTGGAAGCTGCTGGAATCTCGGGGTTCTCAGGTCATTCTACTCGATCAGCCGCCACTTCGTTAGCAGCAGCAAAAGGCTTATCAGCGGCTCAGATAATTTCAGCGGGAAATTGGAGCAAACGAGGAAGCACATTCCAAAAATTTTACTGGAAGGAAATCGAAGATCAATCCTTTCAAGAGGCAGTGTTAAGGTCAATGTTAAACAGGGCTATTTGTAGTAGAGTATATTTGTATGGGATAATTATTATTTTTTACTAGATTTATTTATAAATTGAAGGAAAAAATATATTATCACATACAAATATACTCTACTCCCTCCCTTCCTTTCTTATCGTTTTAAAGGAAAACTTTACCCACCCATTACACACTTTGCCTTCTTACAGGTCATCATCATCTCGTCAACAAATTCCTCGTCGGCAGCAAAATCTTAAAGATCGCCGTTTTGATGATAAAAGCAAAGAAGATCCAGCTAAAAAGAAACGAACTCAAGATAACCGTGGTGGACCTGCTTATAAACGACAACGTCGTAATTAATGCCTCGGGGCACAAAAACTTTATTTATTGTTCGGTTAAATTGTAATGAACATGGGTTCATTTTTGTTTTATTATTTAAATAAATGTTACAAATTAATATTAGAACTTTCACAAATCATATTGCGGATGTTCATAATTACTATTTATGTCTCTGAGATACAGTACTCTTCGGGAAAAGTGAAGAGGATGTTGCCAGCAGAGGCTTTATCAAATTGAACAACGCACAGTCGTGGTGAGACTTTTGGTTACCGGTACGACTAGGCGCGCATTCAAATTGATAAAAGAAGAATGTTCTTTTCGTGAATTTTCATCACCGAAGAAAGAACACCTCAACAGTGTCGAATTCATAGGGAAAGGGCTATTTGTAGTAGAGTATATTTGTATGTGATAATATATTTTTTCCTTCAATTTATAAATAAATCTAGTAAAAAATAATAATTCTTCTGGTAAGGCTTCTGCCACTTGTTCGAATAATAGTTTGTAAGTATCAGTGTCTTTTCCATTTACGAGGGCATAAATGCATGGAACACTACTTAATAGTGAAGTTCTATTTAATGATATGTATGTATTTTATTAGAACTTGCCTTTTATCAATTAAAACATTAATTAAATAAAGTTGTTGCCATGGTCTTGGGGCAACATAGAAGGTCCCATCCATTGACCAATCTTTATACTCCGTCAAACGTAAAACTCCTTCCTCTGAGCCAAAAATAAATATTTCCGGTTTGTCGGGGTGATCAGTACGGGAATCATATAAGAAAAAATTTTTATTGTTTGCATCATGAAGATGTTGTCCCTAAATTTTTGATGTGTTATAAAATCTGTTGTATTCTGAAGTAAAACGAAACAGTTACTTCGACTTTGATGTCCTTAATGGCTGGTTTATTTAGTGCTGTAGTCTCGGGTAACGCCCTTTGATTGAATACCATTTGAGAAAATGCTGGATAATCCGGTAGAGATGCCCGTTGTTCAAGAGTTAATTCCTTTATCACTTCAGTCCAAATGTCCTTTGGTGGTAAAATACGCGAATTGATATTTTGCTTTGCCAATAATTTGCCTTGTTCTTTGCGTTCTCGAACCTGTGTTTTTTTGTTTGAAAAATGAAAAAAATGACCGACTTACAATTTGACTATTAAAATTTGGAACATGGGTGTGTTTCACTATTACCGTCAATTCAGTACTACCGTAATCTGATTCAGCTCTTGCACGACAAATGTTTGATTTTGTGCACTAAATGAAAAATTTTCATAAAATTATTTATCAATTGAATATTTGAAACAAACCCTCCACGTAGTTTTTGTAAGGGCTTTATTGTGTACTCTTGGGACCCATTCATATCCATCTTTATAAACAATATCAGTTCCAAATATTGTTTTCACTGATTCTGCATAAAAGCATAAAAGAAATTGAGCTAGAACGCAAAATAAGGATATTTTAAGCATACCAATACCAACAATATTCATGATTGCAACAAATTATTCAACCTGTTGCAAACAAAATATGATTTGTTTCGAAAAAAGAGTTCACGTTTTTATACTGCCTTGGGGAAAAATAACTTTTTAGCTCCTCCCCAATAATAATTATTTATGCGTTTTATTCATTTAAAAATGTTGTTGAGAGGCGTACACAAAATTGTGGAAAAAAGCAAATATTTTATTTTTCAAAGACAAAGTAGAGTAATAAAAAAACATAAATTTAAATTTTGAAGATGAAAATAACAAAAGTACTTGTTTAATCAAAAGTTTCATCACAATGGAAAATTTGAACTTTTTTTTCACGAAGACAGCTCAACAATAACAATGCACTGATGTCAGATTGATCAGGCCCAATTTCAGAAGTGCGATGCCATCGATCTATAAAAATGAAAAGGAAGTTTAAAGAAACTACAACCTTACTGTAAACACATATGCGATTGGATCTAAAAGAATAATTAGTTCCCATTGCAACTTTTATTTGTTTAAATAATTTCGCAGGTGTCCAGTCTTTGATATTCTCAATAATAATTTCAGTTTTAACTGATTTTAAACCGAGAATGTGAATTGTTAATGGAAACATGTTGGCATTTTCTTCAAATGTATTTATTTAAATTTTATATGCTAAGCTAAGAATCCACTAACCCATGATTAGTCCATCCTCAGAGCGGTACCGCCAATTTTCTTCAAAGAAATTTATATACCTTGCTTTCATCAGATCTTCACCAGCCAGACGAAGAACACGTGCTATTGATACCCTTGTCCATTTTCTGAATATAGGTTTAATGCAGTCAACATCTTGTTGCATGATTGGGGGCAAAGCTAGTGAAAAGCTTATAGAAATGAAAAACAAAAGAATTTTCATCTTGGAAATGGCATCAAAATAAAAAGGAACACAGAGTCAATGCTCGACTTGACTCAATGACTAGAAAAAAGCAATATTAAAAAGAGTGTCTTTTTTCGTTCAAGGGCGGCTATGAAAAGAAATGGAAATATACAATATTTATTTGAATAATTTTGGGCAAACAATAATTTTTGCATAAAAAAGCATTGCTACATAGTATTAATATATATTATCGGCACACCATTCCAATTTTTTGGTGCAACTTTCTTCGACGAGGGACGATGAAAAAGTCCATTGAAACCAGGTTATTTCGGGACATGGATATGAATCAGATTGAACGCAGTATACAAAAAGTTTCTTATCCACTATTGCATTAAGCAGTTCTACTCTGTCCTGAATGTAAATGCTCTGCAGTTTATTGTTTTTATCTAAACATAAAGAATAATATTTATTCTAATTGTAATAAAAAATACCGACCACATACTGTGATGTACTGAACAACAACATCAGGATTTTCAAGTTGAAGTCCTCGAGCAGCTAATCTGAACACTTTTTGCATGATGAAGGTGTCTCGATTAAACACATTGGTCGCGCCATGTCTTACGCACATTTGTAACATGAAGTATTTTTGTTCATCTGATAATTTAATATTTTGTTATTAACGACAACAAAAATTACCTACCCCATTCTTTCACAGTTTTTGCAAGTGCCTCAAGAGATCCTGCAACAGGAAAAAAATTCATTTGGCGATCGGCAGCTGCACTGAGTACTGATGGGTGAGCGGCAGATATTGTCGTCGTAATAACAGCAACTGTAACAAAAAATGCCACATTCATTGTATAAAAAGTTACAGTTTGAGAAAATGAAAAAAAGCTAAGCAATTTGACGTTTATATACGAAACTGGCTTTCCGATTCGTCTTGGAAATGCTGTGCTTTATTGTCTTTATAACATTTCTACTTTAAAAGTCAACAAATACTTTATATTTATTTAAATTTCGATTTATTTTTTGTTTTTTTGTTTCAAGTTACACAAACTGATTTTCCTCTCAAGGGATTAAATTTTTTTGTTCAAATTTTGATGTCGGCTCTCATTTTTAAAAAATTCCCCGCAACACACAAAGTCTGTTTTAAAAGTGGTCAAAATGCAACAACAACCAAAAATGTCAACAAAAAAATGTGCCCAGTTTTAAAATGAAATGAAAAAAGAGAAGAGAACTATTTTTGAAAAATCTCCCGACAAACTCTTTTTTAAAAGTGGTCAAAATGCAAAAACAGTAAACAAAAAAAGAGCCCAATTTAAATTAAAATGAATTGAAACGAAAAAAGAGAACTCTCTTTTTGAAATCCCCCGCAACACACAAAGTCTGTTTTAAAAGTGGTCAAAATGCAACAACAACCAAAAATGTCAACAAAAAAATGTGCCCAGTTTTAAAATATAATTTAAATAAAGCATCGTTGCAAAGGGTGTGTTTTAAAGTCTACGAAATTTTCATTTTTGCTTTAAGCTAGATTCAGAGAGTAATGATCACTGATTTTTTCCTCCCGTGCTGAATATTGATGCAAACCTTTTAGCTTTACTAATAAAGCTAAACGGTTTGGAAAAAGAAGTGGATAAAAAAGCAAGCTTTTTCATTAGACTTTGTCTTGAAAACTGCTTGACATAAAAAATCGTCAAGTTATATTTTAAACTACAGTCGAACCTCTTTCCAAAGGACCGTACAAAAGACGTAAAATCGAGGGTCGACTGTAATTCCATCAATTTAACACGGTACGGGAGGAAAAAGTCGTCAACATTGATTGTTCCACTTCCACTGACATCAACATTTCATTTATTCAAATACTGCTCAAAAATTTAGCTCTCTCCATTTTCAACGTCTTCAACCCCTCAAATTCGACTGTATTTCTGTATTTCTTCTTATTTCTTCTTATTTCATTTGAAAGCGAATCTTAACTTTGGATTTTTGTAAGTAGAACTGTAAGTTATGTTTCAAAAAAAAACATTGTTAACATCATGATAGCACATCGGTTATAATGTTTTTAACCCTAAATTATACTAGGGTTAAAAACAGAGTTTGAGGGAATAAAAAAATTAAGATTTAGGAAAATGCAACTTCAACAACTTGTAACAATTGTTATTGGATCACTTGCTGTTTGCACAGCGTTTAATCCAGGTGCAATTGCTAAAGGTGGTTTGAATGCCATCAAAAATGGTTTGTCGATTGCCAAAACTGGCGTCAAATCAGGTGGCGCCTTCTCTAAAGGCCTAAAATTATCTGCAGTTGTTGGCATTCCCGTAGCTACTGTACTTGTTATTACATATGCTCTAGATGATGAGGATGATGATGAAAAGGCTGATGCAGCCCCTTATTTTCCAATCCGTGTTAGAATTGGTCAATCATTTCAACATGAATACAAAAGCCAAAAGCAATGGAAGAAAATTCTTGTCGATATTAAAAAAGAAATTGGAAATGTTCTTATATATTGCCTCATTGGTAAATTGCATAAATTAAATTAAATGTATTCAAGGATAAAAAATACATATTTTTAGGCGAAGATTTTGAAGTTCCGTTTCAAGCAACTTCAAAAGGAGTTGCAACACTCCTTCTTACAGCTGCCCAATCCGATGCTGCAATATTCATTGATCGGTGCCATTCATGAATAAGACAAAAGTGAACAACTTGTAAATATTTCATTCTTTTTATTAATTTGTTTGCATTTAATATACTTCAACTAATCAAACATATTATCATTTTTTCATGCTTAGTATAACTTTCGAAATAATAATAAACAACATTTAAAAAAACTAATCTTAATCATTTGCAAGTAAAAACAGTCAAATTCTTGCTGTATTTAATAGCATTGAGTAATAAAAAAGTTATTTGTTTAGGTGTTTTGTAAACAGCTATTTCAACTTCCCCTGCAGCATCACCTTAAATGAGAATTGGTTTTAACAGTATTTAAAATAATGCAATAACAGACCAAAAAAACAAAAATAGCCGATATCTGGTCGATAAACAGCTTTTGAAATTTCATCAAAAATGAAACCGAGGTTCCATTGATTTCGGTCCACACGAATTTCGGCGCCGCCAGCTTTTAATGTAATGGGGAAAAATGACGCAAGTTCTAAACACTTTAGATAAAAAATGGGATAGATAAGTTTTACCTGCATATCCATTATTCTCAAAATATTCGAATGTTTCTGCTTTCAAATCATTTGAAAGAAGTGATTCTACAATTCCAGCTGTTGCACTACCAGTACCATCTTGTACCATATTTGTTGTGAGCAACCGAATGAGCGTTTTAACTTGATGTGATGCCGTTTGTTTAATATTTTTAATTGGTAAATGATTGTGTGTTTTACTTAAGGTGAAATCCAAGCCTAAACTTGAAGTGCCTTCTCCATCGCAACCGACAATGGTACACTAGAATTTTTATTTGTTTATCTAGAAATTGATTACGTATTTTTCACCTTCCAAAATTGTGTACCATCTTCAACGCGGAATAAATAATAATTATAGTTATTAACTTTAATGGGATTACCACCAGTGATTAAAATAAGTTGAAAAAATAATAAATAAAATAATGGTTGCATTTTGATAATAATGTCCTTGCAAATGCAACCTTCCAATTTCTTATTCAGGAAAATAAAAAAACATATAAGTGAATGTTAAGAAAATGAATTTTTTGCGTTTTCTTCCAAAATCCCGCCCTTACTTTGATGTCTTTTATACGATTTCCTATTAAAAATTTTTTCAGTCGTTTTATTTCAAGTAACCATTCCTTTTTCAACTTATTATTTTGAGTTTAAAAGTTTTTTCATTTTTTTCAAGCAAAAAGTCCCGAAAATTGTTGATTGCTTTAACGACGATGAACTGGATTCAAAGAGTGTGTCTCATCACATTGTTGATTTCTTTTGTTTTTGGAAAGAGATTCCATGAAATAATTGTGAACAACTACGCATATATTAAGGCAGAAGTGAGCAGAAATGGCAGCATGCAGTTTTGGAGCGTAAGCCAAAACTAGTATTAAATTTTTTATTTTAATGAATTTGATCATTTAGTGCAGAAAATTCACCTGTCGAGGACGAGCAATGTCTCCATATGGCACTGAGGACTTAACCGTAATAAATAATCACAATCATCTACCATATGGAGAAGGAACAATTTTTCTTACATGATTGTAGTTAACTAATTTAATTTTAAAAAACTCATTTTTTTAGTGATTTACAATTATTCAACAATGAGTTAAGTTTCTAATCTGTTAAATTTGTTTCTTTTACTTTAAAACATTTTCAATGTTTCTTTTTATTATTTTGTCATCTCTGCAAATAAACATTGTATTAATTATGAAAAAAGAAAGAAAAGTACCAAAAGCGTCCGCCTACTGCAATAAAAGCAAGAAAAGGGGTGTGTTAAACAACCGTTTTCAGCTTCGTCATTTTAAATAAAATATAAAGGCATTCGCACAAAAAAGATTTAAGAGGAGTTGTTGAAAAAATGAATTTGAAGTTGTTATGCTTCGTTATAATATGTGTAGCCGAAGCCGATAATTTATTGGTTCCAGGTGAAAAACGACAATTTAAATTGTCAATCAAGGCGGCAAAAACCAAAATATCCATTAGGCGAATGATGGAAATGGAAAAACTAAAACCAAAGATTTTTATTCCTACTGTTTGGCAAGGTGGAATTTACATCACCAATATCATGGAAAGCTTATGTGATGAAATTGCTGCTGGCGGTACGTTTTTTTTTGGCAAACTAAAAATCACACTCTGCTTTTTTTTAGTTTGGAAAGATTCTTTTCCAATAACTCTCGCATTCACAAATGAAACATTTAAAATGGATGCCAATGAATGGAGTTTAGCAGGATTACGCCAAAGACTATTTCTCGATAAAGAACCAGAAAATCGCAATTTGTGCTTCCGAGGTACGATTTTGTAATTTTTTTCATTTAAGCCTGGAATTCTAACATGACATTATAGTTTCCGACGAGCAGTTTCCATTAACAAATGAAGCAACAATGGCAGCCCTATTTTTATATGCAACTTCAAATACTGAAAATGTTGAACTTTCTTTATGTGAAAATTAATGCATAAATCCAATTTTTGTTTCCTCAAATATCATAAAATTTTTTGAACATTTGCTTTTCAATGAAATTTCCATGTTTTGCTTTTACAATAAAAACATTAAAACGCAAAGTAGTTTTAAAACCTTTGTGACTTTAAAAAAACAGTTATTAAAAACCACAATTATTTCAAGAACTTGTCAAAAAAATATGCCAAAAAGATTGCATTAAACAACAACAAAATTTGAATGAGAACTCAAAAGCAGTTGCTTTTTCTTTTGGAATCAACAACCCCTTTGACATCTTGTACAATAATTTGATGAACAAGCGTGTTTACAATGCCAATGGTTTGCAGATGACCTGTGTTTAATCGTTTTATCCAAGCATATGCCAATATCCACAATTTTTTGTTTCTACTTTAAACAAAATAACAAAGATGATACGTTAAATATTAAAGAATCAGTTAAAACTGAATTAACTTCAGTCATTTCAACGTTTGATTTTCGAAAAATGAATATTTACTTTTTACGAAGTTTTGTTGGTATGCTAATTTGTTTTCTGAATTTTTCATGTTTTAATATTTTTATCTTTTAGTTGCCAATGGAATTATTACTGAAGAACAAGCTAATCATTATCAAGTTACCCAAAGATAAAAATTTATTTTCTTGTTGTCTTTTCATTGTTAATTCCTTTTTCACATTTTTGTATATACTTTTTTTCTGTTTTACATTTCGAAATTGTAGTGAAAAATAGTTTTCAAACACGCTTACATGTTTTTTTATTTGTACAAACAGTTTTTGTTGCAATAAAGTTTCGAAACATTGATTATCGATTTTTTTCTTCTGGAAAAATCTTGCAAAAAACAAATCAATATTCTTTCATTTTTATCACTATTTCAACACATTTTTTTAAAAATTCAACTAAAAAAGTTGTCAGTCGACATTCTGATAAAATAAATTTATTTTTAAATTTGAAATAATGTTATCATAAAAATTATTAGCTTCTGAATTGATTTTCTAATGTTTAACTGTAGAATTTAATAATATCGTGAAAAAAATTAAATTTTTGAAATGTAATCTAATTTTATTTCAGAAAATACTTCAAATGAAATCCGACGCTCATTACTTTAACGGTATCCGTGGCCATATTAAATTTCTGCAAATCATTGTGGGAATTTTTGTGAATTCGTTTTGGTGCGATTCCTGGTAATTATACCCAATTTTAAAAGTTTAAGCCAAAATTTGTAACTTATAGGCATGGTGGTTTTGCTTGTTTCGAAAATACAGGCCGTATTGGTTATGCTTCTGGTCTTAACTTTGTTGTTTTTTATTTTAATTTCCTTTTTTACTATCTCAATATCTCTAATGTTTTTCCCAAAAAGAGAAAAATTGTTGAACGTATCTATTCCATCATTTGCACCATCCTTTTCGCACTTGGCACCTTTTTGCTCCTTTGGTACATGATTCAACATGAAAATTGGCGATGGATTCTGATCCTTTCGGCCATTTCCTTCTTCCTCCAAACTGCCCTTTTTGCATGGTTGGCTTCCTAAATTATTGAAACATATAATAATAATATAATCGTTTGGATTTAGGGATGTTAAGATCCTCATGGATCCTTCAAAAATTCAAGCATGTCCTGCATGCACGATTCCAGAACCTCCAAAATGCATTTGCATTAAACCTTGCCCTGGTTGTGCAAAGCCTGCAGAAGTTGCAATTGAAATTCCTGAAAATTTCTTGGATGAAGATGGTGTTCCTGAAAGATCTGTGCCAATGGTTGATGACAATTTCTTGGATGAAGCTGATGTTCCTGAAAAATTTGTTCCAGTAGTTGGTGATGAATTTCTTGACATGATTTCTGATGCTGAAAAATCTGTGCCCAGAGTTACTAAAGGACCTAAAACATGTTCCTTTTCTTTTTTTCTTCAATGTTACACTGTTTTTTTGATTGTTATTCATGTTTTTCTTATCTTTTATTTGTTGTCTTTGATCTTTAATATTACTCCCTTTTAAACTGTTTCCTTTGTTTTTCTGATTGTTGTTCATGTTTTTCTTATCTTTTACTTGTTGTCTTTGATTTATAATATTACTCCCTTTTAAACTGTTTCAAATAAATATAATTTATAATTCTCAATTTCGGTGAAAATTTATATTTCTGTAAATCTTTCAATCTGCAAACGATTAAAATCATCAAATTTTACTTAAACTCAACAACACACAAAAGTAAGACTCTACAGTAACCAAAATAATTTAATAACTCAAACACAGTAATAAAAGATAGTTAAATTTATTAAAAAAACTAATACAAAAATTAAAACATTTATAAAAATCTTACAACATGTAATATTATCGTACTTATCTCATTGACATTCATAAATTATTCAAGTTGTTGAAGTTCAGATGTTCTTTCCAAAACAATTACACGTTTTGCTTCTTGAATTTGAAATCCAGCAATAAGATAATACATCCAAGATCCAAGAAGGGCATCAAAGACTGGTGCTGGAATCCAAAAGTAATAATCATAATATTTGAAAACTTCAGTTCCGTAAATAATGCATGGACCTGAAAGTGATAGATTATTATGTACTGTAAGATGATATAGAAAGCTTACCAAAATCTCTTGCAGAATTAATTCAATAGCCCAAATTCAATCCAAGACATGTTCCAATAGTGAGCAAAGTAATACCATAAAGTAATGAATAAAGATAATTTGGAATGCCATTTCTTCTGTCAATAATTGCAGAGAGATGTGGAGCAAAAGAGATCAGCTGTTGCCTTTGAACCGGGAAGTACGTGCCATTAAAAACCTGAAAATGATTCATTAATTATCAATTTAAAAAAACATAGATATAATTATATTAGCAGCAAAAAGTGCATTGGGTTTTTAAAGATTTTGCATTCATGGCAATTTTAACAAGAACACGGAAAAATGAATATGAAGAAAGATCTCCAAACATTAAACTATTATTAAAAAATTGCCAAAGATCTTGCAGTTAAAAAAGATAAAAGCAGAGAAATTAATATCTAAAAACTTTAATGCAAGAATAATTTGGCAAAGATTTTGGAGTTAAAAATGATAAAGGGAGAGAAATTAATATCTTAAAACTTATATGCAAGGATAATTTGGCAAAAATCTTGGATTTTTTAAAAAAATTGCAAGGATTTGTTCTCAAAAAAATTGATATCAAAAAAAATTTGGCAAAGATTTTGGAGTTTAAAAAAATGTACACAGAAAAAAGGAAGGAAGACATTTTCGTGTCAAGAATAATTTGGCAAAGATCTTGGATTTTTTAAAAAAAACGCAAGGATTTTTTCTCAAAGAAATTGAGATCAAAGATTTTTTGACACAGATTTTGTAGTTTAAAAAAATCATCGCAAACATAATATTATCTTAAAAATGTAATGCAAGAATAATTTGGCAAAGATCTTGGATTTTTAAAAAAAAACGCAAGGATTTTTTCTCAAAGAAATTGAGATCAAAGATTTTTTGGCAAAGATTTTGCATTTAAAGATATTAATTCCAAAGATTTTTTCGCAAAGAACAGTAAATCAAACAATTGTATAAATAAGATTTATTTGTTTAACACAAGAAGGCAATGATTTTTTGGCACAGATTTAAAAGTTTAGCATTTTTTGGCAAAGACTAGACACCGCCAAACCGGTAGCTTGTTGATTCAGTTGAAAGAAGTTCATCAATAATTACTTCAAGACGATCTTGATAATCAGCAGAAATATCTTCGCGAAAAACAAGACAACAATACAAATCATCCCGGCTCTAAAATAAAACCAATTAAAACTGACTTTCTGAAAAAATCGAGGAAAATGAATGCGAGACGATCGAACAAAAATTTCAAAATTGTTTTTTTGAGCTGAAATTTGGCGTGTAGTATCCTTAGGGGTCAGGGAGGTGTGATCAAAAAAAATTTTTTTGATTCGTCGTGCCACGGCATTTTTATGCCGTTTGGTCGCCTTGGCTTTAGTTTTGATCCTTTTTTTACAAATGAGGTATATTCTGGTAGCCCTTAATCAGGGCTATCAGATGCACGCATTGGAATTTTTATTGGTGGTCCCGCCGCGAAAATTTAGCATATTAAAATTTCAAAGGGGGATAAGTACCCCAAGAATTCGACACCGCAAAAATTTTTTTCTCTTAAAATGTTCCTTTTCTCATGACTCATTTATCGGCAGAAAAAAATTTTCGATTTCGAAAAATTTTTACGAGACTTTTTCAAAAAAACCGAATTTGACCTCAAAAACGATAGTTTAAACGAAATCGGAGTTCACCATCGAATTCCCCGTGGTCGATTTGCTATATGGGTTTAAAATCAGAGCGATTGGACCAAAAAAATTTTTTCGTAGGGGGGGTCGTCGGCAAAAATTTTTTTTGGTCTAATCGCTCTGATTTTAAACCCATATAGCAAATCGACCACGGGGAATTCGATGGTGAACTCCGATTTCGTTTAAACTATCGTTCTTGAGGTCAAATTCGGTTTTTTTGAAAAAGTCTCGTAAAAATTTTTCGAAATCGACAATTTTTTTCTGCCGATAAATGAGTCATGAGAAAAGGAACATTTTAAGAGAAAAAAATTTTTGCGGTGTCGAATTCTTGGGGTACTTATCCCCCTTTGAAATTTTAATATGCTAAATTTTCGCGGCGGGACCACCAATAAAAATCCCAATGCGTGCATCTGATAGCCCTGATTAAGGGCTACCAGAATATACCTCATTTGTAAAAAAAGGATCAAAACTAAAGCCAGGGCGACCAAACGGCATAAAAATGCCGTGGCACGACGAATCAAAAAAATTTTTTTTGATCACACCTCCCTGACCTCTAAGGATACTACACGCCAAATTTCAGCTCAAAAAAACAATTTTGAAATTTTTGTTCGATCGCCCTTTCCTCGATTTTTTCAGAAAGTCAGTTTTAAATATAAACAAAATATGAATAAAAATGGCTTACTTTTAAATATTCAAATAAACCTTCAACTTCAAAGGTGTCAGGAATTTCATATAAATGAAAGCTTTTCATTTTTGACAAATTAGGGTTTGCTAAAATTTTCTTGACAGTCTTGGTTGAAATATTTGAACCATCTGGATGACAAGTACTAAAATATTTTAATAGTTACTGTTGGCTAAATAGACAAGAATAAACTCACTAGAATAATCGTTGAAGCAATGGAAATTGAGCAATAAGAGTTTCAAGTTGAACTGATTCACCATTTTCATATTGAACAAAACAATTACGTAAATGGATTTGTGTTGCCTTTGGAGAAGCTAGAAACACAATTTCTTCCAAAGTTGATGTTGCATTATTCAATAAAATTCTTGAAGATTCGACTCGATAAAATTTTGGAATTAGCAATTTGGGTGTCAAAGAAGTACTTGGTCCATAACTACCATCATACCGATTGCTTAAAAAACTATTATTCTGCCAATAATAATTAACAAAACAAAACATACCATTTTTTGCCACATTTAACAGCTAACCAAAGAAGCTTTGCTGGAATTTTTTCCATATCGAATTTTTCATTACCATCTTTGTCAATTAAGCATGTGCTAAATCCATCTTTTGTATAATGAAAACAAGAAATAACAATTAATGGTCTTTTGATGAAGAAGTATTTACATGATTGGACGAGTTTTCGATATACAATAGCAGATGAAGCATTTTTGGCAATATAATCAATGATTGGATCAGGCAGAGAAAAGTCTTGACAATGAGCAGGTCCTTCAAAATAGATCGGAGGTGGTAAAGTAACGGAAGTTGAAGAAGAACAAGCAACAATTGAGTAACGACGTGGAAAATACCGTTTTAAAGATGACTTTGAATGACGCAAAATTGAAAGAAGACAGCCCATTTTGAAACGACTGAACAGATTGCTTCAGTTTTTTCACAAATGAAATTTATCAATGAACATCAAAAAAAACAAGTTGAAGAAGAATAAACAAAAATTTGCATATACTTCGAATTAAAAAGTGCATTTATTTTTTTGTACTTTGATTTAAAAAAAACACGATTGTCTTGTACTTTTGGCGTTTGTGAAAAACTTAAATGAGAATTCAGAATTCTGGTAATCAATGAAAATTAAAAATGTTACGAAACTAGGATATTTTTTTAGCAGTGTTTTTTTGTTGTGGTTTTGTTTATTCTTTTTTCATGTAGAGTTTTTTTAATCCTATCTTTTAAAATCTGATTTAAAAAATGGAACAATTAAAAAAACCAAATAACAGAAGTGAATTGACAGTATTGAGTGAAATAGTTTTAACCATCCGAATGACAAGTACTAAAATATGTTAAAAGTCACTGTTGACTTCAGTGTTCCAATATTTTTGAAACATCGCCGCCGCTGGCGGCGACGGGCGGCGCTGCCGAAGCTGCCGACTATGGTTTATACGGAAACCCAAACAGGGCTGACTTAAAACTGAGTATATTTTGGTCCGTTTTTAGCAGCAAAATAGGAATCAAGTTTTTAATTAAAAAAAGAAGCAAAATATACCACTGTGAAGTTATGTAGATAATGCGATTTTCTTTTTTTCAAACAATTATTGATAGTCAAGACCAGAAATTTATAATAATGGCATGAAAAACAAAATTTTCCTTTGCTTTCATGGAAACAAAGCATGGCTCAAAATAGTGTTAGAAGCTATATCAGCATTAAAAATATCTAAAAATATACTTGTTATTACACGCCTTAAACAGTTTTCTGTTATATTTTTTGTTTGTCGTCGCCGCCACCGCCGCCGCCGGCGGTGGCGGCGAAGGAACACTGGTTGACTTAATCGATTAGAAAACATAACTTTTAAGACATTACGGTACTTTCAAAAAACTTGACTTGCAAAAAAGTGTTAGTCAGTTACCGTAAGCTAGCTTGATGGCATTCAAACATCTTTTGCATGAGTGCACTGAATGGTGATAAAAATATATTTAATAAATCGGACAAGTGCTTAAAAGTTTTTTTATAGCAGCATTTGTAAATATTTAAATGCACAAAATTAAAACGTATTCCACCAAAACTTTTTAAACGATCTGCAGCGTCAAAAAATTTTTATTTTACCCATGTTTTCGAACATGCTTAAGAAGCAGGAAAAAAATACTTTTAGGTCGAAATTCGGCAAAATGCCGTTTTTAGAGCATCGAGAATTGTGTGTCTTTAAATGCAAGTTAATAGTATAAATCTGAACCATTTGATGTTAGTGAATTTTAAATACTGTAGACGGAAGAAGATCAATGATAAGATAGTTACATATGTTTTGCCATTTTTGTCAAAATTTAAGAATAAATTGGTGGAATACGTTTTAAATGATTTACCTGTTGCAACTTAATCTTTACATTGAACATTATCCAAATAAGGTTAAAATGTTGTCCCAATTTAATCAACAACGAAAGCATTTTGAAGCATTTTTAGAGCTTAATTGGCTTTTCTTGTTCATTGATAATCAAACGATAAGCTTCAGTTGGTCCAGCATAAAAAAGGTGAAGTTATAAATTTTATCACAAGTTTCGGGAGCAACGAAGAAGGTGGCCTTTTTGATTTGTTAAAATCCCAGATTTTGTTTTATATAATTATTATCACCCACTAAAAATCTTTACTTTTATTTGATTAATTTCTGTTTCGGACATCTAAAACTTCTTTGCCTTTGATTTTTTGCAATCAAACACAACAAAATTACAGTAATAACACAGCTTAATTGCTTTAAAATTACTGTAATTTTGTCACCTTCTTTAATTTCGGGCGTCTTTAAATAAAGGGGCAACAGAAAAAGGCTTACCATGATTAGCATGATTAAATTCATCAAAATAGCTATAATCTCTGATAAAAACTTTACAACAGCCATAACTAATATGATAAAAGAAATTTCAAAAGACGAACAATTTTAGTCGAATAACGCTTTTTAGGTAACAATATCGGATGTCTTTCTTGTTTTATTTTTGTAAAATGGGTGAAAAAATTCAATAAAAAAGTGTTAAATATTGAAGTTTAAGAATAAAACTATCAAGTGAAAATTAAAAATTACAGTAATAAAAATTTTCAGTATACATTACAAAGATGCTTACAGTATTATATTTTTCACAACATAATATTCTTTTTGAATAATTATTTTTTATAAATGGGTCAATTAATCTTAAACAATATTTTTAAACAAAATCTGAAGAAATTATTTTTTATGCGCCTACCGCGACTCGATCCTTTTCCATACATTTGGTCCTTCAAACACGCGCTTTCTTCCACTCGGACACAAAACCGCAAGGAGAGTGGCCCGCCCATTGAAAAAGAAAAATGTCCGCAACACACCTTTTGGATTCAGACGTGACCAAAGGAAAGAAAATCAGTATTGATGGAATTGTCATTTGAAAGCAAAGAGCAATCAATAATTGCCACCACAATATAATACTTAAATTAATGTCACATTAAAATAAATTTACATTTGTTAATTTTTGATGTTTTAAAGTTATTTTTATTTCTTAAAACGTTTACAAAATTAGCTGACTTCTAATAGCTATCCAACAAATTAAACTTCTTTCGTACATTTCTGTTAAAACTGACTTTCTGAAAAAATCGAGGAAAGGGCGATCGAACAAAAATTTCAAAATTGTTTTTTTGAGCTGAAATTTGGCGTGTAGTATCCTTAGAGGTCAGGGAGGTGTGATCAAAAAAAATTTTTTTGATTCGTCGTGCCACGGCATTTTTATGCCGTTTGGTCGCCCTGGCTTTAGTTTTGATCCTTTTTTTACAAATGAGGTATATTCTGGTAGCCCTTAATCAGGGCTATCAGATGCACGCATTGGGATTTTTATTGGTGGTCCCGCCGCGAAAATTTAGCATATTAAAATTTCAAAGGGGGATAAGTACCCCAAGAATTCGACACCGCAAAAATTTTTTTCTCTTAAAATGTTCCTTTTCTCATGACTCATTTATCGGCAGAAAAAAATTGTCGATTTCGAAAAATTTTTACGAGACTTTTTCAAAAAAACCGAATTTGACCTCAAGAACGATAGTTTAAACGAAATCGGAGTTCACCATCGAATTCCCCGTGGTCGATTTGCTATATGGGTTTAAAATCAGAGCGATTAGACCAAAAAAAATTTTTGCCGACGACCCCCCCTACGAAAAAATTTTTTTGGTCCAATCGCTCTGATTTTAAACCCATATAGCAAATCGACCACGGGGAATTCGATGGTGAACTCCGATTTCGTTTAAACTATCGTTTTTGAGGTCAAATTCGGTTTTTTTGAAAAAGTCTCGTAAAAATTTTTCGAAATCGAAAATTTTTTTCTGCCGATAAATGAGTCATGAGAAAAGGAACATTTTAAGAGAAAAAAATTTTTGCGGTGTCGAATTCTTGGGGTACTTATCCCCCTTTGAAATTTTAATATGCTAAATTTTCGCGGCGGGACCACCAATAAAAATCCCAATGCGTGCATCTGATAGCCCTGATTAAGGGCTACCAGAATATACCTCATTTGTAAAAAAAGGATCAAAACTAAAGCCAAGGCGACCAAACGGCATAAAAATGCCGTGGCACGACGAATCAAAAAAATTTTTTTTGATCACACCTCCCTGACCCCTAAGGATACTACACGCCAAATTTCAGCTCAAAAAAACAATTTTGAAATTTTTGTTCGATCGTCTCGCATTCATTTTCCTCGATTTTTTCAGAAAGTCAGTTTTAAGTTCTTTAATATTATAATAAAGCAAAAAGACTAACAATTAAGTATCGTAAGCTTTTTTTTTATTTAACAAAATACACTAACTTCAAATGACACAAATAACTCAACTTCTCAACAACAAATTTCTATCTAATGCATTCTTTGGATTCATCTTCATAAACTGGAATATCTGTTGACTTATTTTTCTAAATGTATGCAATCAATCGAATCAGGTAAATCTTATAATAAATGCAAATTATTTATTTTATTAGTTGACAAAAAAGAAAGAAACGTAAGACAAAAGTAAAAATGTATAAACCGACAATAGTTTCTTGAAACACCCTTTAATTCATTAGCTAGTAAAAAAGATGATTAAGAAAAAAGTACAAATTTAGACAATAGAATATTTAATATTACGACGTTTACAATCTTTTTTAAAACGTTTCTTCATTGCATTATAAGTGTCAGGATGCATGTTTGGGGTATTAATGCAAGGAAACCGAAAATTTATTGATTCAGTTGAAAGAAGTTCTTCTATAATTACTTTAACACGTTCTTGATAATCAGCAGAAATATCAGCACGAAAAACAAGACAACAATAAAAATCATCCCGGCTCTAAAACAATACAAATTAATCATAAGCAAAATATGAATAAAAACAGCTTACTTTTATATATTCAAATAAACCTTCAATATCAAAAGTATCCGGAATTTCGAATAAATTGAAGGCTTTCATTTTTGAAAAATTTGGATTTGCTAAAATTTCTTTGACAGTATTGGTTGAAATATTTGAACCATCTGGATGACAAGTACTAAAATATATTAATAGTTACTGTTGACTAAATAGGCAAGAATAAACTCACTAGACTAAACGTTGAAGTAATGGAAATTTTGCAATAAGAGTTTCAAGTTGAACTGATTCACCATTTTCATATTCAACAATAGAATTTTGCAAATGTACACTTTTAAAATTCTGAGAACCAAGAAAAACAATTTCTTCAAAAGTTAATGAAATATTCTTCAATTGAATTCCAAGAGTTTCTACTTGATATGTTTTAGAAATGATTGTTTTCATTGGTAAAGGAGAAACTGGTGCATCCCTTGCTTTAACTGGAACGCTGAAAAACAAATTTCATGCATCAAAAGAACGACCAAAAAAAGAAATCGATTTAAGAGATCATACAGATATGACGTCATCTGAAAATCAGCCTTACCCCTTACATCAAAGACACCATTTGTCGAACATCAAAGACGGCACGGTCCTTACACTCTCTTTCCCCCATGACGTCATATCAGGACGATCCCGAAGTTTAATTTTAAAAAAAACATACCAATTACTGACCAATTTAGTAGATAACCAAAGCATCTTTGTTGGAATTTTTTCCATATCAAATTTTTCATAGCCTTTCTTACCAATTAAGCATGTGTAAAATCCATTTTTTGATTGATGCCAACAAGAAACAACAATCAATGGTCTTTTGATGAAAAAGTATTTACAAGATTTCACGAGTTTTCGAAATACAGCTGCCTTTGAAGCATTTTTAGCAATGTAATCCATGATTGGATCAGGTAAATCAAAATCTTGACGATGAGCAGGTCCTTTAAAGAAGATTGGACGACGACATGGAAAATACCTTTTGAAAGGTGAATTTGAATGACGAAGAAGAGAAAGAAAATTGGCCATTTTGATTTTGATGTGATTGAACAGATTGCTTCAGTGTTTCACAAATAAATGTAGACTTTGCAGAAGATTAACGAGATAAAAATAAAAAAACTTTTATGATAAAAATATAAATATAAAACAATAGGAGTAATACAAAATAAAACAATATAATAACACAATAATCAATATCTAACAAATTGAGGGAGTTTGTTGAAGAAATGGCAGCAACAAAATGTCTGAAATAATAATAAAAATATAACACAGAAAAATAAGGTGATTTTTGATGACCAACAGAGGGAAAAAAAGGCTTGTGAAATAAAACAGGGAAGAACCGATACAATCGCTTCTTCTTTCAAATGGTTTCTTTGGAGGGATCATACGCCTACCATTTCCCGGAGGACCAGTCTGCATGAACACAAAATACAAAAATAGAAATATCAGAGAAGGAAAGAAGTAAATAAAATGATTCATGCTTAAAAGAAATGACGTTGCGTCTGCAGCGACAATTATATAAAGTTGAAGAAAGATAAACAAAAATTTGCATATTGTTACAAATAAACAAAAATTTTGCATATTGTTTCAGAATTTACTGCAGAACGATGTTCCAAAGAATGTTGAATAGGAATTTGTTGTTGAGAAGTTGAGTCAGTTGTGCCATTTGAAGTTGTTGCTTTTGATTTCTTTGGACGAGAAATTTTACAGCCCATTTTTGGATGATTCACTTTCAGTCTGTGAGAGAAAAAACAACAAATGATTGATTGAAGGACGGAAGGAAGAAAGAAAATGAAGAATAAACAACAGCAAATTTGCATAAATGTTTTATTATACCGTGTTAATTGATAAACTGGTGTTTGCCTTTCACTTGGTGAAGGGGCAACATTTGAACGAGAAATAAAATTTTAAAAAAGGCGATGGCATAGATGATGCAATCAATAAATTATGCAGCCCATAAAATATTTGTGTGTGCAATCAGGTTTGTGAGGTGTGCAGGTTGCTTACACATTATTAAACTCTTGTACGGTAACGGTACGGCAAATGGTAACAAAGAGATTACAGTAATATCGTATTTACAGTAACGGGGGCTCATCCCGGTGTGAAATCCATGAAATGAGGTAAATTCAATAAATGCGAATTATTTATTCCATTAGTTTACAAAACATCAGAGTAAAAAGAACAAATTTATAAAGTGACAATAGAATATTCAATATTACGACGTTTACAATCTTCTACAAAACGTTTCATCAATGCATTATGAGTGTCAGGATGCATATTTCGGATACAAATTAAAGGAAACCGGTAGCTTGTTGATTCAGTTGAAAGAAGTTCATCAATAATTACTTCAAGACGATCTTGATAATCAGCAGAAATATCTTCGCGAAAAAGTAGACAAGAATACAAATCATCCCGGCTCTAAAACAAAACCAATTAAACATAAACAAAATATGACTGAAAATGGCTTACCTTTATATATTCAAATAACCCTTCAACATCAAAAGTATCCGGAATTTCGAATAAATTGAAGGCTTTCATTTTTGACAAATTTGGATTTGCTAAAATTTCTTTGACAGTATTGGTTGAAATATTTGACCCATCTGGATGACAACTACTAAAATATATTAATAGTTCCTGTAGATAAAATAGAAGCGAATAAACTAACTAGATTAAATATTCAAGCAATGGAAATTGTGCAAGAAGAGTTTCAAGTTGAACTGATTCACCATTTTCATATTGAACAATACAATTTTGTAAATGTAACTTTATTGCACTTCGAGAAGCAAAAAATACAACTTCTTCCAAAGTGCAAGTTAAATTATACCAACTAATTCCAGAAGATTCTACTCGATAAAATTTTGGAATCAGCAATTTGGTTGATATAAGTGGTCCAGCGCTTTCTTCACGTCGATTGCTTAAAAAACCATTCTTGTGTCGAAAAATTACTAACTAAAAAAGAAACATACCAATCATGGACAAATTTATTCGATAACCAAAGTTTTGTAGAAATTTTATCCATATCAATTTTTTCGAAGCCTTTCTTTCCAATTATACAAGTACTCCATCCAGCTTTATTATAACGCAAACAAGGAATTACAATCACAGGATTCTTGATGAAGAAGTATTTACAGGAATGAACAAGTTTTCGATGTACAATAGCAGTTGAAGCATTCTTGGCAATATAATACATGATTGGATCAGGTAAAGCAAAATTTTGACGACGAATAGGTCCTTCAAAATAGATTGGAGCAACATTTGAACGACGACGTGAAAAGCAGCGTTTGAAAGGAGAATATAAATGACGAAAAAGAGAAAAAGAGCAACCCATTTTGAAACGACTGACAGATTGCTTCAGTTTTTTCACAAATGAAAATTATCGATGATTATCAATGAAGAAAGCAAAATTAAAAAAGAATAAACAAAAATTTGCATATAATTTGAAGCAAAAAGTGCATTTGGTTTGAAGGCTAATTTTTTGTATATATGCTAAATCGAAGTTGTAGATCACGAAAATGAAGTCGGTTTTGGCCAAAAATGCTATGGCACTTAGGTATGCTATGTTATGCCCCCTATAGTGCCAAAAATCACATTTTTCAAAAAGTGCCATAAAATGCATATAGATCGACTCCTCTCAACTCGGGGAATCATAGTATAACAGATTTGACCGTTTAAACTTATTTTTTCGAGTTGTTATTAGGCTTTGAAGTTGGTGGTATACAGTATTTGGGTAATGTATTACACAAAATTTATTGTCATGCAATGCCTTTTTTTTTTTTTTATGTTAATTTACTTTTATGTTATACGTTAGAATAAAATTTAAAATAAGATTTATCGCAAATTTTTTGAATATAAAACTTTTGAGGCTACAGTATGCGATTTTGTGCTGCTTTCTATCATTATTGTGGAAGAACTTTCTTTGATTCGAAAAAATTTTCTACCATAATTTTTTATAGCTTTTCGATAGGGTGTTATGATATACATCACTGAACAAGCATTGACCAATGAGTGTAAAGCTATCACAGGCATGGCGATATCAGAGATTGCTAAAATTTATAAATTTGCATACAATAGCTAATTATTTGGTTATACTTACTATTAATATATTTTCCTTCTACAATGATAGAAATCAAAATCAGCACCAAAGGGAATACAATAAGCATTGACGGAATTGTCATTTGAAAGCAAAGTGCAATCAATAATTGCCTCCGGGCTTTTAATGTTGCCGAAGATAACATATTCTTCATTCCAGCTAATTTTCGAAGAATTTTAAGTGCCACAATACTTGCAACAACCAAAACAAGAGAAACTTGAAGTGCCAAAGCGCCGTAATGAGCTTTACCTCGAAAATCCAAAATCAAAGCATGACAAGATGGAGTTGAAATAAAGAGGTCATAAGAATTGTTGAAGTCTTTTTTAATGTAGGTAGCTGTTATTTCTTTGTCTTCAGGAAATGGTAATATTGCAAAAGATGGTAATGGATAGCAGATCATTATTAATATAATTATGATGACACCTTTAACAGAATGAAAAAAATCAACATTGCCATTGAGGGATGACAGCTGATAGAAAAAACCAGCAACGAGGGAACAGCCAACAGAACTGATTGTTATATGCATTATTCCCTGTAAAAAAATAAGACATAATTTAAGATGTAAATTTTATTTTTTGTGGATATTCTCGAGCTGCAGCTTTAGAATATCCTCTATTATTATGCCCCCTACCCTTTGATCTTCTTTTACCGGCGGCAAAAGATCAAAGGATTTAGATACTTTAGCACCCAAATCCCTTCGTAAATAATAATTATGCTAATTTTTGTTAGTCCCAAAGAACCACTACTGTAACAAAATAGAACTTACATATTGAATATATTGTCCCCAAAAGTACCCAAAATGTTTGCAGACAAATCCTGCCCCGCATAAAATCGTTGATGGAAGCATCATAAATGGCCCAAAAATGAAAGAAATATGAAAATCCATTAAAAATGCACAAAAAATTGTTAATAAAATATAATATTTGTAATATCCCATTGCTTTTGTTGAATGTTTTAAAACAATAAAAGCAGCAAAAGAATTTACAATAATATCAATTACGGTATTATAATGCAGTCGATTACCGTATGCAATAAATTCTTCTTTTGTATAAACATGACCGGAGGGCATTTTGGAATTTCGGTAATAAAACTGAAAATGTAGCAATAATTAAAGTGAAACAAAAAACAATTCCATAAAAACAAATAAAAAATAATGGTTGGACGTAGTTTTTTTTTGTTGTTTTTAAATTCAATTAAGTACCAAAAAATAGTTATTAACCTTTTTAAATACTTAACAAAAATATTGCTGCCCCCATTTGAATTTAAAAATATATATTTGTAAAAAAACAGAGTTATTAAAAATTTTCACCTGTTACAACTTTTTACAAATGTACCAATTAAATTGGTAAAGTTTTTGTAGGATAAAAAATTGATGAATAAAAAGCTCAAAGTTTAATGGGTATTTTTAAAGAATAAATTTGTTTTTTAGATTTTAGTGTATAATTATGTAGGGTCTGGGGGCTGGTTATTCGGTTATAATTTATGTTTTTGTAAAGCTATAATGTCTGTATTCAAGAAAGATCAATGAGATTTTTGCATTAAATTGGATATATGAAAACATGATATTTTATAGTTCACAGTATTACAGTATTCTCTTTTTACAATTATTTGAAGGTACATAAGCGCTACAGAATATTTTTTGGAAACATTAATAATAACTTTCAGGAAAGAGACGATCTTCTTTGTTTCCTTGAATTTCGTTCAACCATTTCTGATGAATATTTTGATCGTCTTGAAGTGATCGTTGATGAACTCTTTGCAACACCAAAATCAACAACACTCTAACAATAACAAAAAATGTAAAATTGTATAAATACAATTTAGGTAAACGTACCGTAGTTTCAGTTTTTAATAAAATCTTTTGGGGATACCGTTGCCGTGGAGTAATATAAATGATAGCCGATCTTCAAATGCTTGCAACTTGGGAGCAGGCATAATATGCCATAAAACCCAAGTTGAAACTAATTTATTATATTAAAATGAACAATAAAATGCAATTTGAAAAGTTTTTAAATTGAAAAATGAAAAATTTTGATTTTCATCTAATACTGTATTAGGTGATCTTTAATTAATTGCAAATTGGGAGCAGGCATAATATGCCACAAAACCCAAGTTGAAACTAATTTAAATCAGCTTGGGGGACCAAGCTGGCTTTTTTTTGTTTTTCGATGAAGACCCAATCAGCTTGGGGGACCAAGCTGGCTTTTTTTTGTTTACATGGTCCAAAAAGATGGTAAGTTTTTATGCTTGTAATAGCTAATTTCAACAAGTTTAACAAATATGTATTTTCAGCCCTGAAGTGAAAACTGGTGATATTGCAACTAAACCTTATCCATTGGATGAATTCATTTCAAAATTTTATCGATATGAACTTAATAATGGAGCAACTTTTGGCAAACTTACATTAACTTTGAATCAGCTTTTATTTTTCAATGATGCAAAAACTTTAATTTTGGATCGTACAAATATTATTCATGAAAATGGTTTACCTGTTCAAGTTGAAACTATTATTGCTAATATTCCATTGCTTAAAAAATTCAAATTGTTTTTTATTTATTTTTTTTATTTAAAACCTTTTATCTGTCTCGTAGGACCAAAGGGGACACATTTAGACACCAAAAATTAGATAAACAAAGTGATAATAATTCAATTCAAATTGTAAGTATATTTATTTATCTTTTTTGATTTGAATTATTATTATTGTGATGTTTTTAGCACTCTTGGTCCAAATTCTTCCAATATTTCAACGAATACTGTCAAAGAAATAGTAAAAATTCCACATTTTGCTTAATTAAAAAGATTTATTATGATTAATGTTCCTGATACCTTTGATATTGAAACTTTGTTCAATTATTTAAAGGTAAGCGTTACACAATTTTGAGGAAACATTAATAATTTTGTATAACTTTTTAGGAAAAAGATGATCTTCATTTTGGTCTTGAATTTGGTTCAAATATTTTTGATGATTACCTTGCTCGTCTTGAAGTGATTGTTGATGAACTCATTGCTACACCTGAATCAACATACTTTCGATTTCCGTATTTGAAGATTCCAAATTTGGATCATGATAAACAAAATGAACTGTTTCGACGTTTTGTTGAAGATTATACTCGTCGTAATCATTAATTTGTAAAATTGTAAATCAAATTTTTGGGAAGCAGGATTTAAGATTAATGATAATTTTCGTGTTTGTAGAAATTAAATTAAAAACAGTTTGCAAGCGGGCCGAAGGCCCGCCTTAATTCTAGTTATTTAAAAACAAAGAAATTTTTTTCTTATTGTTGTCACTGGTGTTTTTAAAAGTTTGACCTATTTGCTTTTCACATAAAAGTTTTAATTTTGTTCGTATTAACTTAAGATGAACTAAAACCATAAAGTGTCAACTTTTGACTGAATAAATCTTTTTCTTTTTGGAGCACACATGTTTTTTTTTTATTAAAATGATTAAACTACAAACTGCTAAAGTACACAACTGCGTTTTTTTTGAAAAAAGTAAAAAATCATTCTTTTAATTCATTTTTTAAATGCAATGTTTTTGAATATTTAAGTTTTATCAAAGTAAATATGTCAATTATTAGAAATTTAATAAAATTGTCGCTTAAGCGAACCATAAATTGATTCTGTCAAAATGAAATTTGGTTTTCTTATAAACGAAAACTTTTACTATCCATCATACTTTTAAATTCGTTACAAAAATAAATATTCTTTATTAATGCATTGCATCAATTTGAAAAGGTTTCTTTCATGTTTTTGACATTTAAACATTTGAATAAATGTATTTTATTATGGAAAATGAAATAGAAAATTGTTGTGGAAATGGTCGTTGAAAAGTAAACTCTGCATTTGGATCAGGCAAAAATCTTGGTTTTTGGAAAACTTTTTTTTCATTTTGTTGGATCCGATTCTTTTTAGACCGCTTTCTTGAATTTATTGAAAGATGATTCCGATAAGTTTTTCCTGATCTTGTTTTTACCATTATTTTCTGCTGAAAAAAACTGATTTTGAAAGTACTCCAAGATATGACAGAAAAATAAAAATAAGGAGAATAATTCAGCAAGGCTTCTCGTATAATATCAAATATAAGAATAAAACTTTTCGGTGTTGTTTTTTTCCCCTAACGTTATTAAAAAAATATTACTGATAACGTCAATAAAAAGCAAAAAGAATTCAAAAGATGTTTATTTTTTATGCATTGTTTATGTTGACTTTCTTATGATTTCTATGAGGAAATGGGCGTTTTTTTGCAGTAAAAACAATTGTTGGAAAACACCAAAACTAACAATGTTATTCAAGATAAAACTAGCACAAAAAAAATTTTAAAGGGCGTGACCCACTTTCAATAAATTTTTGACAGGGTGCTTGTCACCGGGACTGACGTGTTCTAACACGAAAATAAAAGCACAACCTTTCCAAAAATCAATGACAAAACCATTTTGATTAGAAAACGAACTTCTATTAATCAAAAAATATCGTTTATGAAATATCTAACTTTAATAACCTTTTTTTCCATTCTTTAAAAATCAATGAAAAAATAAATGCATAATCGTTTTTCTTCATGTTTGCGGCTAAACTATAAAAAAACTAAACTACAAATTTTTATGTGATTTTTTTCATATAAACAACTTCATTTTAGTTTTTTGTCACAAATGTTTGAATATTTTAGTTGATTAAACGCACTTAAAATCTATCATTTCTTGGACTGTTTACAATGATAGAAAGTAAAGATTACTCTTTAAATAAATGTCAGATATGTTTAAATAAAAAAATCCAACAATGGTAGGTACCAATAATATAATAGAAATTAAAAACGTATCGATTGAAAATGATTTATATTAGTTTGACTCAGCATTAACTTTTTATTCTTTATTAGTTGCACACACATTCTGATCAGTGTTCCTTAACTTTTTATAATTTCTCCATTATTATTTGATCTTTTCATAACAAAAGATTTATGCAGAAAATAAGTCATCAACAACCTTGGACACAAAAATATAAAAAAATATTATTTAACTGCACCGAATTTTAAAAGCACTCTGTTGTGTTGTGATAATTTTATGTATTTCTTAATCAGTAACCTATTTTTGACTTTAAAAAGCATTCTTTTCTGAAATCAGTTTAATAATTATTTAGATAAAAAAAGGTAATGGACATTTTCAAATTGACCATCATAAATTGGTTTACATACATTTTCTCCAATTGATTCATTGTTAAATTAATGTACATTTTCTGTATGTCAGTTTTATCAATAAAATATTCAAAACTTTAAAATCCGTCTAAAATTTTCTATGAAAATGAATTATTTCAAAAAATGTAATCATTTTTCTTGTTTGTGATTAAACTACAAAAACTAAACTACAAATTTTTAAGTCATTTTTAAAGTAAACAACTTCATTTTAGATTTTTTTGTCAAAAATGTTTGAATATTTCAGTTTTTAAACGCACTTAAAAGCTATAATTTTTCGCACTGCTTACAGTGACAGAAAATATAGATTACACTATCGTTAAAAAATAAATTAATTTCTGTGAATTCTAAAAACTTAATCCAGGACGAACAAGTGCTATACTGGATGGCAGCAATTTTAATAGGAAAAGAATAAAATTTTTTGGCAGAGTTTTTTTTCAAAAACTGTTTCTTTTGTAGCTGAGAATCATCTCCATCTCTAAAAAATTTATCCAACAACAAATAATTGACATTGACCTGCTTAGGAATCTTGCTTTCAAATTGTCAAGAACACTTGCCAACTTTCGATGACAGAAATATCTGTTCAAATCGAAATCACAAATAATTCTTTCGAAAATATTTTCTTTGCTGCAATTGTGATTTACAGTAACAAGTCTTTTGAAATCTGATCATGTATTTTATTAATAAACATGTGATGAAAAAAAATTAAATTAAGTAGCACATCAACATTTTGTTGGTTAATTAATAATGGCTCAATTTTTTAAAGAGTGTTTTCCTGGTTTCATTTTTTCCGATATTCCGATTCCATTGATTCTTGTATAAGAATCGGAATCGGTAAAACAGTGGCATTAAACAACATATCCATGAAACATATCTTTCAAAATGGTTGTTATTTGACTTTTAAAAAACAAACTAAATCTATATCATAACTATTTAAATAAAACATAATAATAATTGTTTTCAAATTTTAATAAATAAACATGTTTAAAAATCCTTTTATCTCATTTGACCTTTTATTTAATTCATGCAAATTTTCTGTGTGTTAATTGCATCAATAAAATATTCAAAATTATAGATTTGTCTGTTAAAGAATTCTTTAAAAATGAATTATATCTAAAAAATATATGTATGCATGTTTTTGTTTGAGGCTAAACTACAAAAAACTAAACTACAAATTTTTAAGTCCTTTTTTTAAAGTAAACAACTTCATTTTAGTTTTTTTTTTTCAAAAATGTTTGAATATTTCAGTTTTCAAAATGCATTTAAAGTCTATCATTTCTTGCACTGTTTATAGTGAAAGAAATGAGAGATTTCCATCGTTAAAGAATCACTTAAGTTCCGTTGGTGTAGTGATCAGTAACGGAGCTTCCGTAAAAATTTTAACACAACTTCGCTCATTCATTGGAGCAATATCATACTTCCGAAGATTCATTCCCGACTTCGCCAAAAAAATAACACCTTTACATGATTTGACTAGCAATGATGAAAGCATTCAAGCTCGTTGAAATAATGAACATGAAGAATAACAAAATTTACGATGTTATTTAACAATTGATTAATTAATAATGATAGATGGACACTTTGGACCGTTAAAAAAATAATTTAAAAAGTTAACTGAGATTTTAAAAGCGACCGGCATAATTTGGGTTAAAAATCCTTATTTCTCATTGGTTTTTATTATCTTTTTAAAGGGATTGTCCAAGGCAGCACAAAACTTTTTTTATTTTTTAGATGACGTATCTTAGCACGAAAGCAATATTTCAGACAGCAACAAAAGAAAAGAATAGAGGGAACGCAAAAAGAACACATGTTTCACTGGCGTATCCATTGGTTTTCCTGAGCATATTGCTTTCGTGTTAAGATACGTCATCTAAAAATTAAAAATAGTTTTGTACTGCCTTGGACAATCCCTTTAATGAATTTTATTGAAATACGCATTGGCTGCATTTTAATTTATCAGTAAAATATTCAAAATTTAAAATTCAACAAAATTGATTTTTGCGATCATTTCTCTTGTTTTTACGATTACACTACAAAAAACTAAACTACAAATTTTTCAGTCTTTTTTTGAAGTAAACAACTTCATTTTTGATTTTTGATTTTCTCAAAAACGTTTGAATATTTCAGTTTTAAAGTTATCATTTCTTGCACTATTTACAGTGACAGAAGCGATAGATTACTCATTAATGAAAATGTAAGATATGTTTAAATTATCAGGTAGTTCCAGTCAACGTTTCCAAAGCCATTGAAACCCACGATAGCAATGTTCGATATACTCAAACTAAAATCACAAATGATTATGGTAAAGACGTTTACAATCTTCTACAAAACGTTCCTTTATTGCATTAATTGTGTCAGGATGCATATTTGGAATAATAATACCAGGAAACCGGTAAATCACAATTGCAGCAAAGAAAATATTTTCGAAAGAATTATTTGTGATTTCGATTTGAACAGATATTTCTGTCATCGAAAGTTGGCAAGTGTTCTTGACAATTTGAAAGCAAGATTCCTAAGCAGGTCAATGTCAATTATTTGTTGTTGGATAAATTTTTTAGAGATGGAGATGATTCTCAGCTACAAAAGAAACAGTTTTTGAAAAAAAACTCTGCCAAAAAATTTTATTCTTTTCATATTAAAATTGCTGCCATCCAGTATAGCACTTGTTCGTTCTGGATTAAGTTTTTAGAATTCACCAACAGAACTTAATTTATTTTTTAACGATAATCTATCTTTTCTTCCACTGTAAACAGTGTAAGAAATTATAGCTTTTAAGTGCGTTTAAAAACTAAAATATTCAAAAAAATTGGCAAAAAAACAAAAATGTTGTTGTTTACACTAAAAAATCCAATCAAAATTTGTAGTTTAGTTTTTGTAGTTTAATCGCAAACAAGAAAAATGATTACATTTTTTGAAATAATTCATTTTCATAGAAAATTTTAGACGGATTTTAAAGTTTTGAATATTTTATTGATAAAACTGACATACAGAAAATGTACATTAATTTAACAATGAATCAATTAGAGAAAATGTATGTAAAACAATTTATGATGGTCAATTTGAAAATGTCAATTACCTTTTTTAATTTAAGTTGTTATAAAACTGATTTCAGAAAAGAATGCTTTTTAAAGTCAAAAATAGGTTACTGATTAAGAAATAAAGTCATCACAACACAATAGAGTGCTATTATAATTCGGCGCAGTTAAATAATATTTTTTTATATTTTTGTGTCCAAGGTTGTTGATGACTTATTTTCTGCATAAATCTTTTGTTATGAAAAGATCAAATAATAATGGAGATATTATAAAAAGTTAAGAAACACTGATCAGAATGTGTGTGCAACTAATAAAGAATAAAAAATTAATGCTGAATCAAACTAATATAAATCATTTTCAATCGATACGTTTTTAATTTCTATTATATTATTAGTGCCTACCATTGTTGGATTTTTTTATATAAACATATCTGGCATTTATTTAAAGAGTAATCTTTACTTTCTATCATTGTAAACTGTCCAAGAAATGATAGATTTTAAGTGCGTTTAATCAACTGAAATATTCAAACATTTTTGACAAAAAACTAAAATGAAGTTGTTTATATGACAAAAATCACATAAAAATTTGTAGTTTAGTTTTTTGTAGTTTAGCCTCAAACATGAAGAAAAACGATTATGCATTTATTTTTTTAGAAATCATAGATTTTTAAAGAATGGAAAAAAGGTTATTAAAGTTAGATATTTCAGAAACGATATTTTTTGATTAATAGAAGTTCGTTTTCTAATCAAAATGGTTTTGTCATTGATTTTTGGAAAGGTTGTGCTTTTATTTTCGTGTTAGAACACGTCAGTCCCGGTGACAAGCACCCTGTCAAAAATTTATTGAAAGTGGGTCACGCCCTTTAAAAATTTTTTTGTGCTAGTTTTATCTTGAATAACATTGTTAGTTTTGGTGTTTTCCAACAATTGTTTTTACTGCAAAAAACGCCCATTTCCTCATAGAAATCATAAGAAAGTCAACATAAACAATGCATAAAAAATAAATATCTTTTGAATTCCTTTTACTTTTTATTGACGTTATCAGCAATATTTTTTTAATAACGTTAGGGGAAGAAAACAACACCGAAAAGTTTTATTCTTATATTTGATATTATACGAGAAGCCTTGCCGAATTATTCTTCTTATTTTTATTTTTCTGTTTCGGAGTACTTTTTAAACTTGTTTTTTTTTTAGCAGAAAATAATGGTAAAAACAAGATCAGGAAAAACTTATCGGAATCATCTTTCAATAAATTCAAGAAAGCGATCCAAAAAGAATCTCATCCAACAAAATGAAAAAAAAGTTATCCAAAAACCAAGATTTTTGCCAGATTCAAATGCAGAGTTTACTTTTCAGCGACCATTTCCACAAAAATTTTCAATTTCATTTACCATTGTCAAATATATTTATTCAAATCCATCATCCCCAAAAGCATGGAAAAAACTGATTCAAACATGCAAATATTTTTTCTTCAAAAATCCTCTTTATCCTGTTGCATATTTGGAGACTATTGATCACACTGATTATCAAATTGCTAATAGCCAATATGTCCTTGGGGAAGCTATTGATCCTAACTTACAAGGGAACCGCACGCGATGATAATCGAGTTTTGCAACCAAATATGGTTTAACGGTGTCTTATAAGGTCAAAAACGAACATAAATAAGTTTTACGTGCCACTTTTAACTTTAAAGCACTTTTTCAGCACTTTGAAGTTTTGGACCCTTATTTTCCAAAGGGGGGAGTACGTGCTCAAAAAAATGAAAAAAATAAAAAATTTAAAAAATGTTAAAAATCGATGGAAACGTTAGTAATAAGCATATTAATGATCCCTATAAAATATTTTTGAGTTAAACTTTCATTAAAGTCCTTTTCAAATCGATACAAGCATGTACTTTGATATAGTAGAGGAACTTTGAAGAGACGTAAAAATCGAGTTTTCGGCACTCTAATGACAAAATAATTTACATACGTTTATTAATGATCCTTAGGAACATTTTTGAGCAAAACTTGAGATTTTTAAAAAAAATTATATTTTTTTCATTTTTGAACCCAAAGGGGGGAGTAAGGCAAATCGCGAAACTTCAAAGTGCCGAAAAAATGCCTTAAAGTTAAAAGTGGCACGTAAAACTTATTTATGTTCGTTTTTGACCTTATAAGACACCGTTAAACCATATTTGGTTGCAAAACTCGATTATCATCGCGTGCGGTTCCCTTGTTAGTTGTATCAAATCTATGGTTACATGAAACTCTTTTTTCGTATTCTCGTGACCCTCGAATGACTTCAATGAATTGGAATACTTTTGTCACAGATGCAGTTTCAAGATTGATCCCAAAAATTGTGAAATTGGATTTACGAAATTTGGATATTCGAAACCAAAAACTCACATGGAATGAATACAAGCTTCTAACTTCATCTGGTACAGTTGAAAATTTAACAATTGATTGTTGCTGTATTCAATACCCTGAGGGCAAAGATGTGCCATTTGATAGGCTTTTTGATTTTCTTCAAAATCTAAAAATATTTTTCATGCAAGTTTCTTGTTTTTATTTAAATTTCAAAATTATGATAATTTTAGAAGATTTATAAATGCGTCATTAATGCTTCCCCCAGGCACTACAGAAAACGTGGTTCAAATTCTTCCAACTTTAAAAAATCTGTCCCAATTACGATTATGCAATCTTACAGAAAGCTTTGAAATTTTAATTTTTGCTGAATTTGTCATGGTAAATTTTTTAACAAATAGCATTTTTAATTAACATTTTTGATATTTCAGATCAATAAAATTGTAAAAATTGAAATGAATTTTCAACAACCGATTTTAAATGCTTACAAAAAATTGCTTGAAAATTTTATTGATAAAATGATTGAAAACCCACCTGCAATTATCCCCAAAATTCGATTTCCAGAATGCAATAAAATCAAAGTTTTAGAATACGAGAAACTTTTTCAACAGAATCAACAAAATAGTCAAAAGGTGAAACAAACACTGCCAAATTAATGTAATTTAATAAAAAAAATTTTGTTTTATATTGGCATTTTTGTGTGTGCTTATAATAACTTTTAATTATTATTACTCCATTCTTATTGTTTGATAAAGCGTAATTTTACTTGAAAATTTTCTCATAAAAGGTCTATTTGCTTTCTTAAAAACTTAAATATTCAAAAAAGTTTTGTATTCTAATAGAAACACTGAGTTTTAGATTTTTACGTCTTTTCAACAAAAACGTGGTTATGTACTTTGACAGTTTGTAGTTTAATCAGAAAAAAGGATTTAAAATTGAGGTTCGACTGTTGTATTTGTTTTGATGAATTTAAAATTACTACAAGCAAAACCAAAAAATAATATCTGAGATGTAAATTATTATTTAATATGGATAAAAATTTAAAAACCTATGATTATTCATTTTTTGCCGTGCCACACTTCAGGTTTTTAGTGATCAAAAACAAATTGTTTGATTTAAATGATTTTACAATTGATCCCTTTGAGAAATAACAGTTTTATGTTTGTACATGAATGAACATAAATGCAAACGACTGAATCAAGGATACAAAGGAGAAGCAACTTTTCAGCAGAATTAACAAAGTGCTCAAATAGTGAAACAAATATTGCCAAATTATGTAATTCATTTATAAAAAACCTTGTTTTAATAATGTAATTATAGATGTGAGTTATTACTGAGTAAGACACTATGTTGTTTACATCCATTCAAACACTAGCAATTACTAAAATTCTTTTCGTTTGCTACAAATTTACTTCAAAAAGTTTTCATACTCCTACTTGATCTGATAAAAACTTAAATATTCAAAAAATTTGTGTACTTAAACAGAAAATGAAATCATTAATTTTTTTGCGTTTTTTCAACAAAAACATTGTTTTATACTTTGGCAGTTTGTAGTTTAATCATTCCCACTTGCGATGAAATCAAAATCTCAAAATACTAGAACCTCGTTCAGCGGAATTAACAAAGATGAAGATAATTTATCTTTTTTTGGTGCAAAATATATTTTGTTTATTTTTTTTCTCAATTAGAATTATGTTAAAATGTCAAAAACATGAAAGAAACCTTTTCAAATTGATGCAATGCATTAATAAAGAATATTTATTTTTGTAACGAATTTAAAAGTATGATGGATAGTAAAAGTTTTCGTTTATAAGAAAACCAAATTGCATTTTTATAGAATCAATTTATGGTTCGCTTAAGCGAAAATTTTATTAAATTTCTAATAATTAACATATATTACTTTGATAAAACTTAAATATTCAAAAACGTGGCATACGAAAATGAATTAAAAAAATGATTTTTACATTTTTCAAAAAAACACAGTTGTGTACTTTGTCACTTTGTAGTTTAATCATTTTGATAGAAAAAACACATGTACTTCAAAAGGAAAAAGACTTATTCAGTCTTGAAGTTTTACACCGTGAAGTTTTTGTTTTGGTGCATCTTAAATTATTACAAACAAAACTAAAACTTTCATGTAAAAAGCAAATAGGTCAAACTTTTAAAAATACCAGTGATTATTCAATTCTTCCCATACCACACTTCAGGTATTCAACAATAAGAAAAAATTTCTTTGTTTTTAAATAATGATTTTCAAATTAGTCTCTAAGAGAAATAACATGTATGTGCATATATGTGTACAGAAACAAACATTTATGCAAACGAGTTAAGCAAGGATGCCAGGAAGGACAACCTATAAAATCAATTTTTCCATTATCATTCTCCAGTTTTTAAGGTTTACTCTGGTTTGTTTTCTGCCAATGAACGACAAACAAAATCTTATTCACAAACTCATTTTATGTTTTAAAAAAAGAGTCCTTTTACTTTTTTTCATTTTACACTATTTGCCTGTTTTTTATGCAACCACAAAAAATGTCTCTTTCTGATAGTTCATATCCTTTGTTTGCAATAATGTCAGATGACCGTTATTCTGACGTTACCTTCGTTCTTTCGGATACTGTAGAATTAAAAAGCCACCGTAATATTCTTGGTTATTATTCAAAAGTTTTTGCAAAAATCTTTGATGAATCTTCTGAAATTCCAATTCGTATTTCTGTTGACGGATTTGAAGTTGAAATTGTTAAAGCAGCTTCGGAATTTTTGCATGGAAAATTTGATGCAATTAAAGGCAAAGAAAAAGAAGTACGAAAATTTGCTGAAGTTTATGAAATCGAAGAATTAAAGGTATTATTTTTGTTTTGTAGATGTTGGGACACTGTTAAAGAAAAACATCAGCAGGAAGGGGACCCCTGTGGCATTTGGTCCCTCCGAAATCACAAATACCACCATCGGAAATTGATCAAAATCGTGCCTACTCGAAACTGTCTCTACAATTTCTGAAATAAAATTCTCATAACGCCCTTGTTATTTTTTTTGGTTAACTTTTGGTTTTTTAGACTGCATGCAACTTACCTGCAGATGCACCTGTCAAAAGATCTGCTGCTAGTTATTTTCCAGTCCCTATAAAAAAGCCTCGAAAAACGGTTCCTACAGAAAAACCCAGGTCAGCATTCTTTTTTTGGATGGGAGAAAATCGTGATGAACTTAAAAAGCCTGGGATGAGCATTGCCGAGGTCGCGATTGAAGCTGGTCGTCAATGGGCGAAACTTGAAGATAAAACTGTTTGTTTTTGTTTTTCCATAATTATAAAAATAAATATAAAATTTAGAAATGGGAGAAGATGGCTGAATTGGATAAAAGTCGTTATGAAAAGGAAATTGCACAGGTTTGTAGCTAATAAAAACTTTAGGGATTGTCCAGATCCGACGTCGGGTGTGTTAAGGGGGAAATCTGACGCTCATCTAAAAAGCGGCAAACATCAAAGGGAAAAATCTGACGGAGAGGAGGGGGGTTTGAAAATTTAAGAAAAATACCCGACATCAGATCTGGACAATTCCATTAGGAGGCAGAAGTTTACGTTTTTCTTAGATTTTAACAGTCTTTTTCAAATTAAAAAATCTGACGTTCAGGCAAGAAACCAATAAAAAAAGAATCCTGATCATCAGGATTTTGCATAAAAAACGGAAAGACATAAAAGTTTTTAAAAAAATGCATTTTCAAACAATCATCATCATTTTATGTAAATTTTTTCTCTGATGCTATAATTATTTTCTCTAACAACAAGAAAGAACGTGTTCTTGAAATGTGCCCTTACCGTAGAGGTTTTCATAAGACGCCGGAGTTAACTCTCCATATTTGTTCATAGTAGTCTTTGGGACTATAGAATACTATACACAAAATATTAGCTGCCAAATCCAAAATCTGTTTTTCCCTTATAACACCAATATGTATTGTACGTTGAGTTCAGCACTAGTTTACGTTAGATAATTTCAAGAAAATAAGTAAACCACTATTTTAAACGTTTTAAAACGGTAAAAATAGTATTAACTATTGTTGATAAACGTTATTTGACGGCCATAAATTATTAAAAATCCTTCCAGAAATATATGTTTAACGTTTACTTCTATTGAACTATATGTACAATACATATTGATGTTATAGGGGAAAACACAGATTTTGGATTTGGCAGCTAATATTTTGTGTATAGTACTTTATAGTCCCAAAGACTACTATGAGCAAATAAGGAGAGTTAACTCCGGCGTCTTATGAAAACCTCTACGGTTAGAGAAGAATTTTACAACAAACTTTGTTGATTTTTTGTAAATGCAATTTCATGAAAACTTTATGTTTTACCGCTTTCAACAGTGTTTTGGTTTTTTTGAATTACCGCCGCTAGCGGCATTCTTTGATCTTCGGCAAATCTCTTGAACTTTTCGGATTACCGCCGGCGACGCCAGGCTGCCGGCGGTGGCGGCATGAAAACACTGGATTTTAATAAAAAAAGTCAAATTTTAAGAAAACGTAAACGCCCGCTTCCTTTTAGAACACTTTAGTTTAATTTTACTTTTTAGGCTGCTCAAAAGCTTGTTCGTCCAAGAAAGCCGACATCAGCCTTCTTTTATTTTGTGGTAGAACACCTTGACCTTATTAAAAAGCCGGAAATGGTCATTTCCGACGTCGTAAAAGAAGCAGGAATTCAATGGGGGAATCTTGAAGATAAAACTGTTCGTTTATCTTTTTGTCACGATTCCAAGTATAAAAGTGTAATTTTTAGAAATGGGAAAAAATGGCCGAAGATGATAAAATTCGTTATGAAAAGGAAATGGCAGTATTTTTAAGCGAATAAAAACAATATTATTTTTCGAATCGTAAAATGTTTTTACTTGATCCATTTTTTCAATGTTTTTGGTGGTTGTATTACTCAAAATAAAATTCTTTTTTGCGAATTCCTTTTCACAGAAGGCTCCTTTAAAGCGGCCAGAGATCAAAGTGAAAAAGCAGTCTTGAGGAAGTTTTTCGTTGACGATATTGCCAATTTTTGGTATGTGTTTGTATCAAATTTTCATGATTCAAAACTAACAAATAAGAACATACATATGTTCAAATATTCAAAAACCTGTGATCATACGTGAAGAAGGGGTGGGAATTCCCACCCTACCCCCCCTCCCCCCCCCCTTGCATGAAAATTTTGGGAAAAAAGTTGTAAGGGAGGAGTACGTGAAAAACTGAAAAAAAGTTAAAATGAAGTCTTTGAATTTTAACGACTTTTTCCTCAATTTATTAGGAAAATGCACTATTTTTCTTAAATTCTCAAAATTTTCTCAGATTCCTTTTATGTTAGTTCTAACATTTGCACTGTTAATCATGATAAAGTGATGAATTATCGTATTAATTTATATCTTTGTGATTTTCCGGAAAATGTTAATTTCGCTACAATGTAGTGCATTAAACAATGATCAAGCAGGTGTGGTACACTTCTAAACTTTAATCTCTTTTCTGTTTTTTGTTTATTAGCCTTTGTTATTCTCGTTTTTCATCGGTGACTTAGTTTCATTTTGTTAAACTCCTGAAGTTGAGAATGAACTTGATGATTTAAAAGCATATTCTGCTTCACTATCAGCTGATGATTCCTCGCTTCATCAATTTCTCGCCAAGCTTGAAATCTCAACAAATGTAAATAAGCTTGAGGTGGCTCGCAACAAATGCAATGTTTTACATTGCCTTCCCAAAAAGAATCCAAACATCTCTTATTTTTTCAATGGGTATAAACTGCCAACTAATCAATCTTCGATAAGAGATCTAGGTTTATTAGTTTAAGATGATTTAAGTTAGGAACCACATATCAACAAAATTACCTAAAATGCAACTTCTCGCTTGTTCATACTTTTCAAGGCGCTAAGATCTACTTCACCTAAGCTTCTCTTACAAATGTATCACACGTATGTTCGTCCTCTTGTTGAATTTTCAACTCCAGTTTTCAATCTCTCTTCGCGGAAACTTGTTGATAAACATGAAAAAGTACAGCTAATTGCAGTTTAAATTGAATCCGTTTGCAAGTTCATCAAGTTTAAGTTGCTAATTTAAAAAAGAAAGAACCTGGGAAAGTTTATTAGTTACTACAAGATATTTTACATATGTTGTCACCGGTTTTTTTTTCAGTGTTGAAGGAGGTAACCAAGCTTTATCAATTATAAGAATGAGATCGATGATTTTGTACAAATTCAAAAACCTTCATTTTTGCTTTCATTGTCAACTGAAGCAATCATCACTTTCATCAGTATCGGACTTTCTGATTATTTAATAACCCCAAACTTTGCTGCTCGAAATTTGTTATTGGGTTAAGATTGCTACGATTGACGCTGCATTTAAAGTTAACATTGTGAGTGGAAAACAATGGTCGAATCAGAAAAATGTAATGCCTTTCGAAACTTCAGTCAGTATGCATTTTAAACTGGTCCATCATCAGCAAGATCTTGGACCAGTTTAAAATGCTTTATGTTTAAGTTTTCCACTAACAATAACTAAAGTGTCGAACTAAAGTTTTATAAAATAAAATTGATGAATCTTGTTATATTTGAAACACCTCTTTGAAAAAGCAATATGACAGTATCTTAAAATTCAACTTAAAATTGTTGACAATATTGTCGACTTATGCTTAAAGTGCATCAGCTAACGCGTTTACCACATTCTAGTTTTTGAATTTAATAATAAATTTATGAGCAAAGCCATTATCACAAAGAGATAATCAGCTAAAAGCAACGGATTTTCTAATCTAAATATTATACTATGTCAAAAACAAATAACATGTTTCGTTATAAAAAGATAACGGGTATGCTCTAATGTGAAAAATCCTATTAATCAAAAAACAAATTCGAAAAAACAATCAACATGGACCACCATAACGAATATTTCGAAAAATAATCTACGAAAAATATTGTAAGATGCTGTAATATACTGTAAAAAATATAAGATAAAAAACAGATAAGGGAAAACCCTTTAGATTATCGGCGGCGCGAAGCGCCGCCGAAAAATTTTTTTTGGATTTGGCGACCTTTTTGTCGGAGGGGGTTGTATAGGGTTTGCCTCATTCCCACCCTCTTCTTCACGTATGCCTGTGATCATTCAGTTGTGTCACTTGAGATATTCAACAATCAAAAACAGATTTATTGAATTAGACAATTTTACAATAAGCCCTTTAGAGAAGTAACAATTTTGTATGTGCCCATGAATAAACATAAATGCAAACAACAAAACAAAGGATGCAAGGAAAAACCAACCCATAAAATCAATTTTTACGTTGCCATTCATCACACTTTTTAAGGTTTGTTCTGTTATAGTTTGTGCCATTGAACGACAAACCAACTCATTAACCCCAAATCATTTTTCTTCTCTTCATTTTACATTGTTTTCCTTGTTTTTATTCAACCAAAAAAATGCCAAATTCTGACAATCCAATATTATTCGCAATAATGTCAGATGACCGTTATTCAGATGTAACTTTCATTCTTTCGGATACTGTAGAATTTAAAAGTCACCGTAATATTCTTGGTTATTATTCAAAAGTTTTTGCAAAAATCTTTGATGAATCTTCTGAAATTCCAATTCGTATTTCTGTTGACGGATTTGAAGTTGAAATTGTTAAAGCAACTTTGGAATTTTTGCATGGAAAATTTGATGCAATTAAAGGCAAAGAAAAAGAAGTACAAAAATTTGCTGAAGTTTATAAAATTGAAGAATTAAAGGTATTGTTTTTTGTTCTAGAACAGAATTCTGTAAATGTTTTTAAAAAACGAACCAAGACTTTTAATTTTGGTTTTTAGGCTGCATGCAATTCCCCTCCCAAACGTGCTGTCGATGATTCGGAGGTCCCTCTTAATTTGTCTAGAAAAATTGATCGTCCATATAGGCCCATGTCAGCATATATGTGTTTTCTGACAGAAAACCGTGAACGTCTAAGAAAGCCTGGAATGGGCGTTACTGACGTCACAAAAGCAGTTGGAATTGAATGGAAAAATCTCAAAGATAAAACAGTTTGTTTTTTTCTTGTCACAATTATAACTATAAAAGTTGAATTATAGAAATATGAAAAAATGGCTGCAGATGATAATATTCGTTATGAAAAGGAACTTTCGGTAAAAAATTTAAAAAACTCAGAAAAGGGGTTTTTTTAATTTTAATTTTTAGGCTACATGCAATTCACCCCCCAAAAGTCGTTTCAATAATTCACCTGTTCCTAAAAAGTCTTCTAAAAAAATTGATTATCCTCAAAAACCCGTGTCAGCATTCTTTCATTGGATGGGTGAGAACGATGCTCGAATTAGAAAACCTGGAATGGGACTTGGGGTCGTTGCAATAGAAGCAGGACGTCAATGGAAAAATCTTGAAGATAAAACTGTTGGCCTTTTCTTCACAATTTTAATAACAAAAGTTTAATTTTAGAAATGGGAAAAAATGGCCGAAGACGATAAAACTCGATATCAAACGGAACTTTCGGTTAAAAATTTAAATAAAAATGTTTTGTTTAATTTTGTTTTTTTAGGCTGCCTGCAATTCACCTGCTAAAAGAAGTACTGTCAATGATTTATCTGTTCCTAATAAATTTTCTCGAAAAATTGAACGTCCAAAAAGACCAATATCAGCATTCTTTCATTGGATGGGAGAGAATTAGAAAACCTGGAATGGGCATTTGTGACGTCGCAAAAGAAGCATCAATTCAATGGAAAAATATCAAAGATAAAACAGTTTGTTTATCTTTTTGTCACAATTAAAGCTAAAAAAAATAAATTTTAGAAATGGGAAAAAATGGCTGAAAATGATAAAAATCGATGTGATAAAGAAATGGATCAAGTTTTAAACCAATAAAAACATTATCCATATTTAAATTTTTCTATGTGATTTTTCATCGATGTTTACTGTTTTTTATAAAAATTTATAACAAAACATATGTAAAATATAAAACTAAAAGTGAGATATTACGGCGTGCCTTGTTTTGAAACATCTTTAACAGAACTTTCTTTGATTGCCGAGGATGCATTTGTAACTGAAGAAATACGATTATTCCATTGTTTTTTGATATTTAAAAAAGCCAGAAATTTTTTGATCGCTTTGAAAATGACTTGACGATAAACTTTAATTGAAAAAATGGTAACAAGGGGATTTGAGATTGAGATACTAAAATAAGCATTTAATTAATTTTACGTTTTTTGGAAAAAATTACTTACCAATACCAAGATGACGTAATTATAATACCGAGGCCAGGGATGTCAAGTTGAAAGAAGGTAACGATTACGGTAACACCAGTAGGAAGCATGACACAAAAGAATGGACAAATTGCCTAAAAATAAGTATTTTTAAAGGTGTGGGTGTAATTGTTTTGTTCAAAAAAGGTAATGAAAAGGATATGCAAATTTTTCTTATCAGATTATATATGTACTTTAATCAGTACTATAAAGAATTCGTTAGGGTACATATCATTTGAGTTGTTTTTGAGAGTGACAAAAGATCAAAGAAATTTTAGAAATTTTAAATGCCACCCCCTTTTAATGAATATTGCTTTAATTATCTGTAGTCTCAGAAATTAAAATGTCAATGGTATGCCTCATAATTATTTTAAAATAATTTTTTAAGCTAGTCTATTATTAAAAAGAGTTCAACAACTAAGCAAGATTATAGAGGGACAAAATTATTGAAAAGTTTTTTATGTTTCAAACTTTGACTTACTTGTAAAATGATTGTTTTGGTCATTTGTTTATGCATTTTTCTTGTTTGTGGGGAAAGAAATACTGTGTCATCACTTGCATTATTATTTAAATGCCGCCAAACACTTATACATGCTAAAACTGTAATACCGTAACAAAGTTGAACCAAAAACATTGCATAAATGAAATGAAGTCTTAAGGGCCAATTTGAGATATGTGCCGCATAATAAACTGGAATTCCAGCATAATAATAGGAATCTGATTTAATCATTGGCAAAGTTGCAACATATTTTTCTTCAGAAGGCCAAAAAACTGGGACACAAGAACTGGCATATGAAAGAGCACCGAAAGCTGCAAGGCCACAACAAAATAGATATTCAAATTTTGTCATTTTTCGATTTTTAACAATCATATAATGGCGATAAACAAACTGCACAGGAATAAAGGTTGTGCAGAGCAGCAATGAAGCAACCCATAAACACATAAAGATAAAAGTGTACGGAAATGGTGCAGTGCCAGCTTTCCCAAAAATGAACATTATAAACCAACCATTTTTGTATTCTGTTTGCTAAAAATTTGCATAAAGTTACAAGATACCGTAGTAATGATGCAAAACTTACAAATCCAACCAAATCATTGACCAAAGTAAAATATGTATCAACAAAGCAATTTTGAATTAAAATAACTTTATAATCTTGAAGAATTTTTGTTGTTTTAAAAAAAATTAAATATAAAAGAACGGCATTAAAAAAGAGCCCAAAATTGGAGGATAAATTTTGAAGGATTGCTAAAATTGCTCTTAAATCAATGAAAGGCTTTTCAATGTTTACTGAAGTTATGATGGTAAAATTCATGGTGGTTACTGTAATCACTTTAACAATTTTTTTCAGAAATTAAATTGGTTTTGAAAATCCAATTTTTGAGGCTTTTATATAATTTTTAAAACCCCCTATATTAAACTCCTCCTTCATTTTGAGTAACAGCAAAAACACAAAAAGTCTATAATTTCATTATCTTTTTTTTAAATTTTAAGCTCTTCCTGTTTCGAAAAAAAGTGCAAACTTGGTGAATCAAAAAAAATGCCATAAAGATAAGTCAAGAATCCACCCATCCAGACATAATAAAAAATTTGAATAACATTTTTCAATGTCTTTCTTTTCTCGAACAAAGAACTAAAATAATATTTTTTTTTATGATGTTACATAATCTCTTCTTTCAAATTACTCATTCATTTTCTTCCATCCATTGCAGTATTACTTTAAGAATAATTAATTATAACTTTTATTTCCCAATTTACTTTGTACTTTTAATTAAAAAAAAACTCATAAAGCAAACATTTTCTTTTACAGAAATAAAATTTTAAAAAATTTCTTAAAAATATTATTCGTAAGCGATTTTTTAAATTAAATTTTTTTAATGAAAGTGCTGAAAAATTAAATTACGGTATATTCTGTAAATTCAATTTACCACACCAAAACTATTACAAAAAATTAAACGTTAAAATGACTACAATATGACACTTAACAAAAAATAGGAAAAGAATCTGTGATTATTATTCTAAAATCCAAAAATTAAATTAAGATTAAACAACATAACAGATGAAACATCAAAAAAAACTGTCATTTTAAAAATATATTCATTAACTCACATTAAACTACATCTTTTTCACAAAAATATCGAAAAAAGCTGCAAAAAAATTCATCCCAGCTTTGATTCCCAACTACAGTATCTTTATAAATATAAAAGTGAAAAATAACACAAAATTTTAATGCACGAAACCACATCAATATAATCAAATTTATTTAAAAAACCCACAACAAAAGTAACCTAAACAAATTCAATATCAATTTTTAGGAGCTCTGCAGCTTCCTTGAAATTCTCTTTCAACATTTCATTTGCCGCAAATCCGCAAAATCCAATTTCGAGTTTATCCATCTTAACACCAGTTTCTTTGAAAATTCTTTGTTTACCATTTCTTAGAACAATTGCTAACAAAAATCCAACACTTGAACGTTTTTCACCTTCTTGAGTTTCCATTTTAACCATTATTGATTGTCCTTCTTCTATGGAAACAGTAAATCCCCATTTTGGATCAATAATATCCAACGAAGAAACGGAACAAAGCTTAATAATATCTGAAAGACGTAACATAATTAACAGGAAACTAATCAATAAGAAACATACCGTAAACCACAAACTTCGGCTTTGTTGCATGCATTTCCAAAGCATGTTTTCCAACAGCAGGTTTCGTTTCTGTAAAACCAATGTAAATTGGAGTTTTTTGCAAACCTATAACAACAACAGTTTTTAAACATGCTTTTAATTACTGTAAAGATACTTACTATCAGAATCCAAAAGGTAATATTCTTTGCTTTCAGCAAAAACAGAAACAGCAAAACTTTGTTTATCAAAGATTATTCGAGCTTTTTCAGGTGTAACAGGATACTTTGACAGAGGCATTTCATTCTTTGCTAATTGTTCTTCCTCAATTTCATCTTTGATTGGTTCAAGCTTGAATTCATGGAATAAATTTTCGTCAACTTTAAGAGTGATTTTTGCCTTCTTTGTTTTGATTTTTGATAATCGAATTTCTTGAACAATTTCATTAAAAGCTTCAGGGAAATCACATTTAACACTGAGCTAAAAAAACAGTGAATGTAGATTACGGTAATCAAGAAACAAAGAAAAAAATCAATTATTAAAGATGACTAAAGTAGAAAGTATTTTGAAGCCTTTCTTAAAATTTAAAAGATCCCATAAAAGAACTTACACTTAATTTATTCTTATTCTTGCCAGCCTTTTCATCAGGGTTAACTTCAACGATGAGGCACTTTTCAAATGGTAAAGCATCAAATTTGTTAGTTTCCATTAAACAAGATTTGCCAATGTGAATTTGATATGAGTATAAAGATTTTGGAGCAATTATCCATGGATTGATCTTTTCACCAATAACATGTTTCAACTTCTCCAACAATAATTTATTCTTTCGAGCTTCAATCTTTTGTGGCTCAAATGGATGTGGGGCAGCAATCATTGGATTATAACTTTGCAAACATAAATCCACGTCTGTCATAGGAGTAAAAGAATCTTGATGTTTGATAATCATTTTATCAAATTCCAAGTCCTTCATAGCTTCAGCCAAATACTTTCGCTTTTTGTTAGTTGCTTTTCGTTCTTCGATGAAAAAGTATGCATCATTTTTCTTTCCCATCAAAAAGAGTTGAACATATTCAGGCCAATGTAAAACAACCAATAACTTTTCTTCATTTTCAACAGAGGGTTTAATTTCAGAGATTGCAGCAAAAACATGAAAATAGTATTCTTCTTCAAAAGCATAAGCAATACCATTTCTTTCACAGAGTTCCTTACATCGTTGCCGGAATTCATACACTTCAGAATATGGAACTTCTTCAATTTGTTTTACTTGAAAGAGCATAGCTTTAACATTTTTGAGATTCACAAATAATGGAAGATGTTCAATAACTTCTGCAACTTTTTCACATGGAAATGTTTTATTCTTAATTTCACCAGTTTGGATGTTGTTGGATGTAATCGTGATAAAACAATCTCCAAAAACAGTAACCAAAAGATTCCGGTTGCTAGTGGTTGTCATTCTTGATCTGAAAAAATAAAGTTTAGAGATTAAAAAGAAAAAAGATTTAAAGAATAGAGAAAAACGATCAGGATTTTGTAAATTAAAAAACAACGGCATTTTCAAAAAAGAAGAACTTTGCAAAGCCGTTTGGCGTTTGTCAACATTTTGCCAAAGTGATGTAAAAACTTTTTTTGTTTGAAAAAGCAAAGTTTCTGGAATAGCTCGACTTTTATTAATAATTTTTAAAAATATATACTGTAATGTAATTTTCGTGTGTGTTTGATTCAATCAAATATGTGATGCAACAAAACTCTTTCAGTAATTTAGCGATGAAGTTTAGTCAAAAATCGTGTAAACAAAAGTGGGCAAAAAGGAAGACGTATTATAATACGTCTTTCTTTTTGCCTACTTTTTTGTAACATGTTTTGTTGCCAAGAAATATAGATGTCTTTTTATGTTGTTTTAGTGTCTTGTGATTCTCACCGACTCCATTGTTTTAGATGATTAATTAATTGTGTTTTAGATGATTAATTAACAAATACATTCTACCAAATTAAGCCAACTTTATTAAATTCCAATTTTTTATTCCATTAGTTTACAAACAAAGAAAAAGCAGATAAAAATTTACAAAGAGAAACTAGTATATTTATATTTACGACGTTTACAATCTTCATTAAAACGTTTCTTCAATGCATTATAAGTATCCTGATGCAAATTTGGAAAATTAATAAATGGAAACCAGAAGCTTGTTGATTCAGTTGAAAGAAGTTCATCAATAATGGCTTGAAGACGTTCATGATAGGCATCAGAGATATCGGAACGAAACTCAAGAAGACAAAAGAAGTCATCCCGGCTCTAAAATAAAATCATTTAATTACAAAGTAAAATATGAATACGAAAGACTCACCTTCACATAAGCATAAAAACTTTCAACATCAAAAGTATCAGGAATATTGAATAAATGGAAGAATCTCATTTTTGAGAAATAAGGATTTGCTAAGATTTTCTTAACAGTATTGACAGAAACATTTAATCCATCTGGATGACAACTACTAAAATATTTAAAATATTTATTAGAAAAAAGAAACTGAAATACTCACTATAATAAATATTGAAGCGATGGAAATTGTGCAAGAAGAGTTTCAAATTGAACAGGTTCACCATTTTCATATTGAACAATACAATTATATAAATGTAAATGTATGGCACTTCGAGAGGCAAAAAAAAGAATTTCTTCCAAAGTGCATGTTGAATTATTCCAATTAATTCCAAGAGATTCTGTTCGATAAAATTTTGGAATCAGCATATTTGGTGGTACAGGAGTAAATGGTTCATCACTTTCTTCAATCTGATCACTTAAATAACAATTACTGTGTGAAAAATTACTAACTAAAAAAAAACATACCATTTGTCGACAAATTTATTCGATAACCAATGCATCTTTGTTGAAATTTTTTCCATATCAAATTTTTCACAGCTCTTCTTCTTGTCAATTAAGCATGTGTAAAATCCATCTTTTGTTTGATGCATACAAGAAATAACAATCAATGGTCTCTTGATGAAGAAATATTTACATGATTGAACAAGTTTTCGATAAGCAATAGCAGATGAAGCATTCTTGGCGATATAATCCATGATTGGATCAGGTAAAGCAAAATCTTGACGACAAGCAGGTCCTTGAAAGTAGATCGGAGTTGAACGACGACTTGAAAAGCAGCGTTTGAAAGGTGAATATGTGCGACGCAAAAATGAAAGAGAGCAACCCATTTTGAAACGACTGAACAGAAATTCAAGGATCCGTTATGCATTTTTGTTTTTCCCCCTTGAATGCATTCAAAACCCAAATGTGATATTCTTTCGTGAACAAATCTCAGGTTACATGCTTTTTGCTACAATTTATTTTTTATAAATAATTTTTAGAAATATCTTCCGTAATGCAATTTTCGTGAATGTTTTGTTTGATTCAATTTAGTATTAAGTTAATTGAATTAACCACAAAACTTTTTCAACAATTTAGCGATGCATTCAGTCAAAAATCTTCCAACTATTGAAAATTATAGCGCTGATACAGCTAAACTTACTAAATTGTTACAAAAAGATATGCACGAAATCCATAAAATAAGCCAAAAAATACAAACATTTTTTATTCTGTTGGATGGAATAGAGAAGAACAAAAAAATGTAAAAATTCATAAAACCAATTTAACACAATTTATATTACGACGTTTACAGTCTTCTTCAATACGTTTCTTCATTGCATTATAAGTGTCAAGATGTAAATTTGGGATACGAATACTAGGAAATCGGAAGCTTGGAGATTCAGTTGAAAGAAGGTCATCAATAATTGCTTCAACACGTTCATAATAATCAGCAGCAATATCAGAGCGAAAACCAAGACAACAATATAGATCATTCCGGCTCTAAAATAAAATCAATCAACAACAAGAAAACTGCATAAGACTCACCTTCAAATAAGCATAAAAACTATCAATATCAAAGGTATCAGGAATATCAATTAAATGAAAGGCTTTCATTTTTGAGAAATTAGGATTTGATAAGATTTCTTTGACAGTATTGGCTGAAATATTTGATTCATCTGGATGACAAGTACTAAAATATTTTAATTTTTATCAGAAGAAATAGAACTAAAAAACTAAAATAACTTACTACAATAAATATTCAAGTAATGGAAATTGTGCAAGAAGAGTTTCGAGTTGAACTGATTCACCATTTTCATATTGAACAATAGAATTTTGCAAATGTACACTTTTAAAATTCTGAGAACCAAGAAAAAGAACTTCTTCAAAAGTTAATGTTACATTCTTCCATTGAAACCCAGAAGATTCGATTTGATATATTTTGGAAATCATTGTTTTTATTAGTAAAGAAGAAATTGGTGCATCATTATCTTTAACTGGAATGCTGAAAAACAAAGTTCTTGCATAAAAAGAACTATTAAACCAATACGTACTCAAGGCTGTAGGCAGAAAACAATTTCGGGGTGGGCATTTTCATTTCGGAAGGGACACGCCTTTGATCTTTTGCCGCCTTAACACGGTGGCGGCAAAAGATCAAAGGATTTTCTCAGTTGGCGGGTGGGAAATAGCCCCCCCCCCATATCTACGGCCTTGTACGTACTTTTCAATGTATAATAAAAAAGAACATACCAAATGGATCTTTCGATGCTCGATAACCACAGTGACTTTGTTGGAATCTTGTTCATATCAAATCTTTCGATACCTTTCTTATCAATTAAGCATGTGTAAAATCCATCTTTTGTTGGATGCAAACAAGGAATTACAATGATTGGATTCTTGATGAAGAAGTATTTGCATGATTGGACGAGTTTTCGATTAGCAATAGCAGATGAAGCATTTTTGGCGATGTAATACATGATAGGATCTGGAAAAGCAAAATCTTGGCGACGAGCAGGTCCTTCAAAGTAAATTGGACGACGACGAGAAAAACATCGTTTGAAAGGTGATTTTGAATGACGAAGAAGAGAAAGAAAGCAGCCCATTTTGATTTTGATGTGATTGAACAAATTGCTTCAGTTTTCCTACAAAAAGAAAATTATCAATGAATGAATTTTGTTTGTGACAAATGAAAAAAAGCAAAGTTGAAGGAGAATATACAAAAATTTGCATATTGTTGCAATAATTTTTTTTGCAAAAAAAGTACTGAGATTTGCATTTATTAGGGTCTTTTGAATTATTGATCACCATCTTTTTATTTGTTTAATAAAAATTTGCATATCTGCCGATACCGATGAAGATGCAAAGTGTCATTCCAGCTTATTTATTATCATTTTTAGTGTCAAATACCACCCACAAAATCACACTACTGAACTGTGGATTTTAAAATCATAGATAATGATAATTTAAATTTCCATTTTATTTTAAAAATGTTGTATGCTTCAAAGTAACAAGTTATGAATGTTGAATTATTAAGGTCAAAATTCTACATCATCGTATATTAAAAATATTTTTTCCGTGTTTGATTTATCATTATTTTAATAAATCAAACACGGGATTCTTTCGGTTTTTTGTTATAAAATTAAATATTCAAAAACTGAGAGTAATGCATTTGCATTATTTTAACTGACAAACTCAATCAATATTTTTATCTTGAAAAAAAACTGTCAACTTTTATTGTACTTTTGTCGTTTATAGTTTAATCATTAAATATCAAAAGTCTTTTGACTCAAAAGGGAGAAATTTTCATATGTTTATCATTTTTTGCTGATAAAAATGATATGCATTTTTTGATTTCCAATGGATTGTCCAATGAGCAAAGATCAAAGCTTTTTGCCGGTATCATCAAATTCAAGGGGCATTTTAGCCTTCCCAATTAAAATCCGTATCTAGAATTTTGAGTGAGGCTGAAAAAAAATTTTTGTCTGGCTGAACTTTGATTTTTTGCCACCGAAGGTAGCCAGCGGCAAAATTACAAAAGTTTTTTGAATTTTGGTGGGGGGCCTCAGCCCCCTCACCCCCTTAAATACCAGCCTGATGCAATTCCTCGTCATTCATGATCACGTGATTTCTGTACAATTTCTGATTACAAATATTGTTAAGTATCATTTGTTTATCATAAAATTAGCCTTTTTCAAACACAAAATCAAAAAATAAATACTATTTCCACCCTGAAAAGGGATACCGACATCTTCTTTTTCTTCTTCAAAAAGCGAAGTTAAATTAAATTAAGATTTTTTAGTGTTTCATTATTGCTGCTTTGATGGTGATGGTTTTGGTTACAGTAAAACCTGAAAATGCAAAAATTGAAAGAAAAAGAAAAGAAGAAGGGAAGGATTAAAGCAGCAGCAGCAACTTAAACTAATTTTTTTATTATTTGCGCGCAAATTTGTGTCCATCTTCCTTTTTTCTTTCACTTTCAATTTTTTAAGAGGGTGACGACAAACGATTGCCCCTTTTTTTGTTTCTTTTAAAAAAGATGGCACATGCCGAAAAATTCTTTCTTCTTTCTTCTGTCAAAAACATAATCATAAATTAATTCGTTAAAGCAATGTTGCGCTTTTATATATATTTTTTAATTGAAAATATCTCTTTCAATTTTGCAAAACCATGGTCTCTTCCTTTTTGAGGAGGATGAGAATGTAAAAATGAATACATGTGTTTTTATAGATATTAGAAAAAAGCATCAAAATGGGAGAAAAATAAAAGTCATTGGTTTTTCAAGCTTTAAATAAAAACCTAAAAAAGCAAAGCAATGAAAAAAAGAAAGAAAGAAGAAAAGAGCAAACTTCCTGAAACACGATCATCATAATTTTTAATGCATCGATATTCCACCTGTGACTTTTTCCTTTTCCTTTTTTTGTGAAATGAAGAAGCATTTTTGTGGGAAAGAGAAAGGCTTCTGTTTGAATACTTTTATGCTTTCATCAATTCATCAAACAACAACGACAATTTGGGACAGCACCTGGAATCTTTCATCTTTTTTGTGGCAACGTTTTTGGTGGTAAATCGAAAATTGAGATGTTGGTTTTATTTGACTGCTTTACAGTATCTTATAAATAAAAATTTGCATATCGTTGTAGTTTATCCTAAAAATGAACACTCTTAATTTCCCTTTACAGATTTTGTGTAACGTGAAAATTCACGAATTATTCGGATCACAAAAAATTCCATTTGTGTGTCAATGATACCAAAATGTTTGCGTAAATTTGCGTAAAAATTATAGGTGCAAATTAAGATAAACTTTATTTATTTCAAGATGTTCCTGCTCTTTTTCATTTTTTATACCCCCTTTCAAGTTTCTCAAAACTACTTCCATCGAACTTCTACTTTTTTTTATTCCATTAAAAATTCCATTCAATTTTTACTTTAGCGTTCTTGAACAAACCTACCGTAATCCAATTTTTTCGCCATCCTTTCAAAAAAGTATAAAGTGAAAGCAATAAAATAAATGTTAATCGGATTTGTCTTTTTTTTAAAAGAAACTCTATTTTTCTTCCATTTCTGCTCAGTCATTTTGTCATCAACATCACTCCTATACCCATATCTTCCATCTATGGCATCCTTCTAAAATGCCATGGCATTCCACAATTTTCCTCCCATAATACATATTTTTCCATCAACGGTTTTTCCATCTTTAACAAAATGTTGTTACCAAAAAATTGAGAAAAACAAGCAGCAGCAGCTTTAACCTAGTTTTTTTCCCACTTTTTTTTGGGCTTAATGCCATCGTTGGGGTCGTCTACTTCTTTTCTCTTTCTTCTTTCCTTTTATGACTTTCAAAAAGGAAAAAAAAGTGATCATCTCTAAATTTTTGAGTTTCGAGTTAACTCAGTTCAGTCACTTTTCTCTCGGGAGAAGAATGAAAGAGAGAAAACGAAACAAAATGAATGCCTTCCAAAAAAAGTAAATACAATTTTCTGGCAGGCAGCAGCAGCGTTCCTGAATTTTTGGGAGTTTTACCAAAAATTGAATCAACAACACAAACACCGTTGAGGCGAAGAAAATGAATTTTTATAGAAAAAAACTTTTTCTTCCTCAAAAATGGATTACTGTAATTTTCTTTGAAGCAAAAACTTTGGTTTTTACGTTTTCACGTAAAACTTTTTCGCTTTTGTATTTTCGTGTTTTGAACTTTAAAAATATAAAAAAACCTTTTTTTAAGCTTTATTAAAGCAAAAAAATAAAGAATTGTTTTAAAAAAAGATACAAAAAATTGTTAAAAAAGTTACAAATGTGTAAAAACTTTGAAGAAGAATGACGTCTTCAGAATCTTAAAAAGAAAGAAAGCGGAAAAAGGTATTTCTCAAATATCTCTCTTTTTTTTGATTACTTTTAATTGCTTTCATTTTTTTTAAGTTTAAAAATGTGTCGATCTTTGAAGTAGTAAATGTTATGTTTTTTTACGATAAACCTGTGTCATAAATTACCGGAAAAAGGTGTGTCAAAAAGAATAAATGAAAACATTTATTTTGAAAAAAAAATTTGAAAGCTTTAGGTTAAAGGTAAAAAGTTAGACGTAAAGAAATATATCAAAAAAAGCCTTTAATTGCTATTGTTTTAAAATAAGAAAGAAATTTAATGACGATGATGACAGTAATTTTAGGATATATAAAATGGTTGATAAAATGATGATGATGGCACTGTTTCCACTTAAAAGATTAGACACTTTTTCTTTAAAAAAACTCTTTCATTTTCTTTGCTTTGTTAAACTTTGATAGTTGAAGACAGACAAAAATGAAAATGTTTTTGTCACAAATTTGCATAAAATCTTTTAGAACTTTTCTTTGAAAGCCTCTGGTTTCTTAAATTTGGTAGTAAAAAACTGATAAAAATCAATGATTTAAGAACCACCAAAATTTGCATATTTTGCTTATCACAATTTGGTATACCTTCCAAGTTTCCGCTTTTATGCTAATTTTCTTTTTTTCTTAAAAACTCATATTTTTGATGATCTTTAATTTTTTGATATTTCAACATTGATCTCTTGTGCCATCAAATTCCATATAGTTTTTTGCTAAACAACTTTTGTTTCTGCCTTTTAAGCTACCGTAATCTTTTTCAAATATAAAAGCTTTTATATTTGCAATTTCTTCTCCTTTATTTATATCCCCTCCAAAAAAAGAAAAAAAACCATTGAAAAAAGTGATTGCGTGTTTGAAGTTTTGTTGCCGTTCTGTTTTTAACTTTTTAAACTAACTCTTTTTTTCCTTCTGAATTGCCGCTACCAAATTTCTCAATTTCAAAGAGTTAATCGAAAAAAATTTTTTTGAAACTCTCTGCTATTTTCAATTTTGTCATTTAATTTTTTCTATGCCTTTGTAACAAATTACTTTTTAATAGTATACTTTTTTTGGAGGGGGGCTATTTTTGAAAAGAATGAAGGAAGGAAAAAGATGAGCAAAAATGAAAATAAATTGAAAAAGAGCAGATTTTTGTGGTTGCAATAAAAAAATGGCAAAAAAGACATCATTGAATCCCATCGCGATTTTCGTATTTTCGAATTTGTTGTTTCTGCTGCTTTTGACGTCTGTCAAAAAATTTGTTTTTCTTCAAAAGTTACAAAATTCTATCTTTTTTGGGGGGATGGGAAATGTTAAAAATTGAAAAACACAGAATCCTTCTCCAACAAAAAATTTTTTTGGGGCGGAGTTTTTTTGGCACGAAGCTTTTGGCCAATCAAGAATCGTCCGATCTCTTAAGCTTCTTCCCGCTGTCGCCGTCACCGCCGCCGGCGACGGCACTTCTTTTTTAGGACATTTTTTGGCTTTCTCCGAAAATTCTTTTTACTCCTCCTATTTTTTTTTGAAGAGCATTTGCTGTTTCATTTTTTCTTCTATTTTTTGATGGCATTTTTTGCCATTTGAAAGAGTGAAAGAGAGAGGGATGGCATCTTTCATTTCACAAAAGAGTAGCTTTTTGAACAACCAGCTGCGACTTTTTTTTCTTTACTTTCTTTGCTTTCTTTCGTGTTCTTCCTTGTCTACGGTAGTAGTAATTTTTGAGCTAATTTTAACTTTTCTCCCATTTTTTTGCAGTTTAAAAATTTAAAAAACGGAAGAAAAACAAAGTTGCTGCTGCTGCTGGAAAACGTCATAAAACCACAACACCAAAAGCTCAAAATCTTTTAACTCTTGTTGTGGTTGTGAACAAAGAAAATTGGGCTAATTTGCATAGATTACTCATATTTTTGTTGAAAGTCATAATTTTTGACGCAACAATTTTCAAGTTCCAGCTTTTTCAACACATTTTAAAGTAATTATTTGTTGTTATTTTTCAATTTCTTCAAATTGTTTTTGATGACAATGGGAAATGATGGTAGTGGTGGTGGTGGTGAAACAAATGATGGCCGTTCAACTTCAACTTCTTCAATTCTTTCATCCCAATGCCCCCATGAAGAAGATAAAGATGATGAAGTGATTGAATCCCCTGAAGGCAGTATTTCACTTTCTGCTGCCCAACAAATTTTACTAAATGGAGCATTTCCACGACTTCCTGGAGGCGGTGGTGGCTATCCAGGGAATGCCTTCTTTGGACAACCTTTCTTAAATCAATGTATGTTTTATGCTAATTTCTATGCAGTTAATAGTTAATAATTTTAAGCTTATGTTCAAAGCCTCGCAGCAATGACAGCAGCAATGAATGCAGCAGTTTATGCAAAACAGCAACATCAAAACAATGAAATTTCGTAAGTATTCAAATTATCAGTTTTTAAGGAAAATGATAAATTTATAGGCCTTCAATTTTTGATCCTGCAACAATTTCGGTCAATTCTTTTTCAACAATGATAGGAAGTGATGGTAGAAAATCAGAAAGTCCAAATAGCAGCAATTCAACTTTAGCTTGTGCAGTGTAAGTTTTTTTTCTTTAATTCGAAAGTGATAGAGTAATACTACCGTATTACGGTATTGCTACAAAAATTACTGTAAACAACTATTTAAAAAATCTACTAATTTTTTGCCAAAATTAATTTTTGTTCTTAAAAAAGTGCCATTTTTTAAAAAAAAAATTTGGCATTTACAGTTTTTAATTTTGTCGAACCCAAAAGTACTGTATCGAAACATTAACAGTAACTTGAAATTCCTTATTTAAATTTTTTAAACTATTTTTCGCACAGTTTTTATTATCAGAAATCGTAATTAAAATTTCTCAAAAAATTAATCCCAAAATTTAACAATAATTTTTGCTTGCTTTGACTCTCTTTTTTGTTTTTCCTAAAAGCTTCCGACATACATATTTTTTTCTGCAATCTCAAATCTTTTTTTGCAAAAAAAACCCCAAAAAAGGATACTGTAATAATCCAAAAATTTCTCGAATTTTTCGTGTCATAAAAATAATAACACTTTTTTATTTTTGTAACTTTAAATATTTAAATATATATATATAGTTTCCTGTAGCTTACATGAAAAAAATAATAACATTTGATTTCAATAATTTTGTTATTATTTATATTTATTTTAGCAAAATTTTAATTGTGTTAAAAATAAAATGTCAAAAATTTTTTTTAAGATAGATAATAATTTTTTGTGCGGAGGCAAATTTAAGGACATCGATGACAGAGATCTTCTCTTAGGGCAAAAAAATAGGGATGAGCTTTTGCACTTCCGAAATTTTTTTGAGGATAATTATTTTTGTAAATAAGTTATTACTATTACCGTATATTTATTTATATTTTGAAAAAACTAGTATTTTTCAACAATTTTTTTGATGATTAACAAAAACAAAAATGCAAAAGCATATTTTTGCGTATTCAAATTTGTATTTTTTTCATGGCACAAAAAAACTTTGGATCCATTTCGTTTTCAATCTTAAAAACTTTGACTTTAATTTTTATTAGCAACATTTTTATTGTTTAATAAATAAAAAAAGACCTCAAAAATACAAATATTAATGACGCAAAGAAACTCTGTCAAAAACAAAAAAAACAATGTGCCACTTTTTTAATGGCAAAAAAACACAAAAAAACAATAATAATTTATGCATTCAAAAGGCATCACACAAATTTTTATTTTGTAGGTAAAAAAGATACAAAAAAAGTTATGATTTGTAAAGAAATTTGGCATTTTATAATTATTTTTGACACGCTTCAAAGTCATATATTTTAAAAAAACTGTGACTTTGATGCCATAAAAAATAAAACAAAGTTCAAAAAGTCAAAAATGCCAAACTTAAAAACAATTGTAAAAAAGTCAACAATAATAAATTAAATGAGTAATAATATTTTAGATGTGGTGATGTATCAAGTGGTAAACATTACGGTATATTAGCATGGTAAGTTTTCTTCCAACAAGTAATAAATATTACTGTAATTGTATATTACAGTAATGGCTGCAGTGGCTTTTTTAAGCGATCTGTTCGTCGACGACTTTGTTATCGATGCCAAGCTGGCACGGGTATGTGTATCGTAGATAAAGCACATCGGAATCAATGCCAAGCATGCCGATTGAAGAAATGTATTGCAAAAGGCATGAACAAAGATGCCGTACAAAATGAACGACAACCGCGAAATACTTCAACAATTCATTCAAATTCTGTGGATTCTGATATTTGTAATTCTATCTTTTTTCGGTTGGTTTTTTTCGGGGAAGGGGCAATTTAAGTGATTTGGGATACGGTATCCAAATAGTTTTATTGTGATTTTTGAACTTTTTTGGGTTACTGTAACAAATAGAAATTCGCATAATCCAAAAAGGGTAATTTTTGTGGTTTTCGGTACGGTATCCAAACAATTGGGTTCTGATTTTTGAACTTTTTTGGTTACTGTAACAAATGAAAATTTGCATAATCCAAAAAAGGGTTATTACAAAAATTTTATAATTGCGAAAAAAGATCAAAGGGGATAGCCAGATGTAAAGAGATCGAAAAATATAACTTTTTTAATCCACCCATCACATGATTAAACATCAAAGCTTTTTGCCGACAAGATCAAAGCAGTGTGCTAATTGTCAGACCCTCCCCCAATTGAATAGATCACGTCATGTCTGGGAAGCCCCAAAAATGTTTTATCAATTTTTCTCCTTAAAAGGCCTTGTCTTACAGCGTCCTTCTTTCTTCTAATCTAGTTTTTAAAAAACTTATGTATCTGTTTTTTTTAGTGAATGCCCAAGCAATCTTCTTTCCACCACTTCTGCCGCCATCGATCTTTCCTCCCCCGACCAACAACAGTCGCAACAGCAGCCACCGCCCCAAATTCCAACATCGCAATCATCAACCTCAAAATTTTCTGCTTCATTAAATTCTTCAACACTCTCTTCGACGACAGCGGCCACGGAAATTTCTTCAACTATCTCCGAAACAGCTCAACGAGTTCTTTTTGCAACAATAAAATGGACAAAATCTGTGCCAGCTTTTACAAATCTTACGACACTTGATCAAATTATTTTACTTGAAAATACATGGCATGAACTATTTTTGTTAAGTGCTTTTCAATGGTCATTTTCAATGGAAAAATGTCCGCTTTTTGATGACGCAAATAATTCATCGGCTGCTTCTGGAATAGAATCAAGAGGGAATGAGCTGATATTTGAGCTAACACAAATTTTTGAAATTTTTAAATCCGCAAATTTGGATCAAGCTGAAATTGCTTGTCTTAAAGCGATTATTTTATTTCGACCTGGTAAGTAATTTTTTTGAGAGGGAAATTTGCATAAACAAAAACATTATTTAAGTGAAAGGAATACGGTAATCCTAAAAAGTGCCTTTTTGTGCTTTCTTCGTTCTTGCGCAAGTTAATAATAATTTTTCGGCGGCGGCAAAAGCAACCAAGGATTTTTTGACTGTATCGTTTGACAATTTTGAGGTCAAGTTTTCTCTTCGGCACTTGAGTCTTCCTTTTTGGCACAAAAAAGTGCCAAGATTTGCTTTCAAAAAATTAAAACTCAATTTTGCGGCGGGAAATTTGCATAAATTAAAACTCAATTCCATGGCGGGAAATTTGCATAACCAAATTTAAATTAAATTACTGTAATTCAACGTTTTACCACATTTTCAGAATCCCGTGGCCTAGGTGATTCTTCTCAAATTCTTGCCCTTCAAGATCAAGCCCAGCTAATGCTTGCGCAACATTCAACTCGAATAAATCCATCAAATCCGGCACGATTTGGTCGAGTCCTTCTTTTACTCCCAAATTTAAGGGCAATTTCTCCGGTTCACCTTAAACAAACTTTTCTTTCAACAATTTCAACACAAAATGACATGAAAAAAATTCTTGTTGAACTTTTAAAAAATTAATTTTCTTTCAATTTTAAATAAAAATTTAGTGAAATTTTAAGGTAGTGTAATTCTATGAAAATTGCCAAAATTGTAATAATTTTAATAAATTAATTATACTTGTTTTGAAGAGTCAAAACTGAAGATTGCATTCCTCAAAATTAAAGGAGGTAGAACCTTTGATACTTTTTTAAACATTGTTTTGGGTCTGATAATGAGTTATTTGAAGAACTTGATTAACGTCATGAATCAAGTATAAAGTTTCTAATGTCTTGAGTTATGCTTTTGCTATACATACTCACATCATGATAAAGTGCTAAAAAATATATTGCTATTTTAAAATATCCTAAAAATCATTAAACCAGTATTTACTGGGCTTGTGTATTGTTAAATAATAAATTAAATATTAAAAAAAATAGTCAGTTTTACAATTGTAAACAAAAAAATGCAGACGTAGAAAAGCTAAAGTTTCTCTTTTCTCTTGCTGGTTGATTTGATTTGTTTGCGTCGAAGTTTGTCCTTTTTGCTTTTAATTGAAAGGATGCACTTCAAGTTTGCACTATTTACGAATTGACGATGATAAAATCAAGAAAATTTTGTCTTTTTTTTCAAAAACATAAACAAAAAAAGAAAGCAAAACCAATTCAACGTATTTTTGATATTCTCAATTGTAATCAGAAATGTCGCAAAAGGTGATGCACAAAAGTTTATCTTTTCCATTGTAAACATCCTGTTGATGTTAAAGGACGAGACCCATCTTGAATAAACTTTTTACACCCAACTTTGATTGCATTTCTCGACGACAAAACACCTTCATTGGAAAAAAGGAAAGAAAAAAACAGCTCCAATGAGTCCATGATTTTTGTAAAAAAAGTTTATTCACGATGGATCTCCTCCTTAAGATTTGTCGATGACAAATCGCGATTTTTGATTTTCGTTGAAAAGCAATCCTTGAAACTTTCATATTTTTATCTTTCTTTCTTTCTTTCCATCTATTTTTTGAATAAAAGTAACAAATCGAACCCATTTTATCATATACATTTACCACCAGATTATGTGGATTCAACTAGCCCCGGCCAGGAGCTCAACAAATATATTCAAACTTATTTATTATGTTTTTACATTCTTTTTGACAAGAAAGAATGAAAAGGTTTTTTAATCTAAGAATGCTTTTCAACATTCAAATTAGCTTAAAAATTCCATGACAAAAAAACACAGATGAATTACGCTTTTTGTAAATTATTTTAAAATCTCAAAAGAAGAAGGAAACAAAAAAATCGTTTTCACACCTTTTTTATGTGATATAAGCTTTGTTAAAATTAGCTATGACATTATCTAACAAACGTTTTTGCTTTCTAAGAAAAGCTGCTTAATTTTTAAGCTTCTTTCAAATTATATAACACTGATCAGTGATGCACCTTTGCAAAGGCTTTTGAAGTAAAAAAGCTTTTTAAAAATTTTATGTAGTTTCTCTCAAAAATACATAAACATTTTCATTATCGTAACGAAAATGGTATGGAAAATAAAAATATTGTTTTGTATTTTTTCTTTTTTTATTGTTGCAGTTAGCAACAAAATGATTATGCTATCGGAAGATAACCCATTACAAGTGAACATTTTCAACGATATCGCTGTGCAAGATTCTTTGACTGTTTGTATCCCTGATGTTGATGATGGAAATCTAGAAATAATTTTTCCTTGGACAATTGACCTTTCTTTTTATAGTTTATACGATGGCCCAAATATTACTGTAGGTTCTGAAATTGAGTGGTAAGTTTAAAAAGTTGGAACTATTATGAAATATGATATTTTGAAGGTCAAATAAAACAAGCTTTAACGATTTTGCCATAATGGAATCTGAATCTGGTTGTTTCACAATTTTTAACAACGGTGACACCCATGAATTAAATATTGTACTTTTTCGATGGAAAGAAGAACAAATAAAAAATTGTAACAATGATAGTTTATTTATATTACCATTACCATGTAATTGCTAACATATTTAACATAATATTTGCTAATAATAAAAATTTTTAGTTGACCAAAATCCTCTCGAAATTACTGCTTCCCCTGAGGGGTCATGTAAAAGTGTTATAATTGCATCACCTGCTGAATTGCCTGGTATTGCTTTGTCATTTTGGGGACCGTATCCAAAAAAGTACTGTACATTTCAAAGTCCTTTAAATGGAAGAAATTGGATGCCAGCATAGTAAGGGGGTTTAATCATAATAGCCTAAGGGGCTGGCCAGATATGACATGGTCATTTCAATAGGTGAAGGTCTGACGAATTATCATGTTGCTTTGATGTTTGTCGGCAAAAAGCTTTGAAGTTTGATCACGTAATGGGTGGGTCAAACATGTTCAATTTTTCGATCAAGTCATATCTGGATAACCCCTAAGGGGCTATCCAGATATGACGTCATCAACAGACAGGGGCAGGTGGACACGGAATTATGACGCCGCTTTGATGTTGCTCCAAACCTCAAAGGGATTGTACAAAAAGGATGGGTCTAAAATAGTTGAAATTGTGATGACGTCATATCTGGATAGCCCCTAAGGGCATAAATCTGAAAAACGATACATTGTAGCAAAGCGATGGATAGCTTAATCTATTCTCCTGCCCTTGTCATTGAAATTCCGGCATCTGAAACTGTACAAGCTTGGGTTCAAAATATTTATCACTGGGAAAATTTACTTCTAACTGGTGAAATTCCATCAATTTTAATGTCACCAAGTTATAATGGTATGAAACAAGTAAATTATTCACAACCACTTTTTCAATTCCAACCTGGTGACGACGTAAATAGTGTTAATTTTTATTTGAAAAGTATACATGGGCAAGAGCGATTAGCTATTTACAGTTATATGGATCATAAAAATTATACGTAATTTCAATATATTGAAAAAAATTTGAATAAGTATAAAAATTTTTTAGTTTTACAAGTGCTGATACTGGAAAAAATGTTTCTATTGCAGGATTCTATTTTGATATTTACAATTTTGAAATTGATCCGTTGATGGATTATTTTATTTTCGAGTTTACAGCTTCAGAAAACACAATTACAGAACTTTCAACAACAATAACAACATTTTCGACAACCATGGAGTCAACAACGGATTCAGAAGTATCAACAATGGAAACTGTGCCGTTGAATGAAATGACAACAAGTCAACCGGCTGTTAACACAACTATGCCCTATTTAACGACTACAACATCTTCTTCTGGATGCAATGCTAAAATGCCATCGAAATATGCATTAATTTTTGGCATTTTTATTATCGTTTTAAAAATTTAATTTTAATATACAGTAAAGTAGGGGACAAAACTTTAGACGAACGTCGAATTTCGTGGTTTCGAAAGGTTCTTGTCAATTATGATAAAAGTTATTGTTATATTCGAATTCAGCAAGTAAAATAACCTAGAAAATGAAAGAATTATCAGGCTTACTCGAAAATTAACGAAAAATTTCGAAAAAATTCAATTTTTGACTGGGACAAAACTTTAGACGAATTTTATTATTTTTGTTATTTTTCATTAAAAATTTATTATAAAATACCAGAAACAACAAATTAATAATCAGTAAGTTTACCATTACGATTAATTACTTGAAAGAGACGATTTTTCATACTTGAAACAAGATTTTTAAGAACTTCAGGTTGAATACTATCCCATGCTTCTATAATAGCAGTTTCAAAAAAAAAAATTGTTATTTTTTATTTTTTTAATGTCCAAACAATTAAAATATGTTTCTAACATCAATATTTATCATATTTGAGGCATTTGAACCCATTACAATACCTAAAACATCAATTGAAACGAGCTCGAAATACTGTATTTCGGTCATTTTTGGTGTTTTTGCGGGACCTGTAAATCGGTGCACCAGCGGTGCATGGTGACACCATATACATTTTTAGATAGTCTTATATGTCATTAATAAGTATGGCAAGTTTCATACACCCATCTTCAATACCCGCTTCAGGTCATCAAATCAAAGATAGACCATAAACGTCAAAAAATCCAGAAAAATGTAGAAAAATGACAAAAACTATAAAAAACTGTCAAAAACGAGACACTTTCAAAAAATCAGCCTGAAGCGGGTATTGAAGATGGGTGTATGAAAGTTCCCATACTTATTAATGACATATAAGACTATCTAAAAATATATATGGTGTCACCATGCACCGCTGGTGCACCGATTTACAAGTCCCGCAAAAACACCAAAAATGACCAAAATACAGTATTTTGAGCTCATTCCGATTGATGTTTTAGGTATTGTAATGGGTTCAAATGCCTCAAATATGATAAATATTGATGTTAGAAACATATTTTAATTGTTTGGACATTAAAAAAATAAAAAATAACAATTTTTTTTTTTTTGAAACTGCTATTATAGAAGCATGGGATAGTATTCAACCTGAAGTTCTTAAAAATCTTGTTTCAAGTATGAAAAATCGTCTCTTTCAAGTAATTAATCGTAATGGTAAACTTACTGATTATTAATTTGTTGTTTCTGGTATTTTATAATAAATTTTTAATGAAAAATAACAAAAATAATAAAATTCGTCTAAAGTTTTGTCCCAGTCAAAAATTGAATTTTTTCGAAATTTTTCGTTAATTTTCGAGTAAGCCTGATAATTCTTTCATTTTCTAGGTTATTTTACTTGCTGAATTCGAATATAACAATAACTTTTATCATAATTGACAAGAACCTTTCGAAACCACGAAATTCGACGTTCGTCTAAAGTTTTGTCCCCTACTTTATACACGTCTATTTTTTCCGGAAGTCAAAGAAATAGAAATTGCTAGAACATAAGAAAAATTTGCATAAAAATGTTTTTTTTCGAAAATTTTCGAAACTTTTATTGCAAAAATTAGATCTTTTTTGATTCTCGTAACGAAAACTTGCATCTTTTTCATATTTTTTCTGGCAATTTCTATTTTTTTGACTTCTTAAAAAAATAGACATGTAAATACTGTGTAAAAGTGCACATCCAAAAATGCAGATGTTTTGTCGAATGCAAAATAAAAGAACCTTCTTTGACATTTCTTATTTTTTTACCACATGTATAATTTTTTGCGAGTATAACAACAATTTTAATCCTTTTCTAACAAATATCATGATTTCTCAGATTAAATTTTAAGTCTCAAAAAATAAATTCACACTTTAAAGTGAAAAAAAATCAGGAAAAAAGAAGAAGATTTAAAATGGCAGATAACAACACCAAACTTCACCTTAACATCAACATTTTTTTTGCACTGAAAACTTAAAAGTTTTTTTAAAGTACAGAGTATTAGTAGAATTTTGTAAAATGATTAGCTATGTGCTATTTCTATTTGCATTTTTATTTAGCAATAGATATGTTGAATCAACCATATATGATTGCTCCTCAAATATTTCTGTTGTAAATTTACAACTTAATGCATTGGCATTTTTTTATTCAAATAGTGATCCGATTTTAGAGGTAAAATTTAATTTTAAAAATAGCAAAAAAGATCAAAGCATTTTTTGATTAACATGGAAAGGTATCAATCTGCCACTTTTATAAAAGACCTATCCCATAAGATAGACCTAGGGCAGTGAAAATGTGAAATGTGCTTAAAACAAGGGGTTTTGAAAAATCGTCGATTTTTTTGACTTTGATTTTTTGAGGGTCATTGGTTTTTCAGAATTCATTTTCAAAAATTTGCATATAGAAGAGCCATTCCCTGGAAATATTTTAAGGGTTTGAATAAGTGCCCTAGGGCTATATTATGGGATTGGTCTTGTTCAAAAAGCCAGGTTGATACCTTCCCTTGTAAATCTTTTTTGTAAATAATACAAAATTTTAGGAAACTTTTTTTCATTGCGACATTACTTTTATCCTGAATGATACTGTAAATAAGGTATGCCCGCAGGCATATATCTCTCACAATATAAACTAAACATTCAAATTTTAGAACATTCGAGGTTTAATAGTTTACAGATATTTTGATTGGTTCAATCATTTTATGCCAATGATTTTTACCTTTTCTAACAGTTCCAAAATTTCAACAATACAACCTGTTCCTCCCAACACAAAAGTTTGGTTTATTGAAGGTCACGTAATTTTTGAAGATCAAGATTTTAATTGTCCCTTGGAATCTGTTAGCCGAATTAAACCATATAAATTTACCAATGATTTGGAAATTGTGCATTTGATTAATAGCTATAATGGAAGAAATACGGTGATGCGTGAATGTAATTGGAGATTTGTTGCTCCAATTGGATATGGATTTAAAGTTATTGTAACGAAAATGGATATAAGTGAAAATACTCGATTTAGAGTCGAAAATGAAACTGATATATTGTTAAAGTAAGTAGATTGATTTTTTTCTTAGCAAGGGAAAGCATCAACTTGGCCAGCATCTTTTTGAACGAAACCCCCATTGGATAGCCTTAGGGCAGTTATGCATAACCCCAAAATATTTGCGTTGTATGGGTTTCCTATATGCAAATTAATGGAAATAAAGATCTGCCGAGACACCCGGATCGACGATTTTTCATAAATCATTGATCGGGGAAATTCGATTCCATAAATTTGCATAGAGAAAGTCCAGTCACCGGAATTATATTGGGGTTACGAATAACTGCCATCGGGCTATCTAATGGGAAAAGACTCGTGGAAATTTTTTTAGCAGGAAAAATGCTAGAGAGACTTTATTTTTGGATGTCAAAATTTCCGAAATCTTTCTTGTATTTTTCGTGCTAAGAAAAAATTGCATCAGCCATGAATGGGATAAAGCTCGTTCAAAAAGCAGCGGAACATCTTGATACTGTCTCTTGTGAGGCAAGTGTAATCCTTGAATAAAATTTAAGTGAAAATTCAATCAAAGTCAACCACCCTCTCTACAATGGTGACACTTACATCCAAATATATTTATCAAATACACAGCCAAATTTACATTTTCAAGCTTATGTTTCAATTGTTCGAACAAAAGCCCTCGTAAAACCTGCTCCATGTCATTTTATCAGCGTTCCCGGACATTTAGTGGTATTTGAATGGTACACTTTCAATAAGGATCATGGAGCTGGCTTTTACAGAAATAATCAAGAATGTACAATGACAATGATCATTAAACCAGGCTATGAATATTGGGTAAACTTTGTTGCATTTGCTTTAGGAGATATCGAGGCAGATTATGTGGAATACTCGGATGGAGAAGAAATTGCAAGAATTGAATATGACAAGTATGCAAATTTTTTGGCTTGACATTAAAAGTGTTAAATTGTTTATGTATCTATAGATACATAACTCATAAATAATTTAACACTTTATATATATAAAAATACAGTAAAATTGCAGAGCTAATTCATCCGTGTATGCAGGAAATGGATATTATTCAAATGCAGATTTTATGTTACTTCCTTTCAAGAATAATACTGAAAGAAACGTAACATGGAAATTCGTTAGTGATGGCAGCAATCCTGGCATTGGTTTTGATATCTTCTTTCATCCAACAAGTAATATTTTATAATTAAAAAGGGAGTCACAATTTGAACAAATTTTTTTGGTCAAGGTCATATCAAAAAAATTTGATGATCTCAACACGAAAAGACACGCGCTGCAATTTGTTGTTGAAACAATATATTATAAATGCAAGCGTTCACCAACTTTTTTTATTCGTGTCGAAACCATTAATTTTTTGATAAGACCGTGACCAAAAAAGTTGTACTAAGTTCGACTTCCAATTTAAATATCAAAATTCATGAATACCAACCAGCGAATTCGCACAGTCGCTGTTGATGGCGACGGCGGTATTTTGTAAAACTACAAAAGACTTTGCCGAAGTTCAAAGGATTCCGCCATCGGCAGCGACGACGACGGAAATCATTTCGAAAAATTTTATTTTTTAGTATGTCAATGTACCCATGAAATTCCATGTAAACACGAAAATATTTGGGCAATGAATAATACTGATCTTTACTGCAGTAATATGGAATGTGAAGTTGAAGTAATCTTTTTCAAACTTGTTAAATTTTTTAGTATTTTTGTTCCCCTTTTAAGATATTAGAATGTAAAGAAAATAATTACACTTTTTTTTCAATGACAATTATTGATACCTTGACAATCGCAGATGATGACTATTTTCAAGTATTTTCAAACAATGCTTTAGTTTATGAATTACGATACTCTTACATTACACAACCGTAAAAAAATTGTTCTCTAACTAAAATGATGTAATGGTTTTCGTTGCAGGACATCATTTGTAATTTTGAAATCTTCAAACAAAAATGTTTTAAAATTTAAAACTTTTTATGCAGAACGTATGCGAAGTATTACATTTTCTTCCTATGGTTTTGACGGTACCTACATTTTTTAAGGGTGAAGACCTAAATTGACAAATTTTTAGCTCCACCTATCTCAAAACGAGTAATATTGTCATCTGATAATCCTCTTTATGTTGTGGATAGTTTAGTCCATCAGTTAGTACAGATCGAAATATCCAATGACCAAGTAAGTTGAGAACAAGGCCCTATTTAGGCGGGCATTCGGTACCTGTGCCCCCCCCCAAAATTGAGAAAATTTTTTGAGCCCTGCTAAGGCGGCAAAATATCAAAAACGTGCCCCTCCAAAATGAAAATGCCCACCCCAAAAATTTTTTTCTCCCTACAGCCTTGTCTGGATTGCCCCTAAGGCCTTGGTTTAGAAGTTTACAAAAATATTATGATTATCATGAAATTCAGGAACAATATAATTATACAACACAAATTTATCGAATGTATTTTGGTGGTTTTACGTTGTACAACAATGAAAGCTTAACACATGAAATTCAAGCTATTTGGTAACCTATGTTTGAGAGAAAAAACGTTAACTGTCTAAATTTTTTATAGTGGAGATGATATCAAAACTCATCTTTTGTACAAATGCAAAATATCAAATATCAAAAAATTTGTAATTTTTTGGAATCCTAATGTGGTTGCTAAAGAGACATATCCCTATGCTGTCGTGCAGTTATTGAGTTTGTTTCTTGCTTTTTTTCAAAATATTCAAAAACAATTCCACATTTAGACAGAAAAAAACAATGTGTTTTTAATAATATGCTCTACTACCCTCATGTAAGTGATTTTTAAAATTGGCAAAAAAGGATTCCAAGTGGCCAGAGATAGGATCTTAGTATGCATAGTCTTGTGGAGAGATAAAAAGTAACCGCTAACTGGGCCATGTTCAGGTCCTATAGGTATACATCAAGGTCTGTAAATCTCAAATATAGTTAAATCCAAGAATCAATAAGCATTACTTTGGTTTACTTTCTTCATTTATGCCCCAAGGGTATGAACAGACCTATGGTTGTTAGGGACTGTCCAGACGTTACGTAACGGGTTTTATGGATGAATGGAAGTAAGCAAAATGTTACGCGGCTGGCTTTGATGTTGTTGGCAAAAAGCTTTGATGTTTTGTTACTTAATAGGTGGATGGGGTTCGAGATTTGTGATTTTCCGTTACGTAACATCTGGACAACCCCTTGTTTCCCTTCTGTTTAATCTTCTCACAAACACTTAAATGCAACAGTGTTTCAGCCTTCCCGCCTTGATAATACCGTATACGACAATTATGCAGTTTCGGATATTGCTTCGCCCAATGAATCCTGTGTTGTAACTGTTTTACTCGATCCTGGGGTATTTATCATGAAATAAAAAGGGATTGCTCAGATCTGAGGTCGAGTTTTTTTGCATAATTTTCAAACCCCCTCCCTCCGTCATATTTTTTGCTTTGATGTTTGCCGCTGTTAAGGTGAGCGTCAGATTTCGACTACCCCTCTCCTCCCCTAATATACCCGACGTCAGATCTAGACAATCCCAAACAACATTATAAGTGAATTTTGTAGGAAAATGTACAGTCAAGCCTTCCAGGATACATTCCCCAAATTACAAAAGTTTTTACAACATCTAGAGTGGATACTGTTAAAATCTTTACTGGAACTATACCTCAACCATTTTTCGAGTTTAAGTAATCTTTTCATTTAAACCGCTATTTTTAATTTTGGCCTTATTTAGTTCAACAACGCAAGATTACTGGAAAGATATCTTATTGAATACGATAATTTGTACCATAGAAATTCCAAAGAATTCTTCCGCTTTAGTTTATATTTCGAATACTGTAAACATATTTAACGGATGGTATTATCCTTTTCCATCAAATGTGACACAATATCCATATTTTTCTGTAATGAGTACAGCTTGGAGGGTTCCATTAGAAATATATCAAAGCTATTTTTCTGCAAAATATCCTTTGAAGTTTACTGTAAAATATTGGAATATGCCGGATAAATATGTTTGGTTAGAAGTTGGATCTACGGAATACAGGTAATCAGAAAATTAAGAGTTTTAGCTCTGACAAGATGACTTTATAAAATTTAAATAATAAGTGATTTTGCTTTTCAGATTTAATAAAACTAATGATTATTTTGTATTTCAAAACCAAGTCGTGACTTTCTCATATGATCAATCCTTTCAATTATTTGAAAATCCAAATTACGGTATTGGTGCAATCATTTTGATTGAGGCATTAAATACGACAGATTTTATTAACTGATAAACATTTATTGTTACACCTTACAACTGTTAGATCTATAGTTTATTGTATTTCATAAACTTTAACAAAAAATAGATTATTTTTCACTCCCAAAAACTCTAGACATTTGTATGACTGAATATTTTAATTTAAAATAATTTTGGCAAATTAAGACGCTCCAGAACTTTACCCCTAAAATCAGTTACATTTCATTAAACTATGTATTTTAACAAAAATTAAAAAAATGCCTTTTTTTATTTTTTGACAACGAAAAAGAAAAACACATATTTTCATTGTTTGATATCTTTCTTTCTTTGCATTTCATTTGTTGAAATTCTTTTCTATTGCTTACATTACATTATAGGACAGTTGTTTGATCAATGATTTATTTATTATTAGATAATTTTTTGTCTCCTAAAAAAACGAATTTATCTATGGATAAAAGTCGTTGTAATAATGACTCATTGCTTTTATATTTTTTTCTTTGCTTTGCTAAAATATTTTTTAAGAGAGAAAAAACAATTATTTATTGATTCCATTGTGAAATTTAAAACACTTTAAAAAATAAACACATCGTTGCCTTTCTCGAAAAAATATTTCATTATCTAAAAAAATTCTTATCAAACCTTCTTTCCTGCTATTACTTTAATAAGTTGTCTTTTTCATTAGCTTTTACGTTTTTATACTAATCTTTTGATCTAATCTTTGATGTTATATTTCAAAAACAGAAACATTATATGATTTTTACGGATTTCATTTTTTTCAGCATTGTCCAAAGCAGCATTTTTGAAATGTTGAAATTATCAAAAAATCGGTCAAATCTATTTGAATATAATGGTCAAACTAAAGATGGATTTGCAGATATTCATTTATCTATTATCCGAAGAGATCTCAGTTCTGTTATTAAATTGGCAGCAAATGAATGTGACTTAAATGTTAAAACTCCTTCCGGCAACACCGCACTGCATATTGCAGTTTTAGATGGTTCTCTAGAAATTATTCATGCATTACTGGCACTTGGAGCTGATCCAAACATTGTTAATGATGTAGGAGAGAGTCCTCGTCATTTGGCAAAGACTAATGTGTTTATGAGGTGAGTGAAAAAATACATTGAAGCTGTTTCAAGCTCGCAACTTCTTAGTTCAAGCATTCTTATCGCATTAGTTATTTGTGGTGCAAAGCGATGTACATCTTTAGTAGCTGATTGTACAAATGGTTGTATTAACGAAAAAGGTTTGGATTACTACTTCCTTTCACTACCTTCCTTTTTTGATGATATTAATCTGGAAGAACTGGAACATAAAAACTTTGAATTATCAGCACAAAAAGATTTTAATCTTCCTATATATCAAAAAGTAAGAGATTGAAAAGCATTTTATAAATTTTCCATTTTTTTAGGAGATTTACGATAAAGTTATAAAAGATTTAACAGAAGCCGGTGAAACTAGCACAAAAAATTTTATTAACATTTTATCACTTGATGGTGGAGGAATTCGTGGCCTTGTTATTTTACAAATTCTTATTGAAACTGAAAAAGAAATGGGAGAACCGATTTTCCCATATTTTGATTGGGTTGCTGGAACTTCAACAGGTGGAATAATTGCTGCCGCTTTAGCAAAAGGAAAATCTCTTCGCGATTGTCAAAAACTTTATTTGCGATTGAAAGATGCAGTTTTTCATGGATCAATACCGTATGAAACAAAGGTATTAGAAAAATTTTTGCAAGATGAAATGGGCCAAAATACTCGATTGAGTGATATCCCATGGCCCAGATTAATTATTCCCACTGTAAAAATTGATAAAAAGCCTGCCGAAACTGTATTAATGCGAAATTACCAATTTTCAAAAGAAGAAGATAATTTACTTCTTTGGAAAAAATTTTCACATTCCGTTATAATCTCGACACGAAAAGAAAAATTTTTTTAAGATTTTTTTTTAACCAAAAAGGTGAAACTCGGCTTATACCTGACCATTTTTTAAAATTCATACCATTTTTGGAATCAGAAAAACTAATTTTGAAAGAAAATGACGCCAGAATTTTTCGATTCGTAGTTCATTGAATTTTCGTATCAAGACAATAACGGAATGTGAAGGTACAGTCGAACCTCAATTTTACGTCTTTCAAGGGACCGTAAAAAAAAGACGTAAAATCGAGGTCAGATTTATATGGGCTCCTTGCTGAAGGGTCCGCAGACAAAGGACGTAAAATCAAAGGGACGTAAAATCGACGTTCGACTGTAAAACGATCTCTGACACTTATATGTTCTCTTTAAATGGCTTTTTTTTAACGAGTCTTATAAATTTACATACTTCAATAAGAGTGTAGAGCATTCCAAAATCATTGTTCTGGGCAGATAAATATATCAATGAAATATTATTACAGGATATATCAAATTCGGTATAACGTTGAATTAAATTTTTTGCAATATTTATTCGTTTATGTTCAACTGCAAGACTTAAGGCAGTTTGTTTAAAATCATTTTCAGCACAAATCAGCTTCTTTTTTAGGGAATCAGAAGGCACATTAAGAATAATTGCATTAACAATATTAATATTATCTGTACATGTTGCAGTATAATGCAGGGCAGTATTGCCAATACTGTCTTTGCAAAAAACATCTACACCATTCATGATTAATTGTTTCACTTTTTCTTCTCTTTCTTTTTCAGAAGAATATTGTAATAAGCAGATCATTAAATCAAAACCTGAATAAATCATTTTAAAATTTAAAAAGTTTAAGAAAAATCAAAAAAATACCTTTTTGGTTAACACTCTCCATTATTTGTTCTTGAATCGTTCAAGTTTTAAAATTTAATTTTTATAAATCACACATTTTTTTATTAATACAGAAAATAAAAATGTTTCTACGTTTTAGGATAAAAACATTTGATCTACTTTAAGAAAATATGCTGCTGCAACAAAATAAAAAAGTGATACACAAAAATGATACGTCAGCAATAATCATTAATTGATTTACTGAGTTGCGGAATGCTTCTTATCATTAAATTTGAAGAAGCTTAAATTTGTTCATTATTATACATTCTATAATGGACTGATTTTTTTATGTAACAACCGCAAACATACATAAGAAAAAGATGAATATCAAAAACGTTAAAAATTCTATGATTGATCTTTTATACAACCAAACAAACATAATAATTATTGCGGCGTTAAATTAACTTTTAGTCTAACTCTTATAATTTAAAAAAGTTATAATACTAAATAGTTGATCTTTCAAATACATTTTAAAAAAGTACAAAAATGAATCTCCCAAATAACGAAGTGGGGGAATGTCGTGAGGAATCAAAAATAAAGAAGAAGAAATTAGCATAAACTCTTTAAACAGCTTATGCTAATTTCTTTTAAAAATGAATAAATAATTGTATTTCAAAATCATTAATTTTCTCATTGTGAAGTCGTCACTAACAAAATCTTTTCTTTCATCTCTTTCTTAATAATTTTTTTATGGTTTTCATCTTGCTATCTTCATGAATAAGGAATCTGATGAAGTCATCTGGAAGGAATTGGCGAATGAAAAAGCAAATGTTGAATTTGATATGGTTTGACCTTGTTGCATGCATTACGAAGGCACTTTCAGTGCTGTGACTCAAAAAAGTCAAAGATAAAAATGACCACTTTTTATTGTTGTTTTTTTCACTATTACTTCATTGGGAGAATTTGGATTAACATTTTTCTTTTTTATAATGATGAAACCAATATTCCATTGATTTTGTTTTTCATTATATTAGTTATGGTTTTCTTTGCAACTCTTCTGTTTCTCATATTTAGAATTTTACCATTGATTAATTATGTGTTCCAGATTTTATATATGTTTAATTAAATATTCAAAAAAGGAAGGATGGAAAAAAGTTCATATAATGTGATTTTTTAGTTGTGTTCGTTTATGCGACAAAGCAGCGTGTTTTTTTTGCTTCGCGACCTTTGTTTTGACCTGTCTTTCCGTCCCCCAAACACTCTATTTTATGCTTAAAAAACATTAAAGAAAAACAATGAAGAATTCTTTTTCAGATCGATGATTTAGACGGATTGTCTTATTTCTGGAAAAATTTTATTAAACATTTTTCTATTTAATGATGATAAATCAAGAATCCAATCTTTTTTTATATATTGTCGAAGTTTACATACTCTGTTTTCTTTAAAATCCTCTTGCATTTTATTATTAAATTAAATCTTTAAATAATTTTGTGTTCCAGGTGTTGCATTATTTTAATTTAAATATTCAAAAAAAAGGAAGAAGAACAACCAGAATGGAAAAAATATATTGTACAATTTGATTTTTTTGTCATGTTCGTTGTATGCGATGAGGCAGCATGTTCTCCTTTTTTTGTGACCTTTGATTTGACCTTCCTTTCTGTTCTCCGAATGCGAAAAAACACGCATAAAAATGAACAATGAGGGAACCTTTTTTACATCGATTGTCGAATAGTACTAACAAAACAAAGGAAAAATGAAAACCAAAAAAATAAGTTATGGCTTAGAAAAATCCATTTTCTATGTAATTTTGTTTTTTGGCATCTTTGATTGAAAGTTTTTTTTTCAAAATCTGTGCCTCCAAGATCATCGCTAAAATTGATCTTGATGTTTTTTGTTTGTATTTTTTTAAATGTGGATGTTTGAAGTTGTGAAAGCTATTTCTAAAAACGAATCAACAAACAACTCTTTCTTTTTATTACCACAATTTGAGATTTTCTCAGCTGCTAAAGCTGATCCACTTGAGCTTTTAAGAAAAATAGTTTAAAAAGTTTTCAAAGATCAACAACTTGGAAAACAAACGCAATAAAAGCAAAACTTTAAAACTTTATTGTCAACTTTATTTTTGTCTTAAAAATGTCTATTTTACAATATTTACTTCTGATTGTCTTAATTAATTCTGTTGTTGCTCAGTATGGTTACAGTAGCCAAGCAAATAATCAACAACAACAGCTTCAACAATTACAGTATGGCTCAAACAATCGAAATTCACAGCAATATCCATTTTCCTTACAAAGCAATTATCAATATGGAATGAATGGAAATGTTCAAAAAAGTCAATCCCCATTTGGATCATTTACTGGATATGAACAATATGGTCAGAATCCTCAATATGGAAGAAATGGATATTCTAATCAAAATAGTTACGGTCAACAACAACAGCAATCACCATATACAAATAATGGATATCAACAACAACAATCAGAGCAACAATGGGGCTAACGCAGAGAGTCTTCTGAGAATTTGAATATAGTTTAGTTGTTCTTTTTTACTGATTGAAATATTTTTATCCATTTTCCAAAAAAAATTAAATTTTAAAAATAATTTTTAAATGTAACACATTTGTTACAAATCGAAATAAAATTCAAGTTTGGTGTGTAAAACGAAACCAAAGTATTTGTCAGACACTGGCTCAGCTTAAGTTTTGTTTTAATGGTTAGAAAATATTGACGCTTTTTATTTGTCAAGAGTAAAAATCCGTAGAGAATTTGTAAGAGACAATTTTTATCAGATTTAAGGACAAAACAAATTCACAAAAAAATCTTTACAGAATTTTTTTTTTTTTAAAGTAACTATCTCAAATAATTAATCGGATAAAGACTCCACATAAATGATTGCACCTTCGTTGTCATCAAAATCCTGTAAATCAGAATTTTCGTCATAATGCATTTCTACAACCACATTTTTGAAAATCAGTGAAATTCCAGGGTCAGAAATACTGAAATAATAAATTAAAAACAAACGTTGTAAATGAAATTTGTCTTACGTCAAGTCAAAAATTTGCAATCCATTATCATCTGACATTTTGAAATGAACTATTGTAAATTTGACAGAAATATTTCCGACATTAAATGAAAGAAAATTGTCAAAAAAAAAGTAAGTAAATAATGAATTACGAAAAATATTGAAATTCGGAGTTGCAACAATCGATTGAAATGGATGTTGAAAAATATTTATTGGATCATTGTTATATTTTTTTAATGTCATCCAAGATGTGGAATTAGAGGGGATATGAATTGAATAAATACTTGAAAATAGATTTATTTGATTCCAGTTTTTCATTGTTTTTGTGCTACAAAATTTGTTACATTTGTATGAAAATTTCTAAAGAACAATCTGAATGGAAAAACTTTACTTGAATTCAAATAACAAATGTTTTGTATCCATTCCAACATAAATTTTTACATTTTCCGTTGAAGAAGTTGTCCACAAATATGAAATATAAAAGTTTATGTTCTTTTCAATCAAAAGTTGTAAAACACATTTGCCTTCAGAATTTGAAATTCCAACAATCGAAAGTGTTTCATCACTTTTTTTTGCAACAAATATGTTTTCTTCCAAAACACATCCAATACTTGGCTCTAAAATTTAAATTATAAAAAATAAAATAAAACCTTAAATTTCACTTGATAATCGAATTGCTAAAACCGTATAGATCAAAAAACTAGGATGTGGATCATATTTATATTTGTTTATGAATAAAACTGCAAAGCTTTGGTAAGGAAGAATGCATTTGTTGGGGTTCAGATAATCGAAGCTACAAGACAAAATATTATTTTAGTGTTTTAAAAGATATAGTTTACCAATTTTTGTGTGAATAATTAATTGTTAAAGTTTTATTGTTATAAATTTCGATATCGAAATTGTCGCAAATTCTATGCAAAACAAATTTTAAGTTAGCTGTTTTCTAAAAAAGTAATTTTATGTTTCATTCTCGTTTTTTTTTAAATTTTATTATTTGTAAAATAAAATTTGATTGAATTTAATTGGTTCACTACAGAAAAGACAGACAACTTATATTGAGGGGGTAAAGAGAGACAGTGTACAATTAAAAAGATAAAAAAACATAATTATACAATACAATAAAAATATGTTTTTAAGTGAACTTGTTATATACGACTATAACAGAACTAACTTTATCTTAAAATCAATATTTATGGTTTTCTTTATCATTAAAAAATAACTTACCACATCCCGAGAAACTTCAACGACATCATTTACACGGTTGTCAATAAGAACGTATGAACTGTTGTTTGATAAAGTTAATCCCGTATGTTTTAAATATAAAAATTATGAGAAGTATATAAAACATTTAGAAAAATGAAACCTTACAATTGTCATGTGGAATAAAATTTATGTGAAATCTTCGCACTTTTGTAGAAGGGGATATATTTACTTCAAGAGTATTGAAATTTTCAGGGTTCAAATGTACCATAAATACTTTATTTTCATGATTAAATTTATTGATTTCCAAAACGGTTTCATTATTTGATAAAACTTTGAAAACATCTTCTTCATCAGACTGAACGGCAATTTCCATTGCAAAACGGGAACAAGGCACAAACTAAATTTTATTAATTCGTTACCGCATATCTCGTGAGGCGTCAATTTTGTTATTAACATTTTATAAACTGTGATATCTTTAAAAGTAACACAGAAAGTAAAAAAAATCGGTAGCCTCAAAGATATTCGGTTTAAAAAGAAAAAAATTGCATACCTTAAAAGTACATTTGAAACTGCCGCAGTACATGCTGTCTCCATTTTTTATGATGCCCCAGGCAGGATCATTACATTTAATTATTTTGTTTACAGAACATTCACAAACTACAAAAATAATTGAAGCAAAAAAAATATTAAAGTACAGCAAAGTTTAAAAAAAAACCACTTACGAAAATCTGTAAAAGAAATTTCAAATCCTGCAGCTTCAACACTTCCGTCACTAACAAATTCAAACCAAACATATTTGTGTGGCTCATCTTTTTTTGTTTCAATTGCAAATTCTTGTATTTTTCTAATAGATACTATTTCATCAAAAGTAAAAATATCAGCATATATTACTGTATTATTTCCACCATTTATAGAATACTGTATATAATCAACACCCCTTTCAACATAATAATACTTCATATGAACCAAAACTGCATGATTTGGTATAACAACCAAGGCATAAGAACATTGTGCATTATTGTTGTAACCTTGAGATTGATTAATTAACCATGTCACCCGTTCTTCCCCAATAGTGTCGTTTGATGGCAAACAATTTGGACAAACTGTGCGATATTGATTTTTGACAACAGAAATATAAGCTTGAAATTCAATTTCAGGAATAAAATTAGTCGTTGAATTATCGAAAGACAATGAAATTTGAAGATAATTATCCCGGTTGTAAAATGGATAATATAACTTGGCTATTCTTTCACTAAAAATATAAATTATGTAAATTTTTCATTCTTTTAAATAACAAACACTAAAAATGCTTGAGTTGAATTGGAAACCGTTAATTGTGTGGATGATGAAATATTTAAAATTTCAATAACAACTTTGAAACCATATTTTTGAGTTGTTTAAAATTCCCATTTACAAGGGCGAATTCTTTTTTGGTTTTCAAAATAGGAAGATCGAATTCGGATAATTTCTGTTTCATCATGAATTATCAATGGATTACTTAAAGCCTCCAAGGGACATCCGGCATTAATGTCTTCATGGGTTACAAACCCTTGAAATGCCATAATGTAAGGTGGGATATCTTGATAAGGTAAATTTACAAATGAATAAAATTCATCAGCAATTATGTAATGCTTGTCTTCTGCTAATCGTAATGCAGTATCATAGACAATTACGAGCTTTTGACTCTAAAAAGGTAATTGCATATAAATTAAACAAAAAAATTTCAAATTTACATTTGTAGGTCCCAATAAGGAAAAATTCAGCCCGCAGGTCTCCAGAACAGGATAAGACGGATAATTAAAAGTTTCAAAGAAAACTATTTCATTCAATTTAAGATATATCGGTGTTTTATCATGCAGTGAACAAACATATCTTTTACCAAGAACAACTGCAAAAAGCGCAATAAGAAAGCAAAACACTTTCCACATTTTTTTAATCATTAAATCATTAAATTTTTTTAAAGTTAAACAAAAATTCTTTTGATTTTTTATAACTTTTTTTCAGCATCATTTTCTTTTAAGTGTCAATCTTCTCTCCGAAGGCGATTATCATTGACGCTTTAAATTTTTTCTTATCAAAATAAAATGTGATTTTTTATTTTTTATCCTGATCAGGGTTTTTATTGACGAATTTCTTTTAGTTTAAACCAGGGCTGTCCGGGACTAGACATGGCAACGGGCCGACATTTTCGAAGCCCGGCCCGAGCGGGTCCGGCTTCCGGGCTTTTGCATAGTTTTTTCAAAATTTTCTTATTACTGTTTTTTGAAGCGGTGAACGAAAAAAATTATTTCGATGAATGTTAACATAAAAACAATGCAGTTTTAGAAAAATCTATAAAAAATATATGAAACTATAAATTATTTTTGAAAAAACTTTAATAGAAATCAGTCAAAAAAGTGAATTTTTTAAAAAAAATGATCTTTTTCTCGAATTTTAAAAGCCCACGGGCCTGTTTTCAAAAGCCCGGCCCGTTGCCATGCATACGCCCTAATACAATTTCTCAACAGTTTCTGTTTTTTTAAAGATAATAGATTGTTTCATTTTTAAAACAGTTTTTGTGATGTGTCATATTTTTAATATCATCTTTAATATCATCTTTTTGACATAATTTTTTAAGTTCAAAAATTAAAAGTCCGTTTTTACAATAGGAATTGGCATCTTCTTCAACGTCGTGTTTTTGGTTCATAAGAAACTAAAATTTTGAAACTATTCCTTGCAAATAATTTTTAAAACATGTTTTGTTAACAAAAGATGAACACATTTTTTTCTAATTTTTTATCCTGATAATTTTTTGCAAACATATTGTGATCTAAAATGTTTTAATAATACTAACAATTTTTTGTAAACTTTTTTGTGGGGGGGGGGGGGGGGGGGGTGGGTGTATTTTTAATAATGTGTATCATGCAATGTTGTTACGAAAAAATTGTTAAATTTATTTATGAAAAATATTTTTGCATCATTAAATGAACTGGCAAGAATAAGCTTTTAAAAAAGTTTTTAATTTCCTAGAGATTCCACATATAAAATTACACCTTCATTACTATCAAAATCACTGTAATCTCGTTGATGCAGATAAAATAAATCAACGACTTGGTTCCTTGAAATTAAGGATGTTCCCGCAGAAATGTTAGGCCTGAAAATCTTTATGCTTCGTTATACAACATTTTTGACTTACTTCAACTTTTCATAATCGACCAAGAATTTGAATTCATTGTGATCTGATATACTGTAATGAAATATGTCAAATTTGACTGAAATATTACCAGTATTAAATGATAGAAAAATGCCATCAATGAAGTAATCATAGTTCTTGTTATGCAAAATATTAAAATATGGGGTAGCAACAATTGATCGAAACGGATGTTCAAACACATTTATTATTGGATGACCAATGTCTCTTTTTAATGTCATCCAAAATGTTGAGTTTGGAGGAATATGAATTGAATAAATACTTGAAAACAGATTTATCTGGTTCCAACTTTTCATGGTTTTTCTGCTGAAAAAATTGTTTCATTTTTCAAAAAATTCTAAAAATTCATTTGAATGAAAAAAACTTTACTTGAATTCAAATAACAAATGTTTTGTATCCATTCCAACATAAATTTTTACATTTTCCGTTGTAGAAGTTGTCCACAAAGATGAAATATAAAAGTTTATGTCTGTTTCAATTAAAAGTTGTAAAACACATTTGCCTTCAGAATTTGAGATTCCAACAATTGAAAGTGTTTCATCACTTTTTTTTGCAACAAAAATATTTTCTTTCAAAACACATCCAATATTTGGCTCTAAAATTTAAAATTTTCATTAAATATAAAAAATTTATTTCACTTGATAATCGAATTGCTAAAATTATGTATTTTGCGAGTTCATTTTCATTTAAATTTTCATTATTAAAAGTAACCACAAAATTTTGATGTGGAAGAATGCATTTAAATGGAGTTTTAGATCCAAAACTGTAAAAAAAGTTTTTTGAATTAACTTTTTTTTAAGAAAACTATATGCCAGTTTACCAGTTTTTATTTGAGTAATTTATTGTAAAACTTTTATTATTGTAAATTTGAATAAATCGATTTTCAGATGCAGCTGTGTGTAAAACAAAAGGTAAGTTTTTTTCGCCCTAAAATATCATAAATCATGAGCTTTAATGATTCTGTTTTTGACAGCTAAAAACAAACCGAATCCTGAGAAATTTCAAAAAATTCGTTTTCTCTATTATCAATGACAGCAACCGATTGATTGTTTGATAAGATCACTTTTTCCCATTCTGTCTCTAAAAAGCTGACAGTAATTTTTAGTGATTTTATTTAGGAAATTAATAAAACTTGCCGATACCTATCGGAATAAAACCAATAGCAAAGTATCGCAGCATTGTTGACGAAGATGTTATTACTTTAAGAGTATTGACATTCTCAGGATTTAAATATATCATAAATTTTTCAGTCCTATGGTTATCTCCATTAATTTCTAAGATTGTTTCATTATTTGATGAAAATATGAATATATCTTTTTCATCTGAAGTTATATCAATTTGTATCCTGGACCATGGGCATGGTTCAAACTAAAGAGGGATTGTCCAGAAATTGCGTGACTATGAGAGGGGAAGAAGAGGGTAAACCAAAAAATGTCCTCCGGCTTTGATGTTTACGGCAAAAAGCTTTGATCTTTGGTCAGAAGGGGAGGGAGAGAGTCTAAGAATCACAATTTTTTTGGTCACGTGATTTCTGGAAAATCGCGAAAAGAACTGGATTATTTTAGGTAATAACCATGTGGCATGATAAAGAAATCAGTGTATTGTAACAAATTGGTTGGAGCAGGACGGTTCGACACTCTTAAAAACTTACTTTAAATTCGCATTGAAGATTCCCACAATATTGGTAGGTTGCATCCATAATACCCCAATAACTGACATCACAAGGTATTATATCATTCGTATTACATTCACAAACTATTTAAATAATACTTGTTTATTAAAATCAAATTTTAACAAGTTACAATAGCTTACGGTATCTTGTAAAAGAAATTTCAAATCCTGCAGCTTCAACACTTCCATCACTAACAAATTCGAACCAAACATATTTGTCTGGTTCATCTTTCTTGACTTCAATTGCAAAATTATTTATTAGTTCATAATCAAATTTTGTATCATTTTCTCCGTTAATCGTATAATGTAAATAATCAACACCTTTTTCAATATTATAATGAGAATATTCAACTATAACTCCGCATTTTGGTGGAATGATAAAACCATAGGAACAATGGGCATTATTTTGGTAGCCGACTGTTGTATTGATAAAAAATTTATCCTCGGGTAAACCAGTATAATGAAATAAACTGCAATTAGCATCAGTTTTGTGAAAATTCTTTCTGACAACAGAAATATAAGCTTGAAATTCTATTTTAGGAATAACAGTTGTTGTTGAATTATCCAAGGACAATGAAATTTGGAGATAATTATCTCGGTTGTAATATGGATGATATGTTAAAGCCATTCCTTCTCTAAAAATGTATTACCTAAATTAATTTATTATACAGTATACTACAAAATCATGCATTAAAAGTATTTCCGTAGAATTTTTAATTGTCAAATGTGTGGATGATGAAATATTTAAAATTTCAATAACAACTTTGAAACCATATTTTTGAGTTGTTGTAAATTCCCATTTACATGGACGAATTCTTTGTTGATTTTCAAAATAAGTAGATCGAATTCGGATAATTTCTGTTTCATCATGAATTATCATTGGATTACTTAATGCCTCCAAGGGACATCCGGCATCAATATCTTCATGAGTGACAAATCCTTGCAATACCAGAGGGTGAATCAAATTATCATTGCCAGGTAAATGTTGCAGAGAAAAAGATTCATTTGAAATTATAAATTTTAGATCGTTCCAATATAAAGAATTACTATAAACAATTAGAAGTTTTTGTGTCTAAATATTATTTTATATTTAAATGAAACAAAAATAATTGCAACCCACAATATTATTTGCTTCCGCCAAAGAGAAGTTTAATATGCACTTTTCGATTTCAAACGATGGATAATTTGGGCTTTCAAAGAAGACAATTTCGTTCAGTTTCACATTGATCGTTTCATTTTGAGAACAATCAAATTTTATCCCAAAAACAAATGGCAAAAAATAAATATAAATTACTTTTAGCATTTTCTTCTCCTTTTTTCACATATAAGTTGTTTTAACTTTTTCGTGACTTTTAAAACATTTTTAGCAACTTTTTCAAAAGAAGATTATGTCCAACACGTAATATATTTGTTACCATCTATTTATGCTTCACACCTTTTTTGCAATCACGGAAAAAACTTTTGTTCTAATTTTTAAGCTTAAAATGTCTGACGTATTTTTGAAATTAATACTATTGTCTGTCATCACAGATTTTAATCGTTTATAAGATACGTCAAGTTTTATTTTAAAAAAGTTATCTGCGACCTGTGATTTTTTTAATACAGCAAAGCATCATTATATTTGCAATTAAAATTTGTCAGAAATACTTTATACTTTGGTTGATAATTTTATTTTTACATTTTCATCAATCCACGTCATGTTTTTTTTAAACTCCCGCGTGTAGAAATTGCTAGAAAAAATAGCAATCAATCGCTACGAGACCAAAAAATCTTCAAATTTTTGCTGCTTTTTTATAATTAATAGTTCTTAAAAATTATTTTAAACTTTGTTGTTTTATCCTATCATTCTCTACAGGTACTGTGTAGTATGATAGTACCAAAATTGCCATGCCATAGTTGTCCAAGAAAAGCAATTTTAAAAAATTCAAGATTTTATTCCACAAAGACAAGTTTTCTATGTCAAATTTAGTACTATCATACTCCATATTATCTGTAGATAATAATAAGATACACAAATAAGGTTAAAAATCATTTTTTAGAACTGTTAATTATAAAAAGGTTGCAAAAATTTAAACGTTTTTTGGTCTCGTAGCGATTGATTGCTATTTTTTCTAGCAATTTCTACACGCGGGAGTTTAAAAAAAACATGACGTGAATCAATGGACTTTTGAACACACTACACTTGTTTAAAGATTCTAACCAAAAAAAATTTTTATAATAATACTTATCAAAAATGCATTTAAGTGTTCTCGGGGGATATTTTCTCATAACGAAAAGTCAGTTCTCATTCCCTGTTGGGTTTCTTAGTGAATTATTGACTATATTAAATTCAATAAAAAGCCCGTTCAGCAAAAAAAGCATTTTTGTTCATTTCCTTTTTTATAACTGTCATTTTTCAGTGTTGTTTCTGTTGTGGTAAACTGAACCACGTTTGTTTCTAATTTCTTCAAAATTTTATATGAATCAAAAATTTGTTTTTATTAAAATCATCAGTCGAAATGCACTGTTGCATGCATCCCTATTATCCACCCCCAAAATCTTCAACTCCAAAATATACTTTCAAAAATCCCCGTTCCCAAGAATTTTCCTTATCTTTTCCAATTCTTAATTATATAATCAACGCCTCCCCAAAAACATGGTTAAAATTAATTCAAACATGCAAATTTTGTTTCTCTAAAAATGCCATATTCCCTGTAGCAAGCTTAAAAGCCTATTACAGTAGTCCAAAATTGTACACGATTGGTGAAGTTTTTGATTCAAGTAAACCTGGTCCAAAGCTATGGTTGTATGGAACTTTAATTATTTGGTATGACACAAAATTTCCAGCTATTTCATCTTTGTTGCTTCCAAAACTTTACAAATGTGATTTAAAAATATTAGAAATTTGTAATCAAGATTTAACATGGAATGAATATCAATTTCTTACTTCTTCTGGATCATTTAAAAGATTGGATTTGAATAATTCTTTGATCAAAGATGGCAATGGTTCAATGGTGACATTGGATAAGCTCTTAAAGAATATTCAATACCTTGAAACCTTTTCAATGTAAAATTTTTGTATTCATTTTTCAAAAATGTTGAAAAACGTTTTAGGCATTGCCGTCCATCAATGTTCAAGCAGGATACTGTAGCGAAAGTTGTTGAAATTCTTCAACGTTATAAAAACATCCCTTTTGTCAGTATCCGTTTATACAAACTTTCAGAAACGTTTGATTTTTCGAGAATGACAGATTTTATTTTGGTAAACTTTAATTTTTATAAAATTAAAATTTTTATTTTTTTTAGAAAAATGAAAATATACATTTGATTTTGTCGTATGATAATGAAGTTCCACTTTCAAATGCATACAAAATTATTCTTGATGAATGTATTGAAAAAATTCTTGCAAATCCACCTTCAAAAATCCCATATATTCGATATCCGGAATTTGATGGATTTCTTTATGTGATGTATGAACGATTACGTCGGATTAAATACACTTGAAATTAAATTGCTGAAATATTTATGTACTGTATTTTTGTAACATCGAACAATCGGAGACTTGGGATTTGTAATATAAAATATTTTCTAAAAATACACAAAAAGTCGAAACTTTTATTTTTTTAAAGTTCAAAATCACATTTGGGTACTTTTTATTATATTGATGACATTAAAACATTAAACATTAAAAAATTCATTAAAAGGAGGCAGAACCTTTGGTAGTTTTTTATTTTTCTAACGTTTTTTTCGTTGAATTTTCATGACGATCAGGGTCTATTTCTATTGTTCTTTAGGGAAATTCAAACGGAAAAAAATGTTAGAGAAATAAAAAAGTACCAAAGTTTCCACTCCCTTTTATTCATTTTGGGTCACATCTTTTAGGTTTAAAAACGATTAAAATATTCAAAAAGCTCTTTTTAAAAAACGATTTTCTTTTTTTGCGCTTTTTTTCAGTGTCCGAATTTTAAAAAAGTTGAGAGAATGAAAGCAATTGTTGAAAGAGTTTATTCATTCTTTTGTGTCAGAAGAAAACGGAAGAAAAACTACTATTTGCTGACCTCTAACAAGAGAAAAAATATCCGACGTCAAAGTAAACAAAGCAAAAAAGGTAGAAAAAAGATGGAAGTTAACTAAATCAATAGCAAAATTTTATTTTTCAATGTTTATTTCTAAACTGTGCTTTTTAAATATTTAAGATTATATTAAACATTGAAAAACGTTGAATCAAGCTAATTTTAGTTTTTAGTTTTTTGGATAATTTTTGAAGCGACAATGCTGGGTGTTACCACAGTTGAAATAGAAAACGGAGAGGCCATAATCACCATTTTTAATTTTTATGCAAATTGGTGATGACTAACAAATTTTTTAAGCTTTTTGAGTTTGGACCAAAATACTGTATTCGAAATTTAAACTTGGTAAATACCATCAAAACAAGTTTAACATCTAGCACAAACATTAAAATGGAACATCTAATTAAAACGAATTTCATCTATTGCAATAGCTTTTGGGGTAACAAGGCCAAGACGTTTATGACCTTCATTATATTTGATATTGGTATTTATCTATTGACAGTTCAACATTGTTTGCTGGTTTTGACATAATTATCCGTATCTTGATTATTGTGAGGCAAACTGATCCAACTAATTTATCCGGTTACCCTTTTCATTATCCTTATTTAATTTGACGTTCATTTTACGTCATTTTGAGTTTACAAATGATTGAAATATTCAAAAACTCTTTTAAAAAGCCTTTTTTCAACAAAAAAAGTTATCTTTTTTTGTGGCCTTGATTGAAACAAACAAATAAAAGACCAACTTCTTTCTTTAATTCAGCACAATACGGCTCACCCTTTTTAGAGAGCCTGTTAAGCCAAGCAGGGCGGTCAAAGCCGTCTTTAAATTGTTGTGCACTTTTTTCAGTGTTCGAATTTTTAAAAAATGGACAGAATGGAAGCAGTTGTTGGAACAAGAGTGTTTTTTACATACAAGTTTGTCCGTTCTTTTGTGTCAAAAGAAATCGAAAGAAAAATGACTGTTTGCTGACCTCTAAAAACAAAAAAATCCGACCACAAAGTAAACAACAAAGAAAAGACAGAGAAAAAAGATGCAAAAAACTGAATCAATAACAAAGTTTTTGTTTTTCAATGTTTTTTCTAAAACATTGCTTTTTTGAATATTTTAAACAATTTTTAACCTCCTAGTACAATGTCAAATTAAGCTAATTTTAACAATTAGTTTTATTTTCTCGGATAATTTTCGAAGTGATAACGCTGCATACTACCACAGTAGAAATCAAAAATGGCGAAGCCCTCATAACCAATTGTAATATTTATGCAAATTTGTGATGGCTAACAAATTTTTTAAGATTTAGGAGTTTGGACCAAAACAGTTTATCTGTAATTCAAATTTGTAAAAAAGCATCAAAATTTTTAATGTTAAAAGGGAGTTCTCAGTTCAGTAAAGTTTTTCTTTGTGGAAGTACTGGTTTAAACAAGACTATATTTTGTCATAAACAGATTTGTGTGTTTTTTTGTGTCAAAAGAAAATGGAACAAAATTTGTCGTTTGCTGACCTTGAAAAATAAAAAAAATCAAATGATAGCAAAAAAAGAAAGAGAAAAAAAGAGATGAAAGAAAATTGAATCAACAACAAAGTTTTTATTTTTCAATGTTTATGTTTTTCAAAGAGCGCTTTTTTGAATGTTTTAAACTATATTAAACCGAAATAAATGTCAAATTTTGATCGTCAAATTAAGCTTAATTTAACTTTGATTTAAATTTTCTTAGGTAAGCATAAAACCGACAATGCAGGGTATTATAACAGTAAAAATAGAAAGTCATGTTAACATTTATACATATAAATATTTAGTCATGCAAATTTGGACGGCTATTTTTTTTTAAAACTTGAATAATAACGTCAAAAGTAGTTTAAAATTTCATAATGGAAGCTTGGGTGAAAGAAGAGTATTTTTTACAAGGGTTTGTCCGTTTTTTGTGTCAGAAGAAAACTGAAGAAACGACTGGTTTTTGACCTCTAAAAACACCAAAAAAGATCCGACCGCAAAAAATGACAGAGAAAAGAGATGCAAAAAAACTGAATCAATAACAAAAATTTTATTGTTCAACTTTTTTCTCAAAGAGTTCTTTTTGAATATTTTAGATTATATTAAACCAAGAAGACGTTAAATTGAACTAATTTTAGCTATAATTTTTGTTTGCATGGGTAATTTTTGAACAGATAATGCGGGATACTATCACAATTTAAATCGAAAATGGAGACGCGTTTATCACCTTTTTAAAATTAAGGCAATTTTGTGATGACTAACAAATTTTTTAAGATTATGGAGTTTTGACTAAAACATTTTATCTGTAATTTTAATTTGAATAATAACATTAAAACTTCTATTATTTAAAGGGAGTGTCTCAGTTAAGCAATTTTTTTTAATGAAAGCACTGCTTGAAACGAGACTATTTTTTACACATGAGGTTGTCTGTTCTTTTGTATCAGAAGAAATTTGAAGAAAAATGACTGGTTTTTGACCTCTAAAAAGAGAAAAAAACGGAGAAAAAAGTGGAAAAAAGACAAAAAAAGATGTGAAAAAACTGAATAAATAACAAAATTTTTGTTTTTCAATGTTATTTTCTAAAGGAGTGCTTTTTTGAATATTTTAAATTATATTAAACCGTAGTAAACGTCAAAATTTGACCGTTGAATTAAACAATTTCTTACTTTTGTTTAAATTTTTTTGGGTTATTATCGTTGGATAGGGCAATATATTATCGTATTTGAAATAGAAAATGTTTAAATAATTATCACCATTAATTGGTTTAAGCAAATTTGTGATGGCAAACAAATTATTTAAGATTTTAGAGTTTGGATCAAAACATTTTATTTGTAATTTAAGTTTGAATAATAACCAGAGTTGTTGCGACTCCGATTCCGGAGCCGGATTCGATGCTTCCAAAACATCAAAGATGAAAATGATAAATCGACTCCGGAGTCGGGGTCGACAAAAAGTAAAATGCACAACACTGCTCAAAACTGGTTTACAAGGGACCGTTTTCAAGTGTTACCCTCAGATTTCTTAGCTGATGTGTGGAATCGATAGTACTCCTAGAGCAATGAATAACCCCCAAAGGGTAGCTGCCCTTTCAGGGTTTTTTCCAGAATCCATGCTTCTGAAGTTTTCCTCCCCATATAACCACGACCCGGGGGTCGTTGGTCAAGTGAAAAACCAAAAATCTTAAAAAATAAAATAAAGTTGACCATTAAATTCCCATGCTCGAAAACCCATAAATCCGTGAAATTATGCAAATTTGACAAAAACTGGATTTTTCCCAAATTTTTGAAAATCAGCTTCTGATGCCTTAAACTTTAAAAATTCGGAAAATTATATTTTTCAGTATTTTTTCTCAAACAATGCTTTTTGAATTTTTAAAATTATATTTAACCAATAAGAAACACGTCAAATTAAACTAATTTTAACTATTACTTTTATTTTCTTGGGTAATTTTCGAAGTGACAACGCAGGATTTTATCGAAGTTAAAATGAAAAATTGTGATGTACTTGACACAATAATAATAATTTATGCAAATCTGCGATTATTGATAAAAGTTTAATATTTTGGAGTTTGGGCCAAAACATTTTTTCTGTTATTAAAATTTTGGGCAATTTTATCGAAATTTCTAACATTTTTTTGCAAGAGAGAACATTTTGCCAAATGTTATAAAAACGAGAAAAAACACAATGTTTTTTTGCAATTTTTTAAAGCTCGCAAAAATTCATAAACGTTTAAAGACTTAAAAACTTCTTTAAAATATTTGTTACCAGTTTTAAAGCAAAAAATGATTACTCTATGTTACTCAACATGCATGTTAACATGCCCAAGAAATGGAAAAATGACAAAATTTGGTTGCTTTTCTACTACGAAACTACTGCTGAAATTCTCTATCAAATTTTATGCTATAATTTTTGTGTGTGATTTAATACTGTCATTCTTCTTTCTCCATTGTTGAATTTGCATAAAGCTTTTGACAAATCCTCTATTTAATGGGTAATCTCAAAAAGTTTTTCTTTTTGCGTCATCTCATTCGTGTTTTGTGTTCATCATCAACAACAACAATGAATTGCTCTCAAATATTTCTTCCATTATTGCTTTGCATGGTTATTCTTGCTCCACCTTTAATTAATGCTAAAGAATGTCATTCAGCTGGACAATGTAGTCATGAACTTGCAAGTTACCATAATGAACTCCATATGAGTAAGTGATGAAAATTTAATGTAAAACAACTAATATTTTTAATACTTTTAGCTTTTGATACAAAAACGTGTGCTGATGGTTTTTGCTATTCTTTTTCATGTCTTGATAAAAATGATATGGTTACACGTGGAGTTGGATGCTACGAAGATTTTTTTAATGCTTGCAAATGGGTTGATCCAGATTCAAAAGAAATTGGTAAGGGAAAAAATATGTATGACGAAGAAAACTTTAAAATGTTTTCTTGCAAAGATGGTGGACCTGATTGTGCATGGCGTGGTATTAGGAAACACGTAAGTGAATTTTTGTAAGGAAAAATTAATTTCGGTTAAATTCTGAACTTTTTAGGAATGGGGTGATGGTAATGCTCCTAGATTTGAACGATATGCAAAGGGTCGTACCCCATTAGAATCAGATAAGAATAATAAATGTGATTATGATGCAGCAGCAAAGCCAAGAAAAGATAAAGTTCAATGTCTTCGAGGTGGAATGTGCTTAACTGGTGCGAAAGAGAAAAATTTTTCACCTCAATCAAATGTTACCTGTGATGCTTGTGCTTATTTTGCTTGTACAAATGATAATAAAGAAATTATGCTTGGTTGGGGATGTTTATCTGATTTTGAAAAAGTTTGTGCCAAAGTTCCTGAAGATGCTAAAAAGAAGATTCGAGCAAAAAAGCATGATTATTTTTATTATGATGAAAATGCTGCAGTTGCTTCGTGTACATCTGGAGATCAATGTCATGCTAATGCATTTGATGAATATGTAAGTGATTTTTAACAAGATATTTTCCAAATATGTTGCTACTAACGCAAAATTTCAGTCTGAAAATAAAAAATATATGAATGCTACATACATGAAGAATTTTGATGGGACTTACAAAGGAACATGTGAATACACAGTAAGTATTTGTTGAAGTTATAAATTTTTTTAAAGCTTTGAATTTAGCTTCCTCCAATGGATGCGAATACAGAAAATGGTGCCAATGAAGGACAAGATGGAGAAAATGGTGGAACAAGCAATGGTGAAAAGGGTGGAAAAAATGGTGACAATAAAAAAAAGCCTGAAGAAAATGGTGCAAATGGTATTAAAATTTGTGGAATTATTCTTCTTGGATTACTCTTTCTTCATCTTTGGTAAACTTCTTCCTGCTTCTATGATCTGTGATATTTAATTATGTTAGCTCGTTTATAATTGTGTGTGTAATATTTAATACCAATTTGGTGGAATTATTTGAAGAATAAAGTATTAATTTTTTTAATTGTTGGTTGAATTTATTTATACAAATATTTATGCTCTCTTTGTTTATATGTTTACTCAGAACGTTTTTTAAAGTGCCATTTTGGCACTTTTTTTTAATATTTACCCTTACGGATATACCTGCACGGAGGCCGGTGTAATTTGATTTTCCCTTTTACACCTGGAGGGAACCAGGACCTTGATAACCCGACGGTACTTTTTTGTTTATTTTTAGTTGGATAAATCGCTTTTTTTGTGATTGCGTACTATTTGTCTGTTTTGTTAATAAAAATGCAACAACAACAATAAAAATCAAGATTGAATGCATCATCGGTCGCCTTATCCAAGATATTCTTTATCTTGGTCCTTTGAATTTAAACGAACAGTAGAAATAAGAAAATTCAACATTTTTTCATTATATTTAGTCTTTTGATACGACCTTGATGGGTTTCGACCCGTTTTCGATGATGACCTTTGGATAAAAATATATAAAGAAAGCCAGCAAAAGATTAATATCCGGCGGACCACTGAAAGATATATTTTTTACTAGTGTCTTTTAATTGCGCAAAGTCTTTTTTTATTCAATGAACAAAATTTTATTTTCTTTCACTCTAAAGTTTAGAGTCTTTTGTTTTAAAAACCATAAAAACTTTTTATATTTTAGGCACTTATAAAAGATGCTGCATCAATGGAAACTATCCTCTTTTACTTCAGTATTATTATTAATTGTAAATTTTTTTGCTTTTTGTATTTTACACCCTCTTGAACAGAAAGTAGAAGGTACAGTAAAATAAGGAGGAGAACTACCACAAAATTGTTTCCCTTTCATTCATTGAAGGTCTCAAAACGAAAATTTTAAAAACTTTGAATGGCAGAATTCTGATGACATTTTCTTTCATAATTATTTTTGCAGGTTTCAAAAACGGTATAAACTTTAAAATTGATGGGATAAAAGCCGAGATTCGACCATTTTTTTACGTTTATACCTTTTTTGGAATCTGAAAAACTAATCATGAAAAAAATTGTCATTAAAAATCTTCGATTCAGAGTTTTTAAAATTTTTGTGTCGGGACCTCCAATGAATAAAAGGAAAGAAAATTTATTTGTGGTGGATCTCCTTCTTTAAAATTAAAATTCTTTTTTTGGCTATTTTTTAATTTTTTCAGAAAGAATGCAAAAATTTTATTTTAGCAAAGCATGGAATGATTGTTTAGCATTTTTACATACAGGTTCACCAGAAAATTTTATGATTTTTCATGCTCCTAATTGTGTTCTCTACCAATCCTCCGATAAACCCGTTGCACAATGATTACTGTGATCATGCAACATTATTCGGGTAAAAAAACATAAAAAGTTTGTGGGACCTTCATGAAAATAAAAAAGAGCCTAGAAAAGGTATTTCTTATATATTTCTTATAGACTTTCGATTAGTGTTCCTTTCCCCCCCCCCCCCCCCCCGTTTTTCGAAAAAAGCGGGGAACGGGGAAAGATGACATGAGCGGGGACGGGGAACGGGGAAAAAACGGAGATGAAATGACGGCGGGGCGGGAAACAGGGATTTTGCGGGGAAAGCTGTAAAAGGCTTGAAATCAGTTTTCGAAGGTATATATTGTCATTATTATCACTAAAAAACGTTATTTTGACCTGTTGAACATTAAATAACATTAAAATTTAAAACTTTGAAAAAAAAGCGGTGATGAAAATTTGCGGGGACGGGGAAACGGGGACGTCCCCGCCGGGGAAAAGCGGGGATCCCCGCTGGGGAACGGGGGGGGGTAAAGGAACACTACTTTCGATATAGGGAAGAAGATAAAATTAACTATAAAAAAATTTAAAGATAACTGAAATAAGATATTCGAGTTTTAAGAGTAATCAAAAACGGTAAAAATATCCATGTCCGCCCCAATAGCTCAGTGGTTTGCGCAGTTGGATAGAAGCCGGATGATCCCGGGTTCGATTCCTCTTGCGGCCACTTGGGTTTGCGATGGCGGGTGCTCGGTGGATCCGAGGTTAAAACGAATTCCATGGATGGCAACCAGGTAAACCGCAGCTACTTCTTAGAAGTTTATAAGATATTCACGGTTATATCGCTTTAGGGAATCAGCAGGTGTTAGGGCCTGCACATACTATGTTTTTTTTCCATGTTTTTACTGAGCACACTTTTTCCGACGATTTTATTTCCCAGAATCTGCGAATCTAAATTTTTAAAAGAGATGTTTTGTTTGCTGCTTTTTTTGTTTTCGCAAGAAAGTTCTCGAAGCTGATATTTATTGAAAATCAAGGATTTTTGTATTTTCTATCTTTTTAACATTAGAAAAAAGCGAAAGCTCCAGAATTTTAATTTCTATCAATCCTGTGAAGTCTCAAAAAAAGCAGCTAATTATAGATATCCTTTTAATATTAACAACAATCGCTATTTTCGGGTTTTTTATACCATTTTTATCTCCAGAAACTGAAGCTTGGCGCCATGTTCATGAAAGTCTCATCTATCTTTTTGTATAACTTTTTTATTTTTTCATAATTTTTAATTATGTCTTGTACAATAACATTTGTAAAAAAGTATGGGATTGAAATTTTGCGATAATGTGTTTAAGGCATTTTTAAAATTTTTGAAAACGAATATTTTTAAAAAATTTTCTGGAACAAATTTATAGAACGGAAAATGGGGGGGCTCTTAGAATATTTTTAATTTAATTGAAAGAATAAAAAAGTAATATAAAAAATCAGAAACAGTCGGATTTGGCCTGCGCTAAATGTCGATCGCGAATGCATTCGCGTATGTCCTGATGGTTATACAAAGAAGCATTCAGAAGGTGGATATTCATGCTGTAAAAATAAACAACAAGGTAAGCTTTTTTTGCTTTGTTTTTTATCTGCATCTGCCTTTATAAAGGAATTGATTAAGTTGTAACATGAAATTTGAGATGGGACATGTATTTCACATGATTCCCTAATTGTTCAACAGCATTTATGCAAATTTATGGCAGCCCGCGATGAGGAAAATGTCGTTTTCATCAAGTGCTGCTAAAAATTCGCATAAATGCTATTGAATAATTAGGTAATCATATGAAACATGTCCCATCTCACGGCGTGATAATATGCAAATTTGCAAAATTTTGAAGTTTAAGTACTTTATAAAAAAGAAATATTTTCTTAAAAATGTTTTGGCAAAAATGTAATCACCTGAAAATTCTATATTTTTTTGCCAAAAGTTTTTCGAATAAGTATTTCATTTTTATGAAGTAATTAAGCTTCAAAGTTTTGCAAATTTGCATATGTCGTGTCATCTAAAAACTGAGTGTTACACTCGAATCAATTTCTTTCTCATTTTCATTTTCGGTTGTATTCATAGAAAAATGCAAATATTTTAGAAGCTTACAAAGCAGCTCAAAGGAGCCATTGTCCCGATAAAAGTAAAGCTGGTGGAGTTATAAAGAATGGCACTTTCTATGCAGTATTTGGTGAAACGTGTCAAGATTTGATTTGTCAAGAAGAAGAAAAATGTGTTCAAATTAATCAATATTTTGCAAAATGTTGTGGCGTAACAAAACCATATCCAAATGCAAACATGACGAAACCAGTAAAACCTCAGCGTGCATCTAATCGCAGCCGCACATATTTATATAATCCCAATCGTGTTTAAAAAGTTACTGATAAAAATTACAAATTGTTCTAGTTAAATTTTTGCGTTATAAAAAGGATAATAATTATTAATTTATTCAGAATAAATAAACAATGACCAAAAGATTTTTTCTTGTTCGTTTTTAAATAAATCATTTATTTATTTTTAAAAAATTCATTAAAAGGTTAAAGAACCCCATAATCAGACCAGAGGTCGTGGGGGGCCGATGCTGGCGCGACTTTCCAGCATCTGCACTTAGCATTTAGGTGTCCGGGTCTAAGACCCTTGCCGGCGCAACCCGGTGGTGGACCACCCCCTTTCGGGAACCTTCCACTCGAGCGGAGAGCTCATGTGAGTGTACCCATTGCCTTCCAATTGGTAGCGCCTGGGTTGGGCACGCACGGGGATTCGAACCTTCCACTCTTTCGAGATTCCGTCCGACCGAGAGTCTGTCGCTCAAACCAAAAAAAAAAAATAGTTTTTGCAAGAAATAATCAATTACGAGCTTTCTTGCAAAAACTATTTTTAAATATTAAAAATTCATTTTCTGAAAAAAATTAGTGAATACGAAAAAATAGATCAAAAACTGCCCGTTTATAATTGTTTTGTGTATAATAATTTGAAGAATAAAATACTTTATTTAAATTGTTGTCTGAATTTGGTACTAATTTTATGATACAAAAGGCCGTTTTAGAGTAGAAATTGTAGAGAATTTAAAAAATCAAGAATTTGGAATTGTCCAGATTTCAAGTGACCAATAAATCGTGATTTTCATACCCCCCCCCCTCACTCCCCCCGTGACAAAAGATCAAAGCTTTTAGCCGACAAAATCAAAGCCGGGTGACTATTTGGGTTACTCCTTCCTCAATGAGGAGTCATGATGGTCACGTGATTTCTGGACAATCCCTTTGTGAGATTCTACTGCTTACAAAATGTACAAACAAAGTCTGAAGATTCGAACAAAAATTTAAACGTTGCTATAACCCTGCTTTGCTTTAATTTGATCTATTATTCCTCTATAATAATTTATCAACGATAACTCCTTCAAAAAAAGAAGGCTTCCGTTTGCGTCTTCTCTCTCTCTCAATTTTTACTGATAAGAAAAAAAATTGTGTCAACAAATGGCTGTAAAGTTGGGTGTCAAAGTTGTAAAAAAATCAAGAAAAAAGTGTTGAATATTTTTTAACAAAAAAGTAAAGTTGTAAAATAAGAAACAAAAAACATTGTAATTGATAGAAATATTTGAAATCTATTTCTTTTGGCAATGTGATACACAAATGTTTCTCTCGTTGCTATTCTCTCTCTCCCAATTTTTATTATCGTTTTTCTGAATCTAAGCGGCCTTAACCAGCAGGTGCGTGAAGATAGCTGTGATTAATTAATAAACTAACTCTTTACTAACTGTCTTCTTACCGCTGAACATCTAAAGAAGAATCAGGAAAGATTCGTTCTTTGCATTGGTGACGAGAGTGGGATTCGAACCCACGCCCCCGAAGAGACTGGTGCTCAAACCAGTAAGAATAGTTACTGACCAAATCATGATACATGATGACAATAACATAAAAAAAAGTTTATCTAAAATCTGATCAACTAGTTTTGAACATTTTTTTAATTTTAGAATTTGTTAATAATTTTTATTTGATTTCAAAATTTTTACTGTATTTGCAAGGAAATTAAAAAAAAATCGAATATATCATATTTCACTCTGAAAATGTTTGAAAATTGATTGCCATAAAAATGTTAAATTTAAATACCGAATAGCACAAGTCTTCATTTTTTACGAAAACAAACCTCAGATTAGAAAATTAATATTGATCAAAGATCCTATTTTAACCTGTTTTATACTTTTAAAAAATTGAATATCCAAAATCTTCAACGATCTAACTAATTTTTACAAAACAAAACTGATTCACTTTTCTCCCTTTTTTGTTTCCGTGCTTTGATGGTTTTATTCAAATAAATATCATTATATTTTTTCTATCATCTTCTTATACGTGCTTTTTCACGGCTTGCTTCTCTATTTTTTCTCTTTCCTCTTTTTTGTGATAACACACACAAACACACACAATCACAAGCAATCCCAATCTCAAATAAACTTCCATATATTTATTTTTCTTTTTCCGTTCTTTTCATTCTTCGTTGACTTTCTACACTTATTCAAAAAAGGGGCAATCCTTTTCCTTCCCCCACCTCCTAAAAACAGTCATTCTTGATTTTATTCAAAGCAAAGAAAAAACTATCTGTAAAAAAGTTTATTTTGAAAGAATTAATTATTGATTACTTTTTATTACCTATTTTTTTTCTGTTATTGTTGTTTTCGTTTCAAGACAAATTTGTTCTTATCACTTGATACTCTTGAATGGAAAATCTTCTTCCAATTGTTACAAAATTTTGTGGTGAATCAATTGGTCCTGATAATGTAAGAACAGTTTTTGCAGGGGAAGAAGATTTTGGGACCCCTTCTTCCTCTGGATTTGAACAAAAAAGTATTATTTTAATTGGATCTCATCATGATGGAAAAGATGGAAAATCTGAAATTATTGATGCATTTTGTAATATTTTTTATGGAATTACTTTTGATTCTACAATTCGATATAAAATTGCTAATGAAAGATTTGATTCATCCATTAAAGATATTTCAATAGTTAAATATGTTTTTTATGGAACTAAATTTTCTTTTACCCCTGTCATCATTGATATCCCAGATATTCAAAGGTTTGGATTTTCCTTGATCTAGATAGTTTAGAACAGTTGAAATAACCATTTTAGCCACATTTGAGCTAAAAGTTGAAATATGCAAATTTTTTATGATAACCAAAACAAAAATTTGCATACTTTGAACTTTAGCATTTGCTCATAGCTAAAGCTTTGTTTCTGAGATCAAACCTGTAGCTTCGTAATTAACATACTAACTATAACTAAAGTTTAAAATATGCAAATTTTTGTCATCGAAAAATTTGCATATTTACAACTCTTGCTCAAAAAATTGTTTTGAAACTTCTAAACTTTTAACTTTTTTGAGCGTCTGTTATCTGATTTAAAATATGCAAATTTATTTTCCAGCCTTTCCACGTATTCTCTTTTACAAAATTTTCTTAACTATGATTCAAATGCCCAGATTCATGCTTTAGCAATCTTACTGCAAGGAAATCTTCCAAAACTTAATCTTCAGCTCCAAAATGATTATTCAAAAATTTTGGCATTATTTTCTCCAACCCTTAAAGAAACATGCCTTTCAATAACGAATAATATTGAAAGTGAAACAAATTCAAGTAATATTTTGTTGCAACAAATTAGAATAATTCCTTTCAAAAGATTTTATACAAATACCAGTTCACTTTTTGTTAAACCATCTTTGGATGCAACAATTCGAGAACGACAAATGCGATATTTTGATTTAACTGTTCAAAATTTATCTTTGCTTATATTTCATTTGGGTATTTTGTCCCCTCAGGTAATTACAAATCCTTCTCAACAACGACCAGGATCAGCTATGGATACCATTAATCGCCCTCCTTCGCAGGCAGGTCTTCCACCCCGACCTCGACCAGCTTCAGCCGCACAAAATCGAATTCCTTCAACAATTCATGAAAATGTTACATCTGCTTCTTCAACTTCAACCTCATCAAAATCTGATATTCCTGTGATTCAACTTCGAGGATCGACTTCAAAGAAATTTGACAGGCCTGCAGAAATTCAGAACTTGAAACAGCCACGACCTTCTTCATTCCAGGAAACAGAAGATCGAATTCAAATTACAAAATCAAAAGTAACAAAAGATATTTATTCTTCGGAGCAAGCTTTAGGCCCTCCACCAAAAAGCATTATTTATGGCTCACAACCTATTGGTCCAGAAGTTATTATTCCAGGATTGCGTCACCCAGATGATGGTAGGTTTAAACCAATTAGACAATAAAATTTGCATAATGGGATTGTCCAGATTTGATGTCGGCAGTTTTGAGGGTGGGAGAAGAAGGTAAAATTTGACTCTCGCCTTTAAAGCGGCAAAGATCAAAAGAAACATTTGTAGCAGATTTCATAAATTTGAATATTTCGCTTACGTCAGATTTAGACAATCCCAAAAAGTCAGAAAAATAGTTTCCTAAAAATATTCACTCTATTTTTTTATTGATTGCTTTTTTAAAACTTAATTACCAAAATAAAACACAAACTGTCTGACAAAAACTCAAATGTTGCAAAAATTAAGCTAATAGCCTAAAAATCATTCTTAGCGTTCCATAATCCTATTATCAGTTCTTTTTTTCAAAAGGTCAACGTCAATAAATTTTTCCCCTCCATTTTGTTTTTACAGAGATAATTCGTGATTTTTTGCAAGTTCAAAAACTCTGACGTTTTGATGCTTTTTAATTTTTATATCTTTAAAAATCAATCTATAAAAATCTTTGCATCTTTTTGGTACTCATCAAAATCAAAATTCTTCTACAAACAAAAAAATTAGTCAGTGATAAGGGGGAAAAGAAATTATTTTAAAGAAGCAAAAAGAAAGGTGTCTGACTGCTTTTCTTCCGTTGAGATAACTACCAAAAAATCAATCAATCAAAGCTAATAAAAATGATATTTTTATGAGCCATAAATTATGGCTTTAAATTTTAGGTGGGTGTTTTTGTTGTCACCATTTTGCTTGAAAAATTATTCAAAGAGATTTGGTGATAAAAAAAGATGCCCTCCGAGAATAGCAAAAATTTGCATAAACGTTAATTTTTAATAAAACACGATGTCCACATTCAAAAAATCCAAAATGTTTTGCCAAAATTAATACCTACAGTACCCAAATTTTAGAAGCCCTAAAAAATAGAAAAATTTGCATAATCATTTAATATGATAAAAATATAATAAACAATAAAATGTAAAATTGTTGACTAAAAGTCCGTAGCTACGGTACCCAAAATTTTTGAAGCCCCAAAAGAATAGAAAAATTTGCATAATCGTTTATTTTGATAAAAATGTCACTCAATACCACTGACCAAAAACTCATGCTTACAGTACCCAATTTTTCAGATCCAACTGCCTATGCCCAAAATAAGCGATACCTATATGACCCTGAAACTCGAACCTATCAAATGTATTACGTCCATGATACATCTCAAACTCTACCATCTGCTGCAGTCTCATCTTCCTCTCCAATTCCTCGAGTAATAAGTCCGGCCCATGGAATCCGAAAAAATCAAGTCCGAGAAGAGATGGCTCGACTTTTGCATGGCTCTGTAGAAGATATTGAAGGAACTCCAACAGAAAGTTCTGAACAATCTTCAGGGATAATTCAACGAGGCGGAATTGAATCTGCCAGGTCAACATCATCTGATTGGAAATATACTCCATCAAATCGAGGCACAATTGATAAACTTCAACTTCAACAACAACAGCAGCATCTTCGAGGATCATCAACTTTCATCAATGGATTGCCTGAGGCACCTTTGATCAAGCATGCCGTGGCAGCACCACAAGTTCGAGGATTTTCATATGCTGATCCAAGGCTGTCCTGGAAACAAGGTCCACCAAAACCGGTAAGGACTGTGGATCCAGAGTTTGGGAAACCTGTTGAGGATGAAGAAGAAGGATTTCGACGAGTTCAACTTCGTCAAACTCGAAGACAACCTTCAAAAAGAAGGGCAATAAAATCTCATCCTCAACAGGGCGCTGAAATGAATTCAGAATATCCAGAATGGGATGATCCGGATGAAGTTGAATATGTTGAAAATGTTCCACTTCGAAAATTTCAACCTAATCAAGAAATTCATCAACAAAAAGTTCCCATCAAACAAGGATGGGGCCAACAAGTGTAAGCTATCACATCTAAGCCATACAATTTTAATTATGCAAATTTTAGAAATACCAAAAGATTTTCCTATCCTCCACCAATTCAACACCCCCAACAACCCCCTAGAAATAATCAATATCAACAAATCCCAAATCGAAGACCAAGTAATCCAAAACGTGGTCGAGGACCTCAACAACAACCCCCACCCCCAGGGTATCGGCGAAGACCGAAACAAACAGCTTTTGAAATTGAGGAAGGCAGCAGCAATGGAAGATCATCATCACGTTTTGATTGTACAAAATGTTGCTTTTATATTTTAGCTCCAATTTTTATTATAACTGCCATTATTGCTGTCGTTGTTACACTTATTTTAAGTGCTCGTTAAAAGTTCTGTATTCTGAAAATAAAAATGCTTTAATTTTTGACTTATTAATCAATATTTTGTATACCCTCAGAGGTTTTTTTAGAACCTTGATAGAATTGTTCATTTCCCAGGAGATTTCCCGTTTTTTGGGGGGAAATGGCTCACATTTCCCAGGAAATCTACAGTAATATTTTGTGTCTTCACATTAAACATTTAAAAACGGGATAAATATGCAATAAAAATACTGTAAATAGTCAAAAATGAATAATTTAAATATTTAAAAAAATATTTGTTTTTGGTAAATTTTCTATTGACATTTTTTTATATTACAGTATTTTCTGTTTCAGATTTGGTCAAAATTATGTCGATGCCATCAAATGATATCAAAGCTGAAAAACATTGGGGCTTCTGGTTTGCAAAAGATGATGCAAATCCTGTTATTCTTGAATTTAATACTTTTGCAGGATCTAAAAAAGCTGCTTCGCCTTCATTCCTTATGGCACTTTTCCTTCGTCAACATCTCAAAGCTATCAAAACTAAAACTGGACAAGAACCAAAGAAAATTGGTTATGTATTTTTGATAAATTCACCGATGAAGAAATGGTTCGAGTTAACGAAGGAATTGGAAAAGCTTGTGAATTGCTTAAAGTTGATTATGTTTTTGTTGAAGCTGATAAATCTATTTGTGATATAAGACGGCTAAACGAATTGTGATTTACGGACTCAATAAAAACATGACGTTTGAAGTCGTTTTGGACCAAAAATTTTTTTCGCTATACTAACGCAAAAAACGTCTCACCGAAAATTTCCAAAACATGAAATCAGTTTTTATTTCAATTCTGCCTCAAAAAAATTTTTTTTGAGGCAATTTGGACGACCAAAGCTGAAGCGGATATTTTTTTTGTGGACTGACCGTAGACATACTCAACGAACGCCGGGATTGGGGCTTCATATTTTGCCCATAAACTCGTCTAGTATAAGGTATAATTGTGACAAAAAATTAGCTGCGGAATCCTCATCCTGTGACTTTACCAGGGACTCAAAGTTACTGTAATACAGTAATCCACAATGTGAAATCCACACCTTTAATTTGCATATTCTGCAAATTTTAGAAGCTAAAACGTTTCAAATTTTTCAAATTCGGATTCGGCATATCCGAAAACCTATAAATCCCGGAAATAGGGCCAGTAAATTTGAACTTTCTAGAAATCTAAACAAATGTACGGAAAAATGGTGCTTCAAAATTATATTCGCTCCTCTGAAAAAATTTGCATACAATTTTTTTGGAGAAACTAGTGTTTAAATGTGGTTAAATATTCTTTATTAAGCACTGTGGATGTAATAATTATGGTAAAAATACGAAATGGAATGTTTTGATTCTCTAAAACCAATTCCTCATTGATGCATCGTAATATGAACTACCTTGATTTACACCGAATACCGCAATTTTACCTTGATGACTAATCAGTACAATTGACTTTTTTCCCTATTAGATTCCCGAATATGATTAATAAAGAATATTTAACCACATTTAAACACTAGTTTCTCCAAAAAAATTGTATGCAAATTTTTTCAGAGGAGCGAATATAATTTTGAAGCACCATTTTTCCGTACATTTGTTTAGATTTCTAGAAAGTTCAAATTTACTGGCCCTATTTCCGGGATTTATAGGTTTTCGGATATGCCGAATCCGAATTTGAAAAATTTGAAACGTTTTAGCTTCTAAAATTTGCAGAATATGCAAATTAAAGGTGTGGATTTCACATTGTGGATTACTGTATTACAGTAACTTTGAGTCCCTGGTAAAGTCACAGGATGAGGATTCCGCAGCTAATTTTTTGCCACAATTATACCTTATACTAGACGAGTTTATGGGCAAAATATGAAGCCCCAATCCCGGCGTTCGTTGAGTATGTCTACGGTGAGGCAGATTTTAGAAAATGCTAGAGTTTGCGTAAATACAAAATTCAAACAGTAAAACAGGTTATTTTAAAAGATCTGCCTCAGTTTTTTAGCAACCTCCTGGATTTTACAAAAACTGCCTCAAAGGTGAGGCACTTTTTGAACTGAAAATTGCCTCAAAAGTGAGGCACTTTTTGAACTGAAAATTGCCTCAAAAGTGAGGCACTTTTTGAACTGAAAATTGCCTCAAAAGTGAGGCACTTTTTGAACTGAAAATTGCCTCAAAAGTGAGGCACTTTTTGAAACTAGCCAACGGGGAAACAATAATTAAAAATTATAACAAATACGGCTGTTGCATTGTTAGACGGGAGAAGAGATTAAAGGTTGCAGACGGGATTGGCTTACTGTAAGACGGGAAATGAGATTGAAGAAGAGATTCTGAATCGGCTGTAAGACGGGAAACGAGATTAATTTTTTTTCAGTGGGACAACTACAGCCATCGCCCTTTAAATAAAAACATTAAACTGTCCCCCTTTTGTATATTTCGGGGCTTGACTTTAACAAACTTATATTAATGCATTTAAAAAAGGGATTTGTGGGTAATCAATTAAAAATTATTTCTCGATTAAAACATAACAATTTCATTAACTTACAATATAAAATAAGTTTCATGGGCTATAGCTTTAAGTAAAAAGCAATTTCTGGGGAAAAGAAGTAATAGGGTATTATTAAATTTTTTACATTTCAGTAATCATTTTAAAAAGACTTTTAAAAAATCTGTTTGGGGGTTCGAAAATGATCTTTTGATGATCGCGGAGTTGCGATCATCAACATGTCCGCCTTTTATTTATTTCAGAGGGCGATGGCTGTAGTTGTCCCACTGAAAAAAAATTAATCTCGTTTCCCGTCTTACAGCCGATTCAGAATCTCTTCTTCAATCTCATTTCCCGTCTTACAGTAAGCCAATCCCGTCTGCAACCTTTAATCTCTTCTCCCGTCTAACAATGCAACAGCCGTATTTGTTATAATTTTTAATTATTGTTTCCCCGTTGGCTAGTCTCCTGAGCCGTCTGCTGCGAAGCAAACAAAATGAGTAACAGTTTTACTTTACTGTAAAACGTTTTCGATATATAAGAACTGTTAATTTGACAACGTTATTTCTGATATTATTGATAGCTTGTTGTTATTTCTTGAGGAAAATGGAGACTTTATAAATTTTAAGTAATTATTTCTAATATTAAAAAATACAAAAATCGATTTATTAAGATAATTCTGGTTTAACAAATATGATGCAATAGTTACAGTCATTTTGTTTTTTACAGTTTTTTGCATTTTACATATATCATGATTGTAAGCTGATCTACCCAAATATTTTTTTACTATTGTACAATATGCAAATCCCTTAAAGATTTACTTTAAAAATGTTTAAATTGTTATTTTCTCTTAATCAAATATAATTTTTCAATTAAAATTTTAAATACCAATAATATAGTTGAAATTTTTTTTCTTCTTCCCTTCCTCCTCCAACCCAATGACACTCTTAACAAATAACAAGCAAATTGGCAAGAGGGCATAAGCCCCGGCCCTTCGGGCCGGGCCTCATTTCCTTCTTGCTTCCAACTCACTCACTCAAATAACAAATGACAAGCAAAACCCGAAAGGAACACAAATTTAGCTATGGACAATTAAATATGTGCGTGCGTATAATCTCGTTCTTCATACAAAAAATCTCGAAACCCCGCCAAACCCCGTTTTTTAAAAGAAAAAGTGGTCCCCTGGGGTCAAAAATGAAGATATACAACTGAAACCGGCGTCGATTCATATGTAACTAATTACGGGCTATCGATTCCAATACTTATCTAAACTCGTACTTGACAAAAAATCTCGAAACCCCGCAAAACCCCGTTTTTTAAAAGAAAAAGTGGTCCCCTGGGGTCAAAAATGAAGATATATCAGTAAACCCAGTGTCGACTCATATGTAGCTAATTACGGGCTATCGATTCCAATACTTATCTAAACTCGTACTTGACAAAAAATCTCGAAACCCCACAAAACCCCGTTTTTTAAAAGAAAAAGTGGTCCCCTGGGGTCAAAAATGAAGATATACAACTGAAACCGGTGTCGATTCATATGTAACAAATTACGGGCTATCGATTCCAATACTTATCTAAACTCGTACTTGACAAAAAATCTCGAAACCCCGCAAAACCCCGTTTTTTAAAAGAAAAAGTGGTCCCCTGGGGTCAAAAATGAAGATGTATCAGTAAACCCAGTGTCGACTCATATGTAGCTAATTACGGGCTATCGATTCCAATACTTATCTAAACTCGTACTTGACAAAAAATCTCGAAACCCCGCAAAACCCCGTTTTTTAAAAGAAAAAGTGGTCCCCTGGGGTCAAAAATGAAGATATATCAGCAAACCCAGTGTCGACTCATATGTAGCTAATTACGGGCTATCGATTCCAATACTTATCTAAACTCGTACTTGACAAAAAATCTCGAAACCCCACAAAACCCCGTTTTTTAAAAGAAAAAGTGGTCCCCTGGGGTCAAAAATGAACCGTTCGGGACAAACCAAAAGTGGTTTAGTACTATTTGGACCATGCCCGATTCATTCCGATATCTCTTATAAGTCCCCCATACCGGGAACGCCGAAATCCAGGTTCGTTTTTTCGTTTTCGGGGCATATCTCGGGTCCCAGGGGGCATGGGGGGTCAAAACCAAAAAATTATCAAATGCGATTTTTTTCTCAACATACCTGCCAAATTTCATAGCTCTACGATTAAAACTAACGAAAATCGATTTTTAGGGGTAGAAAGGTAGGGAAGTTGAGTCGTAAACAGCCGCAGCGCGCCCCTTCGGGGCGCGCTGCGTCTGGTATTGCCTCGTTTTCACACTGGTCCAAATGAGACTGTACACATAACGCCAGACGACTTTGGGAGTCGTTGATAAAACAGTTTTTTTTGTGTAGTATAAGGGTAGTCAATAAGTTCTGTCCGCTGTTTGACCAGCTGGCATTTTGAAATTAACAGAACAACCTGAAGTGAAATTTTGCATACAGATAGCCTCAGGGGTTGTGCGAAGGGGGTTAAAAGGATTTATTGTGGAATTGGAATTTTCATGGAATTTTCAGGGATTTTCGTGACAAGGTTCGGAATTTTCGAAATTCTCGAGGAATGAGCTCTGAAAAAATTCAAATTTAGCTGTTTAGAACATCCAGTTGGCCTTTTTGGGTAGCCAGGACACTGTTCTAATGGATTTTAAGGGTTTTGGAATTTTTAGGAATTTTCGTGGAATTTTTAATGTTTTGTGTACTGTAGCTCAAGATTTTCGAAAGAATTTTTTCTAAAAACATTTCTTTGTCCTCAAAAATGATTAAAAAATTTTATTTAATCATTTGTTTAACAAATAAAATGAAAAAGAAGGCTTAAAAACGTTTTTACAGAATTTTTAATCTTCATGAAACGGTTACGGTATGTTCACTAACTTCACATGCTTCCATATCGCCAAATTTGCATAATTAAGCAAACATCTTTCACGGGGCACTTCAAAACACTCCCTGGCATCCATTCTGATGAAAAAAATCAAAAAATAAAATTTTGACTTTTTTCGACTTTTTCACGTACTCCCCCACGTGAAGAATTTTTGACCCTAAGGGGGGACCAAGTGAAAAAGTCGAAAAATGTCAAAATTTTATTTTTCGATTTTTTTCATTAGAATGGATGTCAGGGAGTGTGCTGAAGTGTCCTGCTAAAGATTTTTGCATAATTATGCAAATTTGGCTATATGGAAGCATCTGAAATGAGTCAAGCTACCGTAACTTTTTGGTGAAGGTTAAAAAATTTGTAAAAACGTTTTTCTGCATTCTGGTTGATACTATTGTTTTCAGCAATCATTGAATAATATTTTTTTATTGCTTCCAATGATATTGAATTGCTACAGAAAAGATTTTCATTGAAAAACTCCAGTTACAGTACCCCAAGCATTAAAAATTCCACGAAAATTCCAGAAAATTCCTAGAAATTCCAAAACCCTTAAAATCCATTAGAACAGTGTCCTGGCTACCCAAAAAGGCCAACTGGATGTTCTAAACAGCTAAATTTGAATTTTTTCAAAGGTCATTCCTCGAGAATTTCGAAAATTCCACGAAAATCCCTGAAAATTCCATGAAAATTCCAATTCCACAAAAAATCCTTTTAACCCCCTTCGCACAACCCCTGAGGCTATCTGTATGCAAAATTTCACTTCAGGTTGTTCTGTTAATTTCAAAATGCCAGCTGGTCAAACAGCGGACAGAACTTATTGACTACCCTTATACATGTGTTTAACAAGATAATCTTAATATTCTGGTTTTTTAAAGTATTTTTTCAAAAATTTAACGTGGTAATATTAATCTCCTACTCTTTTTACATGTGTGTGGCAATTTTCAAGCAGCTACGTTGTGTCTACGTGCTCAAACTTCCCCTTTTAGAGAAAGCTTTCGCCGTTTTTCACAAAAATGAATATCTTTTATCTTAATTTTTATTTTTCTTTTTGTTTTTTTTTAAAATCCATCCGCGTAATATTAAAAGTATGACCCTAAAGATTGTGTATGAAAAGTTTCACCTCTTAAGACATCTTCGTTGAGCTCAAACTTCCCCTCAAAGAATGTCGTTTTGTCGTTTTGTATGGAAGATCTCTCTATTTTTCTTTCCTTTGTTGTTTTACATTATCGTAGCATGTTTATAAGCTTTCTGGACTTTTTACTAGTGTAATCCAGTAATTGTACTAAAAATTTTTGTATAACCGGGTTTGTTGTTGTAAGGAATTCTTTAATATTATATAAATCTCATATGCTGTATCTCTCTTGCTTTTTCATTAATGTATGCTATGTTTAGTTCGACTCAATACAGGTATCAGTCTCTTTTTTAAGATTATTAGTTTAAAATTCTTATATGTATTTACATTAATATTTTTAGAAATGCTGGTCGCAGTTATGGATTCATCAATGGGGATATATATGAAACTCATGTTTGAACTTAATTCAAAGTATTACATCGTATAATTACCTTCAACAAACTGATGTTAATGATTATATTTTCTTCATTCTCCAACTGCGACCAGCATTTTATTCGTTCTTATATATGTATATAGTGTTTGTGTGGATACTGTATACATACAAATGTATGTATGCATGTAATCCCATATATAAACTTATATATATATATATAATTATGTATTTTCTACACAATGATTAAAAGCTTACTAATACGTGCACATCTTATACTCTTGTATTCAAATATGTCTCAAATTATTGAACATCATTCATTTGACATACTGTATTTTACTATGTTCTTCTATTGTCTAAATCATTCAGATTCAAATTGTTTCTTATCATTTATTTGTCTATTTTCTCTATTTAATATGCCAAAACCTGTAAAATCTCCTGGAAGAAACAAAAGAAAAAAACAAGCTTTAAACAATTTTCGTCAGAAAAAACCTAAAAGAGAAAACGAATCTGAACAGCAAATATTACCATTTGAAAGAACAAGTTTGCCAACAGAATCAATGTCATTGTCAACTGAACAAATACCATTACCACCTGGATCAAGACCGTTATCACCTGCATTAAATTTATTACCTTTAACACCATCGACATCAGAAAATGTTCAAACTCCAACAACATCAAAAAAATTACAAATCGAAAATGTTTTATTTGAACAAGCGGAACAGTTAAGAATGAAAAATGCACGGATACAATATTTTAAGGATCGAGTAGTTGAACTTGAACGACAGGTTAAAATTTTATAAAAATTCTGAATCCAGTGTTACATATTCGCCGTTTTTAGCGTAATAATTGGAGGCAAAAAGCATATCAAAAATCTCAAAACAAAACCAAAAATATTGCTACAAAACCTTTAACCCCACTTGACGATATGTTATTCTGTGTTAAATTTGATATTTCAACAAAGAAACGCAAAGCAATGAAAGCATTCCTTCGCAAAAAACATATTCATTTATTTGCAAAAAACGAAGAAGTTAGAAAAATTGAATTTGTACAGCAAATTGAATCAAGTTTTGAATATTCAGAGGTTAGCTAGTTAATTTTAAACGACTATAAATGTTACAAATTACAGGAAAAAGTACAAGATAAAAACAATAAAGAATCTACAGTATCTTCCTTGGTTTGTAAAGATCCAGTAAAATTAATCAATCATCGATTAGAAGTTTATGCTAAAAAGAAAAAGATTCCTTTGGTTAATGGCAAAATTAGAATGGCAAAATTGGGAGATAAGGGAAGAGGTTGGAGCAAAGCTGGTGTTATGGTAATCGATGTGCCACTTTCTGCCAGCAGAGATAACGTACTTGTGTTGGCGATTTTCAATGCAAAAGACAATTATGAACAAATCAAAAGACATTGCAAAGAATTATTTCTCAAACTTAAAAATTTACAATTCATTACAATTAATGGCGAAATTTATGAAATTGAATGGTTTGGAGTTGGTGATATGCCAAATAGCACTGTGACCCGCAGGTCACGCGGGTCACAGTGCTATTTGCCCTTGTCTATTGTGTTACATCCAAAAAACAAAATTATTCGAACTTGGCCCATTGCGAACACTTGAAAGCATGATTAAAGATAGTGAAAATCAACGAAACAGCCAAAAGCATCATCCACTTATTTATGTTGAACCAGCAAATATTGTACCGTCATGTTTGCATATTCCTCTTGGTATTGGATCAGACGCTCTTAAACGTTTAGAAGCTTTAGAAATTACTCTAGAGAAGCAACATTCAATTAAAGCTATTTTAACCAATTCAAATATTTCACGGAACCCAAAAACTCGGCAATTGAACGGAAACGATATGCGAAAATTTCTTACAGAACCAAAAATTATTCAAGCTATTCGTGAAATATTTGTTAACACAGCTCAACAAGAAGAAGCTGATAAAATTATTGATGTTTGCTCTTTATTGGGGGTTATTCAATGTTTTATGACAATCAAACATTTTAACGAAAATCAAATAATCCAACTTGAAAATTTAATTGCGCGATTTCAAAAGCTATATATTGATTCTTCACTAAATTTTACTCCAAAAGGTCATTGGCTTATTCACCATGTTCCAATTTTTGTAAGAAATCACAAATTTTGGGGATCTGCAACTGAACAAGGGCTAGAAGCTATTCATGGTGCAATTGATGAAGATTTTCACAGATACAGATCTCTTCCTGTTAAAAAAAAGCTTCAACTTGTCGCTCGTAATTGTTTTTTGCGTAATATAATCTTTGATATTAATAATGAATGAATTAAATTCTATTAAATTTCTATTATAATCTAAAATAATTCCGTAGTAATAGTATTTTCAAAAAAATAGTTGTTTGTAATTGATGAAAAATTAATCTCTAAAAAATAAAAATTTTAAGCAAGCAAAAAAGAAGAAAAAAACGTTTTTTCTTTTCTTTGTCAGCCAAGCAAAAATTGATAAATGAACGCATGTTGGCGTTATGTGTACAGTCTCATTTGGACCAGTGTGCGTTTTTTTGCCCCGCCGAAGAACCGAACCCTAGACCTCCGGATCCAAAAACAAACGCGTTACCAACTGAGCTATTTGGTCAACACAATTGTGTCCTTAAAAAAGGTATATTACATTTTGCCAATGAAGAATATTTTCTCAACTAATTTTTTTCTTTTTGGCAAAATGTAATATACCTTTTTTGAGGACACAATCAGGGGTGTGCGTTTGGATAGCTTTGACTAACACAAGCCTAGTTGTGTACTCTTAAGAGGCAGTCTGGCTAATTTTTTAACATCTTTGTAACAAAATTTTAAAAATTTTTGATTTAGGACTTCAAACTTTCAGAGGTTGTTGGCGCAGGTCCCTGAATGCCAAAAATAATTTTTTCAGATTTTTTCGTGCCAGGATTCTGGATTTCTGGGATTCAGAAGTCCCAAACTTTGACCGTGGGGAAAAGTTTGGGACTAGGCTTCACTTTAGCCTAGTCCTTTTTTTTATAACACGTTTCTGTAGCCAAAAAATTGTAATTAAAACGAAAATTATGCCCAAGCAAATCTTTGAAATCAACAGCTTACTTAAGTTTTCAATTAACTATTATAATATTAGGCAGTAGTTAATACGAAAACGTATATTCAATTTTTTGACAACAATCAAACATTTTTTTATAAATTAGCTGCGTTAGTATAGAAATATATTCTGAATGTTATTTAAGCAAAAATAAGGCAAAAAAATGCGTTATTTTATACCCAAATATGTTCATCTCATGGTACTTGGGGTATTTCTCGGTTCTGCCAAATCCACAGTTTTTGGAAATAGCAGCTAATAATTTGCATAACATATTCCCTAGTCCCAAAGAACATTCACACAAAATATGGTCCTTCAACTCCGACGTCTTATGAAAACCTCTACGGTCAGAAGATGTTTTTACTACTACTGTTTTCATGAATCTGCCTCAAAAAAAATTTTTTTGAGGCAGCTTGATACAAATTTGTCAAAACCTGCTTTCTAAAATTTCAGTGAGACAGATTTTTAAAACAGTAGTGTTTTTCGTCCAAAAAAGGTTATGTATTTTTTTAAAAAAATTTGCCGTTTTTAAGGCCCCCGAGAATCATAATTCGTTTAGCCGTCTTATATTGCCACCTATTGATCAGATTCTGATTCCAGTTAATTTATTTGTTTGCTTTACTCTTGATAGGTTTTTGTTATTTTTGCTGATTAATTTTAAAGGTAACTTTTTATTTTTACCGTAATTTTTTGCTGATTTCACAAATAATAAAAATCTTGGTATTTCTCCATAACAGAATAATTACTGTGAATATTTAACAATGCTTAACAGAATTTTCATGTGATAAATTGTCCAAAACTTTTTAGATCAAATTAATTTTGTTTTCCTTACTTTTTTGCTTCAAATTATATGTAAATTTTTGTTTATTCTCTCTCTCTCTCTCTCAACATGCTTTCTTCATCGACATTCATTGACAATTTTCATTTGTGAAAAACTGAAGCAATTTGTTCGATCACTCAAAATCAAAATGGGCTGCTTTCTTTCTCTTCTTCGACATTCAAATTCTCCTTTCAAACGATGTTTTTCTCGTCGTCGTCCAATTTACTTTGAAGGACCTGCTCGTCGCCAAAATTTTGCTTTTGCAGATCCAATCATGTATTACATCGCCAAAAATGCTTCATCTGCTATTGCATATCGAAAACTTGTTCAATCATGTAAATACTTCTTCATCAAAAGACCATTGATTGTTATTTCTTGTTTGCATCAAACTAAAGATGGATTTTACACATGCTTAATTGACAAAAAAGGTATCGAAAGATTTGATATGGAAAAACTTTCTACAAAACTTTGGTTATCGAGCATCAAAAGCCCCGTTTGGTATGTTCTTTTTTTATTATACATTGAAAAGTACGTACAAGGCCGTAGATATGGGGGGGGGGACAACTGAGAAAACCCTTTGATCTTTTGCCGCCACCGTGTTAAGGCAAAAGATCAAAGGCCTTCCGAAATGAAAATGCCCATCCCGAAATTGTTTTCTGGCTACAGCCTTAAGTACGTATTGGTTTAATAGTTCTTTTAATACAAGAAGTTTGTTTTTCAGCATTCCAGTTAAAGCAAGTGATGCCCCAACTTCTCCTTTTCCAATAAAAAAAATGATTTCAAAAATATATCAAATCGAAGCTGCTGGGTTTGAATGGAAGAATGTTACATTTAATTTTGAAGAACTTGTATTTTTTTCTTCTCGGAGTGCAAAAAGTTTACATTTACAAGATTGTACTATTGAATATGAAAATGGTGAAGCAGTTCAACTCGAAACTCTTCTTGCACAATTTCCATCGCTTCAATATTTTTTCTAGTGAGTTTTTCCCGTTTCGTTTTGATTTCCTGATTATAGTAAAATATTTTAGTACTTGTCGTCCAGATGGATCAAATGTTTCTGCCAATACAATTAAGGAAATTTTAGCAAATCCAAATTTCTCAAAAATGAAAGCTTTTCATTTACTTGAAATACCTGATACCTTTGATATTGATTGTTTTTATACTTATTTAAAGGTAAGCTATTTTAATTCTTATTTAATTCTTATTTTATGATTCATTCTTTTAGAGCAGGAATGATTTTTATTGTTGTCTTAATTTTCGTGCCGATATTGCTGCTGATTATTATGAACGTGTTGAAGCAATTATTGATGAACTTCTTTCAACTGAATCTACAGGTTTCCGGTTTCCCTGTATTATTATTCCAAATATGCATCCTGAAACAATTAATGCAATAAAGGAACGTTTTGAAGAAGATTGTAAACGTCACAATATCAAAAGTGTTGCTTTGCATTTATAAATTTTTGTACTTTTGTCTAGCGTTTCTTTTTTGCAAATTAATAGAATAAAGAATGTGCATTGTTTAGGACAAGGCTAGTTTGATAAACTGCATATATATTTTATTGATTGAATCATCTGGAACGATGAAGCAGGTGATAAGTTTTGCTCATATGTATTTATTCATTATGAATGGTATTACCAAACAACAGTTGTATACATTTTTGCGGAACTGTAAAACATTGAAATGCATGCTCCCAAGAGCTTCATCGACTGGAATTCAAATAGATTAGGTTTACTTACTGTAATTCTGGATATCAGTTTATTACAGTAATTCTGGATGTCTTCCAGTTATATTTACTTTGGATTTTCGAAGACAAGATTTAAGCAAAGCTTGAGTAAATTTTAGTTTGTATTCCTGTTTTTACAAAATTTTAACCAGTTACAGTAATCATTTTTTGAGGCTTTTAGGATTACTAAACAGATGCATTTCTAGATCACAACAATAATTTTGTAACTAACATTTATGTATCAAATCCTTATCATCTCCTTCAATAACCAACATTTAAGGCCTTTAAACAAATTTAATTATTGCTTGATGAAAACTTTGATAAATCTTAAAAATTATCAATTTTTTTGTTCTTCTTTTCCATTTTTGGTTTTTTTTGTAAACATTTTTGATTTTTGACAAGTTTAAAAAGAAAAATATAATATTATTACCTTTTTGACTGTCACATTTCTTATTTTTTTAGACTAAAAATTTGTTCAATAAGTTTTTTGTTGCTGTTTCATTGGATCATTTCATTGATGGAAAAAAATATATGCAAATTTTTTGTTTGTGTTTCAATAACATTCTCTCTTTTTAAATATGCTTTCTTCATTGATAATCTTCATTTGTGAAAAAACTAAAGCGATTTGTTCAGTCGTTCAAAATGGGCTGTCTTCTTTCTCTTTTGCGTCGTTCAAAGTCATCTTTAAAACGCTATTTTCCACGTCTTCGTTCAACTCCTGTATTTTTTGAAGGACCTGCTCGTTATCAAAATTTTGCTTTACCTGATCCAATTATGTACTATATTGCTAAAAATGTTTCAAATGCAAAACTTCATCGAAAATTTGTTCTATCCTGTAAATATTTCTTCATCAAGAATCGAGTCGTTGTAATTCCGTGTGTTCATTATAATAGCAATGGATGGAGTACTTGTATAATTGGCAAGAAAGGCTTTGAAAAAATTGATATGGAAAAAATTTCAACAAAACTTTGGTTATGCGATGAATTTCCCAACCATTGGTATGTTACTTTTTTTCAAGCCTGTATCTAGGAATTTTTTTTGGTGGGGGAATGAAAGTTTTTGAGGGGATGAACTTTGATATTTTGCCGCCGAAAGTAGCTGGTGGTAAAGGATGAAAGTATTTTTTCCATTTTAGTGGGGACTTTAGCCCCCTTAGCCCACCCTTAAATTCGGGCATTCTTTTTTTAGTTCGTTTTACATAAATACTTTTAATTGGCAAGTTTCTTAACATTTTACTCTTACGGATATACCTGCGCATAAATTGGTCTAATCCTTATAACACCTAAAGGGAACCAAGACCTTGATCCCCCGACGGTCTGAGCTCTTGCACCCCGCAGGATCACTGTTGACCCGGGTGAACCGGGGACGGAAATATATGCGGGTACTCATTGTTAAAGTGGCCATGCCTGGGACTCGAACCGGAGACCTACCTCCTGTTGGGCCAGCGCGTTAGACCACTCGACTACCCGGCCGACCATTGTTAATGCTGAAATTATTTTTTTAGCCATGAACTTAAAGTTGACGATGTACGACCGACTCTTCTATCATTTAAAATGATAATTCCAAAATTTTATCGGATTGATTCTTCTAACAGTACTTTCAAAAATAATACATTTATTTTTGAAGAAGTTGTCTGTTTTGGTTCTCCGAAAGTAACAAAATTAAGATTTGAAAATTGTATTATTCAATATGAAAATGGTGAACCAGTTCAACTCGAAACTCTTGTCGCACAATTTCCTCTGCTTCAACAACTTTCTTAGTAAGTTTTTTTGTCTATTTTTTGATTAAAATTTACTGTAATTGAAAAATATTTTAGTACTTGTCGTCCAAATGGATCAGATATTTCAGCCAATACTGTCAAGAAACTTTTATCAATTCCAAATTTCTCAAATATGCAAGTCTTTCAATTACTTGAAATTCCTGATACCTTTGATATTGAAAGTTTATTTGAATATTTAAAGGTAAGCAAATTTTCATTTATGACTAAAAAGACCGTTGACAGAAAAAAATTTCGTCGGGGGCATTTTTATTTCGGAGAGGGAACGCCTTTGAACTTTTGCCACTTTAACACGGCGTCGGCAAAAGATCAAAGGATTTTCTTAGTTTTGGGAGGTCGTGCCCCAAATGCCCTTCCCTCTCTACGGCCTTGATAACTAATCATAGTTTATTTTAGAGCCGAGATAATTTCCATTGTCTTCTTAATTTTCGTGCCGATATTGCTGCTGATTATCGTGAACGTATTGAAGAGATTATTGATGAATTACTTACAACTGAATCAACAAGTTTTCGGGTTCCTTTTATTCAATTCCCAAATATGCATCCTGAAACAAAAAAGGCATTTATTCAACGCTTTAAAGAAGATTATGATCGTTGTGAGGTTAAACTTTTCAATGTATCTTTTTAATTTTTACTTTTTTCTTGCTCTTTTGTATTTCAAAGTATATTAGAATGAAATTTTTGAATCCACTTTATTTAACTTATTCGGTAAACTGAATTATCTATAATATTGGAATAAGTGATTGATTGATGTTGTACGGATCACAATATACTAAAGATACCTTTAAAGCAGGTGTGTTCATTGTTTCGAAATTATAATTGATATTCATATTTCAATGATAAATTTCGCAGTGCTTCATTGACTGAAATTTTTGGCGATTTAACTTTGTCTATTTTTACTTGAATACCTGAGTATCTTTCAATCTTTTTTCCGAAAGATTCTTTTGGAAGACAAGAAATTTGAGAAAAACTTGGTCAATTTCGCTTTCGATTTCTTTTTATCAATTTTTATCAGCGTCTACAGTAACCTTAAGGTTACTGTAGACGCTTTTTTTCTTGTTCTCTTTCTTCTTTTCGCCTCTCTTTTTTTGAATTAAAAATTGGGTAACATTTTTAATTTTTGACAAGTATAAAAAAAGAATATGCAATCATCATTTTTGATTGTCAAAAACATTGTTCACTTTTTTTGCTGCTTCATTAGGTCAACATCATTGATGGAAGAGTTGTAAAGGTTTTTGTTTATGCTAATTTTTGTTTATTCTTTAATAATGTTCTCTCTTTCTTCCTTCGTCGGTGAAATTCATTTGAGAAAAAGATAAGCAATCTGTTCAGTCGTTTCAAAATGGGCAATTTTCTTTCACTTTTGCATCATTCAAATTCTCCTTTCAAAAGATGCTTTTCTCGTCGTCGTCCAATCTTCTTTGAAGGACCTGCTCGTCGCCAAGATTTTGCTTTTCCAGATCCCATCATGTATTACATCGCCAAAAATGCTTCATCTGCTATTGCTTATCGAAAACTTGTTCACTCATGCAAATACTTCTTCGTCAAGAATCCAATGGTTGTAATTCCGTGTTTACATGAATCAAAAGATGGATTTAGCACATGCTTAATTGACAAGAAGAAGGGCTTTGAAAAATTTGATATGGAAAAAATTCCAACAAAGATGCTTTGGTTATGTGATAGATTTGCCAATTATTGGTATGTTCTCTTTTTATTTTTTTTTGATTGTCAAAGAAACGCTTCTTTTTCAGCGATGAAATTAAACAAAGTGATGCATCATTTACTCCGACACCAATGAAAATGTGGATTCCGAAATTTTATCGAGTTGAATCTCATGAATTTAAAATGAAAAATTCAACATTAACTATGGAAGATATTTTCTTTTTCGCTGCTCGGAGTGCAACAATATTATGTTTACGTAATTGTATTGTTGAATATGAAAATGGTGAATGAGTTTAACTTGAAACTCTTCTTTCACAATTTCCATTACTTCAAGGCTTTTTCTAGTCAGTTTTTTTTGTCTGTTTAATCTACAGTAATTTACAGGCCCGTATTTAGGGGTCGGCTAGGGGGCTGAAGCCCTCACTAAAATGAAAAAATCTTTTGATCTATTGCCGCCGGCTACCTTTGGCGGCAATAGATCAAAGGTTTGGCGGCAATAGATCAAAGGTTAAAATTTTTCTGCCTTCACCAAAAAAATTTCCTGTATACGGGCTTAGTAATTTAAATATTTTAGTACTTGTCTTCCAGATGGATCAGATATGTCAGCTAATACTGTCAAGGAAATCTTATCAAATCCAAATTTCTCAAATATGAAAACCTTTCAATTGGTTGAAGTTCCGGATACTTTTGATGTTGAAGGGTTATTTGAATATTTAAAAGTAGGAAATTTTATTAATTACAATTTTGTTATTATTAATTATTTTTTAAGAGCCGGGATGATTTGTTTTGTATTCTTTATTTTTGCTTTGATATTTCTCCTGATTATCATGATCGTCTTCAAGTAATTATTGATGAACTTCTTTTAACTGAATCGCCAAGTTACCGCTTGCCTTTTATTGTTGTCCCAAATATGAATCCTGACACTCAAAATACATTGCTTCAACGCTTTAAAGATGATTGTAATCGTCATAATCTTAAACTTTACATTGTACCTGTATAATTTATTGATCTTCGATTTTTCGAACTAATAGAATAAAGAATTTGCATTTAACAAAGTGGCCAATTTTATACACAGATTGCATATGCAATTTTATACTTCGAATTATCTATAATTTTGGAAAAAGTGATTGATGTTATACGGATTCCACAATACTAGAGATGCCCTTAAGGCAGGTGTGTTCATTGTTATAAAATTTTAAAAAATTGATAGTCAGGAATTTCTCGATAATAAATTCCCAAGGATTTCATCGACAGATAGTTTTTGAATTTGTTAATTCTTAATGTAATTCTGATTATTTTTTACCCATTAATTTTTTTTCATTAATTAATTCGTATACTTTTTTTTGCTTCTTCATTGATTCATTTCATTGATGGAATTGAATTGGATTGATGGAAGAGCTGCAAAGGTATATGCAAATTTTTGTTTATTCTTTAATAACATTCTCTTTGGTTCAATATGTTTTCTTTGTCGATGAAATTCTTTTGTGAAAAAACTGAAGCAATCTGTTCAGTCGTTCAAAATGGGTTGCTCTCTTTCACTTTTGCGTCATTCATATTCTCCTTTCAAACGATGCTTTTCTCGTCGTCGTTCAAATGTTGCATGTTCTTCTTCAACTTCTGTTACAACTGCTTTACCACCTCCGATCTTCTTTGAAGGACCTGTTCGTCGCCAAGATTTTGTTTTACCTGATCCAATAATATAATATATTGCCAAAAATGCTTCAAATGCTCGAACATATCGAAAACTTGTAAAATCTTGCAAATATTTTTTTATTAAGAGACCATTAATTGTTATTTCTTGTACTCATTATTCGAAAGATGGATGGAATACTTGCTTAATTGATAAAAAAGGCTTGGAAAAATTTGATATGGATAAAATTCCAACAAAGATGCTTTGGTTATGGGATAGCAAACGTGATAGTAATAAAAATTGGTATGTTTTTTTTTATCAATGAAATATGCATGGCATTTTTTTAAAATACACTCTTTTTCAGCACTTCACCTGAACTAAGTGATGCACCAGCTTCTCTTTTTCCAATCAAAAGATTGATTCCTAAATTCTATCGAGTAGAAGCTCCTGCATTTCGATGGAATACCACTACATTTACTTTTGAAGAAATTGTATTTCTTGGTTCTCCAAATGCAGATAATATAATTTTACATCAAAGCATTGTTCAATATGAAAATGGTGCACCTGTTCAATTCGAAACTCTTCTTGCACAATTCCCATTGCTTCAATCTTTATGGTAGTAAGTTTTTCAGTTTTTTTTCATTTTTCTAATAAATGTTTTAAATATTTTAGTACTTGTCGTCCAGATGGATCAGATATTTCAACTAATACTGTCAAGGAACTCTTAGCAAATCCAAATTTCTCAAACATGGAATTTTTCCATTTACTCGAAATTCCTGATACCTTTGATGTTGAAAGTTTTTATGCTTATTTAAAGGTAAGCAATTTTAATTCATATTTTACTTATGATTCATTGCTGTTTATTTTAGATGATCTTTATTGCCTTCTCCATTTTCATGATGATATTTCTGATGCCTACCGTGAACGTGTTGAAGCAATTATTGATGAACTTCTTTCAACTGAATCAACTACCTTCCAATTTCCTAGTATTCATGTCCCAAATATGCATCCTGACACAAAAAATGCATTAGAGAAACGTGTTGAAGAAGATTGCAAACGTCGTAATTTTTCATTTTATTATGCTCGAACATAGTTTTCGATATGTTCGAGCATACTACTGTTGTCTCTTTGTAAATTTTTATCTGCTTCTTCTTTGTTTGTAAACTAATGGATTAAAAAATTAGAATTTAATAAAGTTGGCTTAATTTGGTAGAATATATTTGTCGTTCAATAAAATAATAAAAAGAAGTTAATTGCTAGAAGAGCTTTTTATCTTAATTGTTCAATAAAAAAGTTTCTGCAATTTTGTAAGTTTAGCTGTTTCAACATTTAAATTTTTTATGTTTGGAAGTTTTTTGATTAAATTCATCGCTAAATTGCAACATGTTGAAAGAGTTTTGTGGTTAATTGAATCAAACAAAACATTCACAAAAATTGCATTACGGTAGATATTTCTAAAAATAATTAATAAAAATATATTGTGGCTAGCAGCATGTAATCTGGGATTTATGCACCAAAGAATATCACATTTGGTTATTGAATGCATTCAAAGGGGGCCAAATGAATAGGCATAATAGATCCTCAAATTTCTGCAACCCTTTTCTCCTATGTATAACGAATTAAGTTTTATCTGCTCCAAAATAAAATCAAACTTTAAATTATTTTTAAAGTTACATCAGCTGCAAATTAGACCCAAAAAAAGAATATAAGCCCTAAATTTTTTGCTCATGGACAAAGATTATACTATAAACGTCGAAAGTACAACTTTGGACAACTTTTTCTAACCTCAAAAACATTGTTAAAATATTGCTTTTGTTTTTAAGTTTAATGCTGCCGTAATTACAGTATCCAGTATCTTTAACCTTGTGATATAAAAGATAATTTCATATTTATCTCCCTATCTCTTTACATAATGAGTTTAATTTATTATTAAAATACATTTCATTTCCTTCTTTCTCATGCTGATCATGAACATTAACTAACTTATCTTAGTTGATGAATGTGACATTTTTAAAACTAAATTAAAATGAAAATAATCAATGTCTATGATTTTAAAAAGTTCAGCTTTGATCCGCTGATCGACTTAATGGCCAAAAAATTAATAAAACATCATAATATGTATGCAAATCTCAGCGCTTTTCACTGCTGCAAATTATTGTAAAAATATGCAAATTTTTGTTTATTCTTCTTCAACTTTGCTTTCTTCATTGAAAATCATTGATAAATTTCATTTGTGAAAAACCTGAAGCAATCTGTTCAGTCGTTCAAAATGGGATGTTCTCTTTCATTTTTGCGTCACACATATTCTCTTTTCAAAAGATGTTTTACTCGCCGTCGTTCAAATGTTGCTCCAATCTATTTTGAAGGACCTGCTCGACGTCAATATTTTGATTTACCTGATCCAATCATGTATTATATTGCTAAGAATGCTTCATCTGCTATTGTCTATCGAAAACTTGTTCAATCATGTAAATACTTCTTCATCAAAAGACCATTGATTGTTATTTCTTGTTTTCATTATACAAAAGATGAATTTTACACATGCTTAATTGACAAAAAAGGTACTGAAAAATTTGATATGGAAAAAATTCCAACAAAGATGCTTTGGTTAACGGATAAATTTGTCAGCAATTGCAATTGGTATGTTCTCTTTTTAAATTTGTATTTTTTTGACATGGAATTCTCATTTTTTAGCGATCCAGTTCCATATACCTATGGATCAACTGTTCCTTGGACACTAAAACGATTGAACTCAAAATTTTCTCAAATTCAATCTTCTGGGATTACATTGGATTATAAAACATCTACTCTTGAAGAACTTGTATTTTTTGCTTCTCGGAGGGCAAAAAGTTTATGTTTACGTAGATGCATTGTTGAATATGAAAACGGTGAATCAGTTCAACTCGAAACTATTATTGCACAATTTCCATTGCTTATGAATTTTTTCCAGTAATTTTCTTAACTTTGATTATTTCTTAATAATAATTTTAATATTTCAGTCGTTGTCATCCAGATGAATCAGATGTTTCAACCAATACTGTCAAGGAACTCTTAGCAAATCCAAATTTCTCAAAAATTAAATTCTTCCATTTATTCGAAATCCCGGATACTTTTGATGTTGATAGTTTTTATACTTATTTGAAGGTGAGTTTTTCGTATTCATATTTTGCTTTATAATTAAATGATTTTATTTTAGAGCCGAGATGACTTCTTTTGTCTACTTCATTTTCGCGAAGATATCTCTGCTGAGTATCAAGAACGTCTTGAAGTAATTATTGATGAACTTCTTTCAACTGAATCAACAAGCTTCTGGTTTCCTTGTATTCGTGTCCCAAATTTGCATCCTGATACTTATATTGCATTAAGGAAACGTTTTGAAAAAGATTCTGAACGTCGTAATTATAAACATACTAGTTTCACTTGATAAATTTCTATTTGACTCCTCATTTCTTGTGAACTATTGGAATAAAAAAGAATTTAATAAAGTTGGTTTAATTTGGTAGAATGTATTTGTTATGCAATTAATTAATCATCTAAAACAATGCAGTCGGTGAGAATCACAAGACACTCAAACAACATAAAAAGACATCTATATTTCATGACAACAAAAAATGTTACAAAAAGGTAGGCAAAAAGAAAGACGGATTGTTTAGACGATTTTAGAATAAACTTCATCACTAGCGATCGCTAAATTATTGAATGAGTTTTGGTGCATCAGAAATTTGCTTGAATTAAACAAAACTTTCACGAAAATTATATTACAGTAGATGTCTTTAAAAATAAATAATGAAAAGTCCAGCTATTCGAGAAAGCAACCTTTCTCGAAAATAAAAAAAGTTTTTACATAGCTTTGGCAAAATGTTGATGAACGCCAACAGGCTTTTCAAAGTTTTTCTTTTTTGAAAATGCCGTGTTTTTAATTTACAAAATCCTGATCGTTTTTCTCTATTCTTTAAATCTTTTTTCTTTTTAATCTCTAAACTTTAATTTTTTCAGATCAAGAATGACAGCCGCAAACAATCGAAATCTTTTGGTTACCGTTTTTGGTGATTGCTTTATCACGATTACATCCAACAACATCCAAACTGGTGAAATCAAGAATAAAACTTTTCCATGTGAAAAAGTTGCAGAAATTATTGAACATCTTCCATTATTTGTTAATCTCAAAAATGTTAAAGCTATGCTCTTTCAAGTAAAACAAATTGAAGAAGTTCCATATTCTGAAGTATATGAATCCCGACAACGATGTAAAGAACTCTGTGAAAGAAATGGTATTGCTTATGCTTTTGAAGAAGAATACTATTTTCATGTTTTTGCTGCAATTTCTGAAATTAAACCTGCTGTTGATAATGGAGAAAGATTGTTGGTTGTGTTACATTGGCCTGAATATGTTCAACTCTTTTTGATGGGAAAGAAAAATGATGCATACTTTTTCATCGAAGAACGAAAAGCAACGAACAAAAAGCGAAAGTATTTGGCTGAATCTATGAAGGATTTGGAATTTGATAAAATGATTATCAAACATCAAGATTCTTTTACTCCGATGACAGACGTGGATTTATGCTTGCAAAGTTATAACCCAATGATTGCTGCTCCACATCCATTTGAACCGCAAAAGATTGAAGCTAGAAAGAATAAATTATTGTTGGAAAAGTTGAAGCATGTTATTGGTGAAAAGATCAATCCTTGGATTATTGCTCCAAAATCTTTGTACTCATATCAAATTCACATTGGCAAATCTTGTTTGATGGAAACTAACAAATTTGATGCTTTACCACTTGAAAAATGCCTCATCGTAGAAGTTAATCGTGATGAAAAGGCTGTCAAGAATAAGAATAAATTAAGTGTAAGTTCATTTAAGGGATGAGTAACATTGTAGGCAAAGTTAAGAAAATACATGCAACTTTAGTCATCTGTAATAATTGATTGTTTTCTTTGTTCCTTGATTACTGTAATTTACATTCACTGTTTTTTAGCTCAGTGTTAAATGTGATTTTCCTGAAACTTTTAATGAAATCGTTCAAGAAATTCGATTATCAACAATCAAAACAAAGAAAGCCAAAATCACTCTTAAAGTTGACGAAAATTTATTCCACGAATTCAAGATTGAACCAATCAAAGATGAAATGGAGGAAGAACAATCCTCAAAGAATGAAATGCCTCTTTCAAAGTATCCTGATGCACCTGAAAAAGCTCGAATGATCTTTGATAAACAAAGTTATGCTGTTTCTGTTTTTGCTGAAAGCAAAGAATATTACCTTTTGGATTCTGATAGTAAGTATCTTTACCGTAATCGAATGCATGTTTAAAAACTTTTGCTGTTATAGGTTTGCAAAAAACTCCTATCTATATTGGTTTTACAGAAAAGAAACCTGCTGTTGGAAAACATTCTTTGGAAACGCATGCAACAAAACCGAAGTTTGTGGTTTACGGTATGTATTTTTTGATTAGTTTATTACTACTTATGTTACCTCTTTCAGATATTATTAAGCTTTGTTCCGCTTCGTCATTGGATTGTATTGATCCAAATTGGAGATTTACTGTTTCCAAAGAAGAAGGACAATCATTAATGGTTAAAATGGAAACTCAAGAAGGTGAAAAAAGTTCAAGTGTTGGATTTTTGCTAGCAATTTTTTAAGAAATGGTAAACAAAGAATTTTTAAAGAAACTGGTGTGAAAATGGATAAACTTGAAATTGGTTTTAATGGATTTGCGGCAAATGAAATGTTGAAAGAGAATTTCAAGGAAGCTGCAGAACTTCTAAAAATTGATATTGAATTTGTTTAGGTTACTTTTGTTGTGGTTTTTTAAATAAATTTGATTAAATTGATGTGGTCTCGTACATTGATTTATTTGTTGTATTATTTGATCAATTTAATATTTACAAAGTTACTGCAGTTGGGAATCAAATTTGGGATGTACTTTTTTGCTGTTTTTTGAAATTTTTGTAAAAAAGATGTAGTTTAATGTGAGTAGATGAATATTGCATGTGTTTTTTTTAGATAAAAAATCTGTTCAGTTTGTTTTTTTGCCGCCGCTTCATTAGGTCATTTAGTCGTTGTTGGAAAAGAATTGGATTAATAGAAAAAATTTTTTGCAACAATATGCAAATTTTTGTTTATTCTTCAACAACAAGTTGATTCAATGATTTTCATTGATAATTTCATTTTACGAAAACTGGGACGATTTGTTCAGTCGTTTCAAAATGGGCAATTTTCTTTCTCTTCTTCGTCATTCAAATTCTCCTTTCAAACAATGCTTTTCTCGTCGTCGTTCAACGGATGCTCCAATCTACTTTGAAGGACCTGCTCATCGTCAAAATTTTGCTTTACCTGATCCAATCATGGATTATATCGCCAAGAATACTTCATCTGCTAATGCATATCGAAAACTTGTTTATTCCTGTAAATATTTCTTCATCAAGAATCCAAAGGTTGCAATTCCGTGTTTACATAAAACAAAAGATGGATGGAGCACTTGCTTATTTGACAAGAAAGGTTTTGAAAAATTTGATATGGAAAAAATTCCAGCAAAGCTTCTTTGGTTAGCTGTTAAATGTGGCAAAAAATGGTTTGTTCTCTTTTTATCGTTTTATTTGGTAATGTTTAACAGAGAATCGATTTTTTTGTAGCACTCCACCTGAAGATGCTGATGAACCATCTCCTCCTTCATCAATTAAAATGTGGATTCCCAAATTTTATCGAGTAGATGGAACTGCACTTTCTTTGAAAAATTCAATATTAACGTTTGAAGAATTTGTCTCTTTTGCTTCTCCGAATTTAAAAAAATTAAGTTTGCAAAATTGTATCATTCAATACGAAAATGGTGCACCTGTTCAACATGAATCTCTTATCGCACAATTTCCTTTGCTTGTGAATTTTACCTAGTAAGTTTTTCTGTTTCTTTTTCTTTTTTCTAATATAAGTTTAAATATTTCAGTTATTGTCGTCCAGATGGATCAGATATTTCAGCTAATACTGTGAAAGAACTCTTATCAAATCCGAATTTCTCAAATATGCAAAGTTTTTATTTACTCGAAATTCGTGATACATTTGATATTGAAAGTTTATTTGAATATTTAAAGGTAAGCTCATTTTTTTATTCTGAATTTTTATTTGTTGATTTTATTTTAGAGTCGGGATGATTTTTATTGTTGTCTTCGGTTTCGTGCGAATATTTCAGCTGATTATTGGGAACGTCTTCAAGTCATTATTGATGAAATTCTTTCAACTGAATCAACAAGCTATCGCTTTCCTTTCATTGTTATCCCAAATATGAATCCTAACACTTATTATGCAATAAAGAAACGTTTTGAAGAAGATTGTGCTCGTCGTAATCTTAATGCTAATATTAGTGATTTGTAAAAGTTTACTTTTGTCTTACTCTGTATTTTTGTCAACTAACAGAATTAAGAATTTTTATGTAATTAACGAATTTGTATAATTTAATATTTTTATTCTGACAAAAAAAGTTTGTTCTTTGAACTGATTATGAAATACCTTAAAAATACTTCTTTTGTAAACAAAAAAAACAAAAGTAAAAAGCGAAAATCCCTGAATATCAGTTATTTGCCGTTCGAGAACTTTCTTGCAAAATAAAAAAATGAATCAAATTAAAGATCTCTTTGAAGAAATTCATATTCAGGAATATCTGGATTACAAACTCCCAAGATTCCTCGCCCAAGTCTTCAGCAACTGATATTTTTTCTGTCCATATTTTATTTACTTTATTGGTACTGTAATGGTAAATAACTTTCAACCATCAATCTGTTTATTAATTATTGCATATATTTTTTTGTTTAACCTTCTTGAACTCCATTTTTTTCGGAGTTTCCACGGAAACGGAACATTTCTTATTTTCTTTGCTTCGCAACAACACTGGGTAATAACAGTTCCATCTTAATTTGTTACAGTAACCCGATAACCGGTTACTGCAACTGCTTCAAATAAGAAAAGTGCGGTTTCAACTGATTCTTAGAAAAAAATTGTTGTAGATGATAATGATTAAGAATCTCCAAAGAAGAAGAATCATCGAAATGTTGTATCATCTGATGATTTTACTGTTTAACTTAATTTATTTCTCATTTTTTTGTTTTTGCCTTGTGTACTTTTATTTACCTTCGTCACTCCAATAATTTTGTATTGTCCCAAAAAACGATTCTTAAAAAACTTTTTTTTTCACAATAATATCTTGAAATATATTGATGCCATAATATGACAAGTTTCAGATCAAAATAAACAATATTAAAATTTGTGAGATTCGCTGTATTTTTGTTTTGTTTGATTTTAATAGAATTGTCAAGTTTTTTATTTCTGAAATTTCAAAAATTTTACAAAAAAAACTATCTTTCGCATTCCGTTCTTCAATTGTAATGGTAATTTCTTTCTTTTTTTTATCGTAATTTTTCGCTGATTTGTTACGTTTTTTTCCTTTATTTATAAATTAAAAAAATACGTGTTTGCCAATTTTTTCATAAACAATTAAAATCTTGGTATTTCTATAAATATTTAAAAATTAAAAATTACTATAAATATTTACCAATGCTTACAAGGATTTTTAGGAAGGAATTTGTCTATAAATTATTGGATCCAATTAATTATGTTTTCCTCACTTTTTTATGCTTGAAATTACATGCAAATTTTTCTTTATTCTTCAAATCTCTCTCAATATGCTTTCTTCATCGACATTCATTGACAATTTTCATTTGTGAAAAAACTGAAGCAATCTGTTCAGTCGTTCAACATGGGCTGTCTTCTTTCAATTTTGCGTCGTTCAAAGTCATCTTTAAAGCGATATTTTCCACGTCGTCGTCCAGTATTCTTTGATGGACCTGTTTATCGTCAAGATTTTGCTTTACCTGATCCAATCATGGATTATATTGCCAAAAATGCTTCATCTGCTATTGCATATCGAAAACTTGTTCAATCCTGTAAATATTTCTTCATCAAGAATCCAATGGTTGTTATTCCTTGTTTACATCAATGCAGCACATGCTTAATTGGCAAGGAAGGATTTGAAAAATTTAATATGGAAAAAATTCCAACAAAGATGCTTTGGTTAACAAATAAATTTGTTCATAATTGGTATGTTTGTCTTTTAGTTTGTATTCTTTGACACAGAATTGGTGTTTTAGCGATCCGGTTCAACATGCTCATGGATCAACTGGTCCTTGTACACTAAAACAGTTGAAATCAAAATTTTCTCGAATTGAATCTGATGGGATTACAACGAATGATACTACGTTTACTCTGGAAGAACTTGTATTTTTCGCTTCTCGGTGTACAAAAAGTGTACATTTGGATAATTGTATTGTTCAATATGAAAATGGTGAATCAGTTCAACTTGAAACTCTTCTTGCACAATTTCCATTGCTTCAACGTTTAGTCTAGTGAGTTTATTCTTGTCTATTGAGCAAACAGTAACTATTAATATATTTTAGTACTTGTCATCCAGATGGTTCAAATATTTCAACCAATACTGTCAAAGAAATCTTATCAAATCCAAATTTCTCAAATATGAAAACCTTTCAATTGGTTGAAATTCCGGATACTTTTGATGTTGAAAGTTTATTTGAATATTTAAAGGTGAGTCATTTTTATTCATATTTTACATATGATTATCATAATTGGTTTCTTTATTTTAGACAAGAGATGATTTTTATTGTAGCCTTAATTTTCGTTCTGATATTGCTGCAGATTATCAAGAACGTCTTGAAGTAATTATTGATGAACTTCTTTCAACTGAATCAACAAGTTTTCGGGTTCCTTTTATTCAATTCCCAAATATGCATCCTGATACAAATAAAGCAATGATTCAACGTATTGAAGAAGATTTTAAGCGTCTTAATATTGAATATTCTATTGTCTCTTTATAAAGTTTTACTTTTGTCTTACGCTTCTTTCTTTTTTGCCAGCCAATAGAATAAATAATTCGCATTTATTAAATTTACCTAATTTGATGGGTTGTATACACTGTGAAAAATAAATCTACAAATATTTTGTCTACAAAAAAATAGACAAACATTTTTGGAACAAATTAAAGACAAAAAAATCTTTCGGAACAACGGAATTTAATGGGGCAAAACAAAAGTCAAAATACAGTATCCCAAGAACGCAGAACAAACAATCAGGCATATTTAGACCAGAAATGTTTTTTTTTGTATTCTTCGTTTTTGTTTTGCTATTTCTGATGAATATTTTGCTCGTCTCGAAGCCATTAGTGATTAACTTCTTTTAACTGAATCAACAAGCTTCGGGTTCTCTTTTTTTTCTTGTCTCAAATTTGCACCGTGACAAAAAATGCCATTGAATCAACGTTTTAAAGAAAATTGCGATCGTCGTAATCTAATATCAGAGGTGTGATTATGCAGTTATAAATTTTACAAGTTTTTGTATCAACAGACAGAATAAAAAATATTCGCGGATTTCGGTTGTTTGATTGATTTCTATTTAATTTTTGATTAAACGATCTAGAATATTGGAATAAGTAATTGATATTATGCGGATTGCACAACACCAAATATCCTAAATGTATGTAGTTGTGTTCATTGTTTCGAAAATGTTAGACAGTATGAAATTGATCTTCAAGAATATCTCAATAACAAACTCGCAAGAACTTCATCGACTGAAATTTTTTTGGGGATTTTATGTATTTTATCTTTACTGTAATTCTGAATATTTTTATTAATTATTGCATATTTTTTTGTTTAATTTTCTTGAACTCCATTTTTTAGAGTTTCCATGGAAACGAAACATTTCTTATTTTCTTTGCTTTCATTCAAAAACCCCTCTCTTCCACCGACCCCCGTCGTCCATTCTTTTTTTGATGCAAAAAGAAAAACAACAAAAGCCATGCTTGTTTTCTCCCTCTCTTTTTTTTCTTTCGGTCAAATGGTCAAAAATAGCCCTCTTCAACAGCAGCAGCAGCAAGCTGAAACACTTTTTTCCGTAAAAAATGCCCGCAAATTTTTTTCTTCATTTTTAGCAAAAAATATTTTTTATTAGTGTTTTTTGAGCTTTTATTCATTTTTTTTGTAAAAGTAATAATAAAAAGTATATTTCAGCAAAAAAAATTGTGTATGAATTTTTGATAGAAATTTTTTAGCAAGAATTTTGGATTTTATTTGAATTAAAAAGAATAGTATTTTTTATTTGTTTTGTTTCCAAAAATTCTTCAGAAGCAGTTGTAATCATTAAAACTTTACGCTTCTTTTTTTGATGGAAGTTTTGATGAGAAATTGTGAATGAATTCTTGAACAAAATTTTAGCTACTTTTTGCAGTTATTTTTTGTTTTCCATTTTTTCGAGTGTTTTTTTGCCTTTAAATATCCCTATAAATTTATAAACAAATGTTGCGATTCTGATTTTTAAAATCTATTTTTAAGGATTGTGAAGCAAATTTAAAATTTTACATCAAATTTTAGTCATGTTCAGAAGCTCCAAATTAGAAAGCCTCTCTCGAGAGACTGCTCCAAAGTCGACACCGGATATCCCAAAACTTCAAATGGAACTTTTACATGAAGAATCTGAACAAAAAGACAAAAATTCAAGTGATTTTTATCGAGTAAATTTTTTTTGAGATACTGTATTTGATAAAAAATTGAACACTACTTTCTAAAATGTGTTTACTGATTTTTTACGCTAACCTTTGCTTTTTTTCAGTTAACTGAAGATTCAGTTTCAACATTTATTCAAGAATTATTATTAATTATGGTTTCATCAAATTCAGGACAAGTTCGTTTTTATGCAAATTTACCCGAAAAATTGATTATTTTTAATTTTAAATTTATCTCTGAACAACAGTTTTAACAAATTAAAAACCTTTGATTATTAAACCCAGAAGCAAACTATTTTTTATTTGCCCCAACTTTCTTACTGTAACGATGATCTCTTCCCAAAATTTTTTCAATCCTTTTTTTAGTTAACAGAAACTCAATTAGCCCAACACAATGCCCATTTTGATAATTTACTGCCACATTCTGACCGAAGTTATGAGCGCCCAAAAACGCTGCCAATTGATTTTGAACATCAAACAAGTCAAAGTTTGTTTTTAAACTTGTTAAATATTTTATTTAAAAAAGATACTGTAGATTTACCACCAAAATCACCTCGAATAAGTTATGATCATCATTCATCTTTGCCAATTTCATATCGATTCAAGGTTGGTTTTGATTTTGATTTTTTGGGCAACAAATTTGAGCTAAGCTTGGTTAGATTCAATAAAAAATTTTTTAATCAAATTCTTATCAGCACCTACAGTAACCAGTTTTTGAAGTTTTTAAAATTACTAAACAAATATGTTCTTTGATAAAAACTTTAAAAATTATTAAAACATAAATTTTTCATTGTCTTTTTTTCATGTTTCTTTTCTTTGTTTCGCCTCTCTTTTTTTGCATTAAAAAATTGGAAACATTTTTGATTTTTGACAAGTGTAAAAAAGAATATGCAATCACCATCGTTTTTAATTGTCTCATTTATTATATTTTTTATTATTTTTTATTCCAACAAAAAATCTGTTAAAAAATTTTTTGCTGCTGCTTCATTGGGTCATTTTTTTTTGAAAGAATTGAATTGAATTGGATTGATGGAAGATCTGCAAAGGTACTTAAGAATGATTTTGATTTTGATGTTGATGGTTCTATTTTTGTTTTTGTTGCTGTGGGTTATAAGTTATTCCATTTAATTGCCTGCTCTGCCAGTCCAACTTGTTGGGGAGGATCAATGTCGTCAATGAAAAAAATAAAAAAATGTTGCCGTGACTTCCATCACCTAATTTTTTTTGAACTCAACAGTTTTTTTTCATAGCCTAAGGGGATAAAAGAGGAAGAGATCAAAGGAAAAACGGATATCCGATTGCGTTAGCTGCTTTTTTGCAGCCTAAAAAAGTTTATGTTTTTAAAGTTTTTTTTGAAAATGTAAGAAGAGAAAGAGAGACAAATGTGGCAATATAAAAAAGTAAGGGTAGCAAGCAGTGCCGTTGGTCATGCCGTCATCATTCTTCTTTCATTCAGCAATGTCGAGATGAAAATCCACTTGCCTGGATCCGAGTTAAAATTCACTTTGGTCGAAAACAAAAGAGAGATATCGATGTTGCCGCTGGCCACGGACCTCTAAAGTGCAGGGGCAAAAAAATTCAATTTTGCTTTTGATCAGACACGTTGAAAAAAGAATTTTAACCTAAAATTTATTGTATGTGTGTGTGTGTTTGAAACAGCTGTTACTTTTTTCTCTTTTGGCAAGTAGATAGATTTTTAGATTTTTCTCTCCCTCTCAATCTCAATATTTCACTCACTTGAAAAAAGAAGAAGAAGACCTGGAAAGAATTTTTATCCTTGCCCTTGCCCTTGTCTAGGTTCTCTCTCTTTATCTCTCTTGCTGACAGCCGTGAAAAAGATGAAGAAAAACAATGGCCCATCCGCTCTTGGATGATGTGATTTGATTTCTTCTTCTTTTTTTTCCAAGTCCGAGCGGCGATTTTATATCTCTCTTCTTTTATTTCCTTCCTTCTTTTTTCCTGTTGCCGCTGATCTCGTTTGTTTTAACAAAAAAAAATTTCTTTTTCCATCTTTTTGGACATTATTTTTCTTTCTGTTGTTTTTCTCGTCCATTTTAAAATTCCTTTTTTTAAATTCTTTTTCCGTTATTTTTAAATTCAATCTTTTCAAATCGATTTTATATATCTCCTGAGGGGAGATAATTCTGTTGTTGTTAATAAAAAACGTCTCTCTCTCTCTCTTTCTTTCGTTCGCTAATCGGGGTGGCAATAATTTTATCACCATCTTCACTTAACTATCTTTCTTCTTCTCTTTTTTATTATTTCATTTATTATCTTTTAATGGGATATTTCTTTCGTTAGTTTATGACTATGAATAATTATTTCTTTTTTTTTGAACGACTATGAATAACTTTTTTTTATGAGAACCTTTCTTTGAACGTCTACCTTTCTTCCGATTTTGTTTCTGTTCCGTGTTCTAACACACATAAGTTAACTTACAATTAGTAAGTAACAAGCAGGCGTTTAAAAAAGTTATGTCAGTGTCAAATTTAAAAATGTTGAAGTTTAACAAGATCAAAACAAACCGACACTTTTTTAAGTTTAGGATGAAAACTTGTTCAAAGGAGGAGGCGGTTTCTTTATTGTTCAAATCCCTGATTTTCATGTTTATGCATTAAGGTTTGTTCAGCACGAAACTGAAAATCAGGGTTTTTTGTCGAATCAAATTCATTAAAATCCTTTTTCGTTGTGAAACCAAATAAAGCAAACCGCCGCCTTTTTTAAACCTGAAAATGATGTACATTTTGCTTTTGGCATTTTTTAACCACTAAGGCGAAAATAATGTTTAACTAAAAATACACATTTTTTATATACTGGGAATTCAGCAGTAGATAAAAAAACGTGGTTGTTCACATCTCTTTTTTATCTTTTTTTTCAAAAACAATTTCTTTTTCCTTTTTTCAGAAATCTTCTGTTTTTCACATAATTGATCAAATAATTCAAGAATCTTCAAAAAAAAAATTCAAGATCTGCGGTCATTTGTTTGAAATAAATTTTTTTTTCATCATCTTTTTTTTCTGTCTTTTTTTCATCGACCTTAATTCTCTCTCTTTTTCTTATTTTAACTCTATGTTAAAGACAATTTATTTTTTCTAAAAAAATCATTACCAAAAAAAGTTGATTAAATTTTTTTTTGTTAAATGTTTTTTTCCCTTCATGATTTGATGATTTACGTGTTCTTTTTTAAATAAATTTAAAAAAAGAAGCGTGAAAGACTTTTTTAATGTCCATTTTTGGGAGAGTGTTAGTCATTTTTTGAAGTTGACGAGTTTTTTATTTTACGTTCGATTCTCGTAAAAATTTTTATATTTCATTTTTTTGACCACCTTGAATTTTTATTTTTTTCGATCTTTTTCGTGTTCTGTATTTTTTTGTCGTTGAATTTTATTCAAATTTTGTTAATATTATAGATTGGTAAAATCATTGTTATTTAATTATTGATTAAAAATTATTACTGTATTTTCGCCAATATTTCATTTTCAATCAAGATAAAAATTTGAATGCCGTTCAATAACTATTCCTTTCAAGAAAATTTTTGTTGTTGCCTTTCATGAACGGATATTATCGTACTGAGCAGGCAAGGCGACGCTTTCCATCACAGAATCGTCATCCCATTGACGTCTTCTCTGACGACACAGAATTTCATCAACCTTTACATCAACCCAACAATAGTTACAACAACAATAACAATAATACATTTTCACCAATTCGTGACCCAACCCCTTCATCCCCCCAAGGCACAGGACAATTTTATTCTGAATATCGATCTGGGAGATCTTCAGTTCCGGCACATTTACTAAATTCAAATAATTCTGAGCCACTTTTTAATCGAACTTATCCATCTCCAAATAATCAACAACAACGAATTCCATTTATTGAAGCAGCTTCAGATTTTGATTATCCTCTTACACCAAAACAAATATTAGATAATTTTCAAAAGCATCATCAACAAGCTTCTGATTGGGTTAGCAATAATAAACAGCCAGGGGCAAATAACACTTGGCAACCCCAAAAATTTGGTGGTGAACAACAACAAATTTTTGACAATTGGTCACAAGCAGGAGCTGCAGGAGTAGGAGCAAAACCACAATCTCATCATCTTCAACAACATCAGCAACAAGGCCAACAACAAGATAACAACACTCAATTAACAACAAAAGTTCCCTGGAGGCAAAATAATAAATTTCAATCGATTTCTGACAACTCTTCTTCAACAGCAGCAGCCTTGAGTAAGTAATCATTCTTCATCCCTTTTTTTTAATTTTTGGTTTTTATCTCTCTTTCCCTCAGGTTCTTTTTTCTCCTCCCTCTTTTTTTTCATTTAAAATTTTACTTTGAGTTGAAAAAAGAAACAACACCTGATGTCTTATAGGCAATAGTCGTCTAATTGATGATTTGTTAGCTCCTTATTCTCTTGAAACATCGTCCTCATCGTCGTCTTCCCATCAGCAGCAGCAGCAGCAAAACCAATCCCACCATTACCACCAGCAGCAGCAACAACAACATCAAATTCAACAAAATAATAATCTTCAACAACCTCGTTCAGCTATCAATTTTCGTAATCCACAACCATATTATCCATATCGGCGACCCTCAAGTGCATTAGCGGATCCATTTGTACATTCATCAAATAATTCAACAACCCTTTCAACAACTGTTCCATCAAGTAATCCATCAACTCAAAAGAAGGGTATTGTTGATCCACTACGACAACAAAATCGTGAACGAATTCAACCTTTGCATATTCGAAACCCTTTCAATAATTCAGATTCTGATCAGCAATCACAACAACCTCGACCAACACATCGAACATTTTCAGAACCAAATTCTCAACCCCCTCATACCCTTGATATTCTTTCTACTTCACTTTACGATCCAAATTCATCTTATTATTCTTCAAATCGACAACCCCAATCTCAACCCCAGCCTCAGCAGCAGCAACCCCAACAACCCCGACAATCTGATTATTTATTGAATAATAATAACAATAACAATAATAGTTTTCAAAAATCACATTTCTCAGATTCTGACGATATTTTTGATAGTAACGACGAAATGTCGAAATCAACAGCGAATTGGAAGAATTCATTCGCAGCGATGCGGGATCGATTTGGTTCAAAGGAACGAACCCCGGATGAATCAAATGACCTGCCCTTCGGGTTTGATCATTCTTATGCCTCAAATGGATCCTTAACAATGCCTCGAAGTCGTGGCCTTCTAAAATCTGCTTCACAATCAACAATTGGAAAAGTTGAACCTTCAAGGTTTGTTCTATTTAGATTTATGCAAATTTTTACAATTTTAAAATTAAAGGTCCTCTTCGCTGCTCCGAGAAGCAGTAATTAACAGGAGAGCTTCAGAAGCTCCAGATTTTATGCAAAATGGTTCATCAACTTTTGGTCGAAGGTCATCTGAGACCCCAGAACCAACAGCAAAACGTCCACTTGGAAATTTTTGGATTGAAACAGTTAAAAATCGACCCACTTCTCCTTCAATTCCTCGACTGCCGTATAAAATGACAACTGCCGCCGAGAGGCTCGAACAATTGCATGAACCAATCGATAATGGCAGCAGCAACAATGTCAATGGCAATAATGGTATTGATCGAAATAATTCAGATTATTACTCACCACAAACTAATGGAAGTAGCAGTTACAGTAATGTATTCAGGAAAAGTGCTCCAGAATCCGTGATACAAAGAAGGAATCAATTTGTTGAAACTTATTCCTCATCTCCCAAGAACAATGGATTTCCAGATAGCTCGACGTAAGAAAATTTGCATAATAGTTTGTTAAGTAGAAGAAAATTTGCATAAATTCGTTTTTGGTTATTCCACAAAATTTGCATAATTTTTTGTTCTACAAATGGAAATCTGCATAAACTCATTTTTTAGTCATTTTACAAAAATTTGCGTAATTTTTCTGGATTTTGGATATTCTTGTTTTGCTATTACATCATTCTCATCCAATTTTAGGCCATTTCCATCAGAGAGATATGTCTCTGAACGAAAAATTAATGGACATCCAAATTTTTCATCCCTTGATAATGCCGTAGCGGATTTGAAGCAAAATGCCGAAAAGCTATTTAATGATAGTCGAGGATGTGCCAGATTTCCAATTGGTGAATTTAATACACATCCATCATCAGCCCCAACAAAAAGATTAGGGATATTTACTGGGACTCGAATATCTCCACCTCGATATATTCCACCAACAACAATAAATGGACAACATTCACCATCCCCAGATTCCCTTTCGGGCGAGTCAAATACTTCCATTGCAAATTTACCCCATCCTCGCCCAAAACATAATATTCGAGAACAATTAATGAATGCTGGAATTTCAAGTAATACACATTTTGGGCCATATATGGGTCGTCGATCTGTTACCCCAAATTTTCCTGCACCAACTTCGGGATCGGTTGCTTCAAGGATTTCGGTATTTGAAAAAAGACCTGGAACTCCAACATTGCTGCAGTTGGCAAGTGCGAGTACAAGTTCAGATACCCCAGAACCTCCAAGATCCCCACTTTCCCCGCGGACTACAGTATACCGAACAAAACCAGTAATTCACATGGATATGAATGAAAATAATGGAACTTCTTCTTCAACTTCAGCAACAGTAATAAGAGGTGGAGCTATTTCACCAGAATACGATAATAAACATATTGCTACCGTATCCACTTCTGCAGCATTTCATTTTCCACATAAGGTTCGTTCAATTGGTTACTGTAACTTTTGTATATTTACATAAAACTAATAAAATTTTGCTTGCTTTTATTTAATTTTAACATTTTTTAACAATTAATTAACATTTTACATTTTTGAGGGGGTAATAATAAGATATTAATTATATTTGTTAGTTTTTTAACAAAAATAATTGAGTTTAAACAAATGTGTGTATTCAAGAGTGAAAATTATATTTTTACGTATATACAAAAAACAGTTAAACACATATTTACCACTCAAAATAAGCATATATTTGAGTGTGAAAAGAAAGAGAAAATCCGTTTAACAGCAACCTCAACTTTCAAGTGGCAATTTCTTCCTTCTTTTTCAAAAACTTCCTTGTATTTTTTCAAGATTTTTTTCTTTTTCAAAAAATTTCTTCAAGCATAACTTTCTTTTTTTTCGTGTGTTTTGTTTCACTCTTTTTTTAAAACCTAATAAAATTCAATTGTCTTTAAGTGTATCCCTTTCTTTTATCTCTCAGTTTTACCGTTTTTTTTGTTAAAAATCTGGAAAAAGAAACGGAAACTAAGTCAAAAAAATTACTGCAAGTCTTCTTTTTTCAAATTTTTCTCACATCATTCATTTCCTTATTTTTATTTCATTCATTTTTTACACTTGAAAAAATATATTATTACCAAGTAATATTTGTGTATGTGTTTAAAAAAAGATAATATAAAATTTTATTAAAGAAGGAAGGAAAAAAATGCCTTCTTTGAAAATTAACTTTTTTAAGGTTTCAATTTTTTGTTACGTTTTTTTCCGCGTCTTTTTTTAAGTCTTTTTTTGACAAAGAAAATGTAATTTTGTGAGTTTTTGCGTCTTTTTTGAAAAAGGTCATTTTCGTAGTCAAATTTTTTTATTATTATTTGACATTGTAGGATTTTTGTTAGGATGACTTTTACAAATTTTTATTATTACTTTTTTTTATTCAAAATTGATAGTGACTGATAAGTGTGTTTTTTGTGACTAACAATTGTAAGAAAATCTGCTTACTTTTGTTATTACAAATTTGACTAACTTTTTGCACTTTTTCCTTCTTTTCCTTCTTTTTTTGATGACGAATTGTTTTTTTTTGTTGCTGCTGCTCTTTTTTTGATCTCGAAATTTTATAAGAAAATTTGATTAAACTTTAGTATACTACTTTTTCAACTTTTTTTTGAAAGAGACAGATATGTCCAAACTTTTAGCCTCTTTTTTGAAAAAAATATTGCTTATTTAAAATAAAAAAAACAAGTTTGTTTTTTGACTGCCCAAAAAACATAGAGATGAACAAAAACAACAATAATAAACAAGCAATATTTTTTTTTGATAAAAACTTTTTTTCAATTTAAAATTTGAGGATTATAGTTCTTCTTCATCATCTTCGACTTGATGACTTAAGATTGTGTTCTTTAAAAAAAATTATAACTGTTTTAGACATGCTTGTTTATGAAATTTTTATGTTAGTTTTTAACATTTTTAAAAACTTTTTAAGATGTTTAAAAACGGAAGTGTTTTCTTGTCCTCTTTCATTCTGTCTTTTATCTATCTTTAAAATATTTATGTTTTGTAGTATTTCACGTTTTTTTTCTAATTTTTTATGGATGGTTGAATTAACTCTGTTTTTTTTTCTGGAGCCATGCCATGTAGTTTTTTTTATGTATTTGAATGTGGTTTTTTTTCTTCTTTTTTTTGTTAAATATTTCTTGGTAGGTCTGTTTTTCGTCATAGAATTATCAAAGTTGGAGGGATTGTTGAAGCATGAAAATGTTACATGACAATTTTTTTGGGAGGTGGTTTTTTTCATTTTTTGCACATCTACCTATCTACCGTAATCCATTACTTTTGGCAAATATAGATGTTCTTTGAATTTTGATATCAATGATCTTTTGAGGATTTACGATATCCTTTTTTTCACTTTGTTTCTGTTGAACATGTTCTAACATTTCACAGCTCCTTTTAAATTCTTTAGTCCTGTCATTTGTCGTCTGCCCTGAGGGCAGTGCCCTTCTTTAAACATTTTTAAAAGTTAAGCTTTTTTCTTTGTTTTATTCAAACAAACACTTGTATTTATATTCCGTGACTGGCTGGCACATGAAAAGAAAAGTGAAAAGTAATGAATGAAAATTTTGAAGGAAGACGTTACTCTTTCTTGTCTCAATGGTCTTCCTTTCTTGTGTCTCACATTGCCCACTATCGTTTTAGCGACCCAAGAAGTTCTGATAGTGTTAAAGATGATCGTGTTGAGAAAAATGAGCCTTCCTCTGCCTTTCTTTTTTTTCTTTCTTTTTTTGTCGCAGCAAAAAAAAAATAAGGCAGCTGAAGGCTCATTTTTCTCAACACGATCATCTTTAACACTATCAGAACTTCTTGGGTCGCTAATATGAAAGTGAAACGATAGTGTGCCGCCCTCTCATTGTTCTTCATTAATTTTTAAAGATGGTGGTGTCTAAGACCTTGTTATTCTTCTTCAAAGAAAACTGCCATGTTTTTTTCATAATTGTTTTTTGGAAAACAATTTTTTTATCCCTTTTGAAAAAAATGGAGTTAACTCTTTTCAGGCTTTAAAAATTACGTTAAATGCCTTTCTTAAATTTTTACGTAATTTTTGTAAATTTTTTAAAAACTTTAAAAATTTATTTAAAGATAATTATGAGATTTTTGTGATCTTCGATATTTGAAGTAATAGACGCAAAAAACTTGTGAGAGTTTATAGGTGTACTGTAATTAGGTAATATTGTTTGAAAATCTATTAAGGAATATACTTAAATGTGCATAATTTTGAGAAATTTTGTTTTTGTTTGGTGTATACTGTACTGAAATAAAAAGTATGATCTTTGGTTGAATAATAAAACAGTTTCGGGGGACAAAAACTTTAACAAGTTTTTGCAGCTTCCAAAAAATTGTTTTTTGCTGCTCTTTTTTGTTGTTTATTTTCTTTTTAAATAATTTACTTTTCTGACGGCAAAAAACAAAAGCAAGTACTTTATTTTGTAAGATTTTTGTGCTAGGTTGAATTCTTTTGAGGTCTTTAAAAATTTACAAAAATCTGTTTTTTTAATTTGCATAAAAATGTTTTTGCAAGGTTTCGTAGTTTTAATACCTAAAAGCATATAATTTATTTGCAAAGTTTTTTTGAATAAAAAAAGTTAGCGAAAACATTCTTTGAATGAAAAAAAGTTGTTGAATGCTTCTTTTTTGAAACGTATTTTTCTTCTCAAAATTAAATTAGTGCTTAATTCAACCTGTTACAAGCATGTTAATTGATACTTTTATACATATCTCTTTTTTTGATTCAAAGAAAAGTTGTCCTTATTTCTTTGACTTTTTTAAACAAATTTATTGCAATTTTTTAGTCCTTTTTTTATAAAAAAATATAAATAGAATTAACGTTTTTTATCCCTCCTCTCATCAATTAGCTGCCCGCCTTTGACAACTACCAAAAAAATTGTTACCCCCTCGAACAAGCAAAACTGAAAAAAACTAAAATTAATCGTTTTATATTAGTTTTTTTCCTTCCCTTTTCTTTGTAATTGAATATAATAAATTCTTTTCTAGAATTGTTTTTTTTTGAATTTTCATATTTATTAAAAAAAATTTAATTATTTGCGCGCACTTTTTTCTTTTTGATTTTTTTCGAAAAAAATTTGTTTCTTTTCGGACTTCTTTTTTTGATGCTTGAATCAAAGCAAAAAAAACGTGAAACCGTAAAAGCACATTTTTTTGTTGCTTCTGTTTCAAAGATTTTTTAAAACATTTTTTTATTAAACGAAAAAATCAGAAAAAAAAAGAAACATGAACGTGTTAGTTTCAATTTTATTTTTTTGGATGTTGAATGAATGAAATGAATTTTTTGCCTTGAAACCAGTTCAAGTATCCACTTTAGAGAAATTCATCCAAAAAATGAAAATAGTTTTGATTCTTTTCTTTTTATTTTGTAGAAAAGTAGTTCGGAGATGGACATAAAAGAAAAAGTAGAAGAAGAACAAATTTTTGATCCGCTTTAATATTTATGAGTGTCAGTGATTGAAATTAGTTTTTGGGAGAAATTTGAATATTGATTTTGATTGTTTGAGTTTGATGAAAACTGTGGGCAAGAAAATTGTGACCATCTCAGATTTTGTCATCGGCATTTTTTGAGTTTAAAACTTTGTATGAGTAAACCTTGTTGCCCATCAGTCAGCTGTTTTTTACCTTCCCCTTTCCTACCTAAGATTGATTCATAAAAAGTTTGTTGTTTTCCAAAATTACGGTAGTTGAAAAAACGGATATGACTTGTCATGTTTAATTTTTTTTCTTCTTTGATGTATCATTCATTCATTCTCATTCATCGATGTTGTTTTTTCCTTTCTTTTGCAAAATAAAAACAACGAAAGAACGGAAGTGTTCAAAAAGTTTTATTTTTACAAACTAGTCATTTCCGTTGTCTTCCTTCCTTTCGATCGTTTTTGTTTACAAAATTTTTTTCATGTCAAAGTTGTAATTTGTTGTTGTTCTTCTTGTTGATGACCCTGATTACAAAGATAATACCTATTTTGTTCGACCTTGTTTTACTTTCATTTTCTTCGATCTTTAACTTTTTGCAACATGTTGAAATTATTTTCCGCATATCTATTGCCTAAAAATTTGCATAGTGCTATCCTGCTATTTTGTAGTTAGTTTTTAGACTGCTATCATCACCTCTTTAAACTTTTATTTTAACAACAAATACTTATATGTGTTAAAACCCCTCTCTTCTCATTTCTTTCTCATCTTCAAAAATGAACTCAAAAAACTCAAAGAATTTTCTTCAAGTACTTCTTTTTGTTCTTCTTCAAAAAAAAACTTTTCATTTTCGTCATTTTTCGGTTGTCCTTAAAAATTTTAATGAAGTATTTAGAAAAAAAGCTTTTACTTTTCATTTTCATTTTCGTTCTTTCTTCTTTTTTCAAGAAGATCGTTTTTGGGATTGTTGGTTCCCGCGCAAAAATCCTAAATTATTTTTTCTTTTGTTTGATTTTTTAAAAATGCGCGAAAAACGGTTTTAAATCCTTTTTTCTTTAAAGAATTGTGTGAAATTTATGAAAATAGAAAAAAGAAAGAATTTTGATTAATTATGACAGATTTTTATGTTTTTAGAAAAATGAAAAAAAAGATGCGCTATTTTGGTTTAAAATTTGCAACAAGAAGAAGGAAGCTTTTTTAGTTTTTATGGTTTTTGAGTTTCGAAATAAATTATTTTTTAAGGTTTTTGGTCAAAGGTGAAACTTTTTTCACTTTTGTTTGAGCTTTTTGGAAGTGTTTTTTTGAGAATTTACTTTTCCAATAAAAGTATCCGTATTACTTTTTTTCATTGTGAAACATAAATAATAGGGTTCTTCTTATTTTGGCATGAAAAGAATAGTATAGAATGCCATTCAAGAAGATTTCCGTTTTAGTTTGAAATTGAACGTTTCAGAATTTTTGAAAGATTTAAAGGGAAGAAAAAAAGGTGAAAGATTTATTATTGAAAGCAATTTTCGGCTGCTTCTTTTTGTTTGAAATTGTCTTCGTTTTCTTTGAAGAAGGCGGCTTTAATCTTGTTTTTTATGTTTTTGGATTGAGTGATATACATGGATTTGTGAGAAGGGATAAATAAATATGTGTGAAAGTACTACTTTAATTTTTGCAAAAAGCTTAAAGTCTGTAATCAAAAAACCTAAATAAATTCATCAAGAAAGGTATCAATTTAGAATGCGCTTTTTAGAATTTTTTTTGAAGACAGCCGTTTTTTTTTTGCAAAAAAACACTTTTAAAAGATGTAATTTCCTTTTTTTCAACTTCTTCCTTTTTTGCATAATTTAGTTAAGCTATTTTTTGGGGTCGCTGCTGCTGCAAAAAGTTGATCTTTATCTTCTTCATTTTTTTGCTTTTGCTTTTTTTAATTTATTCAAGGAAACAAAGTTAGTTTCAATTTCTCTCTCTTTTTCTGTTTTGAGTCATCCTGAAAAAAAGTCTCATCATCATCTTTTTTTGAGAAGTCGATGTTCTTGCTGATGTTCTTCTTCTTGCACCCCAAAAAAAGAGGATGACTTTCACTTTTTTTTCTCTTTATTAAGTTTTAAAAAAATGTTTTTTTTGCAAAAAAAAAATTGGACCCCAAAGCAAAGGAATGGAGGGGAATAGCAATGACAAAATGTCAAATTTGCGTCACACGTTGCTTTCTTTTTTGTCATTCATCTTGATATTTGAAGGAGAAGAAGCATCTTCTTTTTTGTGGTAGATTTGCGGAGGATCTCCTTTGGGATTTTGAATAAAGAAGGAAGACAAGTTGGAAGTGATTTTATGCCACTTTTGAAAAAGTGCCAAACTGCGATAACCCAAAAAAGTTGTGCCATTCATAACTTTTTTAACACACAATTGTGTCAACTTATTTTTTTATCAATTTTTTTGGGGTGTTCGTTTCAAACTTGAAAAGTTCGAAGAATTGGATGCATTTTTTTCAAGGGCAAAGTTTTTGACGTGATTTTGACGACGAACAATAAAAAACATCATCTACCGTAATCTTCTTAAAAAATTGCAACAACAAAAAGATTGTTTTGTGGCTGGCCTTGACTGGTTTTTTCAACTTTTTTATTGTTGCAAATTAAGCTGCTTTTTTATGATTTTTTTCTTCTTCACAAAGAATATCATAGAAAATACGGATAATGTAACTTTAACGTTTTTTTATGGTTTTCGAGGTTTTTTTGATGTTTTTGTGTCAAATTTTTTTGGCTTTCAATAAAAAAGAAGAAGAAGATGAAAGTTGAGAATAAAAAATCTTCTTGTTTTTCTTTTCTTTTTTTTCGACGTTTACAATTTATGACTTTTTTTATTGTGAGGAAAATCCTATTTTAAAAACTTTGAAACATTATTTTTGATGGTTTTGAACAAGAAAAAAACGTGTCTCCGAAAAAAATGATTTTTTATGTAACAAAATTTTTGTGTTTTAATTTTAATTTTATGAAACTAGGGTAAAACTTTAATCTCATTATTTTGGGGAAAAGGGATAATTGTATTTTCGAAACTAAACGCAAATGTTTTTATTATAATAATAATAATTTTAGTGTTCTAGAATATCAATTATGGTTTAATTTTCAGTGAATCATAGGTGTTGTTGGACGTTGGTCATATGGGCAGTTTAGGGTTTTGTAATAGTTGCTTTATTTTTTCAGACATGTTTATTTGGACAAATAGACAAATAAAATTGATAGATAGAAGAAATTGTTATTTTTGTGAGAAAAGACATAATATTAATTTTAACAGATGAACATTGAATTTTTTGTATTTTTTTAATAGTTGAGAAAGTGATCATCTCCCCTGCTGCTGTTGCTGTCGCTGCTGTTTTTGTTTGTCTCCGTCTACATTTTTGCCGATTTGTTGATTGTCGATCGGCAAAAACAGCAGCAAAAAATTACAAAAGCTTTCAGACGCTTTTTTATTATTATTTAAAAATAATGGTTTTTCTTTAAAGCTTTTGATGTTTTTTTTCTTTTTAAACAAAAAAGCGTAAAATTTAGATAGAATAAAAACAATGTTTTAAAAAAATTCTTTTTTCATGCCTCTTTCAAATTTCCTGCTTCATTTTCCATTTTTGGTTTCTCGGGTTTTTTAAATAGAAAAAGGTATGTAAAAAAAGAAAGGGAACTCGTCATTGCCAAAATTAAATGTGCCGAAAATAAATAAAAAACTTGTTGTTGTTGCCAAAACTGCTGTGTGTGATTTTCATAAGAATTTTGTTGTGTTTTAAAGTATTTTTTCAAAAACGCTTAAATTTTAGGACAAATTACTGTAGATTTTTTGGACCTTGAAGGAAAACAAATTTTCTTTGTTTTTTTCATGGTTGAGGTTTTTTTAAAGTTTGACTAAAACTACCCATTTTGAATGAGAGTTTTTTCTTTGTCTTTTTCGAAGTCGTAAAAGTATAGTAATTTTTTATTGCGAAAATAAAGGTTTTAAAAAATTGCGGTAAAAAAAAGTGCCATACATTTTTGAAGGTCATTGTTTGATGACAAAAAGCATGGGTAAAATTCATTTGAAAAGTACAGATTAGTTTTTGGCCTTTTTGGGATTTAAACTTTTTTTTCTTTAAAGACTTGTTTATCGCAGTTGAAACATTTTCATTTTTTTTCTCTAACATTGAACTTTGGTATTGAAAATTTCTTAAGCTTTGAAAAATACGGTAGCCTTTTTTAATAGTTTAAAAAAAGCATGGCAAAATTGTAGGGGTTTTTTTTTTGAGATGTGAAAATAACAGCTTTCAATAAAAAATAGAAACAGCGGGAGAAAGTGAAAAGTTTGTGATGAAATAATTTTTTGTTTAGTCTTTTTAAAAAATAAGTGTTGATGTTGACGGTTGTGATGATGATGGTGGTGGGAAGGGAAATTGGTTTTGAAAAGCTAAAATTGGTAGTTAGCTGTGAAAAAAAGAATGAGATTGAATGGTGTTAAAATTGGAAATATCCGGTTTGTTAAAAATCATCAAATTTTTTTTGATGGTAGTTTTTAGTTTTTGTTAAAGCAATGTTTTGGTTTGGTGGGCTTAGTCTTGTGATAAAGTGGATCAGATAAAACGGATATCGGGGTATCCATAATGGTAGTGTTGGCATGTGATCTTGGTTTGAAATGCTTCAAAACTGCATTTTTAAATTTTTCTTTAAAGTTGTTTCATTTCTCAATTTTTTCGATGCAAACTTGTGCAATTTTGTTATTTCGTTGATCACTTTTCGGCTATTTTTTATCACTTAATTAATGCATCAATTTCCCTCAACACTTTTTTAAATTTACTGATAAATCCTAGCATTTGAATAAAATTATTTCAAAATCACATCATCAAAATTCCAAAAATACAAAAAACAAAGCTTTATGTTTTTTTTATTCTTAAAAATTGTTGTTTTTTATATTTCTTTTGTTCGAAGAATTACGTTTGTTTTCACCTTTCTTGAAGCAAAAGGCCGCCTTATCAAAACTTTAAAATAATTGAAGCCAAAACAAAAAAGGCCAAAAGTGATGATGAATTAGTGTTAATATTAGTTTTCAAGCAATGCTTGTTCGATACCTTTTATGAAGCATTTTTTGGTGTGTGATACCCTCCCTTCATGATGTTGATTTTGATGTTGATTGAGGAAGTAGCAGCAATCACTAATTTATGGCCATCATAAAAAACCATAACACTTTTTTTCGCCTTTTTTGAAATTCTTTGCAAAAAAACAAAAGTATTATTTTGTTTTTGTCAGTGATTTTTTTTGTTGAAAGTCTGTCAATTTTTTCCATGTCGTCGTTTTTTTCGGAGTCATAAAAATCACATAAATTTATTGCTTTTTTTCCTTTCTTTCGAATTTCTTTTTTTGATTTGTCTGTTTCGGTAGTAGTTTTTGATGGCAAATTTTGATTTATTCATTCTTTTTTTCTATTACCCGAGATAGACCACCAGTAAGAAAATTTTTGGAGATGATTTGTTGGTGTCAAAAAGTTTGCATTAGGTTTTGTTGGGTTTAAAAACCTTTAAAATTTTTATGAAAAAGAAAAATGGGGTTAAATAAGGGTTTAAAATAGAAAACTTTTTTGAATGGGTTTAAAATCGAATGTGATTGAATAGAAGGATTTTGGTCAATTTTGGATCAAAAGACATGAAAAGTTTGATGTAGTTTTTTTCCATTCTTGATTATCAGAATTAGCATAATCTGTTGTTGTGATAGTAGTTTTAAAGTTTGGACAACTTGTTTTGATTTTTAATTTTAAATTTCTATTTTATTGACAGGTAGCATTTGAATAAAAAAATGGCTACTGCTTTTTTGTGATCAATGTTATCATTGATCAGTGATAAGGTAACTCTAAAACTATGATGATGACAAAGAGCAATGAGTTTAATTTGAGGGTATTAGCTTCCCACACTTTTTTCCTCTGTGATTCAGCATTGCTTTTCTTTCTTTCATCTTTTTTTCTACCTTTTTTTCCCTGACCTTTCTTTTTTGTTTCTTCGGTTGTTTGTGTTCGGCCAAACCCGAACACATTCTTTTTTTTTTTTGATTTTTGTCTTTACCTCCTTCAAGTCAAAAATATGACGAAAAAAGAAGAAAATCTTTTAATTACACCACCACAAAATAATTTTTATGCTTTTTTTCAAAACTTTGAGACAGAGAAAAGAAGAAGAAAAGTGACCCATGTCCATTTTATTATTATATTATTAATATTATTTGTTGCTCACCTCTCTTTTTCTTCTCTGTCTCAGTTCGATCATTCATTTCATTCATTCATTCATTCAGTCAAAGCTTGCTTCAATAACAAAAAACCTTGGGTCAAAAAAGAGAAATAAGCAAAAAAAGTGAAAGTGAGACGTCGGCTGGCAGCAACAGCAAGAAAGAATTGCACTTTTTTTTCGATCAAAATTTGCTTGCTTTTTTGAAACACCTGTTGTTGTTCCCGATATTATTTTAGGACTGAACGGGGCTATTTTTTTCTCTGTCTTTGTCGGTGATGGTGATTTTTATTAGCTTTTGCTCTTTTTAAATATATATGTAAAATGTCTATGTACAAACATTCCTATTTCAATCTTCTTCTTTTTTTCTTTATGTTTCTACAAAGTAGAAAGAGAGACATAAATGATGACAACAACGTTTCGGAATGCTTAGTTCTTCTTCTTTCTTCTTTGCTTACTTGCGCTTTTATTTTATGAAAATTTACTACTACTACTCTTGGACTTGCTGCAGCTGCAACAGCATCGTCACCGGCGATCTGGCGATTTTTTGTTTGTCTTTTTTGTCCTTCTTCAACTTCTTCGTCATTTTCCCGCATTTTTTCATTAACTTCTTCGTCATCACCCCAAAAACAAAGAAAAAGCTTTTCAACTTCAAAAAATGCAAATTGATCGCATCGATATCCATCCGATCTCAAATATCCCCTCAGGGACATTAATTTTTTGGCACAATTTTTTTTGATATATCCAAATTTCTCACCCCTTTAAAACTTTGATGACAGCTGCTGCTAAAAATATTTTCTTTACTCTTCTTTTTTTCTATTTAATTTTATGCTTTTTAACAAAAAAAAGTATGTAAAAAAGAATTTTTGGTGTTAGTACTGGTCATTAAAAAAAGGGGGTTTTGTGTCCTCAATGAAAAACACATATAGCATATGTCATCCCATTGCTAAAATTCCAAAAGGTTTTTGTCAATGAATAATGCTCTCTCTCTTTTTTATATAGCTTGCTAATAGCTAACCTAAGGAATTTGATCTTTCTTTTTCTTTGACTTATCTTTCTTTGACTTTAGCTTTAGATTAGACTTTGGCGAGTAAGATGTATGGCACCGACAAAAATCAAAGCGATTGAAACATTTATCTGTCTTCAAATTTTTTTCGGTTGTAAGGTTTTTCTCAAAAAAAAACATGAATGTATCTTTTTTTATTACGATTTTTTGTTTGTTGATGTTTTTCAAAGAATGATTTCATTTTAATCTTTTACAAGTGACAGCTTCAAGTGTTTTGACACTGCTTTTTTTCATCCAAAAACATTCGCGTTAAGAAAAAAAGTGATAGTAATTCAAAATTTTAACATTTGACTTTTTCGATTACTATCACATTTTTTTTGTTTTCGATGTTGTACTTTTTCTTTGTTCTTTAAAAATCAAAAATATGTCTATTATTTTTTATTTACTTCTTTAACCTTCTTTTAGATTAAATATATTTTTGTCATTCTTTAAATATTTTTATCATTTTTGATGAAAGAGGAGAGAATTAATACCTTTTCCACTCTTTCCCCTTCTTCTTTTAAATCCTTTAATCAGTTCATTTTTGTCAAATTTTCTTATAATACTTTGTTCTTAACGGAAGCACCTTCTTCATCATCCGATTGTTTCTTGCACTTTTTTCTTTTTAATATTGTTTAAATCGATTTCAACTCATTTTTGATTCAGTTTTTTGATGATGATGACTTTTAAGTGTTAAAATAGAAGTGTAAAGTTTACTTTTACCTATCTGCTGATTTTGTACAAATCAGTTTAAAACTTTATTAAGCCCAAAAAGTTAATGTGTCAGTTTTCTTTGTTTCAAAAATACGCTTTTCAACATTTTTTTGTTTTTAAAGATCGAATTTCTTAAACTTTGTTTTTTTTGTTCGCGCCTTTTTGGCATTTTCACTTCTCTTTCAATAGGTGTAAAAACGTTGTAGTAAATATGTATAGAAATTTCAACACTTATTGACACCTAAATTTTAGGCTAGATTTTTCCAATATGAGAATTTTTAGAGAAAACAGAATTAATGATTTTTTTGTTTGTTGCATTTTTTCTTTATAATTTTCAATGTAAAACCAAAACGAAAACATCGCCGTTAAGTCTGGAAATATTTAATTCTAAAGCTTTTTTTATGTTCGTTTTTTTTCGTATTTTTCTCATTGTTGCCTTTTTCTTTATTTTATTTATGTATGTTTTTATTTTGTTAATTGTTGCGCCATTTTTTCCCTTTCTTTTTCTATTTTTATGATCCATGCTTTTAGGCAATAGAAAAAAATTGAAGCATAAAGGCGTGTGATTTTTTTTATTGATGGCGAGGTCGTTGACGTAGTTGTTGATGGAAATATCATAAAAGAAAAGGGAAGGATCAAAGGTTCTGCTTTCGGGAAAGCTTTGATCTTTCTTCCCTCTGGGTATAATAGTTTTTGTAGAAATCAGTAACTTTGAAGTAATTGGAAATTTTTTAGGCCTTTTTAATGATCCAAAAAATATTAGAAATCGTACTTAAATATGTCTTGAATTTGTTCCTTCCGTTTTAAATTAGTCAATTTCTTTCTTTTTCCGATTTTTTTAAAGAGTAAATTTTAACAACAGATGTTAGCATCCGCTCCGACAAATATGCGCTAACAAATCACCTTCCAAAAAGCTGTATTTTCAACAAAAAAATCATAACTTTTTTAACGATTGGTCAGTCAATATTTTATTTAAGTCTAGTTTTTTCCCTTCTGCTATCCTAATAGCTGCTAGCAAATAACTTTCTTCAAAAAAACGAAAGTAGAAAAATGAAGATATCATTCCTGAAGGGAAAGAAAAAAGGATTGACGGAATATAATTTTTTTTTGTTTCAAGAAGACAAAAAAGTATGATTTCATGCTTTTTTTCTTGCACCGCGCATCAAACCATCAGCAGCAGCAGCAGGAGCAGCAAGTCCGATGAAAGCAGCCTCCAAAAACAGTTACAGCAGCAGCAGCCATCAACAAATAACATCATCTTTCCAGCAGCAGCCATTGAATAATGATGATGATTTTTGCGATAAGCTCTTTTTTTTTAAAACTTTTGACAGAAAATCAAATTTGCGCTTTTCAAAGCTTTTTCTTTCTTGGATAACCATAATTTTTTTTGTCTTTCATCTTTTTTATTACCATCAAACTGTGTAATACTTTTTGGTTAAAAAAATTTCATGAGTTTTAATGTTAGCTTTTTTTACAGTAAACTAAATAAAACTAGTTTTATCAATAATAGTTTTTTCTTAAGCTTCCTGTTTCTCTCATTTATGCGTATGTGTTTGTTAAGTGTTAAGCGCGGCTAAAAAGAAGAACCTCTCTCTTTTTTGTATTAATATTATAGGTAGGTGACTTGACTAGTACTAGTTAGTTAGCTAGTTAGCTAGCTGATGGGTATTGGAATGAAAGGAAAAGTTATCGGAGTGTAGTGGTGATGGTAGTATACTCAAGTGTAAGAAGATGAAGAAGATCATTGATTGAATGTTGTAATATATTTTTTCCTGTCTTTTTTCTCGCTGTAGATAGTTTTTGTGAGAATTTTTTTGATGATTGTTTAATTTTAATTGTTGGAATTCGAAGTATTACTTTTTCTAGTTTTTTGTTTTTGATTCTCAGAACAGAAGGGAGCCTTATTTTTTAAAGACAGTAATTTTTTGGTGTTTAATGACCCTTTAAAAATATGGATTAGTTTTAATTTTCTTTTTCTTAAAGACAAAAAACAAAATTACTTTCACTTTTATGTTGTTCCTCTTTTTCGTTCAGGATTTCTTCAAAAAAACAACTTAAAAACTAATAACTTTTGTTTTTCTACGTCATAATATTTTTTTTGTTTAAATCATAAAACTTTGTTTTTGGAAAAGCAAACGTATTTTTTTGCAAAGAATAGAATTTTTTTAAATTTATGCATTGTCAGGTGATGATGGCAATTTTTATGAGTGAGAAAAACCGAAAAAGAAAAGCTTAAGCCTTGTGGCTATTTTTATAAGTGTGTCTGGGATAATCTCTTGAATGGTTCATGAATGCAAGTTTTTTGTTGAAGAAAGAAAAAAAAGTTTCAACAAACTGATGCAAAAGTTTTTGGAAAAGTGTTTTTTGAATGGCACTTTTTTAAGGGTGGCATATCTTTCTTATCTGTTTTTGTGGATCTTGATAGCTTCTTTGTTTATTTTTTGTTTGTTTTGTTAGCTGTCAAACAATTTATGCCTTAGTAGCTTTTTGGATTGGATTTAAAGTGGATATATTGGATATAGGATAGAAATAAATCCAAAGATTGAATTCAAATAGAAGAAGAACGGTGGTATTAGAATTACGTTTTTGTTATTATTTTTGCAAAAAATTTTTTACCGTTATTATTTGTTCCGGCATATCTTTTTTCTTTCCCATTTTTCCAGAAAAAAGCAATGTAAACATATTGCATTTTTTACACTTTCACATTCTTGAATTTTAACAATCAGGACATTATTAAACTTCCCATTGACATCATGATTTTCTCCATTCTTTTTTCCTGATTATCAGGCCTGTTAAAAAATACAATATAAAAAGCTGTTAAAAATTTTTTTATTCTAATCATTTCTTTCCCATAAATATTGCCACCCCAATAAATAAAAGCAAAGTCCATGTTTTTTTGTAATTTTTTATTGTTGCTTCATTCTTTTCCCTTTTCTTTTTTCTTTCTTGTTTCATCCTTTCAAATATTTATTATTCAACCATAAATAAAAAAAATTACGATGCAACCAAAAAAAATAACGACGTAAAAAAATAGAAAAGGTTGTTATTTTTCAAGGATAAATAAAACGTACCTATTTTTTCCGCATAAAAAATTCATGTTTGTAAATTTTTTTGTCTTCATCATAAAAATTTTTGGTCTTAAAAAATTCATGTCTAATTTTTTTTGGCATTTTTAAAGGACATTTTTGGCATTTCTGAAAACTTTTTTATGAAATCGAAAGTTTTAATTTATTCTCGCGAATTTCTTAAACGGATTTTCTTTTTTTAATTTTAATTAAGTGTTAAATATTTTCTAGAGCTTTAAAGCTAAATTATTAAATTATCCCAGTGCAATTCAACCCCCTATCAAATTTTATATGTAGTTATATTAAAGCTTTTTGGCGGCTTTTTTGGATTCTTGCAGCGAAAATAAACAATTATTACAAATTACTACTTACCGTAATCAGCTATGGCAGCAGTTTTATCAATTTCACATAAAACTGATTCACAATGGTTAAATAATAATTCTAATAATACTTCTTCTTCAACAACGTCTTCTACAGTAATCCAAGATGGAGTAGTAGAAGAGAAAGAAGATAATATTATTATTAGTGATTTAACAGATTCTGTTGATGATCTTGGAAAACTTTTATCTTCAACAGCAAATATGCAAATTTGGGAACCAACAAAGAATCGATTTCCACTTGTTGTTGATGAACCAAAACCTCATTCATCAATGAATCCATCAACAGACGAACAAGAAGAATATGAACAAATTGGTGGAGATGGAAAAGAAGAAGAAGGAGTTGTATATTACAGTAGCCGAGCCTCCACTTCATCATCTGAAGATTCATCCGGTGTTGATTCAGTTGTTGGAACACCAACAAGTCAATCAACAGATGAATTTATTTGGAATTCCTCGACAAATACCAATTCAACAACCCCTCCATCAACGACTCCAACAACATCCACAACTTTGGCAGTTCTTCGAGAAAAACGACCTTCATCAGTTTCGGCGACAGCAGATGATCGAAGATGGTCATCAATTTCAACCCGACCAGGAGATGCCGCAAATTGTGATTGTACTTCAATGGCATTTTCATCTCTTCGATCCTCAAAATCCAAACGAAAAATTAAAGCTTTAAAAGAGAAAGAAGAAGCATATCAAAAAGCACCTCCAGATTCCCCAGATTCTGGAGTGGATTCTTCATCATCCCATAGCAGTCAAGATGGTGCAGGATTATCACCAGAAAAGATAAAACCAAAGAAAAATTCTGCAACACTTTTCCTTCCAAAATCACCTCAAAAACATTCAACAAGTCCACGAAAATCAAATTTATCATTATTCTTGGATTCATTCATGTATAAAATGTTTCGAGTTCAAAGAAGCAACAACAATAACAATAATAGCAGCAACAAAAATAATGGAAAAAATATTAAAAATCTTAAAATTATTACAAATGGTGATAGCAGTGATAAAAATGATAAGAAAGATTCAATGATTAAGGTTCGAAATTGCTTTTTGTTAGATTTCAAAAAAAGATTACTGTAACTGATAGTTATTAGGAAAAAGATTACTATAGCTGATAGTAATTATCAAAGGGTTACTGTAGCTGAAAGTAACTGGAGTTAAAATTACTGTAACTGACAGTAATAATAATTACTGTACCTCAAAATATTTTTAACCCCTGGGGGCATTTTAACTAACCAAGCTTTGATCTAATATTTGTTTGCTGTTTTTTTACCATTACCGTAATCTCATTCTAATAAATATTCAAATTTCAGAACAATGGTGGCAATTACAGTCCGAGATGGCGTGATGATCCAACTGATGAAGCTTCTCCACTTTCTCGAAATCTCCCATCCAATAGTTTCTTCAATAATCGTCACAATTCCGCCAATGACCAACAACCATCAACCCCAAGAAGTGGTGGAAATCGTGTTGGGACTCCAATCATTCCATCAATTTCACCCCTTACAAAGCTCAATCTTGACAATTATGAAGATGCTGCAATTTTGAATAATTCTGTCTTTACAACAATTCACACTTCTGAACCTGTTGTAACAATTGACCTTAAAACAACTTCACCACTTTCAAAACCAACTCCATCAACCCTTTCATCAACCCATTCATCAACTCCAAAATCTTCTTCAATCCTTCCACCACTGCTACCGTATCACTCAAAAATTGCTGGAAAACTTTCACATGTTCCAAGATTTCATTTTCCTTCTGGGAAACCAATTTCAAAAGCTGAAAATGATGCAACTTTAACCAAAATTGAAGGCATTTTTTCATCTCGTCCACAACAAGTTTTACGTCCAAGAGATTTTGATGAAGTCTGCCGAAAAATGGCCCTTCCAGTTTATACCAAGCGAGCTGTCTATGAAGCTGTATGCCAATGTTCAAGGCTTCCAGCAGGCGATAATCCAGATGTATCATTTAATCAATTTGTTACTTTTTGGAATGAGTAAGTCTCGTTTAAATTTGAAGTTTTAAAGATTACGGTAGTTTAAGATGTTAAAGTTTACAAGGTATTGTAGTTAGAGATATTTAGTTTTTGAGATTACTGTAATTTTAATAACTGTTTTGAAAATTTACTGTAGTTAAAAGTTAAATTTTTTTGATTACTGTAGTTCATAAAAATTGATTACGGTAACTACAGTAGCCCTTCTGCTAGCCAGATTCAGATTTTTCTTAGCACGAAAAAACTCGAAAGAATTTTTTGACTTCAAAAAATAAAAATTTTTCAAGTGTTTTTTGTGTTTCGAAAATGTTGAACATGTCTTGTCTACTGTACTTAATTAAATATGCATTAATTTTTAGATTAATCCAAAAGAATCATGATGAAGCTTCTCGATTCATTTTCACGCTAGCAGTTGCAAAAACGGGTTTACCAGGTCGAACATATTTGGAGAAGGAAGATTTCCATTCAATTCTTTATGATCTTATTTCAACTTATCCTGGCCTAAATTTCCTCATTGATTCAACACTTTTTCATGCTCGATATGTTGAAGTTGTTGTTGTAAGAATCTTCTGGAATGTAAATCGTTCATGGAGTGGAAGAATAACAGCTCATGAACTTCGAAAATCAAATTTCCTTCAAACTATGCATCTTTTGGAAGAAATTGATGATATCAATAAAATCACCGATTACTTTTCATATGAACATTTTTATGTTACTTATTGTAAATTTTGGGAATTAGATTTTGATCATGATATGATAATTTCAAGAGAAGATATGAAAAATCATTGTGATGGAGCTATGACGAATATGATAATTGATAGAATTTTCTCGAATGCTGTTAATCGATATCCTTCAAAGAAGCCTGCAACAACACGACGCGGACCAGTTCGAGAAGAAAAAATTGAAACAGTTGGATTTGAAGAATTTGTGGCTTTCCTTCTTGCAGAAGAAGATAAACGTCATCCAATTTCTATTGAATATTGGTTTCGATGCATTGATTTAGATGGTGATGGAATTATTTCTATGTATGAAATGGAACTCTTTTACAATGATATGATTGAAAAAATTCATGCAAAAAGTTATGAAACTCTGGAATTTAGTGATGTTGTAAATCAGGTTTGTCCATTATAGGGTTACAGTATGCTTACCATAAATATTGTTGTTTTAGTTGTATGATCTTGTGTCACCTGAAGATCCAAAAACTATTACCTTGAGAGATCTAAAACGTTGTGGACTTGCTCATCGATTCTTTAATACTTTTGTCAATTATCTCAAATATCTTGAACAAGAATCTGCAGATGGTGAACGAGCAACTGTTAAGGTACGTTTTTTTGTAACTTTTTGAGCAATTTTTTTTTAAAACCAAATTGCTCAAATTTTTTGAAGAAGGATACTGTAGGTGTGTTTACATAATTTTGTGTTGGTGGATTACGGTAGTTCGTAACATCATTCAAATTACAGTAACACGCCTACAGTATCCTTTTCAACAAATTTTACCAAAAAGGGTCAAATAGTTTTGGGGCAATTAAAAACTTTACAAAAAGCTACAACAACTACAGTATCCAAATTTACTTAAACTTATCATTCCAATTTTTAGATGAATGGTGACAAAGAATTATCAGATTGGGAGAAATTCTGTGCTGTTGAATATGAAATTTTGTTGACCGAAACTGAAGATGAAGACAATCATGACACATAGTAAGTTCTTTTTTACCTTATCAACACCCATTTATCGATTTTTTTCAGTAATCTTGTTCTTGATGATGAAGTAAATTTATTTGATACCAATGATACTTTGCATGATTAAACTACATTATTTTGTTAATACTTTTTTTGTAAAATTTCTATTGTTGCTGTATTTGTTTAAATTATTTGATGTACATTACGGTAGTTGTTGAAGTAGCTGTGTGTAAATTTTAACAACAACAACACAAACTTCAAAGCACCGGAAGAACCAAATTATGTCTTTGATTCAAAAAAATGCTATATTTTAATTGCTCATGCCCTGCGTATGTGTATGTTTATCAGTGTTCCATTTGACGCTGACTTCGTCAACAATAATAATGGCTGTTAATCATCAACCCTCCCACATAAATAAATTTTTTTCCTATCAAAAAAAATTAACTGTAATAAGCAATAATTATAGCATCTCTCTCCAATTTTAAATAAAACGGATTCATTTTTCTTGTTGCTCATTTTTAATTTTTAAAAAATACTTTATAGTAATAAAATTTCTTTCTTTGATTGTTTCTAGTCTTTTATTATTATTTTTTTTGTTTATCCTACTAAAATCCTATAAATATATATATTTTCCCTGCAGGGGTTCCTGTTATGAAATATTTTTAAGCAATGATAAATTTTTTTCTTTAAACTTTGTTTTTTTTGTATTTTTATGTTGAAAGAAGAACTAACGTGTAAAAAAATTGAATAAAGTCTATTTTAAAATATTCAAGTTTTTTTGCTGCACTTTTTTGGTTGAAAGGATACATAAAATTTTTACAAAGTTGATGATTTCGAAATATGCAGCTATTAAAAAAAACAAATGAAAAATGAGAGAGAGAAAAAGAGAGAGCCGCCTTTGACATTTTGGACATTAGCTGAGGTCGGGGAAGGACAACGACCTCAAATTGTAGCAGTCGCAGCAGTGGTTGTCGGTGTTGCTGTTATATAACTCGGACAGTTAGAAGATGACGACGTTGATGATGATGCACTTGCTATGCATTATTTGTCTTCTTTTTCTCTCTTCTCATTTTCAATGTTAATGCAACCACCGATATATACATTTTTATTGGCTTTTTTACACCGGGGTACTTTTTTTTGCAGCAGCAGCGGTAGAAAAAAAACAAAAAAAAGTAGCGCTCAATGTCTCCTCCTTCTTTTTCTGTTTAGGGTCATTTTCTTCTTCTTCCATCCTTTTTCTCTTCTATTTCAACGAGAACCAAGAAATGCTGCTTTGTATTTCACAATATTCGATGAATAACGCGCCAAAAAACCCAGTTGGAGAAAAAATAGACTCAACAACAATGCTGATGAGAAGAAGAAGAAAAAAGACCCAAAAAATAGAAATGGTAGAGAAAAAAATGTGTTTTACTTTAAGTGTTTTAACAAAATTAAGAAGCTGGGAAAACCTTTGTTGAAATTTTTTAAAATTCTTTTTTTGCCTTTTTTGCGGAATAGAAGTTTTAAAACGATTATAAATTTTTCTTTCAAATTTGAAAAAAATGACCGCGTTTTTTAGGATGCAATTGACTTCTTCGTTGAAGCTTTTGTGTTTTTCTCTTCTTTTTTTTGTTGTTGTTTTTCATCCTAACTATCTTCTTTTCTATCTATCTCTATCTCTTTTCTCTCTGATGTTTTTCATGTCGACGTATACACTGGCTGACGATGACTGCAAAGTTAGAGAAGTTTTCTCTTCCCTTGGTCTTCTCTTTCTCTGCCCTTTTCTCTCAAAATATTTTTTCGTTGTTGGTTGGTTCGTTGTCCCAATTCCTTCTCTCCCTTACTCATTGCTGCATTTTTTTCAAATACATTTTTCCCTCCTTTTTTTCTTTCTTCGATTTTTTTATAATTTTGACAACTGTTAGGTTTTCAAACTGCTTAATTTATTACTCGTTTATCCCTCAATTACCTTTAACCACAAAAATTATAAAATTTTATATCTCTTTCTTTTTCAGCGAGTGATAAACCCGTTTATTGCTTCTTTTTTATTACTTTTCTAACTCAATTAATCCCATCATCCAAAAATGAGAGAAATTGTTCACGTCCAAGCTGGTCAATGCGGTAACCAAATTGGTTCAAAGTTTTGGGAGGTATGTCTTAATTGCTTAACTTGTTCTTAGTATTAAGAAGTTTTTTTTGTAGGTAATCTCTGACGAACATGGCATCCAACCTGATGGCTCCTATAAAGGTGAAACTGATCTTCAACTTGAACGTATTAGCGTTTATTACAATGAAGCTAACAATAACAAATATGTTCCACGTGCTGTTCTTGTTGATTTAGAACCTGGAACTATGGATTCTATTAAAGGTTCCCCATATGGTCAACTTTTCCGTCCTGATAATTTTGTATTTGGCCAATCTGGCGCTGGAAATAATTGGGCTAAAGGTCATTACACTGAAGGCGCAGAATTAGTTGATTCTGTTCTTGATGTAGTTAGAAAGGAAGCTGAAGGTTGTGATTGCTTACAAGGTTTTCAACTTACTCATTCTCTTGGTGGTGGAACTGGATCTGGTATGGGTACATTATTGATCTCAAAAATTCGTGAAGAATATCCTGATCGAATTATGTCATCTTTCTCTGTCGTACCTTCCCCAAAAGTTTCTGATACTGTCGTTGAACCTTACAATGCAACTCTCTCTGTTCATCAACTTGTTGAAAATACAGGTAAATTTATACCTTGCCTTTTTATCCTGTTTTATCTTTATTTTTTTAGATGAAACTTTCTGCATTGATAATGAAGCTTTATACGATATCTGCTTCCGTACATTGAAACTTCAAAATCCAAATTATGGAGATCTCAATCATCTTGTCTCAATGACAATGAGTGGTGTAACAACTTGTCTTCGTTTCCCTGGTCAACTTAACTCTGATCTTCGTAAACTTGCTGTTAATATGGTTCCATTCCCACGTCTTCACTTCTTTATGCCCGGATTTGCTCCTCTTTCTGCCAAGAATCTCTCTGCTTATCGTGCTCAGTCTGTTGCTGAACTTACTCAACAAATGTTTGATGCTAAGAATATGATGGCTGGTATGTTAATTCTTTTTGTGCTGAAGCTTTTTTATCATTTCTCTTTTCAGCTTGTGATCCTCGTCATGGTCGTTATCTTACCGTTGGTGCAATCTTCCGTGGACGTATGTCAATGCGTGAAGTTGATGATCAAATGATGGCAGTTCAAAATAAAAATTCATCTTACTTTGTTGAATGGATTCCCAACAATGTCAAAACTGCAGTCTGTGATATTCCTCCACGTGGTCTCAAAATGTCAGCAACATTCATCGGTAATTCAACTGCCATTCAAGAACTCTTCAAACGTATCTCCGAACAATTCACTGCTATGTTCCGTCGTAAGGCTTTCTTGCATTGGTACACTGGTGAAGGAATGGATGAAATGGAATTCACTGAAGCTGAATCAAACATGAATGATCTTGTCTCTGAATATCAGCAATACCAAGAAGCTACTGCTGATGATGATGGAGGTAAATAAATATTTTATTTAATATCAGTTTTTAAACTTATTCATTTTTCAGGTGAATATGAAGCTGACGAATCTGCCCTCGCTAATCAAGAACAAGATATGGCTTAAATATGTTTTTTTTTTCATCATGTTCTGTCCAAAATTTTCTTATCTTTTATATTTTTGCATGAAGGTTTCTGTCGGCCTGTATCATTATTTATTTATATTATTGCTTTTATAACCTTATATTGGTAGATTTTACAATAAAATGGTTTTTTGCATCTTTGTTTGAATAAGTTTGGAGATTTATTTGTGCAGTTGATTTAATTACAGTACTTCAGCTAAGTAGTAAAAATGTTTTCATACTTGTAAAGAATTTCACTGTTTTTAATTCTTAAAGCTCAAGTTTATTGTTCATGGAGAAAAATGGAACTTTTATGTAACCATGGTAATGTTTACAGTATTCTTCTACCGACTACTAAACACTGAACAATTTCTTAAATTTTCATCCTTTATTTTCGGGCGATATATTTTTAAGTTAAGACTAAACAATTTCATCAATCTCGACGACATTGATTTAAATAAAAAAATAATAAAACACAAAGAAAACTATCCAAAGTAATTCGCTAATTGAAGGATACTGTAATTAACAAAGGGGTTATCGATGATCTAGATAAACTTATTTATAAAGTCTACAACACCCCCCAATATTCTTCTACTCAATAATCACAAAAAATAATTAACATTAAGATTTTGATTCCAAAAATTAATGAAAAATTACTTTGGTTTTTATTTGATTCCTTATCCCATATCTCCCCTTTTTCCCACATATGTCGATTCTATAGAGATTTTGGACTGACTTTAGAAATAAAGTGAATACACAGCCGACGACACCAGAAATACATATTATTAGAAAAAAGCCTACAAAAGTTTTTAAAAATACAGTATCTAATTTAATAGTAATGTTTGTTACCATGATAAATAAAACAAAACAAATTTGAACCATTTGAACCATCGTCAAAAAAATGATTTCGACAAACAAAAGATATTGTGAAAAAGACAAGGTTGTAACATGAATCAGATAAGGCAAAAAAGTCCACAAATATCTACAGTATCCTCTCTCAATTATAACTCATAAAGGATCAGCTGATTTATAACTTTGAATACCCAGATTAAATTTTAATTCAAATTATATGTGTTAAAAACAGTTTTGCATCTGATTAATGTTTCTTCCTTCTTCATCAGCTTTCGTTTCCACATACAGAAAATATTTGTTCTCAACGCAAGAATAAAATTAATTTATACAAGAAAAAAATCATAAAAATTTTTAATAAACATGTAAATACAGTATCCATTTTTTTTGCTCGTTGATAAACGAAATGTCATTGAAGAACGTTTTGCCAAGATCCTATTTTCAACTCGTTTTTTTTGGAGTTGCAACTTTTAATTTTGCCTTTCAACTATTTTTTGAAGAAAACAAAAGTGCGGCAACAAATCATTATTTTGCATAATTTGTGATTTGCATGATGATGAATGAACATTGCAGCAACCACCACAAACGATGATAGCTGTCAAAAAGTTGTTTTAAGTCATTCATTTCTTTTTGAACGAGCTTTCGCTGAACAGTCGTCGACGACATCTCCTCTCTCTCTCTGTCTCTTGCGTGAAGAATAACAACAACAACAACAACTTGGAAGAAGAATGGCATCTGGAATGGAAGAGTTTATTGAATCTCCAATGATGCTTCTGCAATGTGGTGTTGCTTTAGCTGTTCCCGTGGTTCTTGCAGCAGTTGTTAATCTTGGTTGTGGAAAGAAACGTGATCAACCTCTTCGTCCTGGTGGTCCAAAGAAAGATCTTTCAAAAAGCAAGAAAGCTGGTGTTGCTGGAGCTTCAACAAAATCAAAACGTTCCACCAAATCTGCTGCTTCAACAAAATCTGGTAAGAAAGCAAAGAAGGATGGCAGCAGCAAAATTGCAAAATCTAAACGCTCTTCAAAAGTAAGTTTTTATATTTTCTTTTCTATCACATCTATCTATGAGTATCTGTATCGGATAAGATGGAGATACTTTTAGTTCTCCGTCTGTGATAGGTAGAAAGAGTTCTTGAGAACCTTCTCGGAGATTTGGAACCATTAAATCTGTTACACCTCGATGTTGGTTCTGAATATTAGATTATTTTATAGTATTAACTCTTTGTGTACTTTTTAGTCAATTGATAAATCTGGTAAGAAGTCAAAGAAATCAAGCAAATCATCCAAGGGATCAAAATCATCCAAATCCAAGAAATCCAAACGCGATATCAGTTCAAATTTTTTAGAGTTCAAATTTTCAGTTCAAATTTTTTTCAGTTCAAATTTTTCAGTTCAAATTTTTCAGTTCAAATTTTTTTCGTCAGTTCAAATTTTTTTCGTCAGTTGGTCAGTTCAAATTTTTTTCGTCAGTTCAAATTTTTTTCGTCTGTGCTGGTGATCAAATTTTTTGCTCTCAAATTATTATTATTTATTTATTCTCAAATATTTATTAATTCAATATGAGTATTGAAACTTTGAAAAAAGAATTGAAAGATGCTCGTGGTGCTATTTCAGAAAAATCAAAATATGGTATTTTAAATTTTATTGATTCCTTGAAAGCTGAAAATGATCGATTAAAAACTGAAATTCAAATGAAAGAAAAAATTATTAGTGCTAAAGATGATGTGATTCAAACTCAAGCTGGTTGTATTGAAACTCAAAAAGAACTCATTGAAACTCAAAAATTATTGATTGAAAAACAACCTGAAAATTATCGACAATTTCCAACTGAATCAATAAATGCTGAAGAAAAAGAACGAAAAAGATGTATTGTCATTGCTCGATTTCCTGAATCAACGAAAGAAACTCCATCCGAGCGAATGGCTGAAGATACTGCAAATGTCAAGCAATTAATTGATGAAATGAAAGTTGAAGCCTGTGTTGTTGAAACTTTTCGTATGGGAACTGTTAAAGAAAAGAAAGCTGGTGAAAAAGCTGTTAAACCTCAACCTCGACTCTTGAAAGTTAGGCTCCAAACCAGTGCTCAAGCCAAAGCTATTCTCTCAAATGCAAAAAATATTAAAGATTCATCTTCATTCAAAGATAAGAAAATTCTGCTTCGAAAATCCTTGTCTGCTGAACAACGCAAATTTGAAAATGATTTATTCAAAAAGCAACAAGCTCGTGTTCGAGAACTCCAACATTCAAATGGCCATCAAGAATATACAATTTATGCTGGTAAAATTTGCATCAAAGTTGTTGATAAGAAACCTGAAGTTATTCGTGATCCATTAAATGAATTGAAATACTCAAAAGTCTCTGCTCCAAGTGTTCCTTCAACTCCTCTCAATTCCTCTCAAAACTTTCATTCAAGCCGCTCAACGCCAAGTGGAAATAATTAGGTCGGTTGAAAATTTAAATATTAATTGTAGTAGTAGATTAGATTTTTTAAATTCATTTTCATTGTATCCTTTTATTCTTAACTTTAAGCTTTTTAATGCCAGAAGTCTCTCTAAAAAAGAAACCTTTTTGATTTCCACTCTAAAAACCTATCCAAATTCAATTTTTTGTGTAACGGAAACTTTTTTAAATTCCAAAAATGTTTCTTTTAATGACAATTCAACTCTTGTCGGAGACTCTAATTTTATTGTTGTTCGAGCTGATAGATCCAATTCGAAAAAGTCTCGGGGTGGAGGTGTTTGCGCCTTCATTCCAAAACATTTTCCTTTTACGGTTAGAAAAACTCCTTCTATCAAAAATATCGAATATCTTGTTTTGGACATCTTTTTCGGAACTTTTTCTTTCACTTTAATTGTCACATATATCCCTCCAGATATCCAAACGGATACTGTAAGAGATTTTTGTGAACTTCTTTTATCTTTACAATCTAACTCTTCTTCTGAAATTCTTCTTGTTGGGGATTTTAACATGCCAGAAATTAACTGGGAAACCAAGTCAAGTAATTTTTTGAAAGAAAAATTATTTCTTGATTTTCTTTTTGAATCTGGGATGTCGAATTCCGTAACAATTCCAACCAGAAAAGAAAATATCCTGGATCTTGTCATTTCAAATTTTCCACAAAATATTTTTAACGTTTCGACAGATCCAGGATTTTTCGGCTCTGATCATAATGTTGTTAATTTTTCTTTGAAATGTTCTGATAATCCTCCTCCAAAACCTTCTCTTTCTTATAAAAACTTTAAAAAAGCCGACTTTTTATCCATGAACTTTTTCTTTTTTGAACAAAAATGGGAATTTTTGGACCAAAAAAACATTACTGTAGATCAGGCTTGTTCTCAATTTTGTAAAATTGTTAATGAGGCGATCTCTCTTTTTGTTAAAACTGTTTCTCCTTCTTCTGAAGATAAGATATCTCCAAAAATGAGATCTATGATCAATTTTCAGAAATCTTTACCAAAAACAGCAGCCAATTTTAAAACCATTTCTCTTATCTCTAAAAAGTTAAATAAATTATCAATTCAGGAAAAACGAGAAAAAGAAAAAAATATTTTGAAAAAATACGGTAGCAAAGGCATTTTTAATCATCTTGCCAAATACCTCAAAAACGACTCGTCAATTCCTGCAATTTCAACTGAATCAAAAACTTTATTTTCGGATTTTGAAAAAACTGCTGTTTTTGGTAAAAATTTTTTGAATAATTTTCATTCTGAGAAATCACCAATTTTTGAGGATTGTTTTCCTGTCAAAGACAGTTCTCTCTCTTTTCTTACTGTAGAACAATGTAAGGAATTCCTTCAAAAACTTAAACCAAAATGTAACACTTCACCCGATGGAATTCCTTATATTGTTCTCAAAAAATGTTTTTTAACTTTGGCAAAACCTATTACTAAAATCATCAATTTATCTTTTTTGCAATCTAAAGTTCCTGAAATATGGAAAATTTCTCATGTAATTCCTATTTTTAAAAAAGGTGACAAACACCTTGCTTCCAATTATCGTCCTATCTCTTTAAATTGTTCTCTTTCTATGATTCCTCAAAAAATTGTAATAGATTTTTTGAATGATTTCTTTTTTAAAAATAATCTTATTCCTCCATGCCAACATGGTTTTACAAAATCTAAATCTGTCACAACTCAATTAGTTGAGACTTTTGATTTTATCACCTCCAAAGCTGAAAAAAATATTCCTGTTGATATAATTTATTTTGATGTTAAAAAAGCTTTCGATAGAATGAAACATTTTTTACTTTTTCGAAAACTCAAAAATGCAAATGTTCCAAATTCTATCATTGCTTGGATTCAAGCTTTTCTCTCTAACCGGAAATTTAGGGTCAAAATTGGGGATTCTCTTTCTGATTCTTTTGATGCAAATTCTGGGGTTCCACAAGGATCTAAGCTCGGGCCAATTTTATTTCTATTTTTCATTTCCGATCTTATTTCTTTTTGTGAAACTCCAGAAGTTGAAAATAAACTCTTTGCTGATGATCTAAAAGCTTTTTCTTCCAATTTATCTTTAACTAATCCTCCTCTTCAAATTTTTCTTGGAAAACTTGAAATATGGATGGATCAAAATGAGCTTGAGATTGCTATCGAGAAGTGCAATGTTCTTCATTGTCTTCCAGATAAAAATCCAAAAATATCATATTTTTTGAAAAATCAAAAACTTCCAAATAACCAAAATTCTCTCAGGGATCTTGGTTTAATCGTTTCGGATGATTTGAGCTGGAAAGCTCATATCAAAACTATTTCAAAAAAAGCTTTATCTCGTCTTTTTATTCTTTTCAAATCTCTTAAATCTCATTCTCCTAAACTCTTACTTCATATGTATCAATCTTATGTTCGTCCTTTGGTTGAATTTTCGACACCTGTCTTTAATCCAACCCAAGTTTATTTGATTGATAAATTAGAAAAAGTCCAAAAAGTAGCTCTAAAACTTATTTTTCTCAGGTCTCGTGAACTTCGTCCTCATTTTAATGCTCCATACGAAGAAAAACTTGAAATGTTAGGTATTGAATCTCTAGAAATTCGAAGAAATAAGTTTGATCTTATTTTTTTGAATGATTATCTTTCGGGAAAAATAAATTGTAAATTGGATCTATCAGTTCGAACTTCAAAAACTAGAGGATCTTCCAAAAAACTGGAAATTCCAAACTCTAAAAAAGTCATTAAAAGAAACTTTTTTACTTTTAGAACTGTTTCCAAATACACAAAACTACCACGTCATTTACAATATACCACCCCCAATCTTTTTAAGAGAGGCATTATGGCATTAAAAGTTTAAAGTTTTGAAAAATTGTTTGAATTGTATTTTTTTACCTATGTAAAATTTTATTGTTGAAATTGAATTTTTAAATTTTATCTTTTCTTTTTATTTGTACATATATGTCAATTTTTTATTGTTTCTTTTTTATTGTATTGATTTTGTTTGTTTTTTATCATGTGTTAGAGCATGAAAATAAATTATTTATATATATACACTGGCTGACGATGACTGCAAAGTTAGAGAAGTTTTCTCTTCCCTTGGTCTTCTCTTTCTCTGCCCTTTTCTCTCAAAATATTTTTTCGTTGTTGGTTGGTTCGTTGTCCCAATTCCTTCTCTCCCTTACTCATTGCTGCATTTTTTTCAAATACATTTTTCCCTCCTTTTTTTCTTTCTTCGATTTTTTTATAATTTTGACAACTGTTAGGTTTTCAAACTGCTTAATTTATTACTCGTTTATCCCTCAATTACCTTTAACCACAAAAATTATAAAATTTTATATCTCTTTCTTTTTCAGCGAGTGATAAACCCGTTTATTGCTTCTTTTTTATTACTTTTCTAACTCAATTAATCCCATCATCCAAAAATGAGAGAAATTGTTCACGTCCAAGCTGGTCAATGCGGTAACCAAATTGGTTCAAAGTTTTGGGAGGTATGTCTTAATTGCTTAACTTGTTCTTAGTATTAAGAAGTTTTTTTTGTAGGTAATCTCTGACGAACATGGCATCCAACCTGATGGCTCCTATAAAGGTGAAACTGATCTTCAACTTGAACGTATTAGCGTTTATTACAATGAAGCTAACAATAACAAATATGTTCCACGTGCTGTTCTTGTTGATTTAGAACCTGGAACTATGGATTCTATTAAAGGTTCCCCATATGGTCAACTTTTCCGTCCTGATAATTTTGTATTTGGCCAATCTGGCGCTGGAAATAATTGGGCTAAAGGTCATTACACTGAAGGCGCAGAATTAGTTGATTCTGTTCTTGATGTAGTTAGAAAGGAAGCTGAAGGTTGTGATTGCTTACAAGGTTTTCAACTTACTCATTCTCTTGGTGGTGGAACTGGATCTGGTATGGGTACATTATTGATCTCAAAAATTCGTGAAGAATATCCTGATCGAATTATGTCATCTTTCTCTGTCGTACCTTCCCCAAAAGTTTCTGATACTGTCGTTGAACCTTACAATGCAACTCTCTCTGTTCATCAACTTGTTGAAAATACAGGTAAATTTATACCTTGCCTTTTTATCCTGTTTTATCTTTATTTTTTTAGATGAAACTTTCTGCATTGATAATGAAGCTTTATACGATATCTGCTTCCGTACATTGAAACTTCAAAATCCAAATTATGGAGATCTCAATCATCTTGTCTCAATGACAATGAGTGGTGTAACAACTTGTCTTCGTTTCCCTGGTCAACTTAACTCTGATCTTCGTAAACTTGCTGTTAATATGGTTCCATTCCCACGTCTTCACTTCTTTATGCCCGGATTTGCTCCTCTTTCTGCCAAGAATCTCTCTGCTTATCGTGCTCAGTCTGTTGCTGAACTTACTCAACAAATGTTTGATGCTAAGAATATGATGGCTGGTATGTTAATTCTTTTTGTGCTGAAGCTTTTTTATCATTTCTCTTTTCAGCTTGTGATCCTCGTCATGGTCGTTATCTTACCGTTGGTGCAATCTTCCGTGGACGTATGTCAATGCGTGAAGTTGATGATCAAATGATGGCAGTTCAAAATAAAAATTCATCTTACTTTGTTGAATGGATTCCCAACAATGTCAAAACTGCAGTCTGTGATATTCCTCCACGTGGTCTCAAAATGTCAGCAACATTCATCGGTAATTCAACTGCCATTCAAGAACTCTTCAAACGTATCTCCGAACAATTCACTGCTATGTTCCGTCGTAAGGCTTTCTTGCATTGGTACACTGGTGAAGGAATGGATGAAATGGAATTCACTGAAGCTGAATCAAACATGAATGATCTTGTCTCTGAATATCAGCAATACCAAGAAGCTACTGCTGATGATGATGGAGGTAAATAAATATTTTATTTAATATCAGTTTTTAAACTTATTCATTTTTCAGGTGAATATGAAGCTGACGAATCTGCCCTCGCTAATCAAGAACAAGATATGGCTTAAATATGTTTTTTTTTTCATCATGTTCTGTCCAAAATTTTCTTATCTTTTATATTTTTGCATGAAGGTTTCTGTCGGCCTGTATCATTATTTATTTATATTATTGCTTTTATAACCTTATATTGGTAGATTTTACAATAAAATGGTTTTTTGCATCTTTGTTTGAATAAGTTTGGAGATTTATTTGTGCAGTTGATTTAATTACAGTACTTCAGCTAAGTAGTAAAAATGTTTTCATACTTGTAAAGAATTTCACTGTTTTTAATTCTTAAAGCTCAAGTTTATTGTTCATGGAGAAAAATGGAACTTTTATGTAACCATGGTAATGTTTACAGTATTCTTCTACCGACTACTAAACACTGAACAATTTCTTAAATTTTCATCCTTTATTTTCGGGCGATATATTTTTAAGTTAAGACTAAACAATTTCATCAATCTCGACGACATTGATTTAAATAAAAAAATAATAAAACACAAAGAAAACTATCCAAAGTAATTCGCTAATTGAAGGATACTGTAATTAACAAAGGGGTTATCGATGATCTAGATAAACTTATTTATAAAGTCTACAACACCCCCCAATATTCTTCTACTCAATAATCACAAAAAATAATTAACATTAAGATTTTGATTCCAAAAATTAATGAAAAATTACTTTGGTTTTTATTTGATTCCTTATCCCATATCTCCCCTTTTTCCCACATATGTCGATTCTATAGAGATTTTGGACTGACTTTAGAAATAAAGTGAATACACAGCCGACGACACCAGAAATACATATTATTAGAAAAAAGCCTACAAAAGTTTTTAAAAATACAGTATCTAATTTAATAGTAATGTTTGTTACCATGATAAATAAAACAAAACAAATTTGAACCATTTGAACCATCGTCAAAAAAATGATTTCGACAAACAAAAGATATTGTGAAAAAGACAAGGTTGTAACATGAATCAGATAAGGCAAAAAAGTCCACAAATATCTACAGTATCCTCTCTCAATTATAACTCATAAAGGATCAGCTGATTTATAACTTTGAATACCCAGATTAAATTTTAATTCAAATTATATGTGTTAAAAACAGTTTTGCATCTGATTAATGTTTCTTCCTTCTTCATCAGCTTTCGTTTCCACATACAGAAAATATTTGTTCTCAACGCAAGAATAAAATTAATTTATACAAGAAAAAAATCATAAAAATTTTTAATAAACATGTAAATACAGTATCCATTTTTTTTGCTCGTTGATAAACGAAATGTCATTGAAGAACGTTTTGCCAAGATCCTATTTTCAACTCGTTTTTTTTGGAGTTGCAACTTTTAATTTTGCCTTTCAACTATTTTTTGAAGAAAACAAAAGTGCGGCAACAAATCATTATTTTGCATAATTTGTGATTTGCATGATGATGAATGAACATTGCAGCAACCACCACAAACGATGATAGCTGTCAAAAAGTTGTTTTAAGTCATTCATTTCTTTTTGAACGAGCTTTCGCTGAACAGTCGTCGACGACATCTCCTCTCTCTCTCTGTCTCTTGCGTGAAGAATAACAACAACAACAACAACTTGGAAGAAGAATGGCATCTGGAATGGAAGAGTTTATTGAATCTCCAATGATGCTTCTGCAATGTGGTGTTGCTTTAGCTGTTCCCGTGGTTCTTGCAGCAGTTGTTAATCTTGGTTGTGGAAAGAAACGTGATCAACCTCTTCGTCCTGGTGGTCCAAAGAAAGATCTTTCAAAAAGCAAGAAAGCTGGTGTTGCTGGAGCTTCAACAAAATCAAAACGTTCCACCAAATCTGCTGCTTCAACAAAATCTGGTAAGAAAGCAAAGAAGGATGGCAGCAGCAAAATTGCAAAATCTAAACGCTCTTCAAAAGTAAGTTTTTATATTTTCTTTTCTATCACATCTATCTATGAGTATCTGTATCGGATAAGATGGAGATACTTTTAGTTCTCCGTCTGTGATAGGTAGAAAGAGTTCTTGAGAACCTTCTCGGAGATTTGGAACCATTAAATCTGTTACACCTCGATGTTGGTTCTGAATATTAGATTATTTTATAGTATTAACTCTTTGTGTACTTTTTAGTCAATTGATAAATCTGGTAAGAAGTCAAAGAAATCAAGCAAATCATCCAAGGGATCAAAATCATCCAAATCCAAGAAATCCAAACGCGATATCAAGCTTCAACAAACTGGTCCACCATCTTCACAACGTTCTGATGCTCTTGGTACTGCCAAATTACAACAACCACCATCTACCCGAACTGCCATTGAAGCTGAAAAGCGTTCTGCCAAACTTGCTGCTGCTCATGCTGGTGCTGCACTTGCTAATGAAGTATGGTTTTTTTAGTACATACTGTAATCACTGTTATATGTAATATTTTTAGAATTCTGTTAAATCAGCTGCGACTCAACAACTTTCACTTTCATCAAAACAACAGCCAGGCTCTGGTGCAGCTCTTGTTGATGCTAATGCCAATGTTGTTGCTGCTGCTCCACTTGGAACTACCGCACTTGTTGCTGTTGGAGGAGGTACAGTTGTTGTTGATACAATGAAAGAAGACCCGCTGATTCCATTAGAGCTTCAACTGATGCATAATTTTTATCCAAATAAATGCATTCCATTTGGAGATTCAACATCTCAACCAAATGGTTGTCGTGCATCAATGTTTGTACCACCACGATCACTTTTTGGTATTTTTTGGATCCCTTTCATTTCATACAATATTGTCTCTTTCTCTTTTGAGAGTGGGACTTTTGAATACTTACTTGTTGATTTCTTTTTTAGATTCAACTCGTGAATTGAAGATGGAACCTGCTGAACTTCGTTGGTCAAGTGCTGGTGGAATGCAAAAGATTTCCCTCTTGAATCAATCAAATGAACGTCAAGCAGTCAAGGTCAAATGCTCTGATAATAATATTTATCGTGTTAATCCTGTATATGCAATTGTTGAACCTGGACAAACTTTGAATGTTGATGTTATGCGGCAAAATGGTTCAAATAAGGTTGATAAAATTGTATTTGTTACTGCTCGAGTAAGTTTTTCTGTTTGTAAGAGATTGTAAATGTTAATTAATAATATCCTTGATATTTTAGGCTGGACTTGAAGAAAATCCAAAGAATCTTTTCAAACCTGGTGCACAATCTTCTATGATGGTTCTTCCCTTACTTGCCGCAACTTCTGCAGCAGTATCAAATAATCAACCAGCTTTAGCTGCAGCATGCTAATTCTCTTCCTCTTCTTCTTCAATGCTCCTTTTACTGATGATGAGAGAAAAATCTGTATTTTTAGAATAACTGAATTGTATTATATATGTGTATTTGATTGAAAGATAAAATAAAAATCTTTTTTATATCCTTTTTTTGTGTGATTGGGGTTTTGGGTTGGGATACTGTAGGACGTTTTGATTGTTGTGTTGAGGATTGAGGTGTTCGATCGAGGGCGTTGAAGGTTACTTCTAAAAACTTTTTGTAGATAATAAATGTGAAGATATCTTAATCAATGACAAGCATAAGTTACTGCAGTACTTGGGTTTACTTTTTCGTTCGTTTAAAAAATTACACAAATAGGGTTTTGGATATTGCAGGTGAAAAAGCCTTTAATCGATTCTTTATTATTACTGGAAAGAAGTATTACTTGGATTTGCTGGCAAATAGCAAAGTATAAAATATAAGCGTTAAAAAGAACTATTTAATTTGAAAACAGGGTTACGGTAATTGTGCGAATTTAAACAACTAATATTTCCTTTAGGATTGATTACAAATGCATCCAATTTCCACTTGTAATCAATTTTTTGATGAAGTAGGAATGAGATTGTGGATACTGTAGATGAAAATTCTTATCATTGATTCTTTTTGATCACCACAAGTTGTCGGAATATAGAAGCATTAAAAGAAAAAAAACTATTTGGTTTTAAATATACTTGGTCGATCCTTAATTACAATAGTTTTTTTTGCAAAAGTGAAGAAAGATTCGAAAGAAAGGTTACTGTAGTTTGACGAAGTAATCTCTTCCGGAGTAAACTTGCAAGCAAACTGCTTACTTAAAAATATATGATTTTTATCCTTTTAAAAGTTTTATCCTTTTTTCCAATGAAAGTGAAATAAATTTGAAGTATTTTTGCGAATAGAAACTAGACATTAATCAAGATTGTAAAATCCTTGAGATGGTTACTGTAGGTCCTTTAACCCGTCATCCTAACTATTTTTGGCAATTTTAAAGAGTTTCAGCGATTTGGCTTTCTTTAAAATAATAAGCTTTAAGTAAAAAACAAGGAATATTGAAACAAATTTTTCAGATTAGTTCCATCATAAAATCTTTACTAAAAAAATTTCAGAAAAATTTACTTTGAAAAAAGCATTTTTGGCATTGTGTTTCTCTACCGTATCCAATAGATGTTCTTTTTTTCTCTTCGACGAATTTTTTTGATGATACTTTTTTTAATCTTTAAAAAAGTTGTAACTATTTGTATTAATTATTTTCTTTCATTTCTGTTATGTTAAACAGAAAACAAGAGAACTAAAAATTTGAATAAAATTGCTTTTTTCGAAGAATGACAAACTTTCGCATAAATTAAATTTTTGTAAAAATGATATAAAAGCGCGACGAATGACACGTTTTAAGCTTCATTTTGTTCTCAAAAACCGATTGAAGAAACGTTGCCGCCGTTGCTCCTGTGTGTTGTTTTGATTTGAACATCTTTAATTGATTGAAAGAAAGAAAGATGAGTGATTATGTTCCAATTGGTGGTGGTGGATATTATGGTGGTTCTTCTTCTCAACGAAATAATCCTGCCAAAAGTGTTTATTATCCTCCTCAACAACAAGCCTCTCAACAACAATTAAATCAATGCCCACAAGGTAATACTCAATTGCCACCTGGAGCTGTTCCTGTTGTTAATATGATTGAAACTCCACCTGGTGTTAAACTTGTCTCTTTCCAACAAGATGTCACTGCTTCAATCCCTCCTGAACTTCAACAACAACTCCAACAATTTCAACAGCAACAAGCTCAACAAGTAAGTTCTTTTTTGTGTTTTTATATATCTGGGCATGCATTGATTTTTGTTTATTTTATAGGCTGTTCCTCAACAACAACAAAAGAATAATGCTCCAAGCTTCGTAAGCTCTGATTATGCTCAAGCTGGTTGGGAATCTGCATATCGTGCAACACCAATTCGTATCATCAATCAACCTCCTCAACAACAACAGCAACAACCTGCACAAGGTGTTCAATCAAATGCTGCTTTGGAAGCTGCTCGATCTGAATATGAACAAGCTATGGCACAAGTTCAACGAGCTGCTGAACGTTTGGGACAACTTTCTGGTGGTGTACCACAAATGCAATTCTCTAACTTCTCTCAAGCTTCTGGACAACAAGGTTTTGGTGGTGGTGCTGCTCAACCTCAACAATTTGGTGGTGGTCAACCTCAACAACAATTTCAACAAGGTTTTGGTGGTGGTGCTGCTCAACCTCAACAATTTCAAGCTCAACAAAAGCAATTTGGTAGTGGTCAACCTCAACAACAAAAGCAATTTGGTGCTGCTGGTGGTGCTCAACGTCAACGTTTAACTCCAAATAATAGCTCATATCGTTTTGAAGAAACTGCTCCACGTGCTGCTGGTCGTAGCTTTAATCAACCTCAAGCTGTAAGTTTTTTTGCTTTAATTTATCATCACGTATATAACTTTTATCCTTTTTTAGGAATCTGTCTACATTGGAATGCCCAATAATCTTTATCTTGCATCCAATCGTCCACGGGATTATCACTTTGTTCCACAACGTCAAGAATCTCAAACAAATCTTTTAAAAACTGCTCGAGAAAATCCAAGTGGAACAAATTTGCGTGCTGCTCGTTCTGAAGAAAATGTTCGAACTGCTATCCTCAATGAAGATGGAAAAGTTGTTGGGGTTGTTGAAACTCATTTCGTTCCAGCTCAACAACAACAAGCTCAAGGACAACGTCAACAACAACAACCAGGTCAAGGTCAACAACTTCAAGCCGGCTCCTCTGATTATCATTTTGAATCTCTTCGTGGTCTTAATTCTGCTTATTAAATATGTGTTTATCATTTATTTAACTAAATATTTGTAATAGGATAGAGATTTATTTGTTTTAATTATATAAAATAAAATTGTGCAATTATTTTGTTTTGTCTTTTGGGGATACAATGTCTTTTGATAATGTATGGTGGGTAATATATTACTGTATTGGGATAGAACTTATTTTAACTTTTACTTTAAGGGAACCTCAATAATTTCTTCTGTAATAGTTTATAGGGAATCAAACAAGTTGAAGATTTACAGTTTTAGAAAAATATTACAGTAACCAAAGACGTGATGTTGTTAAACTAAACTTTTAAAAGTATAAAAATCATATATTTTTAAGCAAGCAGTTTGCTTGCAATTTTAGTCCAGAAACAGATTACTTGGTCAAATTACAGTAACTTCAAGTATTTCTTCGCTTTTGCAAAAAAGCTTTTGCAATAATATTTTAAGGATGATTACTGTACTTACAGAAGTAACATTTATTAAAAAATGCCGCATTGAAGTTGATTAGAAATAAGACTTGTGGTGATCACAAAGAATCAATGAGAAGAATTTTCATCTACAGTATCCACAATCTAATCTATACCTTCATCAAAAAATTGATTATAAATGGAAATTTGATTCAAACGATTTGAAGAAAAGTTATTATGAAAAACTGAAGTGTTGTCATAACCTTCATTGCAAGCATTTTAGAAACAAATTTGGATGGTCAAAACTAGTCGACCATCAACCAAAAAGTAAAACATTTTTCTAGCATCAAAGCAGAATTTATGCGTGTAAACAAGTTAAATTTACAGTATCCCAATCCAAATCTGAAACCCCAAACAAAAGTTTGTCATTTTGCGAGCAAGTGAAAAAGTACAACCTATATTCGGTTACAGTAAACCAATTTCAAATAACACAAGGATGTTATACATCTACAGTATCCAAAACCAAGATACTCATCAAAAATGTTCGCAAACGTCTAAATTCATTCTGTTTCTTTCAAGAAAACCAAAACTTATGCTTGTATACAAAATATATAGACAGTATCCCAACCCAAAACCCCAATCACACAAAAAAAGGATATAAAAAAGATTTTTATTTTATCTTTCAATCAAATACACATATATAATACAATTCAGTTATTCTAAAAATACAGATTTTTCTCTCATCATCAGTAAAAGGAGCATTGAAGAAGAAGAGGAAGAGAATTAGCATGCTGCAGCTAAAGCTGGTTGATTATTTGATACTGCTGCAGAAGTTGCGGCAAGTAAGGGAAGAACCATCATAGAAGATTGTGCACCAGGTTTGAAAAGATTCTTTGGATTTTCTTCAAGTCCAGCCTAAAATATCAAGGATATTATTAATTAACATTTACAATCTCTTACAAACAGAAAAACTTACTCGAGCAGTAACAAATACAATTTTATCAACCTTATTTGAACCATTTTGCCGCATAACATCAACATTCAAAGTTTGTCCAGGTTCAACAATTGCATATACAGGATTAACACGATAAATATTATTATCAGAGCATTTGACCTTGACTGCTTGACGTTCATTTGATTGATTCAAGAGGGAAATCTTTTGCATTCCACCAGCACTTGACCAACGAAGTTCAGCAGGTTCCATCTTCAATTCACGAGTTGAATCTAAAAAAGAAATCAACAAGTAAGTATTCAAAAGTCCCACTCTCAAAAGAGAAAGAGACAATATTGTATGAAATGAAAGGGATCCAAAAAATACCAAAAAGTGATCGTGGTGGTACAAACATTGATGCACGACAACCATTTGGTTGAGATGTTGAATCTCCAAATGGAATGCATTTATTTGGATAAAAATTATGCATCAGTTGAAGCTCTAATGGAATCAGCGGGTCTTCTTTCATTGTATCAACAACAACTGTACCTCCTCCAACAGCAACAAGTGCGGTAGTTCCAAGTGGAGCAGCAGCAACAACATTGGCATTAGCATCAACAAGAGCTGCACCAGAGCCTGGCTGTTGTTTTGATGAAAGTGAAAGTTGTTGAGTCGCAGCTGATTTAACAGAATTCTAAAAATATTACATATAACAGTGATTACAGTATGTACTAAAAAAACCATACTTCATTAGCAAGTGCAGCACCAGCATGAGCAGCAGCAAGTTTGGCAGAACGCTTTTCAGCTTCAATGGCAGTTCGGGTAGATGGTGGTTGTTGTAATTTGGCAGTACCAAGAGCATCAGAACGTTGTGAAGATGGTGGACCAGTTTGTTGAAGCTTGATATCGCGTTTGGATTTCTTGGATTTGGATGATTTTGATCCCTTGGATGATTTGCTTGATTTCTTTGACTTCTTACCAGATTTATCAATTGACTAAAAAGTACACAAAGAGTTAATACTATAAAATAATCTAATATTCAGAACCAACATCGAGGTGTAACAGATTTAATGGTTCCAAATCTCCGAGAAGGTTCTCAAGAACTCTTTCTACCTATCACAGACGGAGAACTAAAAGTATCTCCATCTTATCCGATACAGATACTCATAGATAGATGTGATAGAAAAGAAAATATAAAAACTTACTTTTGAAGAGCGTTTAGATTTTGCAATTTTGCTGCTGCCATCCTTCTTTGCTTTCTTACCAGATTTTGTTGAAGCAGCAGATTTGGTGGAACGTTTTGATTTTGTTGAAGCTCCAGCAACACCAGCTTTCTTGCTTTTTGAAAGATCTTTCTTTGGACCACCAGGACGAAGAGGTTGATCACGTTTCTTTCCACAACCAAGATTAACAACTGCTGCAAGAACCACGGGAACAGCTAAAGCAACACCACATTGCAGAAGCATCATTGGAGATTCAATAAACTCTTCCATTCCAGATGCCATTCTTCTTCCAAGTTGTTGTTGTTGTTGTTATTCTTCACGCAAGAGACAGAGAGAGAGAGGAGATGTCGTCGACGACTGTTCAGCGAAAGCTCGTTCAAAAAGAAATGAATGACTTAAAACAACTTTTTGACAGCTATCATCGTTTGTGGTGGTTGCTGCAATGTTCATTCATCATCATGCAAATCACAAATTATGCAAAATAATGATTTGTTGCCGCACTTTTGTTTTCTTCAAAAAATAGTTGAAAGGCAAAATTAAAAGTTGCAACTCCAAAAAAAACGAGTTGAAAATAGGATCTTGGCAAAACGTTCTTCAATGACATTTCGTTTATCAACGAGCAAAAAAAATGGATACTGTATTTATATGTTTATTAAATAAATTTATTTCGTGAACTTTTTTTCTTGAATTGAATAATTTTTTTCTTGCATCCTCATTTAGGGATTGAATGTGTTAAATCGGCTGATTCGTAATATGTTATGAATGTGAGAGAATACTGTAGAGTTTTGTGGACATGTGCTTTTTCATACCTTTTCTTTTCTACAGTATCTTTCAGTTGCCGAATTTGTTTTTATCGACGAAATGCAGTGGGTCATATTTGTTGCGTTTTATTATTGGTTACCTAGTCAAAATTTTTTTGTTACAACGAAATCACATTTTACGATTGTTTATGTAAAAAGTATTTAGAAAGATTTCTACTTCATCGGATTATTGAGTTTTTTGTGGTTAGAATACCTGCGATAGAAATATGTGTATTATTATAAACAATTTTTGGTAGGTGAACCTTTATATCGAAATTCTATGGATGAAAATATTTTGTGCTTGTATGAGCAAATCTAGAAAATCTAGATTAAATTGGATTCGTAGAAAAGTTTAGATTTTTCTAAACGTTTGTTTCACTCCATTTTTCCTTTTTTCGAAAAAACCCATAAAAACTGTTTACTTTGACTATTTTTATTCTTTCTTCAAAATCTGCTATCATTAAATATATTTTTGATAAGATTATTATTATGGCCCTTTTAATCAGGGGCCATGTTTGTTCTTCACTTTTTTTTCCTCCCAACTCTTTCGATCTTTGAAAATCGATTCTTCTTTTTCTTTTATGTTAAAATCACAACAAAAAAAATTGATTCCGCTTCAAAAAATACTTTTGTCTACTTTTAATTTTTGAGGTTGTACCCAAAAAAAGTTAGTTCCAGACTGTCTATTTTTGACAAAAAAAGTAAATTTTGTTCAAAAAAGTTTTAATTTTTGTATATAAAAATTTATGTTTGTTGTTGTTCATCGATAGAAAAAAAGAAGAAACGTGTTTTTTGTTGTGTTTCATCAAATTTTTTTGTAAATTCAATTGTTTCAATCAAAAAAACATAAAAAAACACGGCTGAAAAAAATACATTATTTTTCAATGTTTTCATTTTTGATTAAAATTGGTTTATTTTTTGTTATATTTTTTTATGGAACTAAAAATGTTGCTGCTGCTGCTGAAATAAAAGATACAAAACTTTCAACAGGATGTTCATCACATTGTACCTTAAATTTTGATAAAAATCTTGAATGTTGGAATAAAACTTTGCTTTTTTATGAACAAACTCTTGTTGGTGGATTAAGACATTATGCAAATGTTTTGGTAAGATATTTTTAATCAATAAATTTTGAGGATAAATTTTAAGAACGGGCCTATAGTGTATTTATGCAAATTTTAAATTTTACTTTCTGTTATTTGTCAGAAAACACTGATTTATTTTAGGGATATAAGATATTAATTTTAGTTAACAAAATTGTAACATTTTATGATAATTTAAAATTATAATATTTTTTCTTGTCTCCCAAAAATTAAGAAGTCCCACTTCTACAGTATCCTTTAATAAATATTCAAATTATCCAATACCAATTTTTAGACAAATATTGGATATTTAAGTACCCGAAATCAACATCCCCCAATTAGCTGGAAAGAATACGGTGATGAAACAATTGCAAGAATGAGAAAAATTGAGCCCGGAAATATTGAAGATGAAGATGCTGTGATTGAGCCACCAGATTATTCAGAAATTGTTGAAAAACTTGTTAATCGATCACAGGTAAGTTTTTTAATTGGAGGTCCCAGAAAAGTTAAAATAATCAATAAATTATTGATTACCCTGAATTTTTAGTTTGCTTTTGAAGCTATGGTCCGTAAAAATGATCCAGATCAACCCCTTCAGCCATATATTTGCCCAATTGGATGTGAAAAAAGTTGGGATCCATGGTATTGGATGTTTTTGGCTTCAGCTGGGATTAGCGTTATCCTAGGATTAATTGCAATGATATTTGTATGGTTTTTGGATAGAAGAGATACCGAAGAAGCAAGACTTGAATTAGCTGAATGTGAAATTGTTAAAGTTCAACCAAAAGAATCTATCGCAGATAAAATTAAATAAATAATACAAGATAGTATTTTAATTGTAGAATTAATAGTAATTATACTGATCTCTTAAATTTGTAGAAATAATGTTAAAAATTGACAGTTTTTTTAAATGAAATGAATCAAGGGTAAAATTTTAATATCAAAATCTGTAAACAACAAGCAGTTTAATCAGGTATTAGAAAAAAAAAACAAATTATTCGTCATAAATAAATTACTAAATCTTAATTGCCTGATCATCATGAAAATTCAACGAAAAAATGTTTGGAAAAAAAGTATCAAACCTTCCGCCTCCTTCAACGGATAAAAATTGTGAAAACAATAGAAAATTAAATTTTTTAAAATTTTTAACAAAAATTACAGAAACAATTTATCAAAAACAAAAATGCACAAAAAATGAACAAAACAAAATTTCAAATTGAATTGTTTCTATCCGCAAGTTTTCTGTATTCTTGGTAGTGTAAGCCATCGAATCCAGAAATCCGAATTTCAGGCATATCTTCTGGTGTTGTAACAATCTGTTCAAAGCATTTTTCAAGCATTTGTTTGTAATCGTCAGAAAAAAGTAAGTCATTATTATAATGAAGAAGAACAGAACTCGTTTTCTATTAAATAATTTTTAATGTTAATAGACTTTAAAACAACTAATTTGCATACCAAAAGAAAATCCATGAAAGAGGAAAGATCAAAAGATTCATCAAGATTTAATAACCGCAAAAACATATATTTAAAACGGGAAAGAATTTTGGCCATTTTTGTGACGGTATCTTTTTTAAAAACCTTTGTTCCTACTTTACATACACTAAAAAGAAAACATTTGTGGACCACAAAGGAAATTTAAAAACTTACAAATGAAACATGTCAACATTTTTAAGATTTTCAAGCAACTTATCTAGTGTGACATCACTGCCATCTGAATATTTAATTGAACAACCATAAAAAGCTAAATCTTCACAAAAACCAGCTGATGTAAGAATCTGATAGTTTTCCCATGTTAAAGCTTGTTGATAACAACATAAAGTTCGAATATCGAATTTGAATACTTTGGGAATAAATTTAGAAACTGCATTTGATTCGACCGAAAAATCATAGCAATCGAACGTATAAAAGATCCACAATTTACGAATAAGTTTAGAAAGATTAATTTTTTCTCCATCACCTTCCCATTGGCCATGATTATATTTTAATTGTCGAACTGGATAAACAGGATGTTTAGCAAAAAAGAATTTACAAGTTTTAATTAATTCCATCCATGTTTTTGCGGTAGGATTTTTTAACATATATTTAACAATTGGCCATCGAAAGAAAAAAATTTGATGACGTGGATTAGCAAAAGTAAAAGATAAATTTGGATAATTCAAAGTAGTTGGAATAGCATGTTGAAGATCATTCATATCCATATTTATCAGCAAAAATATGTAGAATTAAGTTTAAGAAAGGAAAAAAGAATTGGAATAAATAATAGCAAAAATATTTGTTTTTTGAAAAAATAGAGAACTCAAATGAAAATTGGTAATTTAAAGGAAGAAAGAAAAAACTTGAAAACTAAAAAAATAGCAAAAATATTTGTTTTTCGTTTTTGTTATAAACAAGAGCAAAAAAGGACCTCTTAAAGAAAATCTTTCCACAGAATTTTGTTTTTGCTTATTTTAGTTACTGCAGGAAGGGACTATCCTGCTCATTTTTCAACCAGCACAAAATTAACCTTCACTCATGATGGCCCTGCATTTTTATTGATCAGTATTTCACAGTAGTTTTCGTCTTCCATAAAAGCGGATGAATGCAGTGTAAAAAAAATAATGATGACCATATTTTCACAGCTTTAAAAGGAAATTACGAGATTATCCAGAAAAGATGTTATCAAAAATCGTGATATTTATACCCCCTGTGTGATCAAAAATCAAAGTTTTTTCCGACCACATTAAAGTGCATGGTTTACCCCTTGCTCACTTGAATTCTGGAGAATCCCTATTCATTGCATTTTTATATATTGTTTTAATCAATAGATTTTAGAAATGAGCTGGATAGAAGGTAAAAAAACACAACTCCAGGCAGCATTAAATACTGCGATGAGCTTGGATGCAGAAGCTTCAAACGATAAATTTCAACTTTGTGATACATCAACTGATATTATATTTTTGACTTTTGTATTATTCTCGAGATCGGCAGAAACTCCTGACATATTTAAAGACCCAGAAATTGCTTCAAAATTTGAAAACATTATTGATGTTATAGAAGCCGGATTAAAATTATGGATGAATTCGTTAATACCTGATAAGAATGATTCGGCAAAGATGGTTAGATCAGCTTTACAATATTTAAGCGATCTTTATCATGGAAAATACACAGAATTCTTGTCTTCAGAATTTGTTGAAGAATTGGATGAACGAATTGACCTTTATAATAATAACGATTTACTTTCACTCTTTCCCTGTCCTTTGCCAAATATTAATTTAACAAATGTCCCTGAATCTCATGTTTGGTGGTTGGAAGAAGATAGAAGCAAAAATTAATTGTTTATTATAATTTTTGTTTATTTATATTTTTATGATAAATGTAATATTGAAAAAATTATTTATGTTTGTAGTATGAATAGGCATGCTAGTCCCGCCGAGTCCAGTCCCGTCACATTAAGGGCATGGGACGGGACTCGATTTTTTCGGATTAAAAAATCGCAAACAGGGTATCAAGGCAAATTTTAGCAAAATGTTTTCGTCCCGTGGGCGGGACTTGAAAAATGGTCCCTCGGCCATGTCTAATTATGAGTTTTTTAAACTTATTTTGGTACAATGTTTACAAATTTGAAAGAGATATATTAATTATATGCACGTCCAATCCAACTCTGTCAATAGCAGTAACTTTAGCAAAAACATCGAGTTTCCATTAGGTTTTGCATTTTTGTGTATTAATTTCTACAAAACAAATTTTTTTTGTGGCGTAACATTTTGATATTTTTCATAAAAATAAATTTAAAAAAATATCCCTCTGTTGATTTTACACTTTACATGTGTCAAATGACCCAAGAGAATTGGATAACTCTAACAAAGATAAGTATCGAAAAAAGAAAAGATGCCCTAAAAGCACTTTTTGACATTTTACTTTAGAGATTTTAGATCACTCAATCTTGGAACCTTTTTTCTTATTTTTTGTTTTTTCGTATAAATTTGAGTATTGTCACTTTTTGTATTTTTTGGTGCCATCATTGATGCCTCGTTTCTCTCTGTCTTGTTTTGCGAATAAAAAGATCTCGAATTGGTACTTTTTATTTAATCGTTTTTTCTGATTATTGTTTAGTTTTTCATTTTGGTTTAATTTTAACATTGTAGTTAAAAATGAGCTGGATTGAAAAGAATAAAACACGACTCCAAACTGCATTGAACACTGCATTAATCTTGGATGCAACAGCTTCAAACGACAAATTTCAACTTTGTGATACAGCAACTGATATTATATTTTCGACTTTTGTTTTATTTTCAAAATCGGCTGAAACTCCTGAAATATTTAAAGACCCAGAAATTGCTTCAAAATTTGAAAAAGTTATTGATGTTATTGAAAAAGGATTAGATTTATGGTTACTTTCGTTAGAACCTGGTGAAAACGACTCGGCAAAGACAGTTAGATCAGCTCTGCAATATTTAAGCGATCTTTATCATGGAAAATTTACAGAATTTTTATCTTCTGATTTTGTTGAAAAATTGGATGAAGACATTGAAATTTGTAATCATCCGAATTCATTTTTACAACCTGCATATCCCATGCCAAAAACTGATTTATCACATGTTCCTGAATCACATGTTTGGTGGTTGGAAGAAGACCGAAGCAAAAATTAATTACAATTTTTTATTGTAATTTTTATTTATTTATATTTTCACGATAAATGCAATATTGAAAAAATTATTTATGTTTAAAGTAAATCAATATATTACATAACAAACATAAAAAAGAGAATTTTTTGTTGTCAATATGAGTTTTTTAAACCTTCTTTTTGTTACAATATTTACAAATATGAAATAGATATATTTATTGTATCCACGTTTGTCAAAATTGGTAACTTTAGCTAAAAAAGTTATGTAATTTACATTAGTTTTGGCATTTTTGTTTTGACTTTAATTTAAAAATAGTAATAAAGATATTCAAATATAAAACAAAATGGTTTATTTAGAAGATTAAAGTCCTTTTTTTGCCATTTGTTTCCTTTTTGTTCAATTTAATACCAGTGTTGAAAAAATTTCAAAGGCCTAAAACAATGAATCAACTAGAACGAAATCGGACCATTGCGTCATGTCTAGTCTGTCTGTCTCCGCAAAAATAGTCTGCAAGCAAAAAAAATCAATATTTTCCAACATGTCTTTGATGTCCAGCTACCCCAAAAAAGCTCTTCACGAAATATATCTATGCGTTGTTCAATTTTTTGTTAGTTTTTATTAATTTTGTTAATATTTTAATAACTTTAAAAATTTTAAAAATTTTAAATTTATATCATGTACATTCTTTCAAATAAAACCCAAAAAAACATTTGGTGTTGCGCATTAAAGAAAAATAAAAAAAAACTGAAAAAATACTTTCAACAAAATATGAAATAAAAATTTGTATTCATCATGTTACAATCGGTTATTTACAACGCCATCAAAATTAATGATTCGAAAATTTTTAAATTTTCAGGAAATGATCAAGCAGCAAATATATTCCTAATTTTTTAAGGGTTTAGCGAACATTACTGAAAGGTAACTTTGCTCTTCTTCTTTGTTTTAAAAGTTTTCCTTTTTTCCGCTAAACTCATTTAAATTTGGTCACTTTTTTTTTCAAGCAGAGATGCTAATATTTTAAAACTAAAATTGACTTATTTTAACAATAATATTTTTTGTTTGTTACAATGCAAACTTTAAATGGTAAATGCAATAATGTGTTAAACTTCTTTTATCTTTAATCCTTAGAAATTGGGGACCATATTTTTCTTCACAGTCATAAAGTTATAATTGGTTCACAATTTTATTTCATATTACTGGGTTCAGTTTTTTTGATAAATCAATAGAATTGATTTATTGTTTCTATAAATAGGAACAAAATATTCAAAACGGTTTCATCTGTTTGAAAAAACGAATCAAATCATTGTTTCACCGAAAATTTTAAATGACTGCCCTTTCGTTTTTTGAGCGGGGAAGATTTTTTTATTGAACTTCAAATTTTTAGGATACTATTTTCCAAGGTCATCTTTTTTTGTTTTTCGGCCTCTTTTTTGACCTTGATTTAGTCGATGTGATTTTGATCGTCGCAAAAAAATGTCTTGTCTTTTTTCGTCTGTAGTTGAAACAAGAACTATCTTGATAAAATGCATTTATTTTTGTTAGTTAAATGTATTTTAAAATTTTGAAAAACATAATTTTTTTGTTTCCTGTTTTGTTGGTAGAAAGGAATCTGTTTCGAAAGAAAAAGATGGAAAATTTTGTTCTTGTTGTTTTTGAGAAAAAAAAAGTTTCGTCATATTTCAGTGTTGAATAAGGTTAAATTTGATTAAAATAATTAATTAAGATTTCGTTTATTTAAATGTAAAACTATTACAATTTACACATTATTTAATAATGTAACAATCTTCTAATCAGGATCTTTTTAACTATTATTTTGTAAAATTATGTGTTTGAAAAAATAATTTAATTTTGAAATGAATAACTTGTTTGGCAAACAAAAAAAGATAAAAAATATTCAAAAAAACCAAAAAATGATAGGATGAATTTTTCATATCCGCGTTAATGTTTCTTTTCTGTTGCTTTTCAAATGAAGAAAAACATCTTTTCACAAAACAATTTTGCATCAGTCTAGTTATTTTGCAATCAAAAATTTCTATTTTATTTGTCTTACAACCAAATATTCTTTAAAAAATGAAAGTCTTTGAAATTTTCACTTTATTTTTTTAGTGTCTTTGTTTGAATATTTAATTACTGATTTAAAAATACAGTATCCATCTTTCATGAAACAAAAGAACAGAAAATACGGCCCGCCGTGGGCCCTGATGTTTTGCTAATGCCCTGCCCCGGGGCCAAACAACACAATTCGAGGGAACCTATATTATTTATTAGTTAAATTTATTTGAAAGACACTCTTTGCCATTTTATAAAGCGTTAATCTCGTTTTGAAAATCCCTTCGTTTTATTTAAAAATGTGATTTGAAATTCTTTTTTAATTATTAGCATTTAAATTTTGGTGATACATTTTTATTAACTCACAAATAGCCCCTAATATCTTGAAATAAAATTTCAACTGCTAAGAAAACCAAAAAAGCTGTTAATACTGAAGTTTCGATAACGAAGATATCAGGTGTTGCATTTAATCTTCTTAAAAATATAGATTAATATTGATAATTTTGAAAGAAAAATACTGAAAAATTGTACAAATAGAAAAAAACCTTTGTTTAATTTTTTTGTGTAAAAATGTCAATTTTTTTTTGCTTTTTGATTATATTTTTACCTGTTGTGTTTGGAACAAAGTATGATTGCGCAGTTAATGAAACTGTTACTGTAGATTTGAATGAAATTGTTTTCTTTGAAAGTTTAAATTATCCCCATTCAGTCGAAAATGTTTGTCAACTAAATTTTTCTATGAAAAAATCTAAAAATGTGAGATAAAATTTTTTTTAACTTTATACTTTGAGACCTTTGTATTTAGACTCAAAAGCTTTTAATTGTTTTTTTAAATGCCGTCGATGTATCGATTGAAAAAGAGTTTAGTTTATTTATTGTTTCGGATGAAAATTTTTCTTTTTCTGCATTTTTAAAAGATAATTATTATGAATATCGGCCATCGATTCAAGGATTTATAACCCATGAAGACATCAATGCCGGATGCCCCTCGGAAGCATTAAGTAATCCATTGATAATTCATGATGAAACAGAAATTATCGTAATTCGATCAACATATTTTGAAAATCAGCAAAGAATTCGTCCATGCAAATGGGAATTTAAAACAACTCAAAATTATGGTTTTAAAGTTGTCATTGAAATATTAAATATTTCATCATCCACACAATTAACAGTTGCAAATTCAACACAAGCATTTTTGGAGTTTGTTCTTTTTAAGAAAAATAAAAATTTACATAATTTGAATTTTTAGCGAAAGAATAGCTAAGTTATATTATCCATTTTACAACCGAGATAATTATCTTCAAATTTCGTTGTCTTTGGATAATTTAACGACAACTTTTATCCCTGCAATTGAATTTCAAGCTTATATTTCTGTTGTCAAAAATAGAATTCACACATCTTTTATTGATTGTACCGTAATTAATTCCACTGACACAATTATTTGGTCTAATGATTTGGATGTGGGTTATTCTAACAATGCACATTGTTCCACGAGTTTTGTCATTTTACAAAATCATGGATTATTGGTTGCCTTTGATTCTTATTTTGTAGAAAAGGGTGCTGATTTCCTACAATATTCTATTAACGGCGGAAACAAAATAATAATTGAAGATAAAAATAGATTTGTTATTGAAGCAAAAAAGGATGAGCCAAACAAATATGTTTGGTTTGAATTTGTTAGCGATGGAAGTGTTCAGCGACCGGGATTTTTTGTGTCTTTCAATATTTACGGTAAGCGGCTATTTTTTACTGTTAAAGCAGGTGGACGGTTCGATACCTTTTTATTTCTTTTTCGTTTATTTTGTTGAATTTCTTTGACGATCAGGGTCTTTTTCTATTGTTCTTTTGCCTGATCATCAAGGAAATTCAACGAAAAAAACGTTAGAGAAATAAAAAAATTATCAAACCGTTTGCCCCCCTTAAAAACAAAAGTTATTTTTATATTCACAAATTTTTAATTGATTTCTAGCATGCAAATGTGCAGCAACTGTTATACCTTGTGGAGTAATGAATTGGAATATTATGCATTCCCCGCAAAGTCAAAATTATTGCAGCAATCTAAAATGCTATTTTACAGTAATTTTTCTTGTTTTTTTTAAATCTTAAAAAAGAAGTTTTCTTATATTATATTTTCCAAAAGTATGACACCAAGCCTGAATTAGCTGTTTCAGCAGTTTCTTGAGAATTTTTCCAGTCCTCTACCAGGTTACATAAGGCACGTCTGAATCAAGGCGAATTTTTTTTTCTAACGGGCGAGAGCATTGTGAGACGACGGTTTTTAGCGCAGTCATGAATGTGTGCGGTTACAGTCCAAAACATTTGAAAAAGGATCGAACCCCACGGGGTGCATAAAACATTATTGATTCAGATTTTGATTGGAATCAATCAAAATCTATTATTAGAGCTAAAAATCAATTATAAAATAATTTTGAAAAATATTAATATCGTTTGTAGCATTTTTAAGGCAAATTTAAAATTTTTACTCTTTCGTACTGTAAATGCTCAAAAATGAAAAAAATTTTTTTTTACATTTTTGTAAACTACTTTATAGTTACTACGACCTATAAATTGTTGATTTCAATCAAAATCTGAATTATCATAATTTTTTATGCACCCCGAGGGGTTCGATCTTTTCCATACGTTTTGGACTGTAACCGCACACATTCACGACGGCGCTAAACACCTGTCTCATAATGTTAGAAAAAAAGTTTACATTTTCTTAGTTTTGATTCAGACGTGAAGGGATAAACATATATTTAGTTTGAACCATGCCCGGGATATAAAATACAAATTCTTGTGAATTCTGATGAAAAAGATTATTTTTCTGAAGATATGTTTAAAATTTCAACAAATAACGAAACCGTACTGGAAATTAATAGAGAAAATTTTGAAAGGGTGGAATTTATAATTTATTTGAATCCAGAAAACTTAAATACCCTAGAAACAATTACTTCATCATCTTCAAAGTATCGATCTTTTCAAATAAATTATTTGATGGACTATGATCGCAAGTTTTACTTAACATGGTGATATTTTTATATATATTTGATCTTTAGATACTGTAGGAAGCCAGATATCTTTGTCAAGCATTCAATCATTTTCTTTCATTGACAATCGTGAAAATTATATCATTGAAGTTTCTCAGAATTCGGTTTGTTAAGCATGGAGAGAAGGAATTATCATTGTTAAAATATTTTTCAGGCTGAAAAAAGTTTAGGTTTTGTTTTTTACACCAACCGTGAATTAAATCGTGATATTTCAATTTATAACAATAAAAGTTTAACAATAATGTATTCAGATAAAAACTGGTAAGATTTCTTTTCAGATTAACAGGAACTGTTTCTTTTTTACAGTTCTGGATCTCAGAACTCATACAAGTGTATTCTTCCTTATCAAAGTTTTGTCGTTACTTTTCCACCTGACACTTATTACACATTTTTGGCTGTTCGATTATCAAGTAAGAACTAACTTTTGTTTGTTTTATCTGAGATGAGATTTTAAATTTCAGAACCAAGTATTGGATGTGTTTTGGAAGAAAATATATTTGTTGCGAAAAAAAGTGATGAAACACTTTCAATTGTTGGAATTTCAAATTCTGATGGCAAATGTGTTTTACAACTTTTGATAGAAGAGGATACAAACTTTCATATATCATATTTGTGGACAACTTCTTCAACGGAAAATGTAAAAATCTATGTTGGAATGGATACAAAACATTTGTTGTTTGAATTCAAGTAAAGTTATTTTGATTTAGATTCATTTTCTGTTTTTAACATAACGTAACAATTTTTTTAGCAGAAAAACCATGAAAAGTTGGAACCAGATAAATCTGTTTTCACGAATTTATTCAATTCATATCCCTTCAAATTCAACATTTTGGATGACATTAAAAAGGGACATTGGTCTCCCGATAATAAATATTTTTGAACATCCATTTCGATCGGTTATTGCAACTCCAAATTTTAACATTTTTAGTAGCTCGATATTTGCTTACTTATTTGATGACGATTTTCTATCATTTAATATCGGAAATATTTCTGTCAAATTTACAATAGTTCATTACAAAATGTTAGACGAGAATCAATTGCATATTTTTGTGAAGAATAATGATTTGACGTAAGAAAAATTTGGGTTTCGTTTTTTACGTTCTGTAATTTCAGTGTTTTTAATCCAGGAACTTCTGTGACTTTCAAAAACGAGGTTGTTAAAATATTTTATCTCGAAAATACTATGGTGCTAGAGGATTTTGATGACAATCAAGGTGCAATAATTTATGTTGAGTCTTTATTCGATAAAACAGTTAATTAAAATACTTATTTTTGTATGTTGTATTTTTGGAGATTTGTTCTGCGTTAAAAAAAGCATCTGTTAAAAAATGTGTCTGACAAATCGTTGTTATTTTTCAAGTATACATTTTAAAAGAAAGCATAACGTTGTTTAAAAAATTGTGGCAAAAATTTTAGGTAAAAATTCAAGGTTTGTTCTATACACCTACCTTGAACCGAATCATTATGTTTCTATTTATAACAATAAAATTTTAACAAAAATGTAAATTCCCGCTTAAAAGATCTTCCAACAAAATTTTATAAAAGCGTTATTTTGAAATCTCAAAAAAGTCAAACACACTTTTTTTCGATAAACAGAATTTTAAGTTGAATTTTTTAACATTTGACATTTAAAGAATGAATTATTGAACATCTTCCACCAAAAGATTAAAAAAATTGATGAATGAATGAAAGGGACAAAAATTTATTTGCAATGGGTCTGCTCCTTTAAACCACAAATTGCCCATTTTATTTTAAAACAAATTTTACGATCCATGTATTTTTTGATTATGTGACGAAAACAGGGCTCAAAGAATTTTTGCTGCCGCAATAAAATGATGTGTATCCTCTTCGAGCTGCTTTACTAAAAATTGTAATCACAAAAATCCTTTAAACGCAAAAAAATAGACTGAAACTTACGACAAAAGAATTAAAGAAATGGAAGCAGAAAGAGCAAAAATATCATTGATAATTGGGAAAATCAGCGAAAAAAATGTTGCAAGTTCGGCATTCAAAGGAAAGAAATATTGAATTGCAGTGTAGGCAGTTCGGAGCAATTGAGCAAAAAGGGTAATCAATGAAACAACTGAAATTAGGTGTTATTAAAATCTAAAAAGGAGATCTATCGATTGCTGCTTTTTTTGTTTTCGCAAGAAAGTTCGCGAAGGTGAAATCTATTGAAAATCAGGATATTTCGCCTTTTTTAAAATTTCTCAACACTAGAAAAAAGCGAAAGTTCTTGAATTTCAATAACTTTTTGCTTCGAGAACTTTCTTGCGAAATCAAAAAAGAAGCAAATGAAGCATTTCCTTTAACTTTGATCTTTTGCCGCTGTTGGCAAAAGATCAAAGGCGGCCCCAAAGGGTTTGTGCCCCCTTCAAAAGGATCCTTCTTATATCCTTGATTAACGTTAATAAACTTACAAAACAAAATTTTTTCATGAACATTAACAGTTGTAATTTTTTGAAAATAAAATTTTCCAATTGCTAAAATATTAAAAACTGCTGCCAAAACTGTTGTGGATATGTAAATTATCAAAGATGACACCACACTGATCAGTGTTACTTCAGCACTTGTAAAACGTGGTGAAACGGTTAAAAAATTGGTCGAATAAACAAATGTTGCAGGTTCATGAAGTCTCCAAGAAATTCGTATAAATGGCAAAATCAACAACAAAAATATATACCATGGACGACGCCAAAATGTTTGTTGTTGAAGTGGAAAAAATATGAGAGAGAATCGATTGAATGCCATCATGGCATGCCCAACAAATTGTGTAACAGCAAAATATGTTGAAATATTAAGAATTATTGGTGGAAAATATTCATTTTTTGCATAAAAAGGAATAAAAAGTTGAATTAGGGATAGCTTTTGAGTAATAATGTTCTAAAAATCATGTCGTTTAAAAAAAGTGTAAATAGCAAAAATGTAAATGTTGCTGAAAAAGATATTTTTTTCTTCGACTCTGACACTGGGTGATGATTGTCAGATATTACGGCATCCTTGAAGTGTGGCAAAAGCGCCTTTGATTTATAGGGATAAAACAAGATTTTTGATGATGATGACGTAACATTTGAACACCCCATAGGGCATTATGGCCCACATGATCGTACCGCCTTTGATGTGCGGCAAAAGTGCCTTTGATCTTTTTTGGTGAAGCAAGTTTTGATCATTATGCCAAGTCTAGACAACCTTTAATGAAGTCAAGAATCCATAAAACAGAATTTTATGGATTCCTCAAATCGATGTTTTGTGTCTTTTTAGATAACTTCCAACGCGTGAAGCTCATTCTTTGTTTCCAGAATTGGTGAACATAAGAATAAGAATATTCAAATTAAAAACCAACTTACCGATATAAAAACTCCTAAATCAGCTATTAAAACCACCCTGAGAATAGCATAAAATGGTCCATGAAAAAGTGTTTTTCGCTTAATAAACAATAAAATCAACACGGATAAATGAAAAGTGTACAGGATTATTTCCACACAAAATACTGTAATATCATAGGCACTATTCATTTACGTGCCGAAAACACTTTTTTAAAAGAAATAATTCTACTTCCATAATTATTAAAAGAATAAAACAATTAATTAAAACTGGTTATATTAGTACGGCACTTTATGCTTCATAAATCAAGCAGAAATTTTTAACGATAAAAATCTTAATAAAGACTACAAAATGACTTACTAAGTTTTAGAAAAAGAATTATTTTACCAACGTAATAATTTTTATTATGTAAATTAACTTTTAAGACATTAATTTCTCAAATGAAAAAATATAATACATATCATAGACAATTAAAAGATAAAAATTAATTATATTTCTAAATATATTCTGTGATTATTCGTCGCAAAAATTTAAATAATTAAAATATGAGCTCTTGCTTTTTCAAAAAATGACAAAAAAAATATACCACGCATTTTTGTCATTTTCAGCATAAAGTTAAAATGTTGAACACATGAAATCAGACTACAAACGTTCCTTTAAAGAATTTCTGTTAAAAGAGAGGCTTGAAAACATGAAAATCTTGGATAAAGATTTTGTAATAAAGAAAGGAATTTATTTCTTAAATGCAGCGGCTTCCATTATGGCAGCAGCTGAAAAATAACAAAATAAACAAAAAAGTGAAATTTGTTTGATGGTTAGTTTATTCCATTAAACTTTTTTATTTTTTCAGCAGAATTTTAGTTTTTTGTGATATACTGTATTTAAATACTAATGAAACTCTTTTTCGAAGCTTTGATAAAAATTCATACTGCTACTTATTTTTTCAATGTTTAAGAATTTTCAATGCATTCCTATTATAGTTTACGTTTATGGTTGAGAGATTTAAATACTCACTTTTTGTGAAACAAATGTGTTCCAGCTTAAATTTTAATTAAAAATTATTAGTTTAATAAATGATGGAATACTTTTAATCAAACACAAATTTTATGCAGGTTTAAAGGAGGCGGAGGTTTTGAGACATTATCTTCCTCTTTTGTTCTATAATACCATTTTGTTGCATTTGTAAACCCTGAAAAATTAAAAAAAAGACATTTCTATAAGCTTTTCCGTGAGGAAAAGCCGCCAAAAATTATTAAAGACTCATTAAGAGCCCACTTGCCCGGAAGCGGTTAGTAAAAGGCGAATCGCTTAGTCGTTCGAAGACAAGTGAGCCAGAGATACTTTTATCGGACGAAAAAGTGCACTCTTTCTGCTGCAGAAAAAGAGACAGCAAAATGGGGTCAACCGGGAAAGCAGACAACGCAAGAGGGACTCTCTCTTCATTGAAGAAAAAAAGAGAGGGATGGAAAAAACATGCATTTTTTAGTCAAAAAATAAATCTCATAAAACGTCGTCATCAAATAGTCATCTTTAAATATTGGGTTAAAAAAATAAACTTCCACAAGTAACGTTGAGCTCTCAAAATTGTTAAAAGTCTGAAAATACTATAACAAATACTTTAAACATAACTAAAACTAATTAAAAAGATTTTTGGATTTTCAGCGTTTTGTTTCCAGAGGCTTAAAAATTTAAGAAATTTATAAAAATTAAAAAAGTTGAAGACTAGTATAAAATAAACTTGCATAGTTACAACATGCAATTTACAACATTTTTTGGTGACTTTTGGAGGTTACGGTAGCACTCTAAAATAAATGTCGTTTTTGTCAAAAATGTTCCAAAAAACGTTGCAAATTTGTTTAAAAAACACATTTTTAATCTGTTGCTATTTATAACTCATAAACCATCAATTATTTTTCACATTTTTATTTTTGTTCCACCCAAAAATAAAAAGATTTAAACTCATTTAAAACATCGCTTTTTTAATCATGTTTACATGTATTTTTGGATTAAAACCGTCGTTCAAAAATCACAAAAATGAAGGTATAAATAAAAATGCAATCCCAAAAAATTTTAGTTTCATTTGTCACAAAATTATTATAAATAAAAATGAACAAAATTGTTATTGGTTTTATTACATTTCTATTTTTATTAAGTTTAGCAGCTTCAACAACAACACCAACTGCAGAATGTGGTGAATGGTCCGAATGGTCTTGTGAATGCTGTGGGGGATGTTCCACACAAAGATGCACAAGGGTAAGTGTTATGGAAAAATTGATGGATTTGATTCTATAAATACAAAACAATCCCAAAATCGGTCCAAAGGCATTGATTGGATTAGTCAAAATTTAGGATCCAAAATTTATGTGACCCCAAGAAAAATATCCTTTGTTTGTAATTTACCTAACAATTCTTCAGAACAAAAATTGAAGAATTTTAACTTTAATTTAATCATTTTTATCGAATTACGGTAGCTCCATACACCTTTATTAATTTTTTTAATTTTTTCAAAACTTTAAAAAAGCATCTTTCATTCATCAAATTTTAGTCTTGTCCATCTACTCAAGATTGTCCAGACCCTTCATGTCCCGGTGAAGGAGAAAAAGAAGATTCATCTCCCTGCACTTCACCTTCTAAAACATGCAAATTTCCATTACCTGTTTGTTGTGAAGGCCAAGAAGCTTATGTTAATTTTGAAGCACAACCAGTTGCAAAATGGTGCAAAGCAACAACAGCATAATTATCAATCTCCAAATTTTATCCTTTATGCAAATTTTAGCCAGTTTTTTTATTCTATGAAAGATTTTTACATTTTAGAAAAAAATGAAATAAATAAAATGTTTAAAACAATTTCTGTGTAGCCTGCCTACAAAAGTACAACATCACATTTTTTAAACAATTTGGGTTTCGTTGAATTTATTTAATCCAAATTTTGCATAACCAAAACTCAAAAGCATGGGAGCGGATAAAAATGGATTCTATCTGGGTAAGAAACATTTTCAAAAAAATTCGAGTGTGCATGAAAATAATGTAGGACATGTGAAAACTACAAAATAATATTCATTCAATGTAAAAATTTACTTCAAATTTCACCAAAAAAATTTTGTTAAAGAATCACAAAAACTTTACAAAAAATGGCAGTATCTACCATGGTTGTTGTTTTTGTTACAGAAATTTTGTTTCATTTATTTCATTTAAGTGTTTTGATTTTGTTAATTGCAAAACGTAAAACCGTTTTTAAAGGTCCATTTTATTTTATTTTGTCCATGGTTTTAGCAGCTGATTTGTTTTGTTTTATTTCTGTAAGTTTTTTTTTCAACAATTGTAGGTTTGATTTTTTGTCGAATTTGCATAAAGGCGGCAAACGATCAAAGAGGTCTGACAGCGGCTTAAGATCAAAGAAGTTTGAAGGCGGCTAAAGATTAAAGAGGTTTATTACAGTTTTGGAAAAAGCAGAATAATTTTTACAAAAAATTTGCATAATTTTCTCCTTTTTTTCAGATGGTTATTTGCCGAAAGATTCCACAATTTGGTTTTTTGCTAAACCTTTACAAAACCAATGAATCCTATGCTTCAATAATTTTTAATGTAATTTCATATATAACTGCCATTCAATTTCTTGGACATACTTTGCTTGCTTTCAATCGATTTACACTTATTTGGTTTCCATTAAAACAACAAAAAATATGGGAAAAACAATGGTATACAGTACTCCTTTTAATTGTTCCATTGATTCATGTTAGTCTTCGATTACATGAACCTGGACTATTCGTATTTTTAACAGAGGAAGATGTTTCGGTTTCACTTAAAAGTGCCACTGCTTTGTCTCTGTATTTTGCTATTACTTCAATTTTGTACATTGGAACAACCTGCATTGCAGCAATCTTAAATTTGTTATCATTCACAAAATTTTGCTTTCATAAAAATTCATCTTCTGCAATTAATGTCAACGAAAAAAATTTGTTGTGTAAGTTTTATTTTCGGGCTGCTTTGGTACGAGTCTGCACGGAGAATAAAGTCACGAAATTCTGTGACAATTGAACCCCGGAATTTCAGTTTTGGAATTTTTGAAAGTGTCATCCTTCTTATCTCAAGAAAATGAGGCGCAAATGGACAGAAATGAACAAAATTGTCACAAAAGTGTGACAAAATGTCACATTTTTTTTGTTACAAAATTTTTCCATTTATGACAAGTGTCCATCTTTTGAAATGTTTAAATTTCTGTGATCTTTTACCGCTTTTGACAAAAGATCAAAGACGTGCCGCCCAGAAATGGCACTGTGCCCTTTTCAAAAAACAACCTTGTTTATGCAAATTAATTAATTATTTGCAGTCGTTTCAATTGTTGGCTTTGCTGCTCAATTACTTCGTTCCACCACAAATATTCAAAAACTTTTATTTCCATCAAATCCGGGATTTGCAATATTTTTTACTCTTTCGTTACCGTATTTCTCTGACGTCTTTGCATTATCTGGATCTATATCTTTATTAGTTTTAAGGTTGGAGTTATTCAAAGAATTTACATTTTTTGGTAATTAATTGTATTTTTTTAGCAAAATAACCCGGAAGGAATATTATTCTTTTTACACATGCAAAACACAAATTCACACGCTTGTAACAAATTTTACTCCTTCAATGGCAGCACCATCGTCCAATGGAAAATGGTAGAAATACGTAAAAGTATAAAAACGTGGTACGAAAAACAGTAGTTAAGTAATTAAATTCAACATAAATGTAATTTCTGAGAAAATTGAACGTAGAAAGTTTTATTTTTGTATTTTTCTTGTAGCCAAAATGTTTAAAGAAATTTATCATTAAATTGAATAAAACGTGAAATTCAAATCCAACAATGATAAAAAAGATCGAAGCAAATATAAATAATTAAATCAAAAACTTGTTCAGAAAAAAGCAAAAGTTTTTTAAAAACGTTTGCCTTTTTTTTTGCTTCGGCAAGGGTTTTTTAAAAATGTTTTATTAAAATTACATTACTTATTGAAAAAATTGTAAAATTATTAATGAATAAAAAATATAGATAAAATATTCAAAAAAACTGAAAGGTTTGCAACAAAAAATCAGCAGAAATGGCAAAAAAAATTAATGTGTCTCTTTTTTAAACAAAAAATGATCTTTCCCACATGAAGGTCGGCTCATTCATTGATTTTTTGCAAATGCATATGTCCAATGTGCATACGATTTCAGTCAATGGAATAATAGTGAACGCAAAACTTTTTTTCTTCGGTTTTGTTTAAGTGTTTTCTGCGACAGCAAAGCTATTTTAGTTTAACAAATAATTTTTTAAATGTGATACATAAACAAAAAATCCAATAAAGGTGCAAATAATCGAAGTGATAGCAAAACATTTAATTAAAAAGTTGTACAAAATAAAAAGCAAAAATTTTTTAAAAATGACTGAAAATCTGATATCATCTTCATAAAATTTTTCCTTTTTTATAACATAACTTGTTGAATTGTAAAATTAATACTGCCAAAAAATACCTAAAATATTCAAAAATTTTTAATGAATAAAACAAAAAATCAGCAGAAATGACAAAAAAATGTTGAGTGGCTTTTATAAACGAAAAAAATGACCTTTCGCATTTGAAAGCTTAGAACATTTATTGATTTTTCTTAAAATGCAAAAATAGTCAGTGTGTAGACGATCACAACCAATGGAATAGTGAAAGACGCAAAACATATTCTCTTGCATTTAAAGGAGGAAACCCATTGTAAATAAATTTTCTTCCCTTTCATTCATTGGAGGTCTCGGCACGAAAATTATAAAAACTCCGAATTGAAGAATTCTGATGATATTGTCTTTCATAATTATTTTTTCTGATTCCAAAATGGTATGAACTTAAAAAAATGGTTGAACAGAAGCTGAGATTCAACTTTTGTGTGTCAATTCTCGAAAATTCATGAATTTGTACAAAAAAGTTAAATCTCAGCTTCTATCCAACCATTTTTTTAAGTTCATACCATTTCGGAATCAGAAAAAATAATGATGAAAGAAAATATTATCAGAATTCTTCGATTTGGAATTTTTAAATTTTTCGTTTTGGGACCTCCAATGAATGAAAGGGACAAAAATTTATTTACAGTGGGTCTCATCCTTTAAGTGTATTACAAGAAAGAACTTTTAACGACAAACAAACGAAGTCTTTGAATAATAAAAGTGGTGTAGTTCTGTGTTTTTCTAAAAATTCAGTTATTCTTCATTTAAAAAAGCTATGAATGATAAACCACAAATCCAACAATGATGTAAAGTTTGCAAAATATTTAATCAAAAGCTTGCAAAAAATAAAAAACCAATATTTTTTTTAAAATGGTAAAGTCTGCTTTAGTTTGATGTTGTAATTAACCGACAAACGTTTTAAACATTTTTTTGGTTTTTTTAAAAAATTTACATAACTGTTAATTTACTGTTTAAAAATATCTAAAATTTTCAAAAATTTAAAATACAAAAAAACTGAAATTTTACTTATAAAAATCAGCAGCAATTGAAAAAACAATTATGGGTGCTTCTTTCAAATGAAGAAAGATCGTTTACATTTGAATGCTTGGACCATTTATTGATTTTTTGAAAATGTATAGTTTGTAGTCGATCACAACCAAGGGAATAGAAAACGACGAAAAATTTTTTCTTTCTGGCTGCATTTAAGTGTTTTTTGTTACAATAAAAGAGTTTTTAGAAATACAATTTTTTGAATGTCCCTGATGCACAAGATTCGATACAGTATATATGTACCAAAAAGCCACCAAAGAAATAAAATATAATTTTTAAACTGCAGTCATTCGGAAAATTAAAAAGCTATGAAAGATTTATTTATAAACACTAAATCTCACAAAAATGCAAAAGTTCGAAGTGAATACAAAATACTTTATTTTTGACTTGCAAAAAATAAAAAACAATTTTTTTTAAAAATTGTATCCTGTCCATTGGATTTTGTAAATAACCGACATTTGCTTTTACAAATTTTTTTTTATAAATAACATAACTCTTGATAATGCAAAATTGTTACTTATTTAAAAATAAATAAAATATTAAAAAAAAACGATAGCTTACCACAAAAAATTAGTAGGGCTGACAAAAAAATTAAGGGTGCTCTTTTTTAAACAAAAAATGACCTTTCTCACTTGAAAGATTTCTTCATTCATAGATTTTTTGCAAACACATATAGCCAGTGTGTAAATAATCAAAGAAAAAGTGGACGCAAAACATTTTCTCTTGGGCTGCATTAAAGTGTTTTGTGAAAAGAAATCCTAAAACAACAACAAACAAATGAAGTTTTTGATTAACAAAATTTTAAATGGTTCTGTCTCTGGTAAAAATTCAGTTATTCTGCGTATAAAAATGCTATGAATGATAAACAACAAATCCAACAATGACACAAAATTTTTAAGAAATTAAAAAAAATATTTAATTTAAAACTTTTGCAAAGAACAAAGCATATATTTTTTTAAAATGTCAGATACCTGGTATTCAAATTTACTGATCAACGTTTTTAATAGTTTTTTTAAAAAAATAACACAACTACAGAAATGGTTAAATTATTACTGGTTGTAAAATAGATCAAATATTCAAAAATTTGCATTTTAAAAAAACAGAAATTTTAAAACAAAAAGGTGGAAATAAGAAAGTTGTGCACCAATAGTGGCGAAAAAAAATAAAGTGTTTATATTTTAAAAAATTCATTTGAAGGTTTGATTCATTTATTGATTTTTTGCAAAAGAAATTAAAAAATGAAATCAATTGAAATTTTTACAAAAACTTTAGACACCGGTGCAAATTTGTTTAATGGTATTTGCCAAATTTTCGGGTGTTGTTGAAAAAGCAGTTTGAGGATTTCCAGAGATTTCTTGTAATTGTGAAATTGTTAAATCATCAAAACCAATTGAATATACTTGAACCCCAGTATCACGAAGTTGACGTGTAGAAACACCAACATTTGTTGTATTTGTTCCACCACTGATTACAATCATTGCATTTGGAACATTTGGGCGGTCCCCTTCCCCACCAAATAATGGGTAACCAAAATACCAATCAGGAGAATCACCATGAAGGGAAACATTCATAGAGAATCCAATATCGTTTACGCCACTATAGAAAGGTATATCTCGAATAGCTTGTTTAAAATGAGCATTAAAAGTAATAGTCCTTGGAACTCCATAAATGTTGTCGACGAAACCATTGAAATCTACATAACGAAGAGGAGATGGTTTTCCATAAAAGAAAAAGCTTGAGGACAAGATAATTCCTATACGGGCTGTCTAGAATAAATTGGAGTATTTCTCAAAATCAATGGTACGAAAACACTTACATTAATATCATTCGATTGCCATTTAATTCCATTTTGATCGATAGAAGTTAACAACTGAGATTTAACAATCTCTAATCTTTCAGGAGTCATAAAATCTGACACATCAATTACAAAGACAAGATCCATAGCACCTGAACAATTCAATCGTGGAACAGGTGAAGGCTTTACAGTTGTTGTTGGAACGGTTGTTGTAGGTGTTGGTGTGGTAGTTGTTGCTGGTGTTGTTGTCGGCGTTGAAAGAGTTGTAGTACAGATTTGTTTAATTGTATTTGCTAAATTTTCAGGTGTTGTTGAAAAGGCAGTTTCCGGATTTCCAGAGATTTCTTGTAATTGTGAAATTGTTAAATCATCAAAACCAATGGAATATACTTGGACACCAGCATCACGAAGTTGACGTGTAGAAACACCAACATTTGTTGTATTTGTTCCACCACTGATTACAATCATTGCATTTGGAACATTTGGGCGGTCCCCTTCCCCACCAAATAATGGGTAACCAAAATACCAATCAGGAGAATCACCATGAAGGGAAACATTCATAGAGAATCCAATATCGTTTACGCCACTATAGAAAGGTATATCTCGAATAGCTTGTTTAAAATGAGCATTAAAAGTAATAGTCCTTGGAACTCCGTAAATGTTGTCGACGAAACCATTGAAATCTACATAACGAAGAGGAGATGGTTTTCCAAAAAAGAAAAAGCTTGAGGACAAGATAATCCCTACACGGGCTGTCTAGAATCTCAAAATCAGTGAATACGTAATTTCTACAAAAACACTTACATTGATATCATTGGATTGCCATTTGATTCCATTTTGATCGATAGAAGTTAACAACTGAGATTTTACAATCTCTAATCTTTCAGGAGTCATATAATCTGATACATCAATTACAAAGACAAGATCCATTGCACCTGAACAATTTAATGTTGCAGATGGAACAGGCTTAACGGTTGTAGTAGTAGCAACTGTTGTTGTTGTCGTTGTTGGAATTGGGGTTGTTGTGGTTGTTGTTGATGTTGTAGTTGTTGGAGGATCAAAACTAGGTGCATGACAATAAAAATTTGATATCATACCACAAAACTGGATATCTCGTTCAAATCGAACAAAACCATTTTCACCCCACCAATTTCCCCAACTATTCTTGGCAATCCAGAATTTTTTGCCATTTTCTTCACCGTATCCAACAATTGTTATTGCATGATTTCCATTACGTTGGGATCTGCATTCATCCCATGTAAGACTAAATATCCCACTAACATAATATTGAAGGGTATAAGGAAAAACAAATCCTAAAAATATTTTTCATTTTTGTTGTTTGATTAAAAACTTTTGTGTATTACCCATAATAACGGGTCCTTTATTGTAAACAAATTTTTTAACATCTTCTTCATTGTTTGGCAAAACGTAAAGGGCATCAGCAGTTTTAATTTTTGTTCCAGTCATATTGGATTTACATTGATCATTCCATCCGGTGTATGGATAATTTGTTCGAGAATGAAGACCTTTATCCCGAATATATTCTAATGCTTCATACATAAATCCACCCTGACATCCATAACTTCTTTTATCACAATCAACAAGTTCCTGTTCAGAAAGTTCAACTTTTGCACCACCATTCTTAATAGCATAATGGGCTTCAACCGCTGCAACACTGGCAAATGCCCAACAACTTCCACAACTTCCTAAAACTTTTTCGACATTAAAATAATTAACATATTTTCCAAGACCTTGATCTTTGATAGATGAAATGACATTTTGAGATCTCCAATCAAAATTAATTGGATAAACGTCTCGAGTTGCCCGATGAGAATCATGTTGCCACCAATCTCCAAGATTATTGATATCTTTATGAGTGGCATTTTGAGCATTAATAGGTTGCATAAATTCATCAGAAAGTAATCGTTCCTTGAATTCTTCTGGAGTTAGAGCAGAAAAAGCATTGATTCCAAATTGCGCGCCATTATTTTCAGCGTTAAGGGCACGAATTTTGACTAAATTTTCTTGAAAAATGTTGAATCGTTGATTTTTTTCAGTTGATTTGGCAAAATTAAAATTGAATCTGAAATTTGGAACAATAATAGATTACATGATAATGATTTTAGCTATTTCATCATCCTTATGCAATTTTTGAGTTAATTTATTACTGCTAGGCAGATTTGTTATGTGAAATGGCAACGACTTGTAACTAAAAATTATGAAAGCTTACTTGTTCTGAAATTCTTGGAATAATTCAGTATCCGATTTATCCAATGAAAATGGATCTGATGATATTTTACCACCACAAACTCCAAATGAAAGTAAAACAAACAAAACAAAACTTCGAAGACACTTCATTTTGCAGAAGCTGCTTCTACGATTCAGTATATGAGAATATCTCCAAAATTTGACCCCTTTTTATACTACTTTTGATGTTCAGATTTTGCATAATTATGATTGAAAAATGAACAAAAAATGTTTGATAATCATTTAATCCCTTCCCAAAAACTGGAAATTAATGTATTTATTCAAAAAAGAAGAGAAATACAGTGTTTTAAAAACTCTGTCAGCAAAATGGTGTGGGTTTATGCATAATTAAGAACACCACATTTTCAGTCACGTAGTAAGTTTAAACGTGGAAAATGAAAGATTAAAAATGTTCATTTGGACCTTCAAAATAACAAACAAAAAATTTATAAAAATAAAACAATAGCATTACAGATACAACTATAAAGCCATTATTTGCACAACCAACACCTCGGCAAAATATGTTTGTTCTTCTAAGATAGTTGATAAAAAAAATAATGTTTAGGAATACTTCGAGAATGGGATAGCAGTTATCCCAGCTTTAGTTCTTTTCACCCCTGGGGCGAAAAAACATTGTTGCCATTCTTTTCATTTTTTGCATAGTATTTTTTAATTGTGTTCAAGCTTGCCATCATGTGCTTTTGACATTTAATCAGTTATCTTCTATTTTGTTCCCCTATAGCTACCGTAACTTTGGAATGGAAAATACCTTAATGGAATTATTTCGCTAGCATTTGCAATTCCTGGATTAATTTTTCTTGGATTTTATATTTTAACGAAAGTTTTGTATTTAGCCCTGTCTTTACAGATTTATCTTCGAAGGACTTTCTTCTAAACATTCAAATCTATAGGTATTTGCTTGTTCTACTTTTGTGCCGTTGCTAGTCATGTGTTTTTCAGCAGCGTTTTTTTAAATTAAAAAGCTAGGAAGAATGAACATTAAATCTGATAAAAATGAAATAGTCCTAAATGAATACAAAATATTTTATTTTTAATTTGCACAAAATCAAAAAACCAATTTTTTTAAAAATGAATCTAGGTTGTTGAAAATTGACATTTTACCGACAACTTTTTTAAAATACTATATATTTTTTTAAATAATATAACCCTAGATAATGCAAAATTGTTATTCATTAATAAATAGATAAAATATTCAAAAAATTTGCATTTAATGAAACTGAAATTTTTTCAAAACAAAATGGTAAAAAATAAAAGTATCAATATAAATCAGCAATAATAAAACTTTTTGGTGAACTTTTTGTAAACAAAAAAATGACCTTTTGCACTTGAAGGCCTAATTCATTTATTGACTCTTTCAAGGAAAATAAAAAAATACAATCGCCCGTGATAATAACAAAAACCTTAAATAGAAGTGTAAATTTTTTACGGTACTTGCCAAATTTTCAGGTGTTGTTGAAAAGGTTGTTTCAGGATTTTCTGAAATTTCATGTACTTGTAATTGAGCGATTCTTAACAAAAAACCAGGAACCAAATTTAAACATTTTAAATTTTTAAATTTTTAAATTGGATTTTTACTTTTAAATTCCACGTGTTTATAACGGGATGCCAAAACACATAACAAAAATACACTTTTAAGATTTTTCAGAAATTGTCGTATATTTCATTAAAATTTTAACTTAATATTATTCAAATTCTTTTTTATTCAAATTCTGTACAACAAAATTTACTTGAAACAACTTGATTTGGATATAATTGAGAATTTAAGAATTGACAATCATTTGAAGCTGTGAAGGGAAGGCCTTCTTCAAGAAGTTGATGGCCATTTCTTAAAAGTATTCGAGCAATTGGAATATTTGGGGAAAGGCCTCTTTCATCTCGAATAATCATTTGATGTAATAATTTTGCATTTCCACTTATCGGAGCAATTGTACAATTAAGACCCAGTGAATTATCTGATAAAACTGGGCATAAAAGTGTGCCATCTGTCCATCCATTGTTGAGATTGAAGAAAGCAATTACAATTGGATTTGTTGAAGAAAATGTTGAAATAAGATTGTATGTATTGTTGGCGGTATTAACGTTGTAAGTAATTTGTGCCGTGGCATAAATACTGTAATTGTCATCGGTATTTAGAATCTGGGTTCGAGCAGAAAATTTTTTGCATTTTGTTGTTGTTGTTGCTTCTGGGATTGGCGCGAATGAAACACAACATTGCGTGCCATTACCGTATTCTAAAATAAATGGTATAAATATCAAAGATACGGAACACGACGTCGACGATGATATATACACAAAATTGTGTTCTAGAGAGGATAAAAAGATTTCCGAAGATGCCGCCTTTGATCTTTTGCAGGTGGCGGTAAAACATCAAAGGGTAGGTATAGATATGACATCATGTAAAGTGAGGAGAAAGTGCTTTGCCGATAATGATGATAATTAATTTTTTTCCTCAATGTCAAAAGCGGCACCTTTGATGATACCGCAGATATGAAAGAAAGGGTTTGAAAATGCTAATTTTTGTATGACTTTATAATTTTTTATCATTAAAACAAAACCTACCATTTCCTTCATCTTTACAAGAATTTTCAGGAGTAAAAAAGTTTCCATTTGATAAACTAAATTCCCCTTCATCCACCAAATTTACAAACATTAAATATTCTCCAGCATAAAATCCCAAAGTTTCATTTCCAATTCTTTGATTGCAACTTTCATTTTCACAAGCTTCATAAATTTGATTTTTTATTAAAAAATTTAAAGTTGTACTTTTGTTGAAATTATTTGAGACAATTACGGTAGTCAAATTGCTGATTGAAAGGGTTGAAAATTGGTTGTTAAATTTTGAAAGTTTAACATTAACCCAAAGTGAAAATTCATAATTTACGGGAACTCCGGTTACTTTGTAATGAAGATGAAGTTCTTCGCAGCGTTGAAATGCGTCTGAGGTTGTTGAAAAAATTATACAAAAAATGGAAAGAAAAAATAAAATCAATAATTTCATTTCAATGAACCAAACCACAAATGATTGAGTATAAATCTATTGTCAAAGGTTTCTTTTGTTGAAAAAAAGTTTTTCGTTATCAGTGAAATGCTTTCAAATCAACATGCACGTATTAGCACTTGTAGTTTGAATAGAGATCTTCTAATTTATTTCTGGGGGTAATGCAAACTACAATCAATAAAGTTGAATTATTTTAACTCTAAAATTTTCATTAAAACAAAAAACCTATTATTTAAATTCCGTTTTTTTAAATTTTAATCCATCAAATAGTGTTATTACCGTATACAATCTATAAATATGTCCTTTTTTGATAAAGTGATAATTTTTTATAACAATTATTTAAAATTTGTTAATAATGGTTTTCCACGTTTAATGGAGTAAGACAGCTTTTTTTAAAAGACAATGATGTAAAAGTTCCTGTTGAACACAAAATATTTAATCATAAACTTGCAAGAAAATAAAACAATTATTTTTAAAAATGTTTCTTTCTTTCTCAGAAGAATGCACAACTCTTTCATAAAGTTCTCATTGAAATTACGAAATCCCAGTCTAGAATCTCCAGATATTTTAAGATTATAAATAAATAAAATATGCAAAAATAATGAGAAAACCTAAATTTTTTAATGAAAAAATTGCAGTATTTGCGAGAACGCTGAGAATGCCTTTTCAAAGAAAAAATAAGACTTGGACTCATTTATTGAATTTTTTCGAATGCATATAGTCAGTGTGTACACAAATCAATGGAATAGTGAACGCAAAACTTTTTCACTTCTGTTGGGCTGGTCAGAAACAAAAAAATATCGACCAACACACTAAAAACTATTATTTTCTCTAACGGCAAGTGTTGTGTGTTTGTTCTTGCTGCACTCATCTATTTTTTATTTTTGTCTCAAACATAAGCAAGAGTGAAACGGCAATAACTGCTAGCTGCATTGTCATGTAAATATAGAGGCACAATTGGTGGATCACATTGATTTACATTTTGATTCCCAGCAGAAAAAAGTTAATTGCAAGAATGTTTCAACAAATGTAAGCAAAATATCAGTCATTTTTTTAAACAAAATTGACGAAAAAATGTTTTTATTAAAATAAATTCTTCAAATAAATTATACAAAAAATAAAAAAGTTTTGTCGATTAGTTGCGGTAAAATTTATCAGAAAAAATTATAATTTATAGTTTTTAAAGACAATGTTGTAAGAAGTGTTTTTTATATTATCTTCTTATGAAAAACACTTTCTACTGTAAACAAATGAAGTGTTTGAATAACAAGGGTGGTGTTGTTTTATTTTTTGTAAAAATTCAATCATTTTTATGCTGAAATTAACTATTCATATAAAAAAGGCAATGAAAAATCAACAAAAACGAAGATGCAAAAATTCGGAGCAAATACAAACATTTTAATTTAAAATGTCGTCAGTATCAAAACTAACGAAAGCCGTTTATTTTTTAAAGTTTTCTTTAAAATAATAAAGCTCCAGATATTATAAAATTATTACTTGTCAATATAAAAAAACTAAAATATTCAAAAATTCATTTTTAAATACCTTAAATTTTCTGACAAAAAGTCATTTTTTGCAGTGTTGGCGAAAAATGATCCCTTGCATTTTAAGACGTGGCCATTTTTGGGGACAGATTTTTGGGGATCTGTTTTTTGGGGATTTATTTTTGGGGATCTAATTTTGGGGATATGATTTATGGGGATTTGATTTTTGGGGACAGAGATTTGGGGATCTGATTTTTGGGGATTTGATTTTTGGGGACAGAAATATAAGAACAGATTTTTGGGGACAGCATTTTGGGGACAAGAAATTTAGGGACGGAATTTTGGGGACAGCATTTTGGGGACAAGAAATTTAGGGACGAGACATTTGGGGATCTGATTTTTAAGGACAGATTTTTGGGGATCTAATTTTGGGGATTTGATTTTTGGGGATCGATTTTTGGGGACAGAAATTTGGGGATCTGATTTTTGGGGATTTGATTTTTGGGGACAGAAGTTTGGGGAAAGATTTTTGGGGACAGAAGTTTGGGGACAAGAAATTTGGGGACAGAATTTTGGGAATTTGATTTTTGGGGACAGAAATTTGGGGACCGATTTTTGGGGACGGGACATTTGGGGACGAACCCCTAACATCAACCATCAACCCAAAAATTCCTTCCAATTTTTCCTTTTTCAAAAATTTTTCATTTTACCCCCCACGGGACTCGAACTTTTGCATTTTTGTGTTCCATTTTTTTACACTAACCACTCCGCCATACAGCCATGAAACAAAAAGCGGTGATTCTTTCTCTTGTCAAAAGGAATTTTTTTTGACGCGTTTAAATCTTTTATTTTTTTACTATTTTTTAAATAAAAAAATACAGATATTTGTAATTATAGTGTTTTATTATTTAAATGCTTTACAAACTTACAAACATTCAAAAAAGTAAAAAAAAATAAAAGATTTAAACGCGTCAAAAAAAATTCCTTTTGACAAGAGAAAGAATCACCGCTGTTTGTTTCATGGCTGTATGGCGGAGTGGTTAGTGTAAAAAAATGGAACACAAAAATGCAAAAGTTCGAGTCCCGTGGGGGGTAAAATGAAAAATTTTTGAAAAAGGAAAAAGTGGAAGGAATTTCTGGGTTGATGGTTGATGTTAGGGGTTCGTCCCCAAATGTCCCGTCCCCAAAAATCGGTCCCCAAATTTCTGTCCCCAAAAATCAAATACCCAAAATTCTGTCCCCAAATTTCTTGTCCCCAAACTTCTGTCCCCAAAAATCTTTCCCCAAACTTCTGTCCCCAAAAATCAAATCCCCAAAAATCAGATCCCCAAATTTCTGTCCCCAAAAATCAAATCCCCAAAAATCAGATCCTCAAATTTCTGTCCCCAAAAATCGGTCCTTAAAATTAGATCCCCAAAAATCAAATCCCCAAAATTAGATCCCTAAAAATCTGTCCCCAAAAATCAAATCCCCAAATATCCTGTCCCCAAAAAACAGATCCCTAAAACGCGGTCCCCATAAAACTTTCCCCAAATTTATTGTCCCCAAAAATCTGTCTCCAAAAATCTGTCCTCAAAACTAGATCCCCAAAAATAAATCCCCAAAAAACAGATCCCCAAAAATCTGTCCCCAAAAATGGCCACGTCCATTTGAAGGCAAGGTTCATTTATTAAATTTTTGCATAAAGTCAGTGTGTACACACTCACTAACAAGAGGAATAGTTTGTCAAGGATGACCAAAAACATCAGATTTTTGACCAAAACACTAAAAAATTTTGTTTCTTTGTTTGGCAAATGTTGTGTGTGTCTCATCCTTCCAGCATTCATCTATTTTTTCTTTCTTTCTTTCAAAAACAATCAAATTAACTGCTGAGAAACAAAATCAATAACAAACACAAAGAAACTGTGACAAAAAGTAAAAAATACAGAACAATTCATTCTTTATTTTAAAAAAAAAAGCATTTATTCCCAATTTATCAGTATAGAATTGGCGACGTAAAAAAGAAGCATGCAAGGACACACATGTTTTAGCAGACAAAAATGGCAAAATTAAAATTATCATAAATTTTTTTCCACACTATCAAGCGAAGAAATACTACTTGAAACAATCAAAAATTAATTTTTTCAAACAACACGCAGAACCAGCACACCAAAAAAATCTTATAATTTTCAGTGTTGCTCATTGTTCGGTTTTAACAAAATTTTTGTTACCAGGTGTACTTAAACATTAAAAAGGGGGTTTCTCTAAGAGGTTACTTTAGCTCTTACCAACCAAAATGAGAAACAATATTATTTTTGTCGTTAAGATGTGCCAGTTTTGCGTTTTTTGTTGTCCCGGTTAATTTTTTGTTTTTACCTTCCATTTTTATATCAACAGGTGTCTTTCAATTCATCGTTTCCCCCCAAACATGAGCATGAATCCAGCTAATCAAAACTTTTCTTTCCAATGGCCGATTATCAAATATATTTTAAAGAACCCGAATGGAAAAGCATGGAAAAAGCTTATCTTAACTTGTAAATACTTTTTTGCAAAATATCCTGTTTATCCGGTTGAAAATTTACGAAGTCAAGGTGATTGGGATGTTGATGGAAAAATTATTGACATTAATAAAGGTATTCCTAAAATATGGCTATTTGATACTTTTTATTGTTGGAATTATTTATTGGAATCAAAAATTTTTTCTGACCTTGTTTCCAAAATAATCAAATGTGATCTCCGAGTTTTGTATATTTCTCATCAAGCTTTAACATGGGAACAGTGTAAACTACTTACATCTTCTGGCTCTTTAAAGAAAATTTTCTTTCTTGAGTGTTCATTCAAATATTCTAATGGCAAAGATGTTACAATGGATAAGTTACTCAAGAATTTTCAAAATATCGAAAAGTTTGTTTTGTAAGTTTATGAATTTTCGGATTACAATAATAAAGTTTTTTTAGTACTTGTAAATTAGAATCAAAAATCTTTGAAAAAGATACCGTCCAAAAAACAGTTAAAATTATCTCCGGTTTCAAAGATTTGCGTTGGTTCTATTTACAAGAACTTGATGAAAGTTTTGATTTGTCTTTATTCATGGATTTTATATTGTCTAACTATGAAAAGATTTTTGTTGGCCTTCAATATTCCTTTGATTTACAATTTTCTGATACTTACAAACAAATGCTTGAAACTTGTTTTGAAAAACTTGTTGCAAATCCAATTACAAAAAATTTTCCTAATATTTGGATTCCTGATTTCGATGGCCTACAGTATCTTGAATACAGAAAAATCCGCAACAGCCGATATTGGGATTAATTGTAAAATTTGTTACGTTTACTTTTTTCTGCATTTTTGTTTAAATAAATTCATCTCATTTAAATTGGATTTATTCAGGTGTCGGTGGATCTGTAGGTCGCATAATTGGAGCTTCAATATAATCGCTTTTGCTCCAATCAAATGAGTCTGCGGCATCAGCATTAATTGTTTCTGCAGAGGCATTGATTGCAAATGTAGCAGCTTCACGACGCCATTGTTCGATATTCATTTCATGAGAACAAAAGGGTGCTGGGCCACTTGGTGAAGGAGGGCGGATTTCACGAATCTTTTTGCAGTATGGTTCTGGTTCACTTTCACTCGAAGGTGTTGGAGATGGAGGTACCCGGCGGTATACATTTGTTCTGGTAACGGTTCGAACTTCATCAAGATTTATCCGCCTTGTTTTCAAGGAATCTGCATAATCAGCCCAATAATTGTGAAGATCTTCGACATACCGGTCATATGACTTCAACCAAGTAAAGGGACCATTTCCACCAAACCATTCTTCAGGAGTGAGAATGAAGGGGTCCCGAGCTTCATCAGCTTCAAGAGGTGTAATGAGCATTAATTCAACAACCTTGCCAACGACCTTTGCCGAAATACCACGTTTGCGTTCACCTTCAAACACAATAATGTCATCAGTTGAAATACGGAAAAAATTTTGAGATGTAAGCTTGTCGGAAAGAACCCGATCAGACCAAATTATATTGACATGGGGGCCCTTAGGCAATGGTAATTCACCGTCTTCCCACAATTTTATTGGAAGATTCATTTTAGCGATGTCAAGTTTGAATAAATCAATTGTTTTATGGATCAGGGTTGGTGGGAATTCATCATGAATTGAAGAGTCAACATTGAATAGTACTTTAATCTTGGGCATACATGAATAGAGGGGTTGGAAATTTTGGAATTTGTTATATTTTTTCCCTCGGCTCGGTCAGGGGTCGATCGACCTTTTTGCAAATTCGATAAAGCTTATATGTATGGAGGTCCCAAGATTCTTGGGACCTCCATAATTCTTTTCATTTAATCCCATGATTTCAAGAGCACAATTTTCAAATTGTTGATTACCAGCTTCAAAAGCAGCAGACGAAGAAGATCGGGTCACCAACTTCCTTTCACGAAGTTGTTCAATGTGTAAACGAATTTTGTTGCCATCTTCTTTTTGAACAGAATAAATTTTACAACTTTCAGACTTATCTATCATTCCTTTTTTTCCATTTTTCCTTTGCATCCCTTGTAAGTTTATACCAAATTGGTTGATTTGGGAGAAAAATTTGCATTTGTTTTTCCATTTGTTGATTTACGGCTGCTTTTTCTTTCGTTATCTTCTTTTGGCCCATATGTGGTTTTGGGCAGGGTCGCAAAGCATCAAAAGAAGAACGAAAATTTCTTCCAAATAGCATAAAAGCAGGTGTTGATTCATGACCATGACTCATATGTTGAATGTTACGGTAGTTGAAAAAAAAATTTTTTGCAAGTTGGGCTGGTGTAGCTTCAGGGTTGGAAATTTGACATTTGAGCATTCCTTTTTTGATGTTTTTAACACAATTTTCAACAATGCCATTACTGGCAGGATGATAAGGAGGGCTGAATTTGTGACTAATGGATCGACCGTTTGTAAAATCTGCCATTTCCTTTGAGGCAAAATTTGGTGCGTTGTCGCTGCATAATTGTTCAACATTGCCAAGAATATCAAATAAACTTTCCAAAGCTTTTATAACGTCAGCAGATGTCGTTCTTTTTATTTGAAATAAAAAAGGAAACTTTGAAAAGGAGTCGATCACAACCAACCACTCAAGATGTTGGTGAATTTGTGATTCAAAAAAATGGATAAAATATTCAAAAGTATGTAATATTAAAAACTAAATTTTTATAGCAGAAGTAACCAAAACATATAGAGTACTTTTTTAAACGAAAAAATGATCTGCTGCATTTGATGGCATGGGCTTATTTATTGGTTTTTTGCAAATGCATATAGTCTGTGTGTACCCAATCACAGTCAATAATAGAATAATGAACGCAAAACTTTTTTTCTTCAGTCGGGCTGACCCAAACCAACAGATTTTTTCTATCAAAACACTTAAAACTATTTTTTTCTTTAATGGAAAATATTATGTGTGTTTCCCTATTCACTACTGATGTTTTTTTCTCTCAAAAACTATAATTATTCTTTGAGGAACAAACTCGATGATTTTTTCAAGTACACTATCGTTTATTGAGCAAACTGCAGAAGGAATACTAATAAAAACTAATTTAAATTTCGGACTAAAAAATTAGAATATTACGTTTTTTTGTTTCCGACTTGTTTATGCCGATGTTGGAGGTGATGGTGGAGGTGCTGGACATGTATGTTTTGTCTGACCTGCTGGCAAATCAGCTAAAATTAGTGTTGCAACTTTATGCAAATTTCTCTCAATCATACCCATGCACACAACTTTCGTCCAAGGATTTGAAGGATATTTGGCTCGGGCCCAACCTCTTGATGTACAAATGAAATCAAAGGATGTCCCAATTGAACCCAATCCATACCAATTAAGGTCATTTCCAGTTTTGTAATACATGTAGCCAAGACCTCCGGCACTACTTCCAGCACAGTTAATTTGAATCATACAACTCGAATTCATTGGAGTTACAGTACTACATGCTGTTTCATTATTATTTACTGATAAATCTGAAAATTCATGTAATGTAAAAATTAACGTTTTTTAAATATATTTACATAGTGATTTAAGATCACTTGGAACTGCAGCTTCAAACGGGAATGCCGGACAAACAGGGCATGTTCCAGGTGCTAAAGTTGTTGTAGTCCCTATTTTAGTTGTTGGCGAAGTTGTTGGAGATTTTGTTGTCGTGGTTGTTGTAATTGGAGCTGAACAGTTATGACTGGTTGTACCTGGTGGTGGAAGAGCTAAAAAATTTGCATATGCAACCGATCACTAAATTACAGTAACCCTCACCAACACAATAATAAGCATTATTTGCTCGAATAACATCTTGAAAAACATATTCAGCCCAACCTCTTGGAGTACAAATTAAATTTTGAACCCATTTTCTTGTGCCATAAACAGATGTACCACCCCACATGCCTTGCTCGTAATAGTATAAAGTTGTTTCACTATTTGTTGCAGGATTTGTGCCGAAACAGGTAATTTCCGCAACACAACTTGCATTCATTTGAACAATATTTCCACAACCAATTTTTAGTCCTAAAATGTGATAACTACAGTATACAAGGTTGACGTTGTTTTCGGCACTTGTCATTAAATAAATTTGCATAAAGTATTAAACATTTTTTGTCAAAGGTTACCTTTATTTTTGATAAAAGCAGGAAGCTCAGCTTCAGTTCCCAGACGTAAAGGAGGGCAAACAGGACACGATGCAGCAGGAGCTGCAGCATTACTGTAGGCACATAAAAGTGCAACCAAAGCCAATGAAAAAACAATCCAACTCATTTTTGCAAAGGGTCTTTCCACTTTTAAATTATGATTGCTTCCGTAATTTCTCACCTCCATTTTATATTATCTTCTTCCAACAGTTTAAAATTATTTGTAGCACTTTGAACTTTTCTGATGTTGAAACAGATGTTTCAATAAAACGTGCATCATCTCATTCAAACGTTTTTTGCTGCAAAATTTGTTTAACTTTTTTTAGCAGCTTCTCCAAAAAATGAGACATTCCAATAAAACAAAAATACTTCCGTTTTTGGAAAAGGCTTTAAAAAATTGGAATTGGAAAACGGAAGTCTACAGAATCCATTTTTTGAAACACGAAAAATGTGTTGGCGTGTTTGTTTTTGTCTAAAAATGTGTCATAAAAAATTGTGTTTTAAAATTCGTGGGACTTTTGTTTGCAAAAATTTGGTTATTCACAGAACAAATGCAACAAAAGTGCAAAATTAAATAATGGAGAATTTGTGCTTTAGTTTTTTTCATGCTTTACATTTTAAATAAAAATTTTACAGTTTTTTAAAGGAAAACTTTGTACAAAAAAATATAGAATCAAAAATTATAAAAAATATGTTTAAATGAAATGAATTTTTAGATTGATTTTTATAAAGATACCTTTTTGCTTATATGTTTGATAAATTCCCCAATTATTAATCCATATTCATTTACAGTAATTATTACAACAAATGGTCTTGCACATTTTCAAGTAAATCATTATTACCCTGTTGTTTATATTCAGCCCACCCTCTTGGAGTACAAATTAAATAAATTAAAAAACTTCGATATCTGAGTTTTAATGTTTTTTATTTGATTAATAAAGATACACCAATAGATTGTTTTTTTTTCATTTTCGGCACTCTTCTTTGAATGCCTTCTTTTTTTGACCCTTTGATGGCCCCTCACTTAAAAACAGACAAAAGAGAGAACAAAGGTCAACACACAATCCATTGATTTTTTTGTTCTGCTTTGTTTTTTCCTCTTTTTTCTGTCACAATGGTTTCTAACATGCCATTTTTTAGTGAACATAACATTGCTTTTTTAGCAAGGAGCAACACATTTTTTTGAATATTTGATACATTTTGCTTAAACCAAATCTGTTTTAAAGCTTGAATTGTGATGAAAAATGCAAGTGACATATGTTTTCTTATTTTTGGACAATGGACGGGACCTTTTAAGCGTTAATAATATATTTATAGTAAAAGTTGTAACACATACAAAAAAATCTTATATTTGATTTTTACTCAGTTAACTTCCAAATGTTTTGTGATTTTTGTCATTCTTTAACTTTTCTGATAAAATTTGGTCACGATAATTTTTTGTTTTTTATGAATGAAAATGATCTTTTGCCGTCAACATTTTTCTGATCATATTTCTGTTTGTTGAATTTGTATCTGTAAAAGCACCCTTCGATGTCAACGATTTCTTTGCTCCCTTCATTATACCTAAGAAGGACAAAATAAAAGGTTTTAACAGATCAATAGAGGATTTTAATGTCTTTGGTAAGGTTTCTGTGTAGTTACACAAAGTTACTGCTCCTCAATTGACTAGTGAAGAAAAACGGAAAGACTTAATTTTTAGATTTTCCATCTTTGGTACACTGCTTTTTTTCTGTCTTTCATTTTTTCTTTAACCCTGAAAAAAGGGAAAAATCAACAAAATTGAGTATAAAGGTCAAAAACAATTCATTGATTTTATTCAGTTTTGTTTTCTCTTCTTTTTTTACTCCATGATTACAATCATGGCACTTTTTTTAGTGCGAGTAGAGTTGCCTTTTTTGCAAGGAGTAACACTTTTTTTTGAATATTTAATATATTTTGTTAAATTGGACATTTCTTAAAACTTGGAAATAATTATCCGTGATTTATAATGCAATTGAAATAAGTTTTAAGATTTTGGAGGGTGTGATGTAGAAACTATGTCGTTATTAATTATAATTTGAGTTTTTATCCCGAGAACACGATATTAAAAATTATTTTTTTTAATTTTGTTCGGTTAAAGTGCTTTACTATTGTTCTTTTGTATATTTGTCAAGTTTAGATATTTTAATGAATTCTAAAATTCTACTTTATGGTATTTATAATTTTATTTATGTATTTTACTTAACACTAATAAAAACTAATTATGTATGGATAATGTTTTTGTATTTATACTTACAGTCAGAAAAGGAAAAAACGTTAATTTTTACGTAAAACTCTAAAGAGCACATTGTGTTTTAAGCTTTGTCAGTCAAAATAACAAAAAATTATTTTTATTTTATTAAATTTGTTTTGAAAAAAGACAAATCATTTGTTGAAATAGTTTTTTTACTACTTTATAAAGAATCAGCCCTGCACCTCCTAAAATACCAATTCCAATCAACTCTTTTGCATGCGTTTAGATTTAAAAAGGGAAAGTACAAATGATATAAATGATCAATGATGACACATTTTTGCCCATGATAAATTATCGTAATCTTCTTTTCTGGTCTGATTTAATTTTTTTTGAAATATTGATGAATTAAGTCAAATTACAATAAATATTCAATTTTGTTTTTGTTCCAAAAAATTTATTATTTGTTTATGATATTTGAATATGAAGATCAATACCTGATATAGTGAAACACTGTCGAAAACAACGGTAGAAGTTTTTTTTGCAAAAGCCTTGCGTGAGACATAGTTTTTATCTGTTTTTTAAAATATTCATATAATTTTGTTAGCAGTTTTAAAGACAATTTAGAAATAACAAAATTTTTCATCAATAACAAATTTGAAGGTTAATGAGAGTCGTTTGGTTCTGTTTCTTGAGGAAAATTCAGTTATTTTGCACTTTAAAAAGATAATAATATTATGAAAAATAAACAACAAATTTTACAATGATGCAAAGGTTTGAAAGCAGTGCATAATATTTAAACAAAAACTTGCACAAAATTAAAAGCAAACATTTTTTAAAAATGATAAAAGGTCCTTAATTGTTAACAGGACAACTGCTACTTTTTCTCAAATATTTTTAATTAAAATTAATATAGTTATAGATATTAATGGGACTTTCGGAGGCAACAGAAAAAAACACGGACAAACCGTCGTAAGAGTGCAGTGATTTAGAATGAAAAAATAAGTGAGTCGAACGCACATTTTCATTCTAAATCATTGCACTCTTACGACGGTTTGTCCGTGTTTTTTTCTGCTGCCTCCGTCAGTCCCTTTGAAAAATTTTTACTTATTAAAAAAAGATAAAATATTTAAAAATTTATAATAAAAAAGCGTGAACTCAATAACGAAAAATCAACTGAGCTAGCGAAAAAATGAAGACAACTTTTTTTTAACGAAAAATGACCTTTTGCACTTGAAGACTTGGTATATTTATTGATTTTTATCAACTTCATATAGTCTGTGTGTGTACACAATCACAATCAAGGGAATAGTAAACGACGAAAAAAATGTTTATCTTTAGCAGCATTTATGTGTTTTCCAGTAAAGAAAAAAAATAATTTCAACAATAAACAAGCAAAGTCTTTCAATAAAAAAAAATCAGTGTGTTTCTTTTGCCTTTTTTGTGTAAAAATTTGATCATTCAGTTTATTAAAAAGATACAAAAGAAAAACAACAAATCCGAGATAAGTTGCAAAAGTCCGAAGTGAACACAAAATATTTAATCAAAAACTTGTACAAAATAAAAAAAACAAACATTTTTAAAAAAGGCAAACGTTGACTCAGTCATGCATTTCATGTAATCAACCAGTAAGTGCTTTTAAATGTTTTTTAAAATTCTCAAAAAATATAACTGACTAAAAAATAAATAAAATATTCAAAAAATAAAATAAAAAACTAAATATTTTTATGACAAAAGATCAGCAGAAATGACAAAAAAAATTAAGGTCGTTTTTTAAGAACGACCTTATGTATTTGAAGATCTGGTTTATTTATTGATTTTTTGAAAATAAAAAAGGAAGTAAGCATTAGCGCATCGTCTGTTGCTGTTTTTGACGAAGAGAAAAAAAAGAAGTAAAAAAAGTGCGCTTGAAAGCAGTGCATAATATTTAAACAAAAACTTGCATAAATTAAAAGCAAACATTTTTTAAAGGACGTTTTTTGTAACAATCGAGAATTTCTTGGCACTAGGAAAAATTTTTTGTCTCAGAATCGGCTGAAAATGTGTTCCTAGGGTAATTTTGGCCCAGGAATTCGAATTTCGTCATAATATTTGACATTTTTCTGGTGGATTCTAAGATTCAGAATGTGTGACCCAGAATCTGGATTCAGAAGCCAAATTTTCAGAAAATCTCAAAAATGATACTATTCGAAAGCCCTGGACGTATTTAGTCAGGAAAATAGAAAAGTATTCATATTTGACCCTTTTTCATGGTTTTATCCCCCCGGGAAGTTCAAAAATGGCCTAAAATTACGGTAATTGGGCTCCAAAATTCACTTTTACAGTTTACGCAACGGCCATTCATATTTTTTTATAAACTTTAACTGATTGGGCATCCAAAAATACCTTAATCTCCGAAATCGAGGGGGTACTGAAAAAATTTTTCCTGTGCTACTTTTGTCGACTTCAACAAAATTCAATATCTCCAACATCATTAAAAAATCAGAACTTTGGAAAACGACTATCAATCACCTTCCGGTGACTTTTATGATGAAATATGATATATTTGTAGCATTTTTCGAAACTTTCAGCTCACCAACATCAAGTATGTACATTTGGGACCACCTTAAAATATCTGGTTTTTACCTAAATTAACACCAAAATACAAAAAATCGCAAAACTGATTTTTTGATCTAAATTCTTTTTTCTTGTGGTTTATATATTTAAAGTACATGTTTCTGCAATAGATAAACGCATAAACAACGATATTTGGACACATGTGAATTTTTTAGGAATTTTTTAAAATACCTCATTTTTGGTCATTTTTCATGATTTCAGGATTTCATGAAAAATGTAAGATATGAACTTTTTTGAGTGTTTACCATGAAATATATGCTAAATAAAAATTTTGGGCAAAGTTTCAATACACTAACACCTATATTGTATATTTGGGATCAAATTTTATTTTAGCAATGTTATCACAAATTTGTTATTATCCCTATGTAGTTCGTTCTGGATTTTAAGGGTCCTAACTTTGCCCAAAATTTTTATTTAGCATATATTTCATGGTAAACAGTCAAATATTATGACGAAATGCGAATTCCTGGGCCAAAATTACCCTAGGAACACATTTTCAGCCGATTCTGAGACAAAAAATTTTTCCTAGTGCCAAATATCGCCAAAAATTCTCAAATGTTACAAAAAACGTCCTTTAAAAATGAATGGTTGGACCGACACCATCGAGAGGACAATTGTAACTTTTTCTCAAATTTTTCTTCAAATTAATATAATCCCAGATATTATAAAATTATCATTCTTTAAAAAATAGATAAAATATTTAAAAATTTTTTATAAAAAAAGCGGAAGTTTTATGCTAATAACATCAGTAGAGCTAGCGAAAAAACGAAGACTACTTTTTTAAAACAAAAAAAATGACTTTTTGCACTTGAAGACTTGGTATATTTATTGATGTGTAACGTTTCTTCCGGGGAAGATTGTTAGTTTAATAAGATTGTGTCGGTACCGCTAGGGTGACCAAGATTCAGATATATTTTATCTCACGCACTAAGTGCTTCACGACACCAGAATCTTTCTGGTTTTACTCGACTATCTTTTCTTTCTTTCCTAACGCTCTTTCCTGAGCTTTTAAACTTTCTTTTGCAAAATACTTTCCAATAAACTAAGATTATTCTTAGGGGCGCCGATTTATGATAAAACTTAACACATATTTATACAAACATACAACTAACAGATTTACAAGGCGGAGCTTTCATAAAAACTTGCGTTCTCACAAAAAGCTTCTTATTTACAATAAAAATGATAAAAAGAGACAACAAGGGATAAAAGCAAAGAACATGCATTAAAACATTACAGCAAAAATGATCGCCGGAAACGGGATGTTGTTACTTGGGGGGATTGAACTCTCTCGATAAAGTTTTAAATCATGATGATTCAGAATGATCAATGATCATGCAATAAATAAAATAGAATAAAGATGGATTCAAGGGCATAATTGTGTTACAGTAATCCACTTTATTCTTTACAGATGTATACTCATATAGTCTGTGTGTGTACACAATCGCAACCAAGGGAATCATAAAAGACGGAAAAACTGTTCTCTTTGGTTGTATTTATGTGTTTTCTAATGATAAAAAATTCAACAAAAAATAAATAAAGTCTTTGAATAGCAAAAGGTTCTGTCCCTTGTGTAAAAATTTGATCTTTCGGTTTTTAAAAAGATATGAAAGAAAAACAACAAATCCAACAATGATGCAATATAATTTAAAACAGAATATAAAGCAATTTTTTTTTTTTAAATGACGAGATGCCATAATGTTGCACTTGACCGAAATAATTTTTTAAAAAATAATAATAATCGAGACAATGTAAAATTATTACTGTTCAAAACATAGCTAAAAATTTCAAAAAATTGTTAATAAAGAAATCGAAATATTTTTAAATCAAAAAATCTGCAACAGTGAAAAAGAAATTTCGAGTGATTTTTTACACGAAGAACTACTTTTTTTTGCTTGGACTATTTATTGATTTTTTCGTAAATGTATAATGTGTAGACGATCACAACCAATGTAAGAGTAAAGTTTTCAATGTTTTTCTTGTTTGCTCTGGCGAGAGCACATTAATAAAAAAGAAATACTCTTTACAATAAACAAATAAAGGCTCTGAATAACAAAATGGGTGTGGTTCTGTTCCTTGTAATAATTTTATTATTTTGCAAGTTTAAAATACATATATGAAAGATGAACATAAAAATTAACAAACATTTGAAGTGAATGCAAAACAGTTATTTAATTTAAAACTTGTAAAACAAAAAAAGCAAATATTTTTTTAAAAATGATAATCCAATTTTCTGCATCGTCTACCCTACAAGCGTTTTTAAATGTTAAAAAAATGCCTCCAAATATTATAATGTACTGATTAACTGTATAGTTTAAATATTCAAAATATTAAATTTATATAACAAAAAAATCAGCAGTAATGACGAAAAAAATAATAATGACCTTTTGCATTTAAAGGCTTGGGGTCGTTTATTGATTTTTCGCAAATGTAAGAATAGGCAGTGAGATGGCAATGGATAAAATGGTGAATGCAAAATATTTTCTCTTCGGGTACATTTAAGTGTTTTCTGCTGAAGTAAAACAATTATTAGTTGTATTTATTTTCTTATTTAATGCACAAGATCTGGTACCGTATACCAAAAAACAGAGATAAAACTACAATTTTTAACCTTTTTTTATTTGCACTTGTCAAACACTAATTTTAAAGGAACTTTTGTTGTTCTTAATAAAATAAAGTCTTCGATCTGCTTTTTACAACATATTTTTTTTTATAAATGTTCTCTTTTGTATCTCGTGTGTCATGTAATAAACCAACAGGTGTTTGTTTAATGTTTGTTTAAAAATAAAATGACACCACATATTACAAAATTATTACTTACTAAAAAGTAGATAAAAAATTCAAAAACTAAAATAAAAACCAAATATTTTTGGCAAAAAAATCAGCAACAATCACGAAAAAAAGTTAAGGTGCTTTTTTTAAGAATGACCTTTCTGCATTTGAAGGACCGTTTATTGATTTTTCGCAAACGCAAAAATAGGCAGTTTGTACACATTCATTTCTGCTGCATTCAATTGTTTTTTGCAACAACAAAAGAGTTTTTGGTTTTAATTATTTTTTTTAATGTCCTTCATGTACAAGATCGAGTACCGTATATCAAACAACAGAGGTAAAACTATTTTTTTTATCTCTGGTACTTGTCACACAATAACTTTTTAGGAACTTGTGCCATGGAAAAATGTTTATTTATAATTTAAGTAAAAACTGCTAAAAAATCAAACATTTTATAAAAAGCTTTCGATGTGTATTATAATTTTTTTTTTAAATTTTTTATGCCTATTACGGAAACTTTTTGAGAATTTTGGGTTTAATTTTAGCATTTGAAAATTCATTAACAATTTACAAAACATTTTCATAAAAATGGTATTTTTGTACATTAAATAACCAAAATAATCAAACGCTACCTTTTAAGAAACAAAACAACGACAGATTTTTAACATTTTTATTTATTTTTGGGTATGTCTTTTTTGTCAAAAATTGTGTGTCTGTCCTTGCTGCATTCAAGTATTTTTTCTTTCATTTCTTAAACAATAAAAATATTCTTTCGTTTTTTGTTTCCATTTTTGGCACACTGTTGTTTGAGTCTTTTGTTTTTTCTTCACCCCTTAAAATGACCCTTACAAAAAAACCGACAGAACTGAGAGAGGAAAGGTCAAAAAAGATGGTTCATTGATTTTATCCAACATTGTGTTCTCTTCTTTTTTTCTTTGAATGGCCAAAAAATGGCATTTTTGTGCACATGTTGTTTTTTTGTCAAAGAGCAATACATTTTTTGAATATTTTATGATTATGGCTTTAATTGAATCTTTTTAAAGGCATAAACTGTAATGAAAAAGAAATTGCAAAAAGCTTTAATATTTTTGGAGAACAATCCACATTTTTTTCATAACAAAACAATATTTTATGTTTATTCAAGTTTTTGATCAGTAAACGCTCTTAATTTGTTTCTTTCGATAAAATATTGTCACATAAATTGTGCGTGATTTTTTAATAAAAAATATGTTTTATTACCAAAATTCTTCCGATGATATTTCTGTTTGTGCCTTTGGGCAATCCATTAATTCATTGTCAGTAACAAATTGTTACTAATTTACTTTGTTGGTTCCACCAATCCCAGGTCTGGTTTAATATTGATTTTTTCTGGTTAAATTTGATGTCATAAAATTCTTTGTGTATCCATGCATGGAGTCTCGCAGTAAGGGAGACATCGAAGGAAAGTCACACTTGACATTTTATCCATCTTTTTCTTTTACTTTAAGTAGGTACATCGGCCAGTAAAAATTTTTTTTCTTTCAAGTAACAAAACAAAGTTAGACAATATATATTTTAAGAAGCCAACCTATCTGTTTTTACTAAAAAAATTATACAACAAAATTTTTGCATGATTTTGAGAAAGAACGGACAAACAGCAGTTGCAATTCATTTTGTGGTATACTTTTCTTTGCACATAATAAAAATTTTATAAATAAACTACTAACAAAGGCAAGGTTTTTTTGTTATTGCATAAAAAATCTGTCATTTGTGTATAGTCAATCTTTGGCAATTTTTAGTGACTGCGTCTTCCTCAGTTTATTTTGCTCGTTTTCTCTGGTCGTTGGCCAATATTAACTACAAAAATAATGGAAAATTTAAATAACAATAATAAGATGTATTCTTTTGATTGCCCTTTTATTCAAGCTTTTTCAATTCCATCAAATATTGTTTTTTATATATCAAAAAATCCAAATTCGCCAAAATGCCTTCTAAAATTGCAAAAAACTTGTAAATGGTTTTTTGGAAAGAATAAAATTATTGTTATTAAGAACGGGTATTTTGAAGAAGAACGATGGCCAAAATTTCAATTTCGACGTAAAATAGATAAAATTTATCGATTAAAAGCAAAAATTTGGTATTGTGGACATCTAGAAATTGTTTCTTACGATGATAACTTAAAAAATGAAATTGTTGAAATGTCCCTAAAAATATTTCGAAATGATCTTCAATCCTTAGCAATTAATTGCTCGACTTTTACAATACATGAATTTGAACTTTTAACATCTTCAAATCAATTGCAAAAACTTGTTCTTTTTCGATGTTTCATCTTAGATGACGAGATGAATGACATTGAACTTGATCGACTTTTTGAACGAATGCCCAAAGTTGCAAGATTCCTTTTTACACGGTTAGGAACTGCAACTCCTACACTGATCACGAATAAAATGTTGGAAAATTTGATTCATATTTTAGAGGCCGAATCTATTGCAGATTTTGCCATTTCGGGATTTATTTTATCTCCGAATCTCGATCCAAATTTGTTTTCCACCTTGATTAAAAAATGCTCTCGTCCAAATGCATCATTTCGATTTTATTTAAATTATAGTTTTTTTGGACAACAAGATGAAATTGAAGCTGCAATTAATCAAACACGCGCAATGAAAAATGGCCCTAGAGAAATTCTTTTTATGTCATCTTTATAAATATATTTATATAATTTTTCTAAAAATCTATTTAAGAGCTGTTTTGTGTACTGTATCGAATTCGATTTTAAATAAACTTGAATTTTTACATTTCGTGACTGATTAAAAAATGCCGTTGATCAAATTCATTGTACCTAAAGGCGTCGGAAAAGCCAAAAATGATAGTGAAAAAATGATAAATTCTTGTGCAAGTTCAAAACAACCAAGAAATAATTTTACAAAAGTTTTTTATTTTTTATACCATCGATTTTAAGCTAGTAAAGCACATACCTGCAAGTAATTAGTTTTTTCCTTTTAGCGGACACACATATTTTGTGTTTTTTTTTCAATTTCTAATAAATTTGAATTACACTATCTCGATTACATCATCTGGTTCTTGCAGAGCTTTATCGAGATAGTTTAATAATAAAAAATTAGACTATTTTAATTCTCAAATCTATGCATTTTTAAAATGACAAGGCTGCTCAATAAAGGAGATAAAAAAAAACCAAAAATTTGCAGTGAAAAGAAAAGGAATTTCTATTTTACTAGGGAACGGCACGAGATGATAATTGAGTTTTGCAACCAAATAAAGTTTAAGGGTATCTAATACGGTTAAAAACAAATTTGAAAAAATTTTACGTGCTACTTTTAACTTTAAGATACTTTTTCGGCACTTAGAAATTACGCGATCTGCCTTACTCTTGTAAGTGCAATATTGTTGCCTCTACATAAAGAAGTAGAGGCAACAATATTTTTTTGCTTTTTGCCATCGATTTTTGCAAAAACAACCCTCATTGCAAAAAAATGGTACAAACCTTTAATTATTTTGTTTCATCTTAAACAGGACACACATATTTCTTGTTCTGTTGTTACACACATTTTGTCAACATCAACTTATCCAATATGGCATAGTAGTGTTTTTGCATTCATCGTTTGTTCTTCCCCTTTTTCTGTTCGGTTTATCTTTATCCATTTTATTCACTGCTTGCTGTGCCACAATCATGCTCATTCTTCTTCCTCTGTTTTATGCGATTGTGAAAAAGCTTGCAAAAATACCTGATATAAAAATCTATTCATTTGATTCCCCTTTAAACCAAACATTTTCAATTCCATCAAATATTCTTTATTATATTTCAAAGAATCCAAATTCCTCGAAAGGCCTTCTGAAACTGCAACAAACTTGTAAATGGTTTTTTGGAAAAAATAAAATACTTATTGTTAACTATGGATGTTTTGGCAATATTGAAGGGATCAAACGTCGTGCTTTTCATGATCGTCGAGTTTTTAAATCTCCATTTTACTGTCCAAAAGAAATCAATCGGATAAATGCTAAATTTTGGTTTACTCAATACTTGGAATATTACCGAAATGACCTATTTTATAATGAACTTGCTACAGTATGCTCAAAAATATATCAAAGTGAAATTATTGAATTAATATTATGTGATTTAATCATTAAAATTGAAGAATTTGTGCTTCTTGTACCTTCAAAACTTTTACAAAAACTGATACTTGAGAAATGTGATATCTTGGATGCTGATGGACAGGATATTGGACTTGAAGTTCTTTGTCAAAAAATTCCCAAAATTACAAATTTATTTTTTCGGAGATTGACACCTGAAAAACCAACAATGATTACAAATGAAGCACTGGAAAATATGATTGAATATATCTACGGGAATTCTATCGTGGAAATGTTAATTTCAAGATTCTGTATTCCATCAGATCTGAGCCCGGATTTACTTTGTGCATTCATTAAAAAATGCACTGCCCCAAAAGCTTGCATTGAATTTATATTTCGATTTGGTTTTCTTGAACAAAAGACACAAATAAGAGCGGCCGTTAGACGTTTTCGAAAAGAAGAAAATGGGTCCCGAAAAATATTTTTTTCAATGTATTTTTAAATTTAACTGTTATGCTTTTGTTTTTTGTTTGCTACATGCTGTACTACTTATTTTTACGTATAATGAAAAATAAAACCCCACTTTAAAAACGTCATAATCCATGAATTTTGCCTTCATTCGTTAAAGCTTTTAGTCATTATTTGTCAAAAACAATTACATAACTTTCAAATTTTTTTTTTTTAATTTGGCTCTTATTTACAATAACCACCAAACAGAAAAACAAATCTTTCTCATTTTTTGTTTCTTTCTCACACTTGGGCACTGTGTATGGCCGTGTATGGATTCCATACACAGGGTCGCGGGTCGCGAAACGGTCGAGAGGGGGGGGTCGCGGTTGCGGAGCAACCGCGAGCGGACTTTTTTAAAAAATTTTTAAAAATGAAAGTAAAAAAATTAAAAATTAATCTTTTGAGCAATTTTTTATCACACTTACAAAAACTTATTATACTAATAATTGTTTTATTTGGGTAATACTGTGATAATTGGAACAAATATGTTTTAAATTTTATAACAAAAAGGGTCGCGACCCTTTGTTTGATTTTAAAGTTTTGTTAAAAAAGGGTCGCGTCCCTTTATTTGATTTTAAAGTTTTGTTAAAAAAGAGTCGCGACCCTTTTTTTCTTTCAGTGTCTTTCTACTTTTTAAATTTCAAGAAAACAAAGAACAACATCGTTTTAAAAATCGTAACAACTTAAAATTTGCGCTTTTTTCGTAGTTAAAGAAACAACTAATTAAAGCGAAAAAAGTGCTTATCAACGTTAAAAACGAAGAATTAAACATGCATAGTGACCGCTCAATTCTCAACCATTTAATGGTTGCAATCGAGAATCAAATACATCAACAATTACAAAAATTTACAGGACTTTAATTGTTATTTAAACTGATGTTTTTTGTTGAAAAAAATAATTTTTTAAAAATTTAAATGACTAATAAATATTTATGTAACTCGATTAATGTTATATTTATAAACGGCATTAAAAAATGTAAAAATAAAATTTTAATAAATTTGAACAAAAATCAACAGGGGGGACCCTTTGGATTTTAACAAAATTTCGGGAAAAAAATCAACAGGTACCTGTGGTGATTTAGGGTCGCGGTTTTTTCGAAAATTCTCCATACACAGCTGCCCAAGTGTGGATTCTTTCTTTTAAAAATATCAATCTGCGTTCGTGCTTACTAATTTTTACTGTAAAATATGGTTATGAACGATGTTCAACCTGCTCTTTCATCAACTTTGAATATTTCAAATTCAACTTACACTTTTGATAATTCGCGTCATCAAAATTTTCGCTTTCGATGGCCAATTATAAAATATGTTTTAAAGAATCCAACTGGAAATGCATGGAAGAAATTAATCAAAACTTGTAAATACTTTATTCATACTTGAATAGGGGGGTTGGAAAAATTAAATTTTGCTATCTCCTCACTTAAAATATTCGAAATGAGTGACAGGGGTCCGTCGACCTTTTTTGCATGTGTGAAAAAAATCTTTCGGCGGCGCTTCGCGCCGCCAAAAAATTTCTTATAGTTACTCTTACATTTCGCTTGTCAGGGGTTCGTCGACCTTTTTTTGTAATTCTTGGACTTTCTTTAACTAATTTTGCTAGTTTTATTATTTCAAAAATAGAGGGGTAGGGGTTTAGTTTTGGTTTCTTTTGTAAATTTTAAAGTTTTTTTGTTCTTTTTACTCGTTTCATTTTACAAAGAAGAGAGGTATATTATTTTTTGATGCAATTTTGCATTTGCAATTAATAGATTGTTCTATTTTTGTTCTAATTGTTTAACGAAGGTTAATAAGGTTGAGTTTGTTTTTACTTTTTTGAATATCAGCTTCCGCAATTGTTACGTTCTCGTTTTAATTGGTTTAATTGTTCATGATTTGACTATTGTTTTGCTTTATTGGTTTTATTGTTAATAATTGATATTGCTTCTGTTATGGTATATGCAAATCTTCTCTGCTTTTGGCCGATAAGTTGGCAGTTTTCGTGATGTTAATTTTGTTTGGGATGCGTCGCTAATAAAGTTCAACATAATGAAGACAAAGTGAAGTTTTTTGTAATATTTATAAAAGCACGAATTCGTTCTCGTCGTTCACCAAATTTACAAAAAGTACTTGCTTATTACTGTGCAGTTCAATAACTAATGATCGTATTAAAATTCATCACAAACTATTTGTTGGTAACTTGTTAGTTTCAAATCTGTCACCAACTGTAACGTAACAGTAGGTTTGGTCAATTGACCGCATATGCCTTAAGTAGTGATTTAGTGTATACTTAAGCTCAAACACTTTAAACTTTAAAATTAATATCAGTATACAACCATGAAAACATTAGGAATCATTTTGATGTATTTTGGGGTGTGCCGTGCCAAATTCTGCATAAAGTTTTCCATGATGTTGGACTAATTAAAAGGAATTTATCAATTGATAGGCAAATAAAAAATATCTGTCGGATTGTAAAACCCTACCCTTCATTAATAAACTTAAACTCGAGAATCATTGTAAGACCAAAATCAAGATTCTAGGAAGTATAGTTGTTACCACAATCTCTCAGTTGCCCCAAAAACCATAAAAAGTACTATCCAACACCTAAAGTTGTACAAAGAAATCATGAAGATGCTCTAAATCTATTATTTGGTCAAATAAAAACCAAAAAAATTAAAGTACTTTACTTGTAAGAATAAAATATCTTGAATTGACCGCATAAATTACTGCAGGTCAATTGACCGCAGTCGATTGACCGCGCAACACTACGTAACAGTGACGAATTCGTAACTTTGGACAGGATGTTTCACACCAAAAAGTGAAGGCAAGCAACTAATGAAAGATGAAGAATCCGTCATTCTCGACTCTGACAATGATTATGTTAACAATGGAAAAGAAAATGAAGGGCACAAAAATGGATACAATTATTTTAAAGAATTAACTGTTGAACGCCCTCAAATTTTTATATCAAAACGTGTTCGATGCAGGTTATACATCAATGAAAGAGAGAGATGAGGTTAAAGCATACATTTGAAGCGTCTAGTAACTTATATTAGCTGGTAAATTTTAATTAAAATTGAATTCTTAAGCATTGATGTCGGACATGGTTTACCTTGCTTTTATATAATTGGAATGCAAGAAGAATGTGCTTGAAAGTTTAATTTATTGATTATTGATGCCTTCTTGTGTATACAAAATAATGGGCCAAAGTTGGCTGACCTTAAGTGTTCCGCAATAAGTGGGTGAATATTGTTTAATCAGTTACGTTGCTTTCCTGTAAGTTAAAGCTTCTAAAATCCCAAAAATGGAGAAGAATATTTACTAGAAGTAATTGATGGTTCGATTGAATTGCATAAGACTTATTGTTATTTTATTTCAAGTTAATACAATGAAAGGTTCAAACCTTAAAAGAGTTTGTTTATGTCCACACTTGGGCAGCTGTGTATGGAGAATTTTCGAAAAAACCGCGACCCTAAATCACCACAGGTACCTGTTGATTTTTTTCCCGAAATTTTGTTAAAATCCAAAGGGTCCCCCCTGTTGATTTTTGTTCAAATTTATTAAAATTTTATTTTTACATTTTTTAATGCCGTTTATAAATATAACATTAATCGAGTTACATAAATATTTATTAGTCATTTAAATTTTTAAAAAATTATTTTTTTCAACAAAAAACATCAGTTTAAATAACAATTAAAGTCCTGTAAATTTTTGTAATTGTTGATGTATTTGATTCTCGATTGCAACCATTAAATGGTTGAGAATTGAGCGGTCACTATGCATGTTTAATTCTTCGTTTTTAACGTTGATAAGCACTTTTTTCGCTTTAATTAGTTGTTTCTTTAACTACGAAAAAAGCGCAAATTTTAAGTTGTTACGATTTTTAAAACGATGTTGTTCTTTGTTTTCTTGAAATTTAAAAAGTAGAAAGACACTGAAAGAAAAAAAGGGTCGCGACTCTTTTTTAACAAAACTTTAAAATCAAATAAAGGGACGCGACCCTTTTTTAACAAAACTTTAAAATCAAACAAAGGGTCGCGACCCTTTTTGTTATAAAATTTAAAACATATTTGTTCCAATTATCACAGTATTACCCAAATAAAACAATTATTAGTATAATAAGTTTTTGTAAGTGTGATAAAAAATTGCTCAAAAGATTAATTTTTAATTTTTTTACTTTCATTTTTAAAAATTTTTTAAAAAAGTCCGCTCGCGGTTGCTCCGCAACCGCGACCCCCCCTCTCGACCGTTTCGCGACCCGCGACCCTGTGTATGGAATCCATACACGGCCATACACAGTGCCCAAGTGTGTTTATGTCATAGCATAATCATTGTGGACAAAAGCAAATTTGCCATTGCCCGGGTAACAATGTTAACAATAACCTTAATTGTTTGTTAACTATGGAAATATTTGTCTCAAAAACGAATTACGTAATCATTTGTTGAGATTACCCCCTGTCAGATGATTTCAAATATTTTGTGCAAAAGCATTCCATTTGTAATTCTCATGATGCTTTAAGATAATATATTTAACAATTTTGTAAGGAAGCATTTTAACCCTTTTTATATTGTTGAGTATCAAATGTTGACGATTATTACTATTTTAACTGAAATTATGCTTAATTAATAAAGTTATTGTACAGTTATTATCTGGAATAATTCTGTGAAAACCCAATTTAAAAAAAATTTTTAGGTTTTCCATGTACTTCCACCTTTTCCCAAAATTTTTCCACTTTTTCACGTACTCCCCCCTTTGCTCATTTTTCTCGAAAATTTTTCGCTTGACAGGGGGGGAGGGGTGGGGGGTTGGAATTCCAACCCCCTATTCATCTATGACTTTATTGCTAAATATCCTGTTTATCCTGTTAAGAAAATAAAAAACCACGACAATTGGGAAGGAGATGGAGAAATAATTAACTTTTCTAAAATTATTCGTAAATTATGGATATTTGAGAGATTTAATTGTGGGTTTTTATATTCGCAACCACTAGATGCTGTTTCAAAGTTTATTTTAAAAGTAGCCAAATGTGATCTCCGTTCATTGAATATTTCGTGTCAAGACTTGTCATGGGAAAATTATCAAATGCTTACGTCATCTGGTTCTTGCAGAGATTTACATTTTTCTAATTGTTCAATCAAATATTCAGATGGTAGTGATGTCAAATTTGATAAACTGCTTGAAAATATCCAAGGTGTTAAAACGTTTCGGTTGTAAGTTTATAAATTTCTTGTAACTCAAAAATGCTTTGTTTTTCAGTGCATGTAAATCAGGATCAAAAATTTTTGGAAAAGGTACTGTCAAAAAAATTGCCGAAATTCTCTCTTGTTTAAAATATATGCGTGATTTCATTTTATCAAATCTTGATGAATCTTTTGATCTTTCTTCTTTCATGGATTTTCTTTTGGTAAGTGAATAAGTTGTTTAAAAGTCTATTAAATATAAACGTTTTTCAAAAGAATAATATGTGTTTTGTCGCTATTTATTATGCCGATAATCTACATTTCATTGATGCTTACAAACAAATGCTTGAAAATTGTTGTAGACACATTGTCGCAACTCGGCCAGGAGAAGTTCCAGATATCTCAGTTCCTGGATTTGATGGCCTTCAATATCAAGAATACAGAAAATTTGTCGATAAAAACAATTAAAATTTGTTGAAAATTTGTTTTGTTTAAATTTATGTGTTTTTTTATAAAATGTTTTAAAGCTTCTGGTTTTTGTTGTTCTTTCAATACTATTTCACAATCTTTACTCGTTTGATTGAATTAATTGAAATTAATCTGCATCTTTCTTGAACTCAAATAATTAGGAAATTCATTGAATACATACATCCAAAACAAAAAACTAACAAAACATTAAGTTATTCGGAGCGTTTTACTAAATTCTTGTTTTATCGCTTGTCAGAATTTTTTATTCAGGTAAAATTTTATCATTTTCATTATATAATTTTGTTTCATAAATATTCGTTTAAGCTACTAATAATAAAACAAGGATGAGAAATGCGGCCGGCCTTTTTTCGGCCGTATTTCTCATCCCTTTAATAACATCAGTAATTGAGCAAATTATTAAAACGTAATGAAGCAATAATAAGATTAAGTCATGTTTTGTTCTAAATCACTAATAATTGCTGTGCAACCTCATAGCAGAAAAAAGTAATTAAAATGTCTTTAATATAGACTTCTTTCCACTTTACAGCCAATTAAAATAAATTAATTCATTGAATACATTCGTCAAAATTTTATGATTTAAGAGCATTATTAAATTTTCATACGCAGTATTTATTGCTCTCATTTTCAACACTTTTTTTCAAAATAGTGAGAAATGGCCTTTGACTTATTTTTCTTTGTTTTATTGGGAGCTGAAATCGTGTTGTATTTGTTTCATTTATCTGTGCTAATTTTGTTAATTTCCAAACGAAAAGAGCATTTTAAAGGAGCATTTTTCAACATTTTTAGAATTGTTATTTTTTCGGATTTGGTAAACTTTATTTTGGTAAGCTTTTAACGGGTTTTTTAAAGGACGAGACCCATCGTGAATAAACTTTTAGACGCAACTTTGATTGCAATGTCTCGACGCGAAAGCACCTTCATTGGAGCTTGTTTTTTTCTTCACTGCAGCTGCAAAAAAGGAAAGAAAAAAGCAGCTCCAATGAGTCCCTGATTTTTGTAAAAAAAGTTTATTCACGCTGGGTCTCCTCCTTTAAATTTAAATTCAAGAAAATGTACACAGTTTTTTCAAGGTGCTATTAAAAAATTATCCCATAACGAAAATTGTAAAAACTTCAAGTCGTATAATCCTAATATTTTTAAACTAATTTTTTAAATTTTTACTATTTTTGGTATTTTAAAAGTTACAAAAATATCATCAGAAATCTTCGACTTTAAGTTTTTGGAATTTTCGTGTTATGATGATCACATTTGGTGGCACATAAAAAAATTGATTGTCCTGGCACGATAATTAAAAGTAAAGAAATTGTAAGAATTTTCGTGTCAGGATGATCTTTATTTTCGATAGCATCATTGCAGAAGATGTTTGTATTTGCTGTGACTCCAACTTTAATAAACTTTTTTTAACAATTTTTATAAACCTCTAAAAAGCACTATTTTTATTTTTAGAATGTCTTTTATCAAAGGTTTTCATCCATACAATTTTTAATCCCATTTTTTAAAAACACTGAATTCTTGCCAACAATTATCATGTCAACAACACCATATTTTGTTGTAATTATCTTTATTGGTCACATGTTTATGGCAATGAATCGTTTCACACTTATTTGGTTTCCATTAAAGCATAAACAAATATGGACCCGAAAATGGTATATTTTCTTATTAATAATTTTACCACTTTTAAATACAGTTTGGAGACTACATGAACCTGGAATAATTATTTATTTATCTGATGATAAAGCTACAGTAAAATATATTAGTGATACCGTAACCTTTATATACTTTTTATCAATGACTTCAATTTATTTTGCAACAACGATTTTTGCAGCAATTTTTAATTTTCTAGCTTTTGTAAAATTTTGTTTTTATTCTTCTGAAAATATCAATGTTAATGAAAAAAATTTGTTGTGTAAGTTTTTGAAAAATCAAATTATACAAATTTTTTGCAATGAATAAGGGACGCAATGAAGTTTTCGAATATTCATAGAATTATGCAAATTTGCTAAAATAACCCGGGTCAATGCGATATCTTCATAATCCTTTATCCGATATCGATACTGCATATTTTAAACCATGTATTTTTTCATATCAATCAGGGGTTGAAAATGCGGCCGAAAAATAGACGGCGTGCCGGCCGTGCGGCCCAAAATTTTTGACCCCTAATATCAATAAAAACCATGAACCTTTTTCAGTTGTTTCATTAATTACATTTTTTGCACAATTACTCCGAACATCCCATGGCGTACAACAATTAATATTTCCTGAGAACAAAATTGTTGCAACAATTTATTTAACAGTTTTGCCAATTTTGAATGATATCTTTGCTTTATCCGGAACGGTTTCACTTCTGATTTTAAGGTAACAAACATTGTTTAATAACAAAAAGGTAATAATTTTTCAGTTCAACAACCCGAAAAGCCTACACACATATTTACATTTGCAAAAAACCATCTGTTGTAAATACTGTTTCAACACCATTTGTGTCATCAAATAATGTCCTCACAAAAATCATAACACATTCATAGTTTTTGCAACAGTTTTTTGAAGAATAAAATCAAAGAAAAAAGTTTTTTATATTTCTTCGAAGAGACATAACTGAACAAAAATCAATTTGTTTTTCTCCCTTTTTTAGCCATTGTTTTTGTTTTTTGTGTGTAAAACCATTAACGGGGCAGGCCCGCCAGCAGATGTGTGTGTGTTTATGCTAAATTGCTAATCAATTAATTAACCGTTAATGAATATCTTTGAAATATAGAAAAATTTTATTCATTTTTTTGTTGTCGAATACAAATTTTTGCTAAATTTCTGCCCAATTTTTTGTGCATCGATTTTGTTAAAGTTTAGACTTACAAAAAAGGTCAAAATTCATATTCGATTAAGAACTCGAAGCGGAAAATATTATAAATAGAAAGAAACCAAAAAGAATTTGATAAAAATTTACAAAAGTATATACCGAAAAGCTAAAAGTCCGTTGGATCAACATTCTTTCTAATGAATCCATTTTTTTATATGAAAAACTTGGAAAAAAACAGTCCACTGCTATTATTTTCTAGGAGTGGTTAAACCAAAAATAAAAAACTGAATTAAGGATACAAATGTTGTGGCCAGCAAAGACAGATGGCACAAGGTGGTTACTTGTTTTTGCCATTGTTATTAAAAAACCATATATGCACAATTGATTAATTTTTAAAGCAACGAAAAAAAAATTTAATTATTTTGGCACTGAAATATCGTCGATTTACGCTTCTTTCATCTTCAAGCGTTCTTGGTTTTTTTGAATTGCCATAAAAGTTGTAACTTTATGCGGGCATATTTATTTTACAGTATTTTTTTTCTTGTTAACTAACGAAATCGAAACAAGAATAAATGTAACATGAAATTATTAGTTCGAAAAGGTTGTTATTCTTCGGTGCAAATTTGTTTGATGGTATTTGCCAAATTTTCGGGTGTTGTTGAAAAAGCCGTTTGAGGATTACCAGAGATTTCTTGTAATTGAGAAATTGTTAAATCATCAAAACCAATTGAATATACTTGAACCCCAGCATCACGAAGCTGACGTGTAGACACACCAACATTTGTTGTATTTGTTCCACCACTGATTACAATCATTGCATTTGGAACATTTTGACGATCCCCTTCGCCACCAAATAATTGTTTACCAAAATAAAAATCAGGCGAGGCTTGGTAGTCACCATGAAGGGATAGATTCATAGAAAGGCCAATATCATTTATGCCACCAAAGAAAGGTATATCTCGAATAGCTTGTTTGAAGTGAGGTGTAATAACAATATATCTTGGAACTCCAAAAATGTTATCGACAAAACCAGTGAAGTCAACATAACGATGAGGGGATGCTTTTTCATCAAAGAAAACACTTGCGGATACGATAATTCCAACACGAGCTGTCTGTAATAAATTATATGTACAGAGAGTTTCTCAAAACGAATGATACTTCAAACTTACATCATTATTATTGGGTTGAAATTTTATTCCATTCTGATCGACGGCAATTAATAATTGGGATTTAACAATCTCTAATCTTTCAGGAGACATTGTATCTGAAGCATCAATTACAAATACAAGATCCATAGCACCTGAACAATTCAATCGTGGAACAGGTGAAGGTTTTACAGTCGTTGTTGGAACAGGTGTTGTAGTTGTCGAGGTCGTTGCTGGAACAGGGGTAGTTGTAGTAGTCGATGAAATTGTAGCCTTTGGCGTAGTTGCTGGAGCTGAAATAGTTGTTGGCGTCGAAAGAGTTGTAGTACATATTTGTTTAATGGTATTTGCTAAATTTTCAGGTGTTGTTGAAAAGGCTGTTGCCGGATTACCAGAAATTGCTTGTAACTGAGAAATTGTTAAATCATCAAAACCAATTGAAAATATTTGAACTCCAAAAAGTTTCAGTTGACTAGTAGCACGAGTGACGTTGCTCGTATCAACTCCGCTGATAACAATCATTGCATTTGGAGCACTTGGTCGATCACCCCACGCATTGAAATATGGAGTACCAAAAACATGTGGTTTTGGGCTATAGTCACCTTTAAGTGAAACATCCATGCAAAGGGCAATATTATTTTTACCTCCTTCGAAGGTAATATCTTGGAAGGCTTTTTTTAAATCATTTGTTGTATGAATTGTTGGTGTACAACAATCGGAATAATACGTCGAGCATCCCTTCATATCCAAATAACGGAATGGCATTGTTGGCTCCCCAGGATATAATCCAGTTGAAAGAATAATTCCAACTCGAGCATCCTGCAATATTTTTGACTGTAAGGATGGGATATGCAAATAACAAATCATGACATTGAAACTAGCATGTCATGAACAAGGGCAATCCCACAAAATTATTCATCCGTTAAAAATTCTGATCCGACTAACAGAAAAAAAACCAGAAAAAGAAGTCAAAGAATTGAAAACCATTAAATGAAACTTACAAAAACATCATCATAATTATCATTATCCCATTTAATTCCATTTTCATCGATAGCTGTAATAAGTTGAGATTTTACAATTTCAAGCCTTTCTGCGGTCATGGTATCGGATGCATCAATAACAAAAACAAGATCCATTGCACCAGAACAATTCAGGGGTTTGAATGGTCTTGGATCTACAGTTGTTGAGGGAGATGGTGGTGGTGGTGGTGGTGTAGTTGTTACAGGAGTAGGTTCCACAAACCAAAATGAAAAACCGAATTGAATTGAATAATATTTTGTGAAGGCTGCAATGATAGCATAATTTGAAGGTGCTTCATATTCAAGTGCGGGGTCAACCATGTCTGGATGGCAAACACGTGCCCCAACAGTTTCAAAATTGTCAACACGGACTTCAAGACCAAAGTTAGAGCATGGAACTGAAGATTCTGAACCACTATATAGATTGAATTTTACTCGAATTTCTTTCCCTGCAGGGGCTTTGATATGCCAATAACAAGTAGATAGATTTCGTGTTGAGGTTGAAGTTGAATATGAATGAAGGAAGCCATTAAAGGTTTGCGGAAAAATTTGTGCATTTAGTATGCCTCCACAGGTTCTATTTGTATTTTCGCTAAACTGTGGCAAGGAGCAATCACTGCCTTGAAAGCCACGGGGACATACACAAACATTGCAGTTTTTGGGATTTCCATAGCCTTGGTTTTTGCATGCTGGACTACTTGGACATGATTCTATAAATTTTGATTAAACTTTAACATTAAAGTTTTTGCATTAAGATAGGTAATTATCTAATTTTCAATTTTGTTTCGGTAAGTCACTATTAAAAAAAAATATGCAAATTTGCATATTTAAATTTACATTTTTAAACATACCCTGACAACTGTAAAGTGCATTAAGCATCTTAAAATCACTGAAGGCAACTTTGTCTGTTGCTCCAATTGAGTATTTTTTGGTCTGATCAATTGCTTCCATCGAGCCATAAGGTGGTGCTATAGAACTTCAAAATTTTGTACATAAAAGCTCTTTAAATTCTTACTTGACCCATAATGCATAATTGATCCCAGATCATACGGAAGTCCGAAATTATTGTTGTCCTCTTCTCCAATCTTTCTATATTGTTCATAGTATGGGTGGCAAGCATCCATTCTTAGTTTGATGTAATTATCTCGATCATGTCGCCGTTGGGTGTGATGGAACCCAAGGGCATGCCCCATTTCATGTCCCATGGTACCAAAGCGTTCACATCCTGGACCAATTGAAAGATATTGTCCAGAAGGGTTTTTTGCGTATCCAAGATAACTCCAACATCCATTTTCTGATACGACATGTATCTGTTGTTCACCAATTCCTTCAGTAATATTTAAGCAGCTATAAGCATTATAAAAATCCATAGCTTCACGAAACATTTGACGATATTCAGGATTTGCTGAAATTTTGTATAGTTCAAACATCTCAATAGAAATTTAAAAACTTGCCAAAACTATTATTAAAGTTATAAAAAATAGGTTTTGTTTTATCAAAAATGTGGTATCGACTATTAACTGCTATGGCTTGACGCTTTCTTCTCTGATGACCACTTTCTTTTTGATTCTCTTCTTCAACAGCAATAAGATGATCAAGTTGTTCGGGCGTTAAAAGTACATCTCCATCGTATAAAATATCATCAAGCCCAAGATTTTTGTTGATATCAAATGGACTTTGCTCATTTTCAAAGGTATCTTGGTCATTTTTTGCAAAACGAACAGCTGATTTCTTTGCAACGGAAGCTGACGGTGGCTGTTTTGACACGTCATTTCGCAAACTTTTGATCTTTTGAATCCGAGAAGCAATTTCTTCGATTTCATTAGGATTAAGAACATTGCGGAATAATTGCTTTGTCTAAAACATAAATTGCAACCATTTATTAAAACAATAAAATAAAATAAAATTTACCTTTTCCAATTTATCAAATTTTATCACACTTGCAATGCAATAATAATTTATGCAGAAACTTGCAAAAATTAAAATTGGTAAACACTTCATTTTTTTCAAGACACTGCAACACCAAATATAAGCCTTCCGTAAAATCACTGCCCCTTTTATACTCCATCGCAAATCCACCCACCAAACATAAACGTGCTTCTATGAAACACGAACAGGTGTTAAAACAAAAGAAAAAATACTGTGGAACATTTGTTTTAGATTTAATCCTTTTGTAAAATTAATTATTATGTAAAACAATGTTGATTTGAATGTTTTGTTCTTTCTAATGTTGAAGTTCATGTGGGTTGTTTTTTAATACTGGTGTAAGCCCTTGTTTAATATTGTTTTTTAATCTTATCAAATGGATAAACATTTTTAAACAGCTTACAAACAGTTTACCCACGTTGCGACCAGTTAAGATGACCAACGAAATTGTAACCATGTTATGTATTTCACTATTATGTTTCTCCTCCTTGCTTTTTAATGATATACCATCTTCCGTGTTTTATTGAAGTCTTAATCATTGAAGTAGCAGCATCTTAAAGTTTTTTGCTGGTATACTGTACTATCAAAACATTTTTGATGTTTATGATTTTGAAAACCTTTATTGTACTGTACCTATTACAAAAAGACTGATGCCATAATTGATTCTACGTAGGATTTTAAAATCCCAGTGGAAGTTACAATCTTTTTTTCTACGTAATTTACTATGCAAATTCTTCGTAGGCTATTTTATTTATTTTTGTACAAAAAGAATAAAATTCATATTTGGCTTCAGTTTCAACATAATAAAGTACATAAAAAAGCATTTGATAAATGTATAAAAAAGTTTAAATGAAGAAGCTAAAAGTCCAAATCAGAAGTTTCTGAAACAACAAAATTGTCAGTTTAAACGTTTCGTGAAATGTAGACTGGCTCGAAATTTTTATTGGAATGTTTAATTTCCATTTTGTATTTTTTCCGAAATTCATTTACTCGATTTTCCGAACAACCAAGAAAAACACCAAATGCGGAATGATTGTGATTCTGAAATTTTTAGCTGTTTTTAAGTTTTTTTGGTTATCAAATACAAAAACTTACAACCAAAAATGGAAGAAAAGTTGTTAAATTAAATGTTACCGGATACTCTTTTAATATAAAGTCCTTCAATTTTGGCAAATAAACACTTTTTGCAGTGCTTTTTGAAATAAAGGAGGTTGAACTGTTTTTCCTAATAAAAAAAACAGTTAAAAAATTAGAATAACGAAAAAAATTACCATTCAATTTCTTTAACATTTTTAACACAATTTAGAATGTCTTCAAAGTGAAATCCTACTTCCGTATTTGTTAAAAACATTTGTATTTTCCCAATTTAATCGTTCTACATTTCCAGTTGAAGTCAAAAATTGAAGATCTTGAATGGAAATATTTTGGTAATGTAAAGTTAAATCAGTAATATTACAGTATGCAATTTTGGAGATGAATTTTGACATTCGATCATGGCAAAAACAAGCAAAACTGCCCTTTAACCAAAAATTATTCCTTTGATTTAATTCTTTTTTTGTAACAGCTGTTGGCATTATTCCTAAATATTCAATACTATCGACAAATATTTCAACAGAATCAAATTTGTCGATAGTTGTTTTTCTTCAAAGTAAAAACTTTGAAGAAAAACAACAACGAAAGCCACCGTTCAAGGAAAGAAAAAACATGTCGAAAGAACTCGATAATTGACATTCGCCAGCCTTTTATATTATTTTGAAGCATTAACATAATTTGCATTGATAAATTTGAATTTACGAATGAGGGAATGCAAAAAGTACAGTAGTGTAGCACCGATTTGCTGTTTTTACTGTTGTTTTGCATTACTTTTTCATTTCGCGAACAATTCAAAAAAGATGCAAATTTGACAAAATCACCAAAAAAGTCAAAAAGGATGCAAATTTGACAAAATCAAAAAAGGAAGTTGCAAGGGGGTGCAAAACTGCAGAAGTGCCGAGTGGAATTTTAAATTTTCATGTTGAAAATATTTGCAAACTTTCATCCATTTTAGAGTTTGTCGAGGAGCAACATTCTGTTTAATGAATTTTAAAACATCAGATGGAAAATAATTTTTGGCATCCATTTTTAATAATTCTTTTAAACAAACTTGGAAAAATAGTTCACTGCAATAACTTTAAGTAAGACAATTTAAACTAAAAAAAGATATAAAACTGAATTAAGGATACAAATTTTGTGGTCAGGAAAAACAGACAAACAGATGGCACAAGGGGGGTACTTTTTTTTGTCAAGTTGGACTATATCCAAAACTGGTTAATTTTTAAAGAAAAGAAGTAAATCCAAAAAAATTGTGAGTTCTCAATTGCCGTAAAATTAAGACAGACCCATCACAAAAATTATTGCAGTGAGTCATTTTTTATTTGGGAGTCACTCGCATTTTTTCCACCTCACTAAAAATTTAATTATTGTGGAAATGAAAAACCTTCGACTTGCAATTTCTTCATCTTCTGCTGATCAAAATTCAATGTATAGTTTTAAGAATCCACGCCCCCAAGATTTTGATATTCCTTTTCCAATCATCAAATATATTATCAAAAATCCAACTGGAAAAGCATGGAAGAATTTAATTAAAACTTGTAAATATCTTTTTGTCAAAAACAATATTTTTCCTGTTGATGCCATTAATAAAAATGGCACTTTGGATGTTGTTAAGAGAATAATAAATTATGGACAAAAGAAAGATACAATTAAGATTGGTTCAAAAATATGGTTTTATGATTCATTTGAATTTAAGGGTCTTTATGGATCTGACAAACATATTTCGGCTTGCATTATTCAAATTAGTAAATTTGATCTTCAAAAACTGCATTTGCGGTGCCAAGATTTATCATTTGAAGAATATCAAATTTTGACTTGCTCTGGAACAATTAAAGATTTGAGCTTCTTTATTGTCTCTATAAAATATGCTGATGGTTCAAAAGTAACAGCTGATGCAATTTTGGACAATCTTCCAAATCTTGAAACAGTACATTTGTAAGCTTTTTTCTTTAAAGGAGGAGACGCATCACGAATAAATTTTTTTGCCTTTACTTCGTTGGAAGTCCCAACACGAAGATTTTAAAAACTCTGAATCAATTAATTCTGATAATATTTTCTTTCATAATAATTTTTTCTGATTCCAAAATGGTACTGACCAAAAAAACAGGTTGGTTACAGGCTGAAATATACATTTTTGTATTAATTTTCGGAAATCCATGTTCTACTTTACTATAATTTTGTTTCAAAGGAGATCTTTTAATTGCTGCTTTTTTAATTTCGCAAGAAACATTGCGAAGATGTAAAAGATTAAAAATCAAGAACTTTCGCTTTTAAATCATGTTAAAAAAGTTTCAAAAAAAGCTATTAGTTTTAATATTTTATCTTTACAGAGATGCAACTTATAATAAAGTAAACTCAATTACAAAAATTATTGAAATCCTTTCAAACTCACCAAAATTGCGTAAATTCCAGTTTATTAAACTTGATGAAAGCTTTGATTTCGCAATATTCTCTGATTTTTTGATGGTATGTCTGCATTTTATTTGATATTCATACATACACTGAATAGTTTTTTACATTTTAGAATAATGAAAATGTTTCATTTGAACTGGGGTATTCTGAAGAACTTTCTGATGTTTATAAAAGAATGCTTGAAAACTTTATGGAAAAAGTTATGAAAAGTCCATTGAAAAGAACTCCTTTAATTGATTTTCCTGGAATGGATGAAGCAAAACTTGGAGAATATAAATATTTATTTTTTATAGAAGTTTTTTTTACACCTTTCGGAAAAGAAGACATGTTTTTTTCTGCCTAAAAAATAATGTTGATTGATGTTTTTTCAATTTTTGATGAATAAGTATTTTTCTTTGAAGCCTCATTTAGCCGGACCTAAATTTCGATTATCCTTTTAAAAATTCTTTGGAAGGATTTGAAAAGTTTATTATGAAATTCTTTTCTCCAATGTCCCTTTTGTGGTATTAGTATATGGTTAGCAATAGTGTATTCAAAATTTCCCCCATAACATGTTTGTTGCCTGATTTCCTGGCCTTGTACGAAATAGTTATTTTAAAGTAAATTGAGGGTGATAGACAGCTGACAGATTATCTGCAAGTATTCTCAACACATTTTTAAATGTGTTGAAAATATTTACAGTATTTACCTTCAAGTTAAGGTTAAAACCGGAATTATTACCTTACATCATTGTTAGTTTCAGGATGACAGTTGCAACTATAGTTGCAACTATTCAGTAATGTTTTTATTTTTCAGACCGACAATTAGTTTTGTAATTTATTGCACACCATGCAGATTAAAACGAATATGATATTTGTTACTTCCATGCTTTACACTGCTAACCATTTTGATTTTTTTTACAAATGCAAAGCAAAATTTCAGCTGATCAGCATTTTGCTCCGCCTACCGACTTTCAATTTTAAATAAGCTTTTTGCAATGTTTTTTCGTTTTCATAGGTTGTTTTGTCTTTTAAACTGTGTTTCTTTTTTATGTCAAAGTCAGCATCGTTTTCGGTTGTTAACGTTTAGTAAGATTCTAAAAAATATCAAATTATCATAGTTCCAAAATGTCTTCAAACATGTTTTATTTGATTTACATGCAACTTTTTAGAATTTTCTTTTTTCGTGAATCATTTAAGGAAAGATGCCGACACATTGCTTATCTTTGAAAGAAGATCATCATCCACCTCCTTTTCGTCAAATCTTTGATATTAATCTTCAATACAATAATCTCAATTTAAATCGTTGTCGAAAATCTTCCGAAATTAATCATTTAAAAAGCATTTCAAATGAAAGTGGAAGAATTTTAAGTGGTAAAATAATCGCAGCAGGTTCAGCTTCAACCTTTTTTCTGTTATTACTGCTTTTGATCTAATCCCAAAAAACTTGAAAAAGATCTTAAAAATGCAAAATTTACTATTTACGATATACAATTCTTTGTTTTGTTTTCTTCTCGTTTTCACTATGATATCAACCTTCTTAAGTTGTAGCTTTTATATGTGTTGTTAATGTCTAAAACTGCCGCATTATTAAAAATGTTAGAATGCCATTCCGAAGCGTTTTCGAAGAAAGAAAACAAGGATTTATGGAAGAAAAATGACAACACTCTTAATCGATATTCCTTCCATGAAAATTTTGAAAAAGAAGAGAAATCTACCAAAAAGTTATGCAAATCTTCACCAAACAGCAGCAGCACCCTTTCACTTCATATTGCAGCTTATGAAAATTCTGTTGAAGCTGATAATTTTGATTCTGAAAGTTTGGAAATGAAAAGTGTAAGCTTGCTTATTTCTTTTTCATGTTTTACACGTTGTTGTGTTTGTCTTTATTTTACAGAATACTTTCAAAAAGACAATGCAAAAATGTGGTAGTGGTCTTTCAACCAGCAATTTCATGGCAACAACTTTTTTTGAAATTCCTCGTCAACAAGAAGAATCAGAATCAAATTTACCAGAAATTATGCAATTTAAAGCAACCCAAAAGTTGCTCGATCCAAACAATGGTGATGCTTCTAAAATCAAAAAAAATCAAGCAGGTATTTTTCTAATTTTAATTTTTACCTTTGATTTGAAAAGATGATCTTTGAACAGTTTTGGCATTTTCAAATTTTTTGTTTACGAAAAAAATGTGCAATTTTCGCGTTTTTTCTTTTCTTAAAGAAAACAAAAGTCAAAAATTTTGCGCTTTCTCACGCAAAAATTTTCAAGGAAAAATGAGACAATGCAAAACAATTTTTCGATGAAAGAAAAATTTTGCAAAATTTGCAAAACAGCTTTTTGATATTTTAAAAAATATTTTAAAGCGCGGCAACAAAAACAAAAAGAAAACAATATTCGCAAAGGCTACAGTAGATTCTAAAAAGATTGTACAATTTTATTTTTAAAGAGGGATCAAAGTTAGAACATTCTTCAAAAAAATCATAACGATTTTCAGATACAGATACATTGTCTCAAAATGATCGGAATTTAATTGTTGAAATTCAAGATGGTATTGGATTTATCAAAATTTCAACTACCAATGTTCAAAGTTCTTCTGTTGCACGAACAAAACTTCCTTGTTTGGTTTATGTCGATGGCGGCAAACAACTTTTTGCAAAAATTCGATCTGTTGTTGATGTTACAAAAGTCAAAGCAATGGCTTTTATGTTGATGGAACCCGAAAAAATTAAATTTGCTCAAGTTTCAAATCTTCGTCAAAAGTGCCGTGAATTTTGTGAAAGCAATGAAATGTTTTGCTTTTTAACTTCGGCCGTTTATTCTAATACTTTTGCTGCAATTTCACAATCAAAATTAATGGTTAAAGAAGGTGAGCATGTTTTGGTAGCTTGTACAATTGGAATTGGAGCACGTGGTTGTGTAAATGTTAAATTGATTCGAGAAATTGATTGTTATCGAGTACTTGGAGTTGATGAAAAGTATATTGGTGATACTTTGGAAACTTTTAAACCGGATAAAGTTGTTATCTTGGAAAATTCTTACATGGATGAATCGGATATGAATTTGGCAATTTGTTATGAATTGAATGAACGCAATTATCATCCAATTATTTTAAAGCAAACAGAACTTGAAGAACGACTTACTGCTGGAACCGTTGATAAAGTTTTGCATTTAATGGGTGAAAAATCTTCCATTTTTGATGTTGGAATTCCATGTGAAGATGTCTTTGATGTTCAAATGGGTGGAAAATCGGTTCTCAAAGTTTTGGAATATCAAAAACTTCCATTTGAGCAAACTGTTATTGTTGATGCTGATTCAGCTAAAACTGTTTCAGTAAGTTTTTACCCTTTCCTTTTCGGTCTTTTCCTAAATCAATAATTTTAGCTCTTTCAAATTCCATCAGACTGTTATCGAAAAACCCCAAAATTTTTATGGCTTCCAACTCAAAAGCCTCCTGAACTTCTTCAAGAAATTTCATTTCCTGCATCAAAGAAAGCTAAAATTACCCTCAAACTTGATATCAATTCATTCCATGACCTTAAAGTTGAACCGATTGAAGAAGATAAAACTGAATTTAGTGAAAAGATTGAAAGTTATATTAAAAAACTTGCAATTAAACATTGAAAATAATAAATATATGTTATAACTCTACAACTTGTATACATCACATATTCAAATTTCATGCTTGAACAAATTGTTAAAAATAGGGTATTAAGGAAAAATCTTGCAGGCAGCTTTGCATGATTTTTAAGGATCCGGGGAATAAGTAATTTTGTTTTTTTTCATTTACGAAATTTTGAAGTTTGAAAAACTTTTTGGTCCAAAAACATTGCTAAAAAGCTTAGAAAAAACGATTGTGCACACTGGTCCAAATGAGACTGTACTCATAACGCCAAAATGCGACAATTTCATAAAAAATTGTTGTATGAGATATTGTGCAAATTACCAAAATTACTAAAAACTAATACATTTACTTATTTTTCATGTTAAAACTAATGCATAAGCATAATAGAGACTAAATCAAAGGTGTATGAGCAAAAAACTTCATGTTGGATATATAATTTCAGCGTTGGTAAAATTCCTTTTAAAATGATCAGTTTTGTGATCATTCAGTCGTTTAAACTCATTTTTAATCAATCTACATATTCTTAAGAACACTAACAGTGATATTATTAAGTGTTAGAAACAATAGAAGTAAAGAAAATTAAAAATTAAGCAGTTTTATGCATTATTGCTGCTTGATGATGTATGACATCATCGTCTTTGAGGGGAAGTTTGAGATCAACGGAGCAACCTCAAGCGCTGAAACTTTTTATACACCTTCTTAAGACTACTATAATTAAAATTACGGCGTTAGATTTTTAAAAGAAACGCTTATAAAAATAATCTGGAGCAAATTAATGATCAAATTTTTTAGTTTTGTGCAAATGCGTTGACTTTGAGGGGAAGTTTGAGCTCACAGAGGAAACGTAGAAGTGTGAAACTTTGCATACATAGGTAAAACTGCCCGACAAAAAAGATTACCGCGTTAGATTTTTTTAAAAATGCCTCAAAAAAGTGGAATCTGAAAAAAAATGCAAAAATCTTCTCTTTTTTTCTCATCAACTTCCATCTTCGTTTGGCGTTATGAGAAAAGTCTCATTTGGACCAGTGTGATTGTGTTTGTCAAATTCAAAGAATTGGTTTTTGATAGAAAACAAATTAAAATCATCCAAAAAATGCAAACGCGACTTCAAAAAATATTATTTAATTTACTAAATGATTTATACTTTTTCTTATCTACTGAATAAAAGTTTAAAACAGTTTGTATGGGAGACGAAAAAAAGAATGTTCCGTTATTTGATAATCATCAGCTCACCCAAATTAAAAATAATAAAAGCTTCACTCTTTAAATTATTCCAGAAATTAAGCAAATTTATGATGCAAAAAATTTTACTTGTTTATTTTAGCTAAACAAATTTGTTTAGTTTTTTTTAAATTAATAAACAAAACATTTTTTGCATATAAAAACATGCACCCGTATTTTTCTCATAAATAAAATTTTGCAAAGTTTGTTAAAATATTGGTTTTTTTATATTATCATAATATTAATATTAAGTTTCCTTGAAGAATTGCTCTAAAAAATTTGCATGAGTCAATAATTGATTCATAAACCCTGAAAATAACTATGAAAAATTATATGCCCTTTTTTGTTGTTTTTGGGTGCTATTTATAATTGCAGAACTTAATCTAATTAGGGCATATCACTTTTATATATTATTGCATTAAATCATTTATTATTTTTTGCAAAGTCTCTCCTTTTTCAAAAAAATTTTATTTTCAATGAAAAATCTTCAAGTTCCATCAACTGCATCTTCTACTGCTCGAAATTCGATGTATACTTTTTTGAATCCACGTCCCCAAGATTTTGATATTCCGTTTCCGATCATCAAATATATCATCAAAAATCCAACTGGAAAATCATGGAAGAATTTAATTCAAACCTGCAAATATTTCTTCATCAAATATCCTTATTTTCCTGTTAAAGAAATTGATAATTATGACATCTTTGATATGGTTATTAAAATGATGAAAGATAGAAATGGTTTAAAATCAAAAAAGCTTTGTTCAAAATTATGGTTGTATGATTCCTTAAAAATTAAATGTCTTGGAGGAAGCAAAACTGGTATTTCATCAGACATCACTAAAATTTGCATATTTGGCCTTCAGAAATTGGATTTGCAATTTCAAGATTTATCATTTGAAGAATATCAAATTTTGACTTGTTCTGGAACAATTAAAGATTTGGTCTTATTTATGGTTACTTTCAAATATTCAAATGGTGAAAAATTAACTGCTGATAAACTTTTTGAAACTCTTCCAAATCTTGAAAGATTACATTTGTAAGTTTTTTAGTAAAAAGCTATTAATTTTAACATTTCAATTTTTTAGAGATACTGTGAATATTAAACTTGGCTCAATTACGAAAATTGTTGAAATTCTTCCAAGCTTACCAAATCTCCGAAAATTAAAACTTGTTGGACTTGATGAAACTTTTGATTTCGCTGTTTTCTCTGATTTCCTTATGGTATGTTAACTTTTTATAAATGAATCTTTAATAAAAAATATTGTTTTTAGAAAAATGAAACCATTTTTATTGAACTCCATTTTGATAAACTACTTCCGGATGCTTATAAAAGAATGCTTGAAAACTTCATGGATAAAGTTTTGGAAAACCCTCTGCAACGAATTCCTTATATTTTGTTTTTTGGAATGAATACAATCAAATATGAAAAATATGTAAATATGTTTTATATGCAAATTTTCTCTTCACCTTTTTCTGATGATTTGATTTTTTAAATTATGTTTTGTTTTTTGTTGTTTTTATAAATATTTCTTTTTTTTTCAATATTGGTTACTGTAATTTTCCTATTAGTGTAATTTTCCGACATTAATTATTTTTAGTGTAATTTTCCGACATTTAGAATTTTCGATTATGATTTAGCTTTATTTTAAAAAAAAGTTTTGTCAATATTCATTAAGAAAAATGTAAACAAAGAGCACAGCATAAAATTAAAAGTGTTTTTTAAAATTTTATATTAGCAGATGCTTTGAAAAATAAATGTCCATGTGAATAAAGCAGTTTATTTGGAGCTTTCATTTTTGTCAATGAAATACCATGGATGATCAGCAAAACTAAAAAAATATCATTAAGGTGTTTTTGAAAGTTAAGAAAATGGTTTCATAGAAAAAAACTACAGTATGGTGGTTGTTGAAAAACAGTTATTTTCCACAAAACATACTAATAGAAAATGAAAGATTTAACTTACTTTTCAAAAATGAAAAGTCGAGAATTTTGTTTGATTTCCTTAAACTTTTTAAGTTCCTCTTCAGTTAAACTGAAATCAAAGATGCCAATATTTTCATTGATTCGTTTGGGATTTGTACTTCTTGGGATAATAATAACTCCACGTTGGGTCATTTGACGAAGCAAAATCTAAATTATTTTATTAAAATAAAGTCATAAAATTAGAAAGATGGATTGTTGCAAAATTCTTACCTGTCCAGGAGATTTTTGATATTTTGCTGCCAATTCTTTTACGATTGGAAGCTCCATTGGGTTTGCAGTTCCCCAATTTGCCCCTGGGGCATAAACTTCCCGGGTTGGGGAACCCAAAGTTGCATATGAAGTAAAAGCAATGTTATTTTTGACACAAAATTCATGTAACTCATATTGTGGAAGGCAAGCATGACATTCAACCTAAATTTACATATTTAGCCAAAAATTTGCATATCTTTGAACAAACTTGAAGATTATGCGGCTTGATTTCAGCTTTTTTAATTAAATCTTCCATTTGTGGAATTGAGAAATTTGAAATGCCAATTGATTTCAAGGTACCATTTTTATGATATTTTTCAAGAACTTTCCATGTCTCAATATGAGGAACTAAATCTGGAACATATTTGCCATTTTCTTCTTTCACAGGCATTGGAGCATGAAGTAAAAGAAGATCAATGTAATCAGTTCGAAGTTTCTCCAGCGATGATTTTATTGATTTTTCGGTATTTTCTGGTTGGAATTCTGTTATCCATACCTAAATTATGCAAATTAGTATTTGTCCTATCATCCCAAATTTATCGAGCCAGGGCAATGACCTAATTTTGCCTCTGGGGATCTTTTAAAAAAAAAATTTTCTATGCTGTTTGCTACAGAAACAGCATAGAAAATTTCATACCCTAATTAGGCATTTAAGGTTCCTTTTAAATCAAAAATTTGCATACCTTTGTTGTTAAGAAGACATCAGATCGTTTGTATTTACCTTCTTTAAATTTTTCTTCTAAAAATTCTCCGAGAATACTTTCATTTTGGTAGGCAGCAGCAGTATCAAATGCCCGATATCCTGCTTCAAGGGCTGCATTAAAAGCATTTTTAAGTTCAGCAACATTTGGTGCCTAAACGAAATTTAAACGTTTAAAATTATGCAAATTTTTTTAAAAAAACCTCTAAATTTGTAGCTGTTCCTAAACCAATGATAGGAATTTCGACGCCGTTATGCATTTTTACCAATGGAATTTTTGAGGCCATTTTTGATTAGCAATTTTAAATCAATGTAAAGTATCTCTGAAAACAAAATAATTTTTATTAAACAAATTTTTTTCGATTTTCTTAAATAGATAAAAAAGGATGATTTTTTTCACCTTCACTTTGTCAACTACGAAAAATGAAAATGACAACAAATGTTGTTTTTCTTCAAGTATCGACAAATTTTTAAAAAAAAGTGCAAAAAGACCTCTCTCAAAAAAAGTTGTTGCATTCATGAATGTTGTTTTTCTTCAATCAAAAACAACAATTATTTTTATGCGCGCAAAACACAAAATACAAAAACAACAATGGAGAAACTGGTTGGAATACTCCAATACTTTTTTTTAGTTTGGAGGTTCTTTAGTCGAAGAAGGAAAAAGGTGACAGATTTTTTGAAGTGAAAAATAGGAGACAATAAAAATTATCAAAGTGATCTAAAATTTTTGAGATTCCAACAATCAAAACATAATACTATAAACGAATATTGTTTTATTAATACATAAATTACATTTTTTGACCAATCAAATAAGTAAATAATAGCAGTTTAAAATTTTGTTGATTTATCGACAGCATAAAATCTGGATTTTTGTTGTATATTCCATGGACCTCGTTTTTTTGTTAAAATTTTTAAAATCGGTAACTATAGTATTTTTTAAAAACATTTGTTATAAAAATCTTAAAAAATTTGTTCATTAAATATTCAAACTTTTACTTTTTAAAGCCCATCGATTTGTTCTTTCGGTTTTTTAAAGCTGAAACAAAATTTGTCTGTCAATTTTCAGCAATGGTAGAATATATTATTTTGAACAAAATAATCTTTGAAATGACTAGACAAACAACATTTACATCGTTTTGAAATAGCGCTGAAAAAAATGATATTTTTTTAAAAATATCATTTTTTTCAACGGTAACGAAAACTTTGTTAAAATAAAGAAATCATTTCGTTTTTTGGAAGTTTTTTTTGCTAAAACCAATCACAAACTAATGAGAACATAATCATTCTTACTGTTTTAAACTTCTTCAAACAAACTGGATGTATTGCTCGAACATATAAAAGTAGCTTTTTTATTTAATGCACTTTTCATTTGTTGACGATTAATTTCATATATAATTAATCCCTAAAGTTTTTGGAACATGTTTGCTATAATAATCTCACTAAATTTGTTAATCAAATATTCAAAATCTTGTTCGAAACCCGACAAATTTCTTCGTTAGTTTTTCCTAAACTGAAATAAAATTGGTCTGTCGCATTTTTGCATTTTTACAACAAAATTATTTCGAAAAATATGATTCTTTCAATGACCAGTCAAACAACATTCGTCGCGTTCTAGAATGGTGTTGAAAGAAATGACATTTTTAAATTGAAAAGAAAAGCTTCGCTACAATAAAGAAACCACAACCGTTTGGCTTTTATTCAAATCATACGTGAAGAGGGGATGAATAATATCCATGACCCACCCACCCACGCCGAAAAATTTTGACTCTCAGAAAAAATCCAAAGGGGGGAGTACGTTGATTTTTCCAAAAAATTGGAAGCTTAAAAATCTTAAAAACATCCTTATGTTAAACTTTACAAATGTTTTTTTTAATTTCATCAAATTCAAAAAATTTCAAATCATTTTTTAATCGTTTGAAATTTTGCCGATGCCGATGTTGGCGTCACTTTTTCGTTGTCGGCATCAGTGTTACCAACTTTTTCCAAGATGGAGGCGTCGGTGTCGTCCTCGACGCCATGACGGCATCGGCATCTTCGGTTAGTACAGTGCCACAACTTCACTGAATTTAAAGGGGGTGCCATTCCTTATAAAGTTTCAAAAAAATCTAATTTTACCTAGTATGAATTTTAATTTAAGGTGCGAAGTTGGCAATCAAAGGGGGTCCCATGGCACCCCCCAAGCACTGGGTTAGTAACACGTTATCACTTCTGCAGATTCCAATCATACCGCTGGAAAACTAAATTTATGTGTTCAGATATTGTTTCCAACTTCTATTTTTTCATACATGTTAACAATGTTGTCAAATGCTTGATAGGACTGTGAGTTAATGTTGGTGCAATTGTTGCAACACAAAGCAAAATATTTCCAAATTGATAGCCAGTATCTGGTACATTGATTATCTGTGTGGATTGTGCGGAAAAATGTATTCACTTATTCGTTACTTCCATTATCTCAATTTTTTTTAATTCTATCATGTAGGGACGCGCATCGAAAAACTGAACATTGCTGTTTGTCTCAAGTAAAAGTGTTTTTTTATACTTTCAACTATGCTTAATTCAATGGGAAAAATAAAAAACGATAAAAACTCGTAGTTTTGATAAAAGAGATTAAAGAAAAATTCTAATTTTTGATTGAAATAGTCACGGGAACTCTTCGTATTTTCAGAGGAAACAAGTGTTCCCCGAGGAGAACAAGCATTTTTACAGTTTTTCATGAAATTAAAATTTTGTTATTTTTTGATTTAAAATGGTATATTTTATTTGTTAACCTTAAAAATGGATAGCTAATACTTAATTGAAGGTCAAACATGTATTTGGAGACAGATTTAAGTGTCAAACAGCGGTTTTTGATTATTGCAGCTCCTTTCAAGCCTCGTAAAAAATTTCCGGTTATTTTCGCGCGCGTAATTTTTTTATTTTTATGTTTTAAACAGCATAAGAAATGACATATATGAGTCCTGAAGCATTTGGCATTTGCACATTTTTGCTATTCCCAAAAAACCGTATTTTTAGACGTTTTTGACGTTTTTACCACCAAAATGCTTAACAAAACTAATTTTAATCGACATTTTCTTAATCAACTTTGTACGGGCTTTCTTATGGAATAAAAATTTATTTAAAATACTTAAAATCTATTTTTGATAATTTTTTTGTGTCGGCTGACCATTTTTTGTGCATTGGCGAACTGTTCTGAACAGGCGATGCGCCTCCCTACTATCATGAGTATAAGTTTATCTTGTAAAGCTGCAAAAATACTTTTATTTGACCAAGGTTGGAATAGATTTTTCATCATCTTTTTTCCAATTCACCACTATTAATATCGGTATAAATACTATATTCAACTTTTTTTTCATCAATATACAAACATCATTTACATGCTTGAGTAATAAATCGTTAGCATCACTGATTTTGCAAGTAGTAAGTGGAACAGCATTATTAAGCTGTGATTTATGAGTTACCTTTAAAGCAGATAATTTGTCTCTTAAACTTTGGAGTATTGTTTTCTGCCGCAGGATTACAATATATGAAAAACCTAATGTGCTGTAAATACTCATGGGCACCTTCTCTTAATTGTCGCCCACTATCGCTCATATCATCATCAACGAAAATAAAAGTTTCTGAAAGATATTTACTCAATGCATCATTCTATGTACAGTAGTGTTGGCATCCAAAGAGCTATAAAGATTCTTTTAAATCTAATTACTTTGTTGCACGTATCATTACAAATGCGTGCACACTGGTCCAAATGAGACTGTACTCATAACGCCAAAAGCAAATGGAAGTTGATGAGAAAAGAGAATAGAGTTTTATGCTTCTTTCTCCAGATTCCTCTTTTTGGAAGCATTATTTTAAAAATCCGCCGCGATAATCTTTTTTGTCAGGTATTTTTACTTATGTATGGAAAGTTTCACGCTTCTACGTTTCCTCAGAAAGCTCAAACTTTCCCTTTTCGGTGACGCATTCGCATAAACAATAACAATCATGAAAACTAATAACATAAGAAGGAATATAGTGAATATAATGATGCATGTAATGTTTATATATCCAACTTGCAGATTTTTGCTCCTACACTATTCTTTTAGTCTCTATTATGCTTATTCATCAATTTCATCAATTTTAACATGAAAAATAAGTAAATATAATTATTTTAAACAATTTTTGTAATTTTTGATAAATTGAGCACACCAACTTTTGCAAAAATAGTCGCATGTTGGCGTTATGAGTACAGTCTCATTTGGACCAGTGTGTGCGTGAATGAAGTAACACCATATAAATTTACAACACCATTAATATTTTGTGTTAGCATTTCCTCAAAGCACATGTATTCAACAAGCCAAGACAATAGAGATTATTAGAACGTGACAAACGAAGCCCGTAATCTGTTGTTCCATCTACTACAATTCAATTAAGCATTCAACAACAAAATCGAAGTCCCCCAAATCCAAAAAAAATTATTCCTACTCTTTAATGCAAAGCATTTGAGATAAACAAAACACTTTTCATTGCTCAAAAATTGCTGCAAATATCCAACATTATTCTATAAGTTTCCAAGTATATCAGACTTATTAAAACGCAAATAGACAAACAATAAAACAAAGCTTGAATTTATCTATGAACTAAAATTGTAAGAAAAAATGAAACTATAAAGTAAAAAAACAATTGGCTCCTCAATATATTAATTAGTAGTATTAAAAAATACAAATCAATATAGTAAGCTATAAAAAATTACAGTATACACTGAAAAAAAAGACGGGTTGTTCCTTCCCCTAAATGGTGGAAAATTTAGCCACCAAAATAGGTGCTCAAATCGGGATTACTCCTATTTAGAAAGGTGCTCCTTATTCCCGTAACAAGTGGAAAGCTTTCCCCTAAAATACGGGAAAAAATATCCACCATTTTTACGGGAAGCCGTTTCCCATAAAATAACTATGGGAAATTGTTCCCATAAAATGATGGAAGCCTGCTCCCCTATTTTACGGGAAATGCTTCCCGTGTTTCAGGGAATTGTAACACTTTTTTATGGGAATTTCTTCCCCTATTTTAGGGGAAAATTTTCCGTAAAATACGGGAAAATCAAAATGTTAATTTTTTAAAAACTGGTTATTTTTATAATTTTTTTGTAAAGCCCTTCGAGAAAGCTCAAAGGCATATCCAAAATTTAAACAGATCTTAGCAGATCTGAAGGCGTCGTGCCGTTCGTGTTTGAAGGCAACATTAAAAAATGGTTTTTAATGTTGCCTTCAAACACGAACGGCACGACGCGACGGGGAAACGAAACCCAAAAAATGCTTTGATTTTCACGGAATTTGTCTCCAGAAAGAGATAACACGAAAGCGAGGTGCACTTTTGCACATTTTTGCAACAGAGAAAAAAAGAAATCTGTTCTTTATTCTGACATTAAAAGATTTCCCCCAAAATAGTGCTATTTTTGCACAAATTTGTACTAAGCACAAGAGTATACTGAAAAAAAATTCCCCCGAAAAAAGGGGAAAAAACCCCCAAACATTGGGGTCAAAGGTCCCTGCGACTGGGACAGGGGAAATTTGCATAGCCCAGAAATTCCGGAGTATTTTTCTCCTTTTTAATGGGGATATTTACTCCTTTTTATCGAAGGTTTTTGCTCTCGAAATTCAATGGTTTTTATTCCCGATTAAAATAGGTTCTGTCCACAAATAACGGGGTACTGTAGACCTCAAAAAATACGACCTCGCCCTTATTACCCCCTTTCTGATATACATAAAAATGTTGCTTATTTTCTGTTCATTTTTGCGTTTTTCATATTTTTGCATTAATTTTGTCTGAAAATGTTGATCAACATTTTTTGCCCATTGGCTGCATATATATTTTTTGCAATAGGTGATTTTTTTGCAGACGTTACTTTTTTAGCTTGATTTCTTGAAGCTCTTGAAAAATGCTTGCTCTTATATTTAAGAAATGATTAAATAAAAAATATTTGAAACATTTTTTCTACAAAGGAAGAAAAAAATCGAAAACTACAAAAAATGTAGTTTGATTGAAAGCCTTTAACCCACTAACAAAACATTATTAAAAAAGGAAACTTACTTTTGCTTCTAAAAAGGGCATAATTAAATGGGGAAAAAAATGGAAAAAACTTACTTTAAAAGTTGCTGAAAAGGGATGATTACGTGGATAAAAAGATAAAAAGGAAAACTTACAATTTTTTCCTGAAAAGGGAAGATTAAAAACTTATTTGCTTAAATTAAAGGCTTTCAATCAACAATTTTGTTTACTTTTTATAGAATTGGGCGTTGAATTTGGACAAGTTTCAGTCTTTAATGCTTTGTTTTTAACAGTTTTTGGGTTTTGCATTTTCTTAAATCCAAAAACTGATAATCAAAAATAATGCAAAACTATTTTAAAAAAGCATAAGATATTAAAAAATTAGTAAAAAACGTCAAAAAAATTCATTAAAATTTCGAAAAAAATGTTCAATGGTTTATTGAATACTTTACAGGGTGGGCCAAAAAAAAGTGGAATTTAATATTTAAACAAAGGCAAGGGGAGTTGAATAACTTGTGTTAGGTGGACCTAATACTTGGTGTGGAAGCGCATTTGACCCTACAGTATGACCTCTCCAACATTTTCGCGTCGGGAGTTTCAGCGTTCCCAAAATCGAAAAACACCGTTTTTCGACCTTTTCGTAGAACAAACTTCCTGAGAGAACCAGAAGAGCTGGAGAAAAAGTGATGGTAGCTTTAGATAGTCCATATATCAGACTCGTTGACGCAGCAAAGTTTGGGTCTATAAACTATGTGCTTCGAGTTTAATCGCTTCGAGAAAAAAGTGATTTCCGATTTTTTCGATTTTTGGTCAACTTTGACTTATTGGTGTAGTCCACCCAGGAGGAGTTGGAGGCTCATATTTGTTGCCAACAAACTTCAGCTGGTTTGTGGTTGATTCCATACCAAAATATTAAAATCTGGAAAAATGACTTCTTTTCGATCCTCTAAAATGCATAAAAATGGCTGCTTGTAGTAGTATACTAATAAATAGCGAGTAACTATGTATACACGAAAGTTTTAAAATCTTGGTTATCGCTAAAATAACAATAAAAATAGACCAGAGAAATACTGTAAAACGTATTTTAAGCGTTTACGACAAATTTGGATTCTTTAACATTGACGTGAATTCTGTCAAGTACTGAGTATACTTACTAACATACAAAAATTATGGCTGCTTAAAAGGTCATTTTTCCAGATTTTAATATTTTGGTATGGAATCAACCACAAAGTGGCTGAAGTTTGTTGGCAACAAATATGAGCCTCCAACTCCTCCTGGGTGGACTACACCAATAAGTCAAAGTTGACCAAAAATCGAAAAAATCGGAAATCACTTTTTTCTCGAAGCGATTAAACTCGAAGCACATAGTTTATAGACCCAAACTTTGCTGCGTCAACGAGTCTGATATATGGACTATCTAAATCTACCATCACCTTTTCTCCAGCTCTTCTGGTTCTCTCAGGAAGTTTGTTCTACGAAAAGGTCGAAAAACGGTGTTTTTCGATTTTGGGAACGCTGAAACTCCCGACGCGAAAATGTTGGAGAGGTCATACTGTAGGGTCAAATGCGCTTCCACACCAAGTATTAGGTCCACCTAACACAAGTTATTCAACTCCCCTTGCCTTTGTTTAAATATTAAATTCCACTTTTTTTTGGCCCACCCTGTAAATAAAATCCGAAAAAAAATTTAAAATTTTTAAAAAATCCGAAAAAAAAATCAGAGCTAAAAAAGTAACGTCAGAAAAAAAATGCGAACTGAATGAATGTTTTTTTTTCAAGTCAGAAAAAAACAATTATTTCAAAATCAATCTTAAAAGCTGCTGACCTTTAGTGTTCGCGAACGCTTTCGAAAACTTTCGAACGCGCGTTTTTGTGTTCGACTGCGCATGGACGAACGAACGCACACAAAAAGAAAGAAGTTGTGTATAAAAAAATCAATAATTAATTTACAAACAAATACAAGTAAAAATTAACAACTTTTATTAATAAAATTAATTTTAACAAAATAAATTTAAAAACAAAAAAGTACTTAACAATTACATAAATATTGTTAAAATTTAAAAAAAACCTTAAAAGACTAAATAAAGTTCTATGGTTTTTTCAAAAACCAGCAAATGAAGCATCCGCAATATGAATTCTTTGAAGTGATGGCAGAGAATACATTGAATTTTGTCCCACTGCAGCCTCACATCATGCCTTGTACGTTGAACTCGATTTATTGTTGGTGATAATCGATCATCAATCATTCGTGGAACATATTTAGTTGAACTTGAAGCGGTATCAGTGGAAGATGTAACACATGCCAGCTTGCTCGTTCTATTGTTGCTTAGGTTATTGATGTTGAATGATGGAGCAACTGATTGGGTACGAGGAACAGCTAAAAATTATAATTTAATATTCCAGAAAGACACCGTTGAGAAAATATCGTACCAACTGGTTCCGCGGTTAAATTTATTGAATTTTCGTCTGCTGCTGCTATCGTAGTTCTGCTTGGAGCTTTTCGATCAACAGGATTTGATTGAGCTTCTTCAGACTATATTATAGCCATATTTGGTCTAAATAAATATTAACATTAGTTTGTTTAAATCATATCCAAATCAAAATTTACATTTTATCTTGCCGTTACATCCATAAACCAAGTAATCATTCATTTCAGGATTATATAAAGCTCCAGGAGCAGCAACTGTAATATCTTGAAGAGCACTGGGGATATGCTTTCTCCTTTTTGGTTCCTTCACTTTGACCAGTTTACGAGTTTTAAGTTTATGCAACTTTCCAGCTGCAACAAAGTCATTGCTATCATCCATCACAACATAATCTTCTAAAAATATGATCAATTTTATCAATACAATGAAGAGAAACAGCTTACCATCAGCACATGGATCTCTTCAAAGCATAAACAAATCATTTTCTAAAGCAATAAAACTTAAATATTGATCAGTAAATCGTTGCGATTGATTCATTGTTCCACTATGAACTGCTACAGATGCATTTGATTCAAGTTGTGGCCGAGAAATAGGTTATACCATAATAACATAAAATTGATCATAGATTAACTTTTTGAGATCTTCACATGTGACGAGGACCATTATGTGATGAAGGTTCAGATACAAGAATAATTTCACCAGATTTTGTTCAAAGTGGCAACGGACCATGGAGAGAAGCTTCACTCATATCACATACAGCCATTACTGGACAAAACCATTTGGACATCTAAAATGTAATGCAATATATTAAACAAAAGTATACAAAAAAACTAACCTTTCCAAGTTCAGACAGATTCCATAACACTTTGAAAATTTTTATATCAGATTCTCGAATAACTTTGCCAATTCGTAATGCACGTTGTTCAGGACTCATAAGATGTTTTCCAGACTTAAGGAATGAACAAATAGGTCCTTCTTCATTATTCCAAGATAGAGAATATGTTGCAAAAACAAAACCAATAACGCAAAAAATACGAGCAAAATATGGTGAGAGCTGTAAATGAAAGATTAAATAAATTAGTTCACAAAGAAGAAAAAGCTAACTTGAAATCCAAGAGGACGAGCATAAAAGCATGAAGTAGACTCTCAATACTACGCAAAAATGAGGTATATCTTTTATATTCACCTTCCAATGGAGAGAATAAAGAATTTGCTGCAAAATTTACATACCAGCAACGACTTGTTGATAAGCAAGAATAAGAAATTTGAGTACAGCAGCAAATCCTTCAACTCATCCATCAATGATGAGAAATTCTGAGCATTATATTTGAATAATTTTGACTGCAATCCCGGAGAATATAAATCAACTGGCAGACGGCCAAATCACAAACACTTATCAACGAACTAAAACAATAATTTATAATAAATAAAAGAAAGACAACAACAATGCCTTTACCAGGCGTTTTTTCATCATAATCACATTTTGATAAAACAATGAGCATTTGCTGAACCAAACTTTTGTTATTTTTGTTGGGAATTCAATAGCAAAAATGTATAAAAATGTGTGCAAAAAAGAAAAAAGGAAAATTAATTATTAAAAGGAAGATTTTAATCGAAAAAAGTTAAAAAATAAAAGGGTTACATTATCCGTTTCGTCATATGAATAGTTGACAAAAAGTGAAGAAAAAACATGTGAACGGGAAGGGGGGTATAAAGTGAAGAAGTTCCTTCTCCTTCTCCATTTAGTAAACACTGTTTAAAAAATGTACAAACCTCGTTTAGTATTTCAGCATAAAGTAATTCTGCTTATTCTTCTGAGACATCTTCTTCGTCCATACATAAATCATTTCTCATTCACTTTCATCAATATTCTCTTTTGAATTTGATAATTAAAGCTTCAGTTTCTGCAATGTTAATTCATGAGTTCAGGAGATTATATGTATAATAACAAGTTGAATGACAAAATGCGATTTATCAGGATATAAATTTGCCATAATTTGATCAATAAATCCAAAATTATCTAGGTTTTTACGAGCACAAGAGGGAAAGAACAAAGTGAAACAATTCTTTAATTCAATAACAATGGTGAAGTAAATAATATAAAAGAAATACAAATGTAAAATGTATACAAAATATTTTCCTGTTATAAACTTCAATAGCATTAAAAATTATATATAAATATTTCTTTTAAAGTTAAAATTAATTAAAAAATTAATAATTTTAAGACATAATAAATTTGCAATTCATCTTTTGAATGAACTAATTTATTTTTGTTTATTGATTTAAAATTGATAAACAAAAATAAAAAGGCAGTGAAATATTTATTTAATTGAAAAATTTCATTATTATTATTAAAAAATGACTTTAAAAATCTCGGGGATATTTTTCCATTTTTTTGAGAACGGTGTTTTTAATTATCCCCTTTTCAACATTTGGGAGTATTTAACACCTATTATTCGGAGGCTTTTACATTTCCCCTTTCTTTCCAAAAGGGACTTTTTTTTCAGTGTAGCACCAGATAGGGGAACATGTTCCCCCAAAAATAGGGGATAGATTTTTATATTCCCCTAAACTAGGGGAAGGAGAAGCCCGTTAAATTTTTGGGCTGTGCTTAAGAGTTTCCACTTTTTTTTCAGTGTACCTGCTTTGGGCGCGAAGCGCCCAAAGCAGGTATATTGTATTTTAAAGCAACGGAAAAATTTCAAAGGCTTACCAACAGCGAAAAAATTTTCAGTAAAAGTCGAAAAGGCTACCCCATCCCGATAGACTTTTTTAAAAAATCCACCCCTCTCTTCACGTATGATCCAAATGTTTTTGCTGCCATTGCAAATCATGAAATAGTAAAAAATGATTTCTTTTATTGTCATTCTTTTAAACCTTTTCAAACTGGATTTATTGTTTGAACATATAAAAATAGTTTTATTTATTGGCTTGATGGCAATTAATCGTATGTGTAAAAAATCAGAAAAATTATTTTAAAACATGTTTGTTGTAACAATTTCAAGGTATTTGTTCATCAAATATTCAAAATCTTTTTCAAAACAATGCAATTTTAGTGTTTTTGGCTTTTTTTACAAAATCATCAATGACTAACACTATGAAGCAGAAATCTCAATGAAACAAAAAATGGTCTCATTCTTCACCATTTCGAAATGCCGCGAAGAAGGTGTCCTGCGCATTGATGTTGAAAGTAAAAAATGGTTTTACAGCAACATCTAATCCGATGTTTGTCTGCTTTTCATTCTTTATTTTTGAAGACTAACAAAAAAAGATGTTGTTCTTTTTGATTTTTATGAGCAAAAACTTATTTTTTAACAATTCTAAAGCTGGAGATGTTTAAATAGAATGTTGTTTGAATGATTAATTATTCATTTTACAGTAAATTTTTACATTCTAATTGTACACTGTCCTATATTTAAAACCACATTGTTTGAGTAAACAAACAAATCGTTTTAAAAAATGGTTATGAAAATTTATTACAAGACTGAAAATTTAAATAAATTTGAACGCGTTGATTAACATTTTATTTTTAATAATTTTTAAGCGTTTAATTTTACAAACAGAAACTACGGTAAACTAAAGGGTGACTCTCATTTTAATTTTAATTTAATTTATTCACTTCAAAGCGATTGCTCACTTTAAGTGTGGGTAAAACAAGAAATATAATAAGAATAATAGAATACAATAAAAATCTGAATACAATAAAATGATTTAAATAAAGTAATAAAAGAGAAAATAAGTTTTTAAATGAATTTTAGACTATAACAGAAACCAACTTTTTACTGAACTTGGATTTGAAATTTATAGTCCAACATCGATCATCGAAGAATGAGGTGGATGTTCTATGAGAACGGACAGGGCTTACACGTTATCCGAATCATTTGAACACTTTAAAGCCACCCGATCGTGTTATTTTAAAGGGAAGTCAAAGTAGAAGCCAAGTAGAAGTCAATGACTGAAATAGACATAAAATGAATAAAATAAACATTTTGAAAACTATTATTTCATTCATCTCCAATTTAAACATTTTTTTTTCTGTTGAAAGCATTTTGAAATTGGATGAAAATATAAAATTTTATAGCAATGAAAACCACATTAAAAAAAGACACAGATTTGCATTGAAATGTTTCTTTTTTTATCTCTAAACTGATTTATAAATATTTTTTTAAAACATTGTTGATTAAAAGTAATGAAGACGATTTTTTATCGACTGCTTCAAAACTTTGAATAAGAAAGTTTAAATTATTAGGGTTTTCCAGTTAGCTTTTTTTATTCTTTGACAAAACACTTCTCATTCTGCTTTCGTTAATAACAGTGTTATTTTATAAACAAAATATTCAAATGGTTATATGTCACTGGCACTTCAAAAACTAAATTAATATTTATACTTCAACGTTTAATCGAATTCACTTTTAAAAATTGGACATTGAAATTTTTTGCGGCAATGACTATCGCGTTATTGTTGAAAAAAGGGGTTGGGTTTTTAAAGACAAATGAAACAAAAAAGCGAGGCATTTTTACACTAAATTTTTAGATGCGCAAAGAAAAATGCTGTTTTAGAGACAACTTTTAAAATTAACAAAGTCTCCTTTCTATTTATAAATGGATATTTGTAATTTTTCAACATTTTGTACAGTAACGTTTTTTTGTGGAATGTTTAAAAGTGTAACTTACCGTGAATATTACATTTTGAAATCCATTAATACTTAACAATAATTGTTTTCAACCATTGAAAAAAGAATAAAGGCTTCAAATTTACACATTAGCCTATTTCAAATCCCAAATTAATGAGAATATGATTTTTGTTTTTGTTATGAACTTGTTTAAACAAACTGGATTATAATAGTAGCTTTTTATTTAATGGAGTTATCCTTTGTTGACGATTAATTTCATCTGTAATTAATTTATGACACTGTTAAACATGTTTGTTATAATAATCTTACTAATTTTGCTTATCAAATATTTAAAATCTTGTTCGAAACCAGCCAAATTTCTTCGTTAGTTTTTTTAAACTGAAATAAAATTTGTCTGTCGCACTTTTGTAATGTAAGAATAAAATTATTTCGAAAAATATGATGCTTTCATTGACCAGACAAACAACATTTGCCGCGTTCTAGAATTGTGTAGAAAGAAAGGACATTTTTAAATCGAAAAGAAAAGCTTCGCTACGAAACCATTTGGATTTTGGACAAAATAAATCACAAATTCATGAAAAAATGATGTGTATTGTTATCATTCTTCAAAACTGTTTTAACTTATAAAAATAGTTTTATTAATTATTGTCTTCATGAGTATTAATCATGTCTGTAAAAATCTGAAATATTATTTTAAAACTCATTAGTTTGTTTGTTCTAATAATCTCAAGGTTGTTGTTTACAAAATATTCAAAATCTTCTCAAAACCATGCAACTCAAGTTTTTTTGGCAGTTTTAATAAAATCGGAAATGACTAACCCAATGAAATTGAAAATAGACTGTGTATTTTAAAGCAGAATGAAACAAAAAATATGCTCATTCTTCACCATTTCGAAATGCCATGATCAACGTGCCCAGCCCATTTATGTTGAAAATAAAAAAATGGTTTTTTACAAAAAGAAACTACTGCACTTTACATTTGAATAAAAATATTAATTTTTAGAGCAACCAAAACCATGTAAAAAGGCATAAAATATCTTCGTTTTTCTCCAAACTGATTTTTTAAATTTTCTTTAAATTTCATCGATTGATTAAATGTAGGGTCTCAGTAAAACCCGGTACGGTACGGTAAAACCCGGTACGGTACAAAATGGTAAAACCCGGTACGGTACGGTAAAACCCGGTACGGTACAAAATGGTAAAACCCGGTACGGTACATTTCCGGACTTAGAATATTTTTTTGGTTTTTTTTCAAATTATTCAAAAACGTACATTTCCGGACTTACCGTAGACCACCCCAGAGGACGCTAGAGGTAAGACCCCATATTTTGCCCATGTAATGGCCTTGAGTAGGGATAGTTATGGGGTAAATATTAGCTGCCGAGGTCCAACCGATTTTGTTTAACAACAGTTCGAAAATACTGAAAATACACCTTCTTTTTTTCACATTTTCAGGGGTGAATTCGGTAATTGTCCAAATTTGAACATTACTTTACGGATATATAGGTTTTCGAACATGCTCAATCCGAATCTGAAACGCTTGAACAAATTCGACCTCTTCAAGTTCCATTATCGCATAAATATTAGGTATCCGTAAACGTTTTTGGTGGTATTTTGAGTATTTTCAAACTATTGTTAAACAAAATCGGTTGGAACTCGGCAGCTTATATTTACCCCATAACTATCCCTACTCAAGGCCATTACATGGGCAAAATATGGGGTCTTACCTCTAGCGTCCTCTGGGGTGGTCTACGGTAAGTCCGGAAATGTACGTTTTTGAATAATTTGAAAAAAAACCAAAAAAATATTCTAAGTCCGGAAATGTACCGTACCGGGTTTTACCATTTTGTACCGTACCGGGTTTTACCGTACCGTACCGGGTTTTACCATTTTGTACCGTACCGGGTTTTACCGTACCGTACCGGGTTTTACTGAGACCCGACAAGAACAAAATGATAGTTTTTTTCATTTCTTTTAAAATAATCGCAAACATCAAAAAATGGCGTTTGTTTTTTGTGTAAATAGAATGTAATCAACGATAAGAAAGAGGGAAGCATTTGGGCGAAAACCTTTTTTGCCTTTTTTATTTCATTTTTGCAGCCGAACAAAATATGGAGGCGTTGGTTTTTGAATATTTTTATACTTAAAAATGCTTTATAAAAGAGGACAAAACAATTAGTATCTGCTTTTACAGGTAATTTTAATTTTACTTGTTCTCATGAAAACTAATCTAGTCGTCATTAATTTTAATTTTGTTTTTAAATTATTTAAAATCATTTGCAGTACAAATTTTGCATAAATAAAATAATAAAGAATAACATTTGAAAGTCTGAAAATTTTTTGTGATTATACTTACCTGTAGAGGCGTTTCGACCGTTTCCTCTAAAGCACTTTTAACTAAAAACTTAGAAGAGTTTTAAAAAACGTTTCACACGACCGTTAGTGTTACTTACAGTTTGATGATAGTTTGGAATAATGACATTTTTTTTATTCAAATTTTTGATTAAAACCTTGCGAAACCAGCTTAATTGCATGATTTTTTGATAACATCGGTTTTTTTTATTAAAGAAAATATAATTTGAATATTTTTGAAAATGAAAAGATTATTTTGTTCTGCAAATATCTTTCGGTTCATAAAATAAAAGTAGCAATAATAAGACATTTGCTGTTTTCCAGCGCTGAAAAATATGTGGAAAGAATGCGGAATAAAAAATCTTCGCAGTCAAAAATTAGGAGTGTTTAGAAAAGAGACGGATTTTTCCGCTTTTTTATGTTCGCTATTTTTAAGAAATAAGCCTTTTGAAATAAAGTCAAATTTTTTGATTATTTTAATCTGTGTTATTTAATTATTTTTATGCCTTACCGTATCCTCGAATTATATGTAATAAACAAAGTAAAGATAAAAAATACAACAAAAGCAGCAACACAAGCCGCTGACATAATTAATTGATAAAAATGTTAGCAATTATCAATTGCAACTGCACAGGAAAAAATATATATTAAACAATTGATAGATGATAAGTTTTAAACCTTTTGTTAATTTATTGCCAAACTTTTACAAAATACACAAGAACATTTTCAGCAGTAAAAAGTCGCTCACTTTTTTTTGAAATTCTTCACAACACGAAGGAACGCAATTACAAAATCAACAAAAGTAGCTATTCTTTAAACCAATATTTTTGGTATTTTATCCAAGTTAGTTGCCATTTCTGTTTTCTTTTTTTATTAAACCTGTTTGTATCCAAATTTGTGCGTCCTGCACAAAATTGTGGACTGCACTTCAAAATTGTGAGCTAATCAAACGAAAATAACGAATTTTTCTATTCCATCTATGCAAAGAATAGGTGTAAACGACCCCCGAAAGTTATTATTGGCAAAAAAAGGTCAGAACAAAAATATTTGTGCCTCGAATTTTTTGGTTCTTCATTCGTATGACTTTCACTTTTTTCATTCTGCAAATTTCTGTTTTATAAAAACTTTTTTTTATTTGCTGCTCAATAAAATGTTCTGTGAAGTTGAATTTGTTCAAAGTGTAAAACTTTCTTACAGCTCTGAAGAAACTTTTAAACTTGCTGAAAATATTCAATTTACTGTTTTTCGTGACCGAAGCACTCACCACATTAAAAATATCATAGGTGATCTGAAAATTACAAAAATTACAGAAACGGATGGTAAGTTTTATTATAAATTAATTTTTCGCAATTCGTAATTTTTATAGCTAGTGGTCGTACAATGTCATTAGAGTTTTATGAATCCCGGAAAGAATTTGTTTTAACTTCAGAAAAAATTCCCCAAGCCAATATTTATATTACCGCAAATGTCAAAATGAAAGAAATTGGTGTTGAATTTTCACATGTCAAATATCGACTTCAAATTCCATCTGATCGTCTTAAAACGTTACTTCCTTTAGAATTTTTTAGGTCGACTTTTGTTTTACCCGGATATGATGATTTAAAATTTACATATTATGTCAAGAAAATTACGATATCGAAGTCTTTTTTGAGAATCTCGATGAAGATGTAGCTATTGAAGGTTATTTCGGTGTTTAATTTTTGTATCTAAATAAAAATTTTTAGGCAAAAAGGGGAATTTTAAACATCAACAATCTAGCTCCGAAAATATTAATTTATTCTTAACATTCCGAGTTAATACAAATGTCTACCCCCCTTTAGCAGTTCATGACACTGATCAAAAGCCTGTTTTTGGTGATTCTTCTCAAACATCTGCCGTTGATAAAAGCCGTCATGAATCTGTTACTCTACCGTATCATTCAGTTAATGCAACAATGCTTTTACAAAAACTTTACTTGAATAATCGTTTTGCTGATGTTTTCTTTATCATTTCTGACGGAAAGAAAATTCCTGCTCATCGAATAATTCTAGCTGAATTTTCTGAGATTTTCTTTAAAATTTTTGAAGAAGGTGCTCAACTTCCACACAAAATTGATGTTGAAGATTCAGATGCGGAAACTGTTCAATCTGTTATGAAATTTTGTTATGGTCAACCTGATTCTATTAGTGGAAAAGAAACAGAAGTATTCAAATTTGCTCTTAAATATAATATCGAAAAACTTATCGTAAGTTTTAACTTTATATTAAAACAATTCATCAGGGTTGTTTTTTTAGGATGCATGTATTTTATTTTTTGTTGAAACTGTTGATTCTTCAAATGTTTGTGAATTTGTTCAAATTGCATATGCAAATAATTTTACTGAATTGAAACAAAAATGCTTAAAAACTTTAGTTCAAAAGAAGGATGAAATTGATCCTACAAAAATTTCTGATCTTCCAAAAAATATTATTGTTGATGCTTTTTGTATGAAATTTTAATTTCTTGCTGATGAAATTGATGATGATTTTCCAATAATGTGTATTTGTATTGGGAGCTTTTCTTTGGTGTTATTATTTTTCCGTTTGTGAATGTTTTTGAATAAATTTTTTTATATATGGTTTTTATGAACATTTAGGTATGTACAAAATCGTTGTTATTGTAAAGGTAAATTTGACCGCCGTAGACGTTAATTCTTTCATACATCTCCGGATATTTGTTAATGATCCTTTCCACTTTCTTCACGTCATTCGAATGTACGATTTCATAAATTGCAATAAAGTATTTTCATTTTTGTTAACAGTTTTAATTATTTTTAACAACAATAATTAGGTGAGGAAGAATAAAGAACACCAAAAAAGTAAAAAAATGTATCAAAATTAAATTAAGATAAATTTGTGTATTTGTATTGTTTTCATTAAAAAGCTTCCACTGAAAGTTAAATTTTCTTGATAACACTAAAAAAATTTCATAATTACACATTTTAATGACTCTTTTATTTGTTGGTGAACAAAAATCCAACAGAATTTTTAACATTAGTACGAGTTGTTGCAAGCAGAGCAAAAATTAATTTTGAACAAAAAAACTTGAATTCAAAATTACCAATGATAACAAAAGCAATATTGGACAACTTCAAACTCGTTTTCTCAGTAATTATAATTAATTGGTAAACCAAATATGATCTTTTAAAACGAAACCTGCTTTCAATATTAAACAATGTTTTATTCTAATTTGAATACAATTAAAAAACTTTTGTGAATAAATAACTTTAACAAAATCTATCTGTGAATGTTAGTTTTATTGTTAAATCTCATTTTAAATTACAAAGTCAATCAATTAAAATTTATCTATTTATTACTGCATCTTAGGGTTTTTCAGCACGTTGTAAAACATTAAACTGAAAAAGTCTATTTTTAATATTATTTATTAAGCAATAACATCTGGCGGACGGGTGGCCGAGTGGTTTGAGCGACAGACTCTCGGTCGGACAGAGACTCGAAAGAGTGGAAGGTTCGAATCCCTGTGCGTGCCCAACCCAGGCGCTACCAATTGGAAGGCAATGGGTACACTCACATGAGCTCTCCGTTCGAGTGGAAGGTTCCCGAAAGGGGGTGGTCCACCACCGGGTTGCGCCGGCAAGGATCTTAGATCCGGACACCTAGGGTTGCGCATAAAATTTTAAAATTTGTCAAAATCTCAGCTTCCAGACCGTTATATAAAACAATCTTGGTATCAAAATGTTGCATTTTTCATATTATGAAAGCTTATACAAAGAAATAAAAGAAAAAAATCAGCGCGGCTTCAAGAATTAAAGAATTCTGAATCGTATTTTTTCTTGAAAAATTTTTATCTTTCAAAAATTGCGTGCATGCTGCAGCAAAGCTGCGACTCGTTGCGCACTCTTTGTTGCTGATGTTGAAGGTGAACTTATTAGCAGCAAAAAAATGAAATACTGTATTTTTGAGTTTTAATCAATCTTTTTTTGTTCTTTTATTAAAATAAGTAATTAGAAACATAGAAAAAATGTTTAGAATATGAAAACTTCGTGTATTTTTGAATTTTAGCTCTTTTCATATACATTATTTATATCTATCTTAAATTCCTCGTAATCTTTTTTGTAGAGCTTTGGAGAAGTTCGTTTCTGTATGAAAAGATGTATTTTTATATAGGGAAAAATATGTTATAAAAAGCTAATCATCAAATTTCGTCATAAACATGCAGCAATGAATAGATTGAACGATGTTGTATATACAAGCAAAAAAATCCTTAAACCTTGAGGCAAAATTTTGTTTACAGGTATCCGGGGAACTTCATTTCGCTTATAAAAGATGTATTTTTATATGGGGAACAACATATAATAAAAGCTAAACATTATCTTGCATCATAAGCATACACCGATGAATTGATTAAATATCCTAGTGTAAACATGCTAAAATTCATGAATCTTGGGGCAGAACTTTTTTAGGAGGTGTCCGGGGAACTTATTATTGCCAGTAACTTATGCAGTTTTTTATGGAGAACAACATATTTAAAGGGCAGAACATCACATTCCATCATAGATGTACACTACTAGACTGATTAAACGTCCAAATGAGCTTTTTTATAAAAATTGCAATTTTATATTTTCTAGAGGCGTTTATTGCCACTTCTTTCATTATGCCAACTTATTATACTATGCTTATAATATTATAAGATATAAAAAAAGATAATATAATGCTATTTTAAGGTTATTAAAGCAGTTTTATTAAGCTACATCAACACCTTCAACATCATTTAAGACAAAATGTCTCGACGCGAAAATATATTTTCCTTTTCAACGTTAGAAAAAACTGAAAGAAAAAAAATATCGTTTTTTTCGTTTATGCGCAACCCTACGGACACCTAAATGCTAAGTGCAAATGCTGGAAAGTCGCGCCAGCATCGGCCCCCCACGACCTCTGGTCTGATTATGGGGTTCTTTAACCTTTTTTTAACCAATAACATCTAAAATATTAAAAACTTTACTAAAAAAATTTTCTTTTCAGCGCAAAAATTTCAAAAAAGCTGAATCAAAAAATTGTTTATTCAAAAAATAAAAGGTGTATCGATTTTCTAAATGCATTTTTTATGTTTTTCAATGAGAATTTACTACCGATTAAAAAACAAAAAACTGTACGAAAATGTTGTTTTTCTTTAACAGAATAAGTTTTTAAACTAAAAGAACAAAACGCGTGCTCCCGCTACCAATTTTATCAAAAAATATTAATTGTATTAAATATTGAGAAATCTTAAACAATTCAGGCAAAATGGTATCAAAAATATTTATTTAGAAATAACTCACAATCGGAAAAACAATAAAACATAATAAACCAAAACCTCAACATGTAAAACGGAAAACATCTAATAAAATATGTTTTGGGAGAACGTTAAATTTACCACCGCCAATTTCTTTACGCTTTTCAAACAAAATCTTTAAACATTTCTTCTTCAATTCAGGAAAATTATTTGCATATGCAATTTGGACATATTCACAAACATTTGATGGGTTAACAGTTTCTTCAAAATATAAACGGCATGTTTCCTAAAAATAATAATAATAATTAAGATTTTGTTTATGTTAAAAAAACAAACTTACAACAAGAGATTGATAATCATATTTCACAGCAAATTTGAATACTTCAATTTCAATACCGACAGTTCCCTGAAAAATACAGGTTTACAAATATCCGAGAAAAATATAAAAACTTACAACTTCGTTTACATTTTCGCCATCATTTTTATCTGCCAACTTTTGCAAGGAAAAGCTTTTGCCCAATAAAGTGAAAGAAAATCCTTTTTTAGCTGAAAAAGAAAAGTTTATTATTAATAAGCAAGAAAATAATAGCAACAGAAAACCTTACCAACGAAGTTGAATAAAAAATCAAAATCCATTTTGTGAAATCTAACGATCGGAAGAACTCCTCTCAATTTCATTTTAATTGCAACAAAAAGATTGAAATGTGGATCTGGAGATGCTCTTTGTCTCATCAAAACGTGTTTTTCTGCCAATTGATAAACCTAAAAATTTAAAAGGTAAACTAAAGAAAAGAGTTATAAAAAACTCACAGCTTCAAATGCATCACTTTCTTTCATTTCGTGATTGTTCGTTAAGAATTTGTATAAAGCACCAAATGAAAAATAGAATTCTTTTTCAACTAAAATATTTAGTTGTTATTACTGAATGAAAACAACAACTTAAAAAATTTACCAACAAAATCCATTAAAAATGTAACAGACATTTGATGAAAATTGATATTTGGAAGAGCATCCATTAATTCAACTTTGATGGCATCAATGAGATTGAAAGATTCATCGGGTAATAAATTTTGTTGTTCTGTTACTTCAGTTTTTGCCAATTCGTATAACTAAAAATAGGTAATTGTTATTAACAACAATCAAACAAAGTATGGCAATCATCAAGAATAAAAACGAACCATTTGGAAGCATTCATCTTCTTCTCCATAGCTTTTCTTACAACTTGAAATAATTTCATACAATTCAGAAAGTGAAAAAAGATCACGCATTTTTACTAAAAAAACAAATCAGTTACAGTAATCAAACTGCAAAAACAAATCACGAATTGATTCCTTGACAAAGACAAAGCTGATTCCATAAAGATCAACATTACAAAGAACACTCTTGAATTCGGCTTGAAAATATTCATCATAATCAAAACTTTCATCTTCCAGTTCTTCTTTTTTCATAAAAGTTTGATATTCAGCCCATTTGTATAACTAAAGCAATACAAAAAAGTACTTTAAAAATACAAAGAATAACTTACAGCTGTGAAAAAAGCATCTTCATCAACATCAGATGGTTTAAAAGTAGAAAGCAAATCAATAAAAAATTTTTTGCGCTTTACAAAATCTTCAGCTTTGATGATACCATGAAATTTGCTGCGCATAGAGCTTTTAAGATGCATATCATAATCAACCAAAGAAAATTTTTTAGCAAAAGGAATCAATTCTTCAATCTCATCAACAACAACATCCATTTTAAGCAAGTATTGAAGACAAAAATGTTTGAGAACGGGGATTCCATAAAATTCAGCCATATCAGTTAAAGCAAATACATTTTCGTCAGTTAAAGTACAAGTTCCAGAATAGATATAGGATACAAATTGATAAAATCGATCAAAAGAATGATATGGATTTACTATTTCGATTGATGTTGCATTTTGGTTCCATCGTTCTGCGAGCATAGAATTAAAAGTTTCTGAAGCAGCCGTTAACACAGATTTATGAACATAAAGTTTCTAAAGCATCGATGAGTAAAAGAAATTAATAAGAAAAAAACAAACCTTTCCTTGAATTATTAATGCAAAATCAAACTTTCTATTTACAGGGTTTTGAGCTTTAAAGAATCCATATTTATTCACAGCAAAAACATGATTAAGCGGATGTGACATTTTTGTTGCTAAAAATGAATCACTTTTGTTAAAGTTTGCAAATAAATAAAACGCGAAAAGGTGGTTTGAAGAAGAAAAAATCAAAGAAGCGACTCGAGAAAAATGCATCAACAAAAAAGAGGGAATGACAATGATAACAAATGTTCAATTTCTTCAAAGAAAAGCAAAAAAATTTGATATCTATCTTGTAATTTAAGAAACAGCAGAAAACCAATTTCATGATAAAAAAATGTATTTCAGTATCAGAAAAAAGGTTTAATATACTCACAAAGAAAAACACATTCAATAAAATACAATTAATTTTACCATTTGTAAATGCATGTAAATTTAAAATGCACTGATCTAAAAAAGGAACAAACAAAGCTGCAAAAGAAAATGAGACTGTTCGCGCTTTGCCAAAAAAGATGAAAAACCGAAAAAAAAAACAGCAGCAGCTGCTGATCAAATTCGGTGTTTCATTATGTTTTTTTGTGAAACGTTTTATTTTGAACATGCAATTTTCTTCTTTTTTGCTGAAAATATAGATAATCATAAACAATTTTTTAACAGTCTTCCAACAGCAGCGAGGAATATAGGCAAACAGTCTTCGGAAGTCTTCTTCGCTGTTGGAAGATTGTTGAAGAGTTTGTATCTGTTGCTTAAAATATAAAATATAATAAAATATTATATGTTCCGGGTACAACATTAACGGTTGCATTATCATGAGTTATTACTAAAAATTTTATTTGTTACAATTGTAGTTTAAACTTTAGTAAAAGATCAATTTTATGTAAATCTTCGGGATAAAGCTGATTTCGGATTTTAGTTAAGCTTAATCAAGATGGATTCCATATCACAACAAAAGGTGGTACATCATTAAAAGTAATGGAACAAAATCTCTAACAATGATTTTTGCTCGTGGAGAATCAAAAGTTTATTCCCAATGGAAATTTGCCGAATTGAGAATGATCCGGATATTCCTGCTGATCACTTTGTGCTCCAGATTGTTCCATCTGATAATTCTGCATCATGTTCTCTTTCTCAAGTGATCCTTCCTGCAGGGGATGTTAAAAGCAAAAATGAAGTTCTCATTGATCGTGTAAAAGCTGTTGAACGTTTTCGTAAAACTAATGAAACCAGTGATTCAACTTCTTCTACTCCTCCTGCTGATATTGTTGGTGGTGAAACAACTGAAATTGCACAAGCTGGATCAGAATGGTGGTGGTATGTTATTGCTGGAGTACTGTAACTTTTCTTTCTTTGTTTTGTTCACTTCACTTTGTTTTTATATGCCTCTTTTTAGATCTGTTGTTGGAATTGTTGGTATTTGCTATTGTGTTCATCGTCGACGAAAGCAAAAAGAAAGAAATAAAGCTCTTGCTGCTGTTGAATCCAAAAGCAAATTGAACAATGATCGAAAGAATGAAAGCTGAAGCCAACTTAAAAAACTGAAACAACCGTTCCTGTTGAAGAACCACCAAAAAAGACAAAGAAAAAGAAGACCGAAAAGGATAAGAAAAAGAAGAAAAAGGGAACAACAGAACAAGAAAGTGAAAATAGTACAAAGAAAAGTGAAGAAGAAAAATAGAATCATTATGAACTTTTACCACCATGTTCACCAACAAAAGGTCCTCCGAGAAGTCCTGGCAAGCATACAAGATTAATTTTCAAACAACCCAAGAAGAAACAATCCTTGGAACTGGCTCAACGCAAAATCCTACCAAACAAACAGGGCCCGTAAAACCAACTTTACAAACTCGAACAACTCAATAACCGACATTTGATTAAGTAAATCATTCTTTTGATGTATTTTATGTTGTTGTTTATTTTGTATGCTTAATTTTTAGTAAATATGTTTTGCACTTTTTTAAAAGTTTGTTTTTTCTTTTTATCATACTGTACATTCGTTTCGACAATGTGAGGGAACATGTTTTTTCTTGGGGTTACTGTACTTATTTCAGATGCTCGAAAAAGTAATAATTTTTTATGTAAATGTATTATCAAGAAAATGAAAAAAGAATCCAAAAAGCCTAAAAAAATTGACAACTATTATTATCTGTAATGCTGGTAAAAAGACAAAATCTGTATTAACATTTTTATCAAATGCAGGCAGAAGAAAAAAATAAAATCAAAACAAAAAATGAAAGAACTCAAATTTTTTTTGGCAAAAAAGGTGATTTAGAAGGATCAACAAATAAAATATTTAAAAACGGAATGAATGTTCACCGTCGAAATAGCTAAAATAAACCTTTGATTTTTTATATTAAAAATTGTTTTTCTTGAAAAAATAGAAAAACAACGATGTCTAGACATGCTTGTTTGTTTCTTTTCAATTTAAAATGGAGCTCACTTTTTGATCTTTATTTCAACATAGAAACAATTTTTATACGCTGTTTCGCAAACATAAAAATTATTCTTGTGTGGTTTTGAAAATTTTAGAAAAATAATGAAAAAGTTCTTGTTTAAAAATTTTAAAATGTATTATCTTCTAATGAATTGTTAATGTTCTGATTTGACGATTGACGATCATGCAAGAATCTGGACCATTAATTAATAAAAAAACAAATCAAATTGTGTTTCTGTAAAACACATTTTATTAAATGTATTTACCAAGAAAAAAAGGAAAAGTTAGATAAGCTTTGAGTGGGTGTTTTCATAGTAAAACAGTTTTTTTATAAACGATTGTAAAAAATTTGATTTGTTCATAAACATGTAGATTTAAAAATTGATTTGTTCTCACACTTAATTTTTTTAATCAATTATCAGTTTTTGAAATGGAAAATAAATTAAAAATTCAAATAGCATTATATAAAAATTTTTAAAAAATGTAAGAAATGTAAAATTATTGTCTTTTGAAAAAGACGAAAATTGAAAAAAAGCAGCGTTTACAAACAAAAAAATCGGCACGTCGATGTTTTTAAAAAATTGTAAAGAAAACAAATTCATTTGGAGACAGATCATCAGAAAATATATTTGCAAAAACATTTGTTATGTCGGAAAACTGAAATTTCGCTTGGTTTTATGAAGAAAACTTAAGATGGCGCCTGTTGCAAAGGATGAAAAATGAAACAAAATCATTTGTGTTTCTTTTTCGTTGTTTCAAAACACCGACAATATTTTAAATTTTATTATTAATAAAACAAATAAAAACGCGTTACTTTTGCAATTTTTTAGACATTTCTTTTTTGTTTTTGAATATTTTGCATAAGCATTATAAAATCATATGATATTTAAGTTTTATCATATCAGGTAATTCGAAAAGTTCGTGCCGGTGTTTGACCGAGTGGCATTTATTTAGTTGCTGATGAAATTTTGTTATTTCCTTTTTAAGGGATGCCCATGGATGTTAGAAATGATGTCTAAAAGGGATTTTTGACAATTTTCATTTTTGGCGGATTTTTGGCGGATTTACGGGGATTATCTCGGATTTCCAAGTATTTCGCACAAAAAATGATGCAAAAAAGTATGCAAATCATGGAAATTTATACACAGAATTGAAGGATGGGATGTTGGAGACCTGACAGAAAACATTTTTCTAATGTTCGATGTGCCGGAATTTATTTATGCAAATTTTTGCTACTATACTCGAAATTTGCTGTTTTTTAATAATTTTTTAAATATTTTTTTGATAGAATGTGCCAAAAATGATAAAAAATGATAGACTAATGTCTTGTGACTCTATTGGAATGCTTCAGTACCATCAAAAAAATTTTGTTAGTTTTTTAACCTTCAGCAAAAGAGATACTGTTGATTCTGCTACTTCACATGCTTCCAAATCTCCAAATTTGCATTTTTATGCAAAAATCTTTCATAGGTCACGTTAACACACTCACCAGTATCCATTCTGAACAAAAAAATCAAAAAATAAAATTTTGATTTTTTTCGACGTTTTCACGTGGTCCCCCATGTGAAGATTTTTTGTTCCTAAGGGGGGACCACATGAAAAAGTCGAAAAAAATCAAAATTTTATTTTTTGGTTTTTTTGGTCAAAATAGGTACCTGGTAGTCTGTTGAGATGTCCTGTTAAAGATTTTTGCTAAAAAATTACTTATTAACACTTTTCTAACCCGTTGAAGTCATGCACCTACAGTATCTCTTTTGCTGAAGGTTAAAAAACTAACAAAATTTTTTACAGAATGCAAATCTTGTATTTATAATTAATATTTTATAAAATGAAAGACAAAAGATGAAATAGCTGGAATAATAAAATCATTTTTTTAAATATTAAAGTCTGACTTTTTCAGGGTTCAAAGAATTCAGTAAAATTTTGAAAAATAAAATATTCAGATAAGACAAACACTAAAAAAATGTTTAATTATGATTTGCCTATTTTTGTCGTTGAAATTGCTCGTTGCAACGCCAGCGTGAGAAACAAAAAATCACTCGTCAGAAAAAAAGAAAAAATGATGTCTCATTTCTTATACAACAAAAGAAAATGTTTTGTATCTAATACGTATTAGATAAACAAAATGTATATAGATTTTTTTGCCGAAATTCTTTGCAATCGGTTGGTAATCCCACAACAAAGTCTTACCGTAAAGATTTAACAGAATTCATAATTGAGTGAATATCGTTTTTATTATTTTTTATCATTTCGGTGCATAAGATCAATCAGTTTATATTTATTTATTAATAGTCTTGTTTGGTTTGGTGACAACATTTTCAAATTTACAGCATGTCGTGGAACATCGAAATGTAATATTCTCTATTATAATATAAATTCCATAACAAAAACATGTTAAATATTAAAAAATTTAGTACGAAGGTGAACAAAATTCTTTCTTTCCTTTTAGCGGCATAAGTTTCAAAAAAGACACGTCAAAAAATTGTTTATTTAAGGAAGAAAAGGCGTATCGATTTATTAAATGCTTTTCTTTGCAATTTTCATGTTTTTCATTAACGACGATCTGAGGCAAAGATAAAAAATGCTCTTCCATCATTTTTTGGGGATTTCATATGTGTGAGAACAAAAATAAGATACAGATTTAGTCAAATACACAATAAATTTTTAAAATAAAAATTAATGAAAATTCAGATGAACTACTTTTTAAACGTTGCTCAGGGAAAATCGTACAAAAAAAAATTTATTCAAAGAATTTCGAAATCAAAGAAACAAAAAAAAACAGAAACACAGAAAAAAACTTTAATATTGGAAGCGGAAAGCATCCAATAAAATAATTTTTGGAAGATCAGCAATTTTTAAGGCATCAATTTCGGTTCGGTTTTCAAACAAAATCTTTAAACATTTTTGTTGCAATCCATAAAAATTTTTTTCATAAGCAATTTGAACAATTTCACAAACATTTGATGGATCAACAGATTCTTCAAAGAATAAAATACATGCATCCTAAAATGTATCAGCTGGGTAAAAAATTAGAACAACTATCATAACTTACAACAAGAGATTGAAAACCAAATTTTACAGCAAATTTGAATACTTCAATTTCTTTTCCATTGATTGAATCAGGCTTATCATAACAGAAATCTAAAGCAGATTGAATTGTTTCAGCTTCAAAATCGTCGACATTAATTTTTACTGGAAGCTCCTTTGCTTTTTCAAAAAGTTTGGCACAAAAAGTTGAAACTTCTGCAAGAATATTTCGATGTGATTGAATTTTCGCTCCATCAGAAGCAATAAAAATGACATCAGAATAACGAGCATTTGAACCAATTCGATAAAGTTTTTGAGAAGAAATAACAGATTCTGGACGACTTTCATTAGAAAGAGGATTTTGAAGTGATTCGAAAGTTTGATTTTTCGCGATAGAATTAATATTAGTTTTAAAACCAAATAATAAATCCAATTTGACATCGGCAGTGTCAGATACTTCACACATGTAATCACCTGGTATACCTTAATTTTTAATTATGCAAATTAATCATCTCATTTTAATAATTTACCTTCAATTTCTACGTCTTCGTAGGGATTTTCGATATAAATTTCAATATTGTATCGTTCGAATTCATTAATCTTGGTGATATAATATGTAAATTTTAGATCATAAGCCGGTAAAACAAATTCGGATTTGTAATAATGATATGGTTTAAGATAATAGAGGTCAACAAATGGAACGTATGCTTGATAAGGAACATAGCAAATTTCTTCAGGCTCTTCATTCATTGAGCGTTCGTTTTTTCTCTGGCATATTTGACTGAAGGCTTCAAAAAATCTGAAATTTGGCATGGAGGTAGCCTAACATGTCAGACAAAAGGTGTTATACTCATTTTTTCGGTATCTGGAGTTTTCATGGAATTCTGTGGAATTTTCGTGGTGAGATTCGGGATTTTCGATATTCTTGTGGAACGAGCTCCGAATAAAATACATTTTAGGTGTTTTATGGGTTGATATGGCCTAGGGGGCTTGCCAGGACATTAATATTGCAGAATTTTAAAGTTTTGGAATTTTTTGGAATTTTCTGAAATTTTCAGGAATTTTCAAAGTCCATGTACTTCAAATGACTCAAACTTCGTTTTTTTTGTAAGAATTTTAGCTGGAAATTCTTCCAAAATGCCTTGCAATAACTTTTTTTAGAAAATGAAGCAATTCCCTGGAATTTTTGTGGAATTTTGAGGAATTTTGGTGGAATTTCGAGGAATTTTGGTGGAATTTTAGAGGAGTTTTTGCAGGAAACAGTCGCTACATACATTTGGAACACATTTTAATGTGGTTTTGGAATTTTGGTGGAATTTTGAGGAATTTTAGTGGAATTTTGAGGAATTTTGGTGGAATTTTGGAGGAGTTTTTGCAGGAAAATAGTCGCTGCATACATTTAGAACACATTTTCATGTGGTTTTGGAATTTTCAAAGAATTTAAGTGGAATTTTGAGGAATTTGGTTTCAAACAAGCTTCAAAAAATGGGGTTTAATAGTTAAATGTTTAAATATGGCCTGTGGGGTTGCCAGAACATTGGTTTTACAGAATTTTGAGTTTTTTTAACTTTGGAAAATTTTCAAAAATTTTAAACACTCAAAGGGATTCCAATCAGTGTTGTGCTTTTTTATTTTAGTCGCCTCCGACTCCGCCTCCGGAGGCGGAGGCGAAAAATCGACTCCGGAGGCGCCTCCGGAGGCACAAAGCGGCATTCTCACCTTTGATCTTTTGCAAAACGCGCCTCCGGAGGCGGAGGCGCAACAACACTGATTCCAATTTTGCACTCTTTAAAGACTTTTAATTTTAAAAACGTTCAAATTTAATAAATTTTTTTGAAAACACCTTAAAGAAATTGTTAGGAATTTTGGAGGAATTGTCATGGAATTTTTAGGAATTTTCATGAAAATTTTCATTTCTACCTAAACATTCTTATTTTGGCATACATTTTACAATATTTTTAATATGAATCTGCTCTGTTTCACACAGCTCTACTCTTGTATTTTCTTTTGTGTGAATCAAGGTTTTTGCACTTTGAATCTCTTTTGTGTTGTTTTGAACGCTTATAAGTTTTTTACGGACTTGTAATTACAAATTGTGGAAGAAAAAGACAATAATTTGGATTGTCAAAAGATTTCTGAAAGACAAGCCTGTTTTTTTGATTTCACGTACTGTTTAACGTTTTGAACTGATCGAGAAGCGTGTTGTTAAGTTCTGCATGATGAAGAGTAATCGTGGATCAGCATCTTCATATCAATCTACTCCAAAGGCTAAAAAACATATGCGCCATTATATGAAGATAATCTATGATAAGAATCCCAATGTTTCTGGAGTTGAAATGCAGAAGGAAATCTCCGAACTTTATCCAGATAATGCTCCTTCTGTTGCAACATGTAAACGGTGGATTATCCAATTTAAATCTGGTGAAAAAGACGAAGAAGATCTTGAAGACAATAATCGTTCTGGTCGTCCTGCTGCTGTTGATGATGATTCATTGCGTGCATATGTTCTTGAAAATCCTGATTTGACTGTTAAAATGATTGCTGATCATTTTGGTTGCGGCACTGGCTCTATTTCTCGCCATCTTAAAAAGCTTGATATCATTCATAAATTCGGTAAGTGGGTTCCACATCGTTTGAGTCCTGCAAATGTTGCTCGTCGCCTTGAAGTTTCAAGAGATCTTTTGCAACGTTACCTCAATGAAACTTTGAAGCTTGATTTAATTGTTACATGTGATGAAAAGTGGGTAGTCTACAAGAATCCATCACGTAGACCACAATGGGTTTTACGAGGTTCACGAGCAAGTCCAGTTGCAAGGCCTCCGCTTCATCAAAAAAAGCTTTTGCTTTGCTTCTTTTGGGATTCAGAAGGTAAGTTTGAGATTCATTATTTTCTAAACTTCAAGATTTCATAATTTCTCAGGTCCAATTCATTTTGAATACGTCCCTCGAGGTCGAACAATAACTGCAGAATTGTATTGTCAACAACTTGAAAGAGTTCAAAATGCTATCCGTGAAAAACGTGGCCCAAATAGAGAAGTTTTTTTTTTACAGGATAATGCCCGACCTCATACAGCAGCAGTTACCAAAAGAAAAATTGATGAACTTGGTTGGAATTTGCTTCCTCATCCTCCTTACTCCCCGGATCTTTCACCGAGTGATTTTCAAGCTTTCCTTAGTTTATCCAACTGGCTTCGTGGAAAAGATTTCGAAAATGACGAAGAGGTTAAACAAAGTGTTCAAGAATGGGTTGACAGTAAACCATCAGGATTTTGGGTTCGAGGCTTTACTAAACTTAGTGAACGTTGGGAAAAGACAATTGAAGCCAATGGACATTATTTTGATGAAAATTGAATCTCTTAATCACTTTATAGTGTGTGTTGTTAAATTTTTTAAGATGTGTTACTTTTGTCAAACTTTAGTCGTTTCAAAATAAAGTTATTTAATATTTTAAAACTCTCTAATAACACAAAAAATTTCAAATTTGGGGGAACATTGAATTAAATCACTCAATTTTTTACAAATTCCACCAAAATTCCTCAAAATTCCTCAAAATTCCACTTAAATTCTTTGAAAATTCCAAAACCACATGAAAATGTGTTCTAAATGTATGCAGCGACTATTTTCCTGCAAAAACTCCTCCAAAATTCCACCAAAATTCCTCAAAATTCCACTAAAATTCCTCAAAATTCCACCAAAATTCCAAAACCACATTAAAATGTGTTCCAAATGTATGTAGCGACTGTTTCCTGCAAAAACTCCTCTAAAATTCCACCAAAATTCCTTGAAATTCCACCAAAATTCCTCAAAATTCCACTAAAATTCCTCAAAATTCCACCAAAATTCCAAAACCACATTAAAATGTGTTCCAAATGTATGTAGCGACTGTTTCCTGCAAAAACTCCTCTAAAATTCCACCAAAATTCCTCGAAATTCCACCAAAATTCCTCAAAATTCCACAAAAATTCCAGGGAATTGCTTCATTTTCTAAAAAAAGTTATTGCAAGGCATTTTGGAAGAATTTCCAGCTAAAATTCTTACAAAAAAAACGAAGTTTGAGTCATTTGAAGTACATGGACTTTGAAAATTCCTGAAAATTTCAGAAAATTCCAAAAAATTCCAAAACTTTAAAATTCTGCAATATTAATGTCCTGGCAAGCCCCCTAGGCCATATCAACCCATAAAACACCTAAAATGTATTTTATTCGGAGCTCGTTCCACAAGAATATCGAAAATCCCGAATCTCACCACGAAAATTCCACAGAATTCCATGAAAACTCCAGATACCGAAAAAATGAGTATAACACCTTTTGTCTGACATGTTAGGCTACCTCCATGCCAAATTTCAGATTTTTTGAAGCCTTCAGTCAAATATGCCAGAGAAAAAACGAACGCTCAAAACTTTTGGAACGACCTGATAATATAAAAAACTTTATTAGATTGCCATATGTTTTTCATGTTCTAGGATATTATTTTCACAATATAGAGTGAATTTTAAATCGTTGTTGATAAAATTTAATTCTGATTAATTTTTTTTACTATTTAAAAAGTTTTGAAACAACAATAAAAAAATGATTTGTTTTAATCAATTAGTTACAAAACACATTTACTTAAGTGTATTTGCCAAGAAAAAAAGAAAAAATCAAATAAACTTTTACTTTGTTTTTTACAGTTTAATTACTTATAATTAATGAGCGCTCTTTGAAAACAAATTTGTTCATAAACATATACATTTTTAAAACGATTTGCTATCACATTTAATTTGGTTTTTTTATCAATTTGCTTCTTAAAATTTTTGGATTATACAATAACTTTTTGATGTCAACCTCGACATGGGAATCCAAATCGTCGTTAAATATTTAAAAAAAAGTCTATCATGTTGCAAATTTTTGTTATAAATGTCAGCACATATTTACTTTCATGTTTTTTTTAATTTTCTTTGAAAATATCTGATTCCCAATTTTACAAAAGCTAAACCTAAAATTTTAAAGTTGATATTCTCAACACATCAATAACAAAATCATAACCCGGAATTACTTAAAATAATATGGGGAAATTTCTAAGAATCATAAACATAATTTATGACATGCAATTACGGCTAAAACACGGAAGTTATGCACTTTAGAATTATTAACTCAAGTTGTCATAAATTATAAGTTACTTCATTGTTTCCTGACTTTTTAAAATTAGAGTGTTGCTTTGTCAAAGGTATTCTTTTAAAAAAAAATTGGAAAGTAAACATTAATTTTATTAAGGCGTGGTTTTTATTAAGCCCTCATTTAAATTTATTCTAACTGCTAAGCTTTTTATATTTTATTCTATTAAATTAGGTGGAATATAGCAGCGTTAATTTGTCCCAAAAATATCACAAATTTAAAGTTTTTCAACGTTTTCGTCATTTTTCTCTGTCATTAATAATTCTTATATTTATATAACTAAGTTCATCACTTTTAAGGATGTCCTTTAATTTAACAGCCGGTGAACAAAAATACTTGGAAACACTTTCGTTACTTGTTCGAATTGTTTCACCAATTTTGATTCATTTTTCATTAAGTGTGGATGCTTTGATGCTGATATTTTTTATCAAAGATTTTATCAGTAAAAAATCACAATATCGAAAACCATATTACATTTTGTTGTGTTTTGGTTTTGGGCTTCATTTTTATGATAATTTATACGTAAACTATATTTCATATGTTGTGTTTAAGTCGCAACTAGCCTACAAATTACCGTACTTCTTATCCTATGAAGGTTTCCATGGCTTTTATTTTTTAACATTCTATTCATTTTGGAATGCAACTTTAGTTTTGAATAAATTTACTGCACTTTGGCTTCCTCTGAAACATGATAAAGTAAGTAAATTGTTTAGAAAAATAATTACTTTTACCGTAATCCAAGATGGATTTTTTGAAGAGCAGCCGTGGCGTTACTAAAATCCTTAAAATATGCAAATTTTTACCTGTACGAAAACAATTTTAGATATGGACAAAGCATTTCAAAAAAGTTACATTTTTGATTTTCGCCGCACCAGCATTACCAATCTCATATTTTTATGCAAATTCAAATTGCATTGATGCAAGATTTTATATTCTCTCAGGAGGGAATATTGCTACTGATTGCTCGAACAGACTAATTACAACGGGATTTATTTCCTCTGGTATAATATATTTTTTGATCATCTTTCTTATCATTTTAATAAATGTGTATCATAAAAAAACAATTTCATCACTTTCACCCAACATTGCAAAACTTGAAAAAAGGCTTATGTTTCAAGCTTTAATTTCGCTAATTATTTACGGCATTTATCGAATTTGGGAAATATTTGGAAATAGAATTTGTTTTTTGTTAAATGAATGTGGAATTGAATGGCATATCAAACATAGGTTATATTCGTCATCCTACAATCTTTTTAATAAATTACTTCTTCATGTTCCATATATTATTGATGTTTTTCTTTTCTTCATAATTTCAAATTCATTTCGAAAAGATTTTTTAAATTTTTATTCATTTGGATTCTACCAAAAGTTATTGAACAGAAAAGTGCCATCAATTGTCGGAACAACAACAAAAATTGTTGCAAATTCTTTACCGACACCTATCAAAGATAAAAATTGAGAAAAATGATGATAAAAAATTATTTTGAATTCTTAGCATCCATGATTATTTTTTGGCGGTATCTCATTTTAGTACCATTTCATTTTAGTACCAAAAATGTTTCATTTTAGCACCAACTCATTTTAGTACCACTTCGCCAAAAAACTTATTTTTTAAGCAGATGCGAGTAATTTTGTGATGAGGATACTTGGTTAATCATATAAAAGATATTTTACCAGTAATAAGTAATTTTACCATAAAAAAATCAGTTTTTGGCAATGTGGTACTAAAATGAAACATTGTTGGTACTAAAATGAATGGTACTAAAATGAGATACCGCCTATTTTTTTGATGTTTGCGTAATTTTTTAACTTTAATTAATTAATTACCGTTTAAATTTATATTTTGAATAATTTAGGTATAAATATTATTCGTATCAACTTGTTTCTTTTATATTTTTGTTCTTACATTTCAAGGATTAAAAGTCAAAGAAAAACAAAAACAACAAAATATTTAAAGAAGCGTTTCTTTGCTTTTCAAATGTTGAAACTGAAAAGAAAATCAACATTTGCCGATTTCTTTTTGAAGAAAAATAAACTAAAAATGATGCAGAAAAAATAATTTTGTCTTCGACTAGACATATGCGATTTTGAAAGATTTTTTTGTTTCGTTGTTGTAAAATTTTTTGCAGATGTGAGTGTCTCACATAATTTTGTTTGTCAGAATAAACCCTAAACTACTTTTGTGCTTTTTAAATATTTTATTTTTTCGCTTTTTTCATGTCATTTGTTCTTTCACTTTTTAAAGAAAAACTTTGTAAAATTCGGTTTATGTATTTTGATCGCAAATTTCGCAAAAGATCACTAAAAAACTAACAAAAACATTTGGTCTTTTCATTTATTAAAAAACTTTTAGTTCCAAAATTAGCATTAAAATGAAAGCAAATAGTCACAAAGCATGAAAAAATACTCGTTTGAAATGCAGTATTTTGATTGAATCTATAAAATACCTTATTGTTCATAAAACATCATAGTTTGTTTTCACTAGATTTTTTTTTTTTCACTTTGTATTGCACTTTCAGTGCAATACAAAGTGGGACAAAAGTTATTTAAAATGTGTCATTGAATTCTCAGATGATTTTTAAAAATGCAACAATTACATTATTTCATCTTTTGAAGGTAATTTAAAGAATTTTGCAAAACTAAAGAAAATAAAATATTCAGATTTACTAAAAAATGTTAAATCATTATTCGCTTGTTTTTTAAGCTGAAATGGCTCGTTGCAACGCCGTTGTGAGAAACGAAAAATCATTGGTCAGAAAAAAAAGAAGAAATCATCGGTGATGAAATGTGTCTCATTTCTTACACAACAAGAAAAAAATTTTTTTTCCGTCTTCATTTTCACAACTCTTTTTGAGAAAATAAAACAAGTGTTATCATTTGAACATTTTAGTTGTAGCTAAATTGATTAATAAAAAAATTTTTCTAAAGTTATAAGAGTCTTTGCAATTTTTAGGTAGGCAGTAATGCCACTACCACCAGGAGGTTTTATCATTATAAAAATATAAGTGATAATATACGATCCACTCAAAATATAACAAATAAATAAATGGAACTTCACAAGTTCTGTTATGAAATCCATTTCCAACAAATTTTCTGGTTCCAAATAATTTTTATTGTCTAACTCAATAACAAAAAACAGTTGACCTATTGAAATATCGACCATTTTTTCATTTTAATTTTGACAGACGACGCAAGCAACGATAATGCGCTATTTTTTTCTTTCACATTTTTGCAGAATGAAATAAATCAAAGTCACAGTTTGAAAGAAAATTTTTGCCAGTGATTTATTAATTACTGTTTTTTTTTAAAAATAAATTTATTTCTCTTAAATAATAAAGAAATAAAATTATTTTGCGTAAACATTTTTCTTTTAAATGTTTCATTTTAGTTGCTGAAATACAAAAAAACCCATCAAAATAAAATCTTCAAAATTTTCTGTTTTTTAATGCTCAAAACTGAAAAGAAAGCCGACCATTTTTTTGTTTCAAAAGAAAAATAGAAAAAAAATAAAATTTGAAGACCCAAACATAAAATATCCAAAATGACGTAAACGACTTTTTTCGTTAAATACAGGCATTTTTTTTAATATTTAATTTTTATGCTTTTTTTTGTTTCAATTTGCCAAATTTTTTCAGTGTTTTGAAACATTTGAACATTCATAAAAATACACTCATTTCACAATTTTTTACGATCAATAAGAAACGAAAATTGAAAAAAAAATGATTGGCAAAATAAAATTTCTTGGAAAAAATCATGAGCTTCTCCGAAAACAGCAAAGTTTAAATTATTTACCTAAAATCAAAATGCATAAAATGGTTTTTTATTTTAATAATTTTTAGTACTTTTAATGTCATTTTTTGTTAGACGGTATTATTAATATTTAATATGTTATAAAATAAGATCAAATTAATTGGTTGGTCTTTTGAAGCGCGGAACAAATGATTTAAAGAAAAAATATGATAAACAGGATTTATGAAATCTCTTTTACAAAATGCTTCACAATATTAGTTAAGAAATATGCACATTAGTTTTATAGAATGTTGTGTGACTTAATTAATGTTAAAGAAGTTTAACTAAATATTTTACAAAAATGTTTGAAGCAAAACACTATTTTTAATTACGCATCTTGTTTCTTGTTGAACAAGGTTTGTGATGCATTTATTAATGGTAATTTTTTTGAGTACATTGGTTACAATAGTTTAATATTTTTGAAAAGTTTCAAACAATAAAATATTTAAAAGCTGCGCCACAAAAAATTTTACATTTAATAAATTCAGTTGTTCAGTTTTAAAAAGTGTTGACTTTGCAAAGTAACAGCAACATAAGTTTATAAAACCCTTTTTTTGCGAAATGTTTTCAACATTTTTTTAACATACGAAAACAGACACAAAAATCACTTTTTTTCACCTTTTTGTGATCAAATAGAAAAAATTGGGTCTCAGTAAAACCCGGTACGGTACGGTAAAACCCGGTACGGTACAAAATGGTAAAACCCGGTACGGTACGGTAAAACCCGGTACGGTACAAAATGGTAAAACCCGGTACGGTACATTTCCGGACTTAGAATATTTTTTTGGTTTTTTTTCAAATTATTCAAAAACGTACATTTCCGGACTTACCGTAGACCACCCCAGAGGACGCTAGAGGTAAGACCCCATATTTTGCCCATGTAATGGCCTTGAGTAGGGATAGTTATGGGGTAAATATTAGCTGCCGAGGTCCAACCGATTTTGTTTAACAACAGTTCGAAAATACTGAAAATACACCTTCTTTTTTTCACATTTTCAGGGGTGAATTCGGTAATTGTCCAAATTTGAACATTACTTTACGGATATATAGGTTTTCGAACATGCTCAATCCGAATCTGAAACGCTTGAACAAATTCGACCTCTTCAAGTTCCATTATCGCATAAATATTAGGTATCCGTAAACGTTTTTGGTGGTATTTTGAGTATTTTCAAACTATTGTTAAACAAAATCGGTTGGAACTCGGCAGCTTATATTTACCCCATAACTATCTCTACTCAAGGTCATTATATGGATAAAATATGGGGTCTTATCTCCGGCGTCCTCTGGGGTCGTCTACGGTTAGAATATTTTTTTGTTTTTTTAAATTTTTACAAAAACTTTCTTATACATATTTGAACATGAAAAAACTTTTCAATGTCAAAGTGGTTTAACTTTATTTTTTCAAAACTATTACTAAAACATCATAAAATAAAAAAACATCAAACAACAAAAGAAAACTTCAAACTTAACAAAAGATAATTATATCACATGTGCATAACATTTGTGTTACGGTATTTTATTATATGAATCACCAACCTCGGGAAACCGTTGAAATTCCACCAGAATGCCGAGCATGGTTCAATGCTGTTAATTTTGATCTTACAACTGTCTGTTCAAGTATCTTCAAAGGAAATTTCGTAGAACCTCTGCCTGTTCTCGATATTGAAAAATCATGTTTTGGATCCACAACTGATGAAGCATTGTTTATTGTTACTCGGATGGATAAAACTACGGTTCAAGTGATTGCCGCTGCTCAAAAGTTTTCGAATAATTGCATAGACGAGCTGTTTCTGCATGGTACCATGGTTGCAAGAGATCAAAGAGAAGATGTTGCTGTTAATCTTATGATGCACACTGATTGTCATGATCTTCCCAAGAAATGTATTCTGCTTTCAATGTTTAATCAAAGTTTGAAGGAAAATTTATTGCATGTACCTGTTCAAATTGAACCTTTTGATGCACCAGATGAAGTTAACGTTGATTTTTTGAAAACTGTAAGCTTGCTCAACAGTTTTATGTTTTATAAAATCCTTTTTTCAGTTATTGAAAAGAAAGGGAACTCGACCTTTATCTCGCACAAGAACTGTGGAACTTTTTTGTTGTTGTCGACGACCCAGCATGACGTTATCAGAAGAACGCAACAAAAACTTAAAAAATGATACAATGGTTGAATGCTCAGGATGTCAAGAATGGAAATTTTTTAAATGTGGCGCCGTTTCTTCGATCTCAAACGAAAATTGGTATTGTTGGTCTTGTGCTAATGGGCTACCTTTAATGGTTGATCATTGCAATCTTCACAAATGTAGATTTTCTAATACATGCCCAATTGATGGGTTAATGAATGCATGCAAAATATACAATTCAGAAAATGATGAAGTTTTATCAAAGTAAGCTCAAATGACAATTTTCTTATAAAATGTTGTTAATTTAGTGCTATTGATCGATATGACAGCAAAAATATTTTTGAAGATGCACTTCAGGCTTTTATGGCAACTAATACAATAAGTCAAAAAGATTTGGAAGATGCCAAGCATGTTTTTTTAAAAAAGGTTTACGAGGTTCGTATTTACCGCATCTTTTCCTTTAATTATGTTAAAACGTTTTAGAAACAATATGATTTGGAAGGATTTGAATACATTATTGTGCTTGAAAAATTTAAAGAGCGATATTCGGCTTGTGCAAATTATGTCTGTAATCAGTGCCAGGAACATGGTGTTACTCCTCCAGATGATTGCCTTTACTTCAATAGGTTTTTTAATTATAATTAATTGCAAGCCAACCATGATTATTTTAGAATCGTCCAAGATATCAACTTTACAATTAATGAAGCATTGCAACCAGAAAGCTTTACCATTCGCAAAATGTGCTGTGGATCACAATTGGAAACTTTTGATAAAAGATATGTTAATGAAATTCCATGGGTTCTTCCACTGCAGGTTCTACAATATCAATTTCTTCGAGAATTTACTACTGAAAAGATTGAAGAGTTGCCATTGGAAGTAGATGTAACTGATTTGTGTTTGTAAATGTATAATCAAAAAACTTTTTTAAGGTCCTTAATCAGAATCAAATTATCAAATATAAATTGGGAATCATTTCATTTGCCAAGCCTGGGCATTTCGCAGCTCTTATTCCATCGAAGAATGGATGGATTCTTTATGACGGATTGAAAGAACCTTTGCTTTTGCCACTAAGAACTGCAATCAAAAAGATGGTTCAACAAGAAGGAATAATTAATGGAATGTATTATTTCGTTAAAGAACTGCCAAAATTAAAATCTTCTCAGATAAGACGAGTAAAGGTTTAGCTGATAATTATCTTTTGTTAAGTTCGAAGTTTTCTTTTGTTGTTTGATGTTTTTTTATTTTATGATGTTTTAGTAATAGTTTTGAAAAAATAAAGTTAAACCACTTTGACATTGAAAAGTTTTTTCATGTTCAAATATGTATAAGCAAGTTTTTGTAAAAATTTAAAAAAACAAAAAAATATTCTAAGTCCGGAAATGTACGTTTTTGAATAATTTGAAAAAAAACCAAAAAAATATTCTAAGTCCGGAAATGTACCGTACCGGGTTTTACCATTTTGTACCGTACCGGGTTTTACCGTACCGTACCGGGTTTTACCATTTTGTACCGTACCGGGTTTTACTGTACCGTACCGGGTTTTACTTTTTCCGTTAAATGTATCCAACACGTTTTATTTATTTACTGCATCATGGATCTTTTATTCTTCATGATGGATAACCAAATTTTTTTACAAGCGTTTTTTTTCAGTTTTAAAAGGCTTTTGTAATTCACAAGTTTATTTTGAAAATAAAATATTCAAATGTTTTGATATCGTTTAAATATTCAGATTATTAAATTTGATAAAAAAGACCATAAGCGAAAATTAAAAAAATGAAAGGGTCGTTGCAAATTGAAAAATGAGATTATTTTATTCTTTTCCATTTTAAAATGCTGCGAATCGGGGTGTGAAAAATTATTTTTAAAGCAAAACATGATCGAATCTTTTTCTGTTTTTCTTTCTCTATAGTTTTAAAGACATTAAGAAAAATAGATGTTGTTCTCTTTGGTTTTGCGGAAATGAATATTATTATTCCGAGATTTGAAAAAAATGCTTTAAAAATATTTTTTTTGAATTTTTAATTTAAATTGCTCTAATTTTAAATGCATTTCATTTTACAGCTATTTCATTCATTTTAATTATAAAACTGCAAATTCTAGACCTGTCCAGTTTTTAAAAAAGGCTCAAGAATATTCATTAAACGATAAAAATTAAATTAATTTAAGTTTTCAGCATGAATTTAAATTTGTATATGAGTAATAAATTGTAAAATAGGAAAATCTTTCTTTTTTTTTAAAGCGTTTATGTTATTTTTTACACAAAAAGAAGTCGTTTTCGTTATTTTTTACACATTATTTTGTGATTGAATGATTTCTTTGTGAATAAAATTATCAAAAATGAATAGAAAATTTTATAGTTTTTTTTTTAACAATAAATATTGGCTGATTTCAAAATATCAATTCATATGGAAAAATTTGCTCAATAACTATTAAATTTAACTTTTATGAGATAAATTTATGCCACTAAAAATTATAAAAATAAACATTTTCATTTTGTTAAATTCAGATAGCTTTTGGATTAAAATTTATAGATCGGTGAAAAGTAAAAAACTAGGATCTTTAATTAATGGATTTATAATTTTTGACACTGTATTAAATTAATTTTAATTAGTGTATTTACGTTATCTTGTAATGCCAAAGTTTGAGTTTTAATAAAATATTCAAATTAATAATTAAAAAATCCGCGATAAGTCATTTTTTTAATTTTTAGGATCTGTTCCAAATAAAATAAGTGAATTCATTATTCTTTGTTTTTGAATGCCGCGAGCCAGTAAGTTTTTGCTTTTTTTCTTTATTTTAAAAAATACATTTGTCTTTTTTTTACGATTGCATTTGACTTTAAGAAAACAGATGCTGTCCTTTTTTATTTTTTAAATTTTATTTTATAATAAAAAATAGAGAATGTTTTAAAAAAGTTGTATTCAATATTTAATTGTTACTAACTAGAAAATAGAAAAAGAAATAAAGATTATTGTATTTCTCTTTGTTTGAATATTTTTAGTTAACATTACAACTTTTCTAATTTTTATAACTTAAAAAAAAAGAGTTATTTTACACAAAAAAAATTATGTATCACAGTTCATTTTGACAAAAATTGTATTCAAAAAACTCAATATTAATAAAGCTTTAAGTAAACAATTCTTCCCTTTCAAAAGTTTAATATTTTTGCAGCTCAAACATGATATAAGCAATTGTTTTTAATTATTATTACTTTTCATTGTTGAAAAGCACTTTTTTGAGTAAACTAGGGTTGTTCATTGCACGGGAAATCAAAAAGCAAGAAATTTCGCGCCTTTTCCCTATGTTTTTTTACCACAAAAAAGCCTTACAATCTACAAAAAGATCTTAAAATATTTAATTTTAACCATTTTTGTCTCTAGTTTATTCTTTTTATTGAATATCTGTTCAATTTTATCTTGACAAATGGGAAACCAAATAAAATTTCAGAAACAATTACAGGGTGTACAAAAAAAAAGTGCAATTCAATTTTTAAACAAATGGAAGGGGACTTGAATAACTTGTGTTGGGTGGGATTAATACTTGGTAGGGAAGCGCATTTGACCCTACAGTATGACCTCTCCAACATTTTCGTGTCGGGAGTTTCGCCGCCGCCAAGTTTTGAAAAGTACGTTTTTCGACCTTTTTGTAGAACAAAGTTCCTGGGAGAACCAGAAGGGCTGGTGAAAAGGTGATGGTAGATTCGGATAGCCCATATGTCAGACTCGTAGACGCAACAAAGTTTTGGTTTATATATCTTTTGCCCCGGGTATAATCGCTTCGAGAAAAAAGCGATTTCCGATTTTTTCATTTTTTGGTCAACTTTGACGTATTGGTGTAGTCCACCCAGGAGGAGTTGGAGGCTCATATTTGTTGCCAAGAAACTTCAGTCTCTTTGTGGTTGATTCCATACCAAAATATTGAAATATAGAAAATTGACCTTTTTTTGATATTCCAAAATGCACAAAAATGGCTGCTTGTAGTTGTATACTAATAAATAGCAAGTAACTATGCTTACACGAAATTTTTAAAATGCTGTTTTTTGTTATATATCAATGGTAATAGATCAGAAAAATACTCTATAATACATTTTAAGCGTTTATAACCAATTTGGATACTTTATTATTGAATAGAATTACGGTATATACTACGTATACTTACTTACATACAAAAATTATGGCTGCTTAAAAAGTCAATTTTCTGGATTTCAATATTTTGGTATGGAATCAACCACAAAGAGACTGAAGTTTCTTGGCAACAAATATGAGCCTCCAACTCCTCCTGGGTGGACTACACCAATACGTCAAAGTTGACCAAAAAATGAAAAAATCGGAAATCGCTTTTTTCTCGAAGCGATTATACCCGGGGCAAAAGATATATAAACCAAAACTTTGTTGCGTCTACGAGTCTGACATATGGGCTATCCGAATCTACCATCACCTTTTCACCAGCCCTTCTGGTTCTCCCAGGAACTTTGTTCTACAAAAAGGTCGAAAAACGTACTTTTCAAAACTTGGCGGCGGCGAAACTCCCGACACGAAAATGTTGGAGAGGTCATACTGTAGGGTCAAATGCGCTTCCCTACCAAGTATTAATCCCACCCAACACAAGTTATTCAAGTCCCCTTCCATTTGTTTAAAAATTGAATTGCACTTTTTTTTTGTACACCCTGTATGACAGATGTTTGTCAAATGCCTTTGTTATCTGTGTTTTATCAGCCACCTTTATTCAATAATTGAAAGCATTGAAAATGTTTTTTTTTATTTTACTGAACCAATGTTCATCTCGGTTAATACACCAATTTTCCATATTTTCGGACGAACATTTTTTATTTCGTATTGAAAAACTTTTTTAATTCACAGTTAATTTTATAAACAAAATATTCAAATTTTTAGACATGGTTGACATTTTTCAACTAAAGCAATGCTTTTCATTAATTGGTTAACCAAATTCACTTTTATAAAAGCACATTGAAATATTTTTAGAGCAATATCTAAGATAGTGATGCTGAAAGAAGATGATATTTTTTTTAAGTCGAATGAAAGAAAGAAAAAAAGAGCCCTTTTTCAGACTTTATTTTTAGGTGCGAAAAAAATAATATTTTATTTGGAAATATTTTCGCGTTTTTTTAAAACAGAAATAATATTTTTCTAATCAATTTTACAATGCAAATTTATTATGAATTTTTCATTTTTTTAGTAATTTTTGCAATTGAACCAAAATCAAAAAAATCAAAATATTTATTTGCTCACTAATAATAGTTCGATATTTTAGTTTCGTTAAAGCCAATATTTAATCATAAATCTTTATTTATTGTGTAAAAGCACAAAAATTTTTAATTAATTAATGTATTTTACGCCATTTGTTATCCATAAACTGCATTTGAAGTTGCTATTCTTTTTTGTAGCGTTTTAGAAAGAATTTGTAATATAAAAGCTTTGTCCTTAAAAAAATATTCAAATTATTATATTAAAAAAACAAAAAATAAATAAAAGATTTGTCCAAAATAAAAAAACCAAATTTATTCTTTCTTTTTTTCCATTTCAAAATGTTGCAATCGCTGTTATTACCGCATCGACGTTAAATGTAAAAAATGTTTTCAAGGACTGTCAGCAGTTTTGTCGAAATTTTAGACTTCACCCACTCTTCATTCAGATTACCGTCAGATTTGGCTTATACCCAAGGCCGTATTTAGAGGGGGGGGGGGGGGAGTGCCCCAAAATGGAAAAAATCCTTTGATAATTTGCCGCCGCCGTGTTAAAGTAGCAAAACATCAATGGTGTTCCCCATCCAAAATATAAATGCCAACCGAAAATTTTTTTCTGCCTACGGCCATGTTTATAACCCACACACCTAAAAAACGTCAGACAAATATCGTTCATTTTATAATTTTTTTAACATGTTTATTTTAATAATTTTTACTAATTTTGTTCATCAAATATTACCCGACAAGTTTTTTTTGTCATTTTTTTTCTAAAATAAAATAAAAATTTGTTTGTCACATTTTTGCATTTTTACAATAAAATTAATTCGAAAAAAATGTTCTTTGCAATGACCAGACAAACAACATTTGTCGCGTTCTAGGAAGGTGTTGAAAGAAATGGCATCTTTAAACCGATTTATAAAAAAGAAAGCTTTTGCTTTCTTTTCAAATTTTGTATTTGTTGCTGTAAGCGCCGATAGACATATTTATTTTTTTCAATGTGTTTTTAAAAAATAATAATTCGACATTATTTCATTTAAATAGAACGAAATATTGGAAAAAAATCATAATGTTCATGTTTCTCTGTTATTTGAATATTTTAAATAAAAATTTCAAATTATCAAATTTTTAAAACTTTAAACCAAAATGAGTCCGTTAAAATACATAAAAAATGCTGCATTACATTGAAAGAAAAAGATACAACATTTGCAAAAGCCACAGTATTAAACTAGTTTAAAATAAACGATATTTTGCATTTAATAATTTTTTAATATATTTTCTACAGCTCTTTCACAATTTTATTAAAAATCGGTTACATAAATCCAAATCTGTTTTTAATCTAATACTTTGCAAACATTTAATGTCAAAAAAATTATATTATCGAAATTGTGTTTTAAACTGATTAAAAAAATTTTTTAACAGGAAGTGTTTTTTCAGACATATTACGGTACTTAATTTCATTCCAATTTTTATTCGTTCCTTTTAAAAGGTATTTTGTTATTTCAATAATGCGTTTTTATTTTCTCAGAACTAAATATAAAAGTCATAAGAAATTTAAAAAAGGAGTGTAAAAATGCACTTAAAAGTAGTAATTTAAATGATTAATGAATTAAGTTTAGGTGCAAAACACCTGTAAAATTACAGTATTGTTTAACCACACAAAATTTCAAAACAGTGGAATTTATGGTGATATTTAATGTTTTGGTGTTTATTGTTTGAAAAAAGATTTAGGTGCGAAACTTAAAGGAAAATAACATTTATAGAGTTGAGAGATTTTGTGTCCAATATTTTAATTATCTGATATCGATATGAATCTGAAGATATTGGTTTTGGAGTGAATATCGCACGACTCTGGTGTGTACAATTAATTAAGTATTATTTCAATTTCAAATCGAAGCTAATTGTTTAAAAAATCAAAAAATGTGCTGCTTTTTCAAATAGAGTTTCATTGCCTTTGACATTTGAGACACAGTTTGAGTCAATCAATAATGTTTCACACGCTCATATAAATCTGTTACATCTTTGTTACAGTTGAAGTTCTTTTCGTCATTTCCTAGTCACAGCATGTGTCACTTTTATCGGACAAAGTTAACACATATTATAATTGTAACACAAAAAAAATCTTGTGACAGTCATGTCACTGAATGTTTTGAATGGAACCCGACTTGATCGAACAAAATTTAGGAATAATTAACAATTATTTGTTTCGACATGTTTTTTTGTTAAACTTGCTTTAAACTTTGTTACTGCACTTTTCAAAGAAATATTGGAATGATATCGAAATTCATTTTTTTATCTGACATTACCAATTATTACTGTGTTAGTTTTATGTTTTTACAAACCCATGATTAAATTTGAAAATGATCATGCCTTTTTTTAGAGAAAGCTGACTACAAAAATGGGGGGAGACATGCCAGGTGGAAATGCAAATATAATTATACAATAACTTCCCCATTTTTTCTTTCCCGTTCCTTCAAATCTAAGTACATTTATCAATTTTTAATTAATGTTATGGGCCATAACAGGGCGGGACGAAGGCGACAAAAAAAGTAAAAGCAAAACACTGGTTATGGTATGGTTTTTCGGTAATGTGATTTAAGAACACAAAAACGTAAAATTAAATAAAAGAACGTTAACACAATAAAGTTAGTCTGAGTTTTTTTGATGAAAATGTTTTTTATATTAAATTTTTTTTAAAAAACTACGGTACTTCCAAATTCCCTTTTAAGTTTTCCTGAACTTTAATTATTTTATACAGGGTGGCCAAAAAAAAAGTGCAATTCAATTTTTAAACAAATGGAAGGGGACTTGAATAACTTGTGTTGGGTGGGATTAATACTTGATAGGGAAGCGCATTTGACCCTACAGTATGACCTCTTCAACATTTTCGTGTCAGGAGTTTCGCCGCCGCCAAGTTTTGAAAAGCACGTTTTTCGACCTTTTCGTAGAACAAAGTTCCTGGGAGAACCAGAAGGGCTGGAGAAAATGTGATGGTGGATTCGGATAGCGCACATATTAGACTCGTTGACGCAGCAAAGTTTTGGTCTATATGTCTCTTGCACCGGGTATAATCGCTTCGAGAAAAAAGCGATTTCCGATTTTTCGATTTTTTGGTCAACTTTATTTATTAAATATTCAAAACTTCGACAAAATACCAGCAATTTATTTGTTTCATTGTTTTGTATCAGTGATTTATTTGTTGGTAAGTTTTTTTATTTTTATGTATGTCTTGATTAACGAAATATGCAAATTTACAGGAATTGGAATTTACACAAAAATCACTTTTGTCATTTGGGCTGATTCTCAAGGCTATCAAAGTTACCAAAAAATTGACTGTTTTTGGGCGAATTTTACACAAGGCATTGGAATTATGGGTTGTCAATTTGTTACTTTTGCAATTGCCGCAGATAGATTTATTGCAGTCTATAATCCGGTGGCATATATCAAATCCAATGGAAGTTATCGATATTTTTTTCTTACAATTTTTGGAATTATTTGCACAAATATTTTTGCTAATATTCTTCCAAAAGTTTATGGCTTTGAAAATTCCACAATTAATGTCTGTGCATCGGGTGCTTCTTCAGGGCCATATTTTTCATTGGTTTTTGGAATCAATAATCTCGTTTTTGGCGTATTAGTCTTCGGTAAGTTTTTGGAACTTTTTGAACAACTAACATTATGCAAATTTCAACTTGCAAAATTGAGGTTACAGTATTCTTTGTTGATAACAAAAAAAATAATAATATTACAATACTGTGGCCTAAAATCCTGATCCCTGAATGTAGAATTTTTATAAATAATTATGCAAATTTTTTTCAGTCATTTATCTTGGCACGATTTATTTTCTTCTGAAAAAAAAGAATGCCAAAAACAGCAAATCAATGGACAGCCAATTTGCAAAAGCACAATCAAAAGTTCTAAAATCGGCTTCTTTGATCCTTGTCAGTTACACCATTTGTTATGGATTTCCATCTGTGATGTTAAGCATTCAAGCGGTATGCAAATTTTTATTTTACTAAGGATTTGAAAACTTAAGATTCTGTTTAATTAATCTTTTAAGGCCGACTTTTTGATATTTCTTGGTAAAGTGTGAATGGTTGACCCTTGCCGGCCCGGCAAACCTGATTTGCCTGATTTTGATACTACAAATAAACGAGCTGATTCCAGACATGCTGAAATCAGGCAATATCAGGTTTGCCGGCCCCAACAGTCAACCATTCCCACTTTACCAAGAAATATCAAAAAGTAATTCTTCTTAAATGATTAAAAAATTTGCATATGCAAATTTCTGATTTGCAAATTTGCCTGTGAAACATAATTTGTTTTTAATACGTTTTATTAATTTTCCAAATTTGCATATTGAAAATGCAAATATATTAAATAATGACGCATCATCTTATTTATGCAAATTTTTCTATTTTATTCAAACTTGTTTTTCAGTTTTTTAAACTTCCATCAACTATTGCCGGATATGCAACAACTGTAATGGGATTTGGAACAGGAATAAATTCATGCATCGATATTTTTATTTTTCTTCTAAAATATCCGGATATCAACGAAGCAGCATGCCATTTTATTGAAAAAAAGCTGAATATTAAGTTGAAGAAAGACCGAGTAATTATCGTTACCACGACAGCAAATTCAACTACAGCTCTTCACAAACGATAAACTTTTGCAGTAAAATTTAATTTTCGCAAGTTTCTATATTTGATTAATTTTTTAGAAATGAAATTTAGTCTTTGAAATTAGTATAATATGAAAAATAAAATTAAATTACATAAAAAAAAGATTTTGAATAAAAAAAACATAAATAAAATAAAAAAAATATGAAAAAAGAATGTCTGTTACAAAATGAGCAAAAAGTGGCGGGTAATCGAATGGCCCAACACCATGGTTCAACAGGAGGCAAGTCTCTGATTGGAGCCAGTGTTACCGATTTTTCCAAAATGTTGACGCCGAATGACGCCGCACAGATTTTTTGAGTGTCAAAAATGTAACGGTAGGAAATGTATATTTATATCAATGAAATCATTAAAGATGCACAGTTAACGGATGCATATGTAAAACAATTTATTAAACTAGAAATCCACGTCGATTTGTCTAACAAAAGAATAATGACAACATAAAATAAAAAATACAGAAATTTGTGTGTAATCGTAATTTTTGTTTATGACAATGCTAACTTTTGTTAATAAACAAAAACTTTATTTGAAAAAAAACATAACAATTCAAGACAGAAAAAAAGAAATCAAACAAAGATGCACATGAATTTGAAAAAAAATTGTGAGCTAGCTGTATTATTAGAACCCCTAACTACCTAGGTACTAAGTACTAATAATGGGTGGATTTTAATTTACAGCACAATTCACCAAATTTTTGAGTCGTTTTTTATATTCTTTGAAAAACACTTTTCATATTGTTTTGAAAAGGTTTCGTAATCCAGAGGTTAATTTTAAAAACAAAATATTCAAATTTTCATATTATTCACATTTGTTCAACCAAAGTCATCTCCATCCTAGAAAGTTTAACAGAATTTATTTTTTAAAAGTAACACATTATACTTTTTTCGCGATAATGACTAACGCATTGATGTTGAAAGTCAACGATGCTTTTCAAAGCAAAATAATTCAAAAAAGCAAGCAGTTTTCTTTAAATACGAAAAGAAAAATGATGTTTTAGTGTACAGGGTGTTCAAAAAAAATTGGCGGAAGGCTTTTTGTATCAAAATGGGACATTGCCAAAACCTAATGTTGGGTGGACTAATATGACCCTAGAAAGAGTAATTTATTACAGTAATCTCACTTTTTCGCAACATTCGCTTCGGGAGATACAGCAGTTCAAAATTAAAAAATGACCGTTTTTTGGCCTTTTCGTAGATACAGTATCCCAATTTTTCCAGAGGGTATTTTAAAAACTTGTTAACCTAAATTTTTTTGCAACCAAAAAAACTCGTCGTTAGGCTATATTTTGAGGCTTGAACTCAACTCCCTGAATTTTGGCGAATTTTTTTCTGACCCCTTGCGCAAAATTTTTCATTTTTGGCCAACATTGACGAATCGCCCTACTTTTTCTAGAAGGAGTTGGAGGCTTATATTTGTTGCCAACAAACTTCAGCCTCTTTGCGGTCGAAAGGATGCTGAAATTTAAAAAATTAAGACAACTCACTTTTTTCACTATTCAAAAATACCCGAAAACAGTAAATTCTATTAGTATACTAGTAAATAGCAAGTAACTAAGTAAGCATGAAAGTTTTTAAATGTTGTTTTTTGCTATAAATCAATAAACATAGTCTATACAAATACAATAAAACACATTTTAAGCGTTTATGACCAATTTCGGAACTTTAACATTGAATTGAATTTCATCATATACTATGTATACATACTAACATACGAAAATTATGGCTGCTTAAAAAGTCATTTTTCCAGATTTCAATATTTTGATATGGGATCGACCGCAAACAGGCTGAAGTTTGTTGGCAACAAATATGAGCCTCCAACTCCTTCTAGAAAAAGTAGGGCGATTCGTCAATGTTGGCCAAAAATGAAAAATTTTGCGCAAGGGGTCAGAAAAAAATTCGCCAAAATTCAGGGAGTTGAGTTCAAGCCTCAAAATATAGCCTAACGACGAGTTTTTTTGGTTGCAAAAAAATTTAGGTTAACAAGTTTTTAAAATACCCTCTGGAAAAATTGGGATACTGTATCTACGAAACACCCAAAAAACGGTCATTTTTTAATTTTGAACTGCTGTATCTCCCGACACGAAAATTGTGAAGAGGTCAGATTACTGTAATAAATTACTCTTTCTAGGGTCATATTAGTCCACCCAACATTAGGTTTTGGCAATGTCCCATTTTGATACAAAAAGCCTTCCGCCAATTTTTTTTGAACACCCTGTAGTACCTTTTTCACTTCTTTTTGATATTTTATTTTAAATTTTGTAATGTTTTTCCATTTTTTACAGCAAGTTTTTAGAAGTGGTAAATGTATATCCAGTTTTTTTTACATTACACCACATTCCACCCCAAGACATTAATAATTTTAAATAATTAATTTCAAAAATAATTCGATCATTGAAAATAGTTAATGCTTTTGAATTTTCAATATAATTTTTTTCGAATGTCAAAGTTTCATTTTTTTGTTTTTTCAACAACTTGAGCAGTTTTTTCGTTTTACCAATTTTTTAAAAAAAAGAGACTAGAATCATTCTTATTTTGCAGTAATTTTACTATCACAAAACAAATGAAAACATTATTTTTGTTATTATTTTAAACTTCTTTAAACAAACTGGATTTATTGCTCGAACGAATAGAAATAGCTTTTTTTATTTAATGCAATTTTCGTTTTCAATTTCCAAGTAACTAATCTTGGACACTTTAAAACACACTTTTAAACATGTTTGTTTTAATAATTCTGACTAGTTTTGTTTATCAAATATTCAAAATTTTGTTCAAAACCCAACAAATTTCGTCGTTAATTTTTTTTCAAAACTGAAATAAAATTTGTCTGTCACTTTTCTTCAATGTTACAATAAAATTATTTCTCAAAAAATGTTTTTTGCAATGACTAGACAGGCAACACTCGCCACGTTCTAGAATTGTGTTGAAAGAAATGGCATTTTTAAATTGATAAGAAAAGTTTCGATAAAATAAAAAAAAACATTTCATTTTGTTGTAAATGTTTTTTTTGCCATTGCAAATCAAAGACTAATGAATATTATTTTTGTTACTATTTTAAACTTCTTTAAACTGGATTTATTGCTCGAAAGTATTAAAATGGCTTTTTTATTTAATGCAAGTTTCTTTTTGCATGCTGATGAATTTGATCTGTAGCTAATCTGTGATATTTTTAAACATGTGTGTTATATTAATCTTACTAATTTTGTTCATCAAATATTCAAAATCTTGTTCAAAACCTAACAAATTTCTTTCTTTGTTTTTTGCTGAAACAAAATTTGTCTGTCACTTTTGTGCATCGTTGCGATAAAATTATTTCGCAAAAAATAATCTTTGAAATGACCAGACAAACAACATTCATCGCGTTCCGGAATGGTGTTGAAAAAAATGACATTTTTAAATCGATAAAAAAAGCTTCGTTAAATAAAGAAACCATTTGGCTTTAATTCAAATTTTTTTTGAGAAAATAAATCACAAATTCATGAAAAAATGATGTATACCAGACGCAGCGCGCCCCGAAGGGGCGCGCTGCGGCTGTTTAGCACTCAACTTCCCTGCCTTTCTACCCCAAAAAATCGATTTTCGTCAGTTTTGATCGTAGAGCTTTCAAATTTGGCAGGTATATAGAGAATTAAGTCGCATTTAATAATTTGTCGGGTTGACCCCCCTACCCCCTCTGGGACCCGAGATATCCCCCAAAAACGCCCGGGTGAGTGTCAAATTCGATGTTCCCGATCTGAGAGGCTTAAGAGAGGTATGGGAACGGATCGGGCATGATCCAAATAGTACTAAATGGCTTTTGGTTTGTCCAGATCGGTTCATTTTTGACCCCGGGGGACCACTTTTTCTTCAAAAAAACGGGGTTTTGCGGGGTTTTGAGATTTTTTGTTAAGTTCGAGCTTAGATGCATATCGGAATCGATAGCTCATGGTCGATTACATATGAATCGACACCTGGGTCGATAAAATACCTCCAGTTTTGACCCCGAGGGACCACTTTTTCTTCAAAAAAACGGGGTTTTGCGGGGTTTTGAGATTTTTTGTTAAGTTCGAGCTTAGATGCATATCGGAATCGATAGCTCATGGTCGATTACATATGAATCGACACCTGGGTCGATAAAATACCTCCAGTTTTGACCCCGAGGGACCACTTTTTCTTCAAAAAAACGGGGTTTTGCGGGGTTTTGAGATTTTTTGTTAAGTTCGAGTTTAGATGCATATCGGAATCGATAGCTCATGGTTGATTCCATATGAATCGACACCTAGGTCGATAAAATACCTCCAGTTTTGACCCCGAGGGACCACTTTTTCTTCAAAAAAACGGGGTTTTGCGGGGTTTTGAGATTTTTTGTTAAGTTCGAGTTTAGATGCATATCGGAATCGATAGCTCATGGTTGATTCCATATGAATCGACACCTGGGTCGATAAAATACCTCCAGTTTTGACCCCGAGGGACCACTTTTTCTTCAAAAAAACGGGGTTTTGCGGGGTTTTGAGATTTTTTGTTAAGTTCGAGTTTAGATGCATATCGGAATCGATAGCTCATGGTTGATTCCATATGAATCGACACCTGGGTCGATAAAATACCTCCAGTTTTGACCCCGAGGGACCACTTTTTCTTCAAAAAAACGGGGTTTTGCGGGGTTTTGAGATTTTTTGTTAAGTTTCGAGCTTAGATGCATATTGGAATCGATAGCTCATGGTCGATTACGTATGAATCAACACTTGCTTTAGTACAATATCTTCAATTTCGGAGTCACAGAACCACTTTTTCATTTAAAAAATAGGGTTTTGCGGAATTTAGCGAAGTTTCGCGGGTTTCGAGATTTTTTGTTGACTAAGAGCTTAAATACATAATGGAACTGATGGAATATCGTTGATTACATATGAGTCAACACCTGGATTGATAAAATATCTTCATTTTTAATCCTGGGGGACCATTTTTTCTTTAAAAAATAGATTTTAGGGGGGTTTCGCTGGGTTTTAAGAATTTTTGTTAAGTACGAGCTTAGATACATAAAAAGACTCATTCTTCTTCATTTCGAAATGCTGCAATCGCCGCCGTGTCCAGCGCATTGATGTTGAAAGTAAAAAAAAAAGATTGTGCAGCAAAACTATGTCCAATATTTGTCTGTTTCATCTCTCTTTTTTTAAAGACTAACAAAAAAAGATGTTGTTCTTTTGGATTTTAAAAAGAAGAAAAAACCCTTTTTTTTAACAATTCTAAAGTGTGAGATGTTTTAGTAAAATCTTGTTTGAATGTTTAATTGTTTATTTTACAGCAAATTTATACATTCTAATTGTACATTATAATTTTATATATTTGAAGCTCCAATTTCAGAAACATCCGTTTTTAAACATGCGGTTTGAATATTTTTTTGAAAACTGGAAATTTAAATTTTAAAAAAATTATGAACGTGTTAATTGACATTTTGTTTTTAATAATTTTCAAATGTTTATTTTTTTACAGAAAGAAAGTATGGTTAATTAGATTATTATTTCATTCGACTCCAATTTAAACATTTTTTTCATTATTTATTACTAGTTGTTGAAAACCCTGTGAATCTGGATAAAAATACAAAATTTTATAGCAATGAAATCCACATTAAAAAAGACACAGATTTGCTTTGAACTGTTTCTTATTTATCTCTAAACTGATTTTTATATATTTTCTTTAAACTTTGTTGATTAAAAGTAATGAGGGCAATTTTTTTATTTACTGCTCCATATACTTTAATTCGAAAGTTTCAATTATTAGGGTTTGCACATTAGCTTTTTTATTCTTTGACAAAAAGCTTTTCATTCTGCTTTCGTTAATTACAGTGTTTTTTCATAAACAAAATATTCAAATGGTTATATTGCATTTCAGCTTTAAAAACTAAATTATTGTTTAAACTTCAACTTTTAATCGAATTCGATGTTAAAAATTGGACATTGAATTTTTTTGCGGCAATGACTATCGCGTTATTGTTGAAAAAAGGCGTTTGGTTTTTAAATACAAATGAAACAAAAAAGTGAGCCCTTTTTAGAATGCATTTTTAGACGCGAAAACAAAAACGATGTTTTAGTTTTAAAAATTTAAAGATTAACAAAATCTCTTTTTTTTATCAACGGATGTATATTTCGTAACACCCTTATGAATATTTAATTGTTTTTTTTTTGTAATTTTTCAACATGTTCTACTGTAACGTAGAAAACTTTCTACCTTAATTAAAGTGTAAGAAGGTGCGCTTATCATGTCTTAAATACATTAATAATTTAAAACAATTGTTTTCAACCATTCAATAAAAGGTTAAATTTAAGTGTACACAACAGATTATTGCAAAATACATATTTGTGATTATAATATTTTATTCATTGTTGAAATGAAAAAAAATAGACTTTTCTTACTGTGTCTCTTTTTTTGTTTGTATCATTTATATTCCGCTTCTTTGGAGGCATATTCTTTTTGAATAAATAAATATATAAATAGAAATTTGGATCGAAATAAAAATAAATATCAGAAACGAAAAAAGGGTTTTGATCTTGAAGCGGATAAAAAGTTTGACCTTTCAGCCATGAACCCTATCTTCAAAACTATTTTTTCACTTCTTGAGAAAACAACACATACAAGACAAAAAAAATTAAACAAAATTGCACATGCATTGAATTTTCAATAAATCACAAGATTCTTTAATTTGTTCTTCAAGTCGTTTTTCTTCATCTTTATTGTAGTCATCAAAAAAGGAAAATCCAAGCATGGTCGGTTTCTGTCCAGTTTTAGCTTGAATTGCTTTAAGGTGTTGACGAATTAGCATAGCCATAAGAAAAGCAGGGGATGCAAGTTTTCTATTTCCTTCAAAGTCATCAAATTCAAGTAAAACAGGATTTTTGTCATCTTTTGTAATTTTGAAATTCCAAAATTCTTTAACTTTAATATTATCTACAGGCATTGCCATTATTTTAACAATATCTAAAATTGAACAATTAAGGGATTGTCCAGAAATCACGTGACCATGAGGGGGGAGGGAGGGGGTAAGCCAAATGGTCACCCGGCTTTGATGTTGTCGGTAAAAAGCTTTGAAGTTCGGTCACGGAGGGAGGGAGGGGGTCTGAAAATCACGTTTTGTTGGTCACGTGATTTCTGGACAATCCCATTATTATTGCGATAAAAGTAAAATAATCAAACCGAAAATAACAGATGCTGGATTCAAATTTTCAGCTTCATGAACTGCAGCTCCAAACAAAGGCTTTTTGTTATGAAACGTAATGCAAAGGTGATTACCGTAATGCCCTAAACTGTTACTTTATAAAAAGTATTAAATTGTTTGAAGTGAACCTACCATTCCAAGTATCCAAAAAATCATATCCATTTTGATCATTTTTACAATAACAAATAACAGAAGAATTTCCACCACCATAAATTCCAATAAAAGGAATTTAGGGTTCTTTTATTTTATCAAGATCTCCGGGCATTCGAAGAAGTTTTGGTATAAAATATGGTTCAATTTTAGCAGTTGGGAAACTTTCAGAATCAATATTTAAAAAAATTTCTGTTAAATGGCATTTTTTGAATAAAGAAAATCCTCGAAGGACTGTGTTTTTGTCACTATATAAATCAATGGATACCAACTAAAATTGATGTAAAAACATAGATACCAGAATTGTATTTAGGGGTGAACTAGGCGGGCTAAAGATCCCAACAAAGTTGAAAAAATTCTTTGATCTTTGCCGCAGATCGTGTGGCGGTAAAAACTTGAAGAATTTTACTGGCTTGATATACATTAATGCAATAAGAAACTTACACAAATTAGCGAACTACCGGAATTTCGTGAGATGCAAACACTCTTCTGAAATCGTAAATAATCTTTTGAACCAACTGATAAAATTTCATGTGGAGTTGGAATTTCTTTTCCACGGGTAAGATAAACAAAGACATAATTTCTGCCACATTTTGGATGAAAATAATATTTTGTATAACTTTTATCAAGCAACCATTTTGACATTTCAATAACAACTTGTACTTCATGCCGACGAGTTCGATTATGCTCAATTACATCAACAACATAATTTTTTAAAACTTGAAAAAAAAGAAGAATAATGTTTGTTGAGATGTTGCAGAAGATGTTGCAAAAATAATCTTTTTTGGATTTGAAGAACCAATAATTTTTTTGCGGTAAACTTCAGGACGTAATTTTGAATCATAGTCAATATTATCAATTAAATTCTTATCATAACCAGTTTCAGTATATACGCATTCATAAATTGCAATTTTATCATCAGCAAATATAATCAGAATTGTTGTTTCGCGAAGTTTAGAAATTGTATTTGTTGCAATGAAAAAACAGGTAGCCATATAATCATGAGTTGACATAAAATAAGTTGGAATTTTGATTAATGCAAAATTTTCACGAACAACTTGGCAGAATTCCAAATTATTTGCATATTCATTTGCATTAAAAGGAAATACATTTAAGATAATAGCAACAAATTTTGAACGGAATAACTTTGGAATATCATTAACGAATTCCTTAATGTTATTATCCAACAATGTATTTTTAGATACAACTTTCGTTGTTTGAAGATCGGCAACAATCACATCAATTTTTTTTGCATCAAAACATTGAAAAAGTGCAACGTATTTTCCATTAGCAAAAAAACCAATAAATATAAATCAACTTTTAGTATAAAAATGTTTGTAATTACAACATCTAAAATTTTTATTCATTTATCAGGTTGTTCGATAAGTGCGTTCAGGTGTTTGACCCGCTGGCATTTTTTTAGTTCGTGATGAAATTTCGTAATTTGTTTTTTAAATGATGCCCAAGGATGTTAGAAATGATGCCTGAAAAGGGTTTTTGGCAGTTTTCATTTTTGGCGGATTTTGAGCGGATTTACGAGGATCCTCTCGGATTTGTAGGTATTTCGCACAGAAATGTTGCAAAAAAGTGCACAAATTATGTAAATTTTTTTACAGAATTGAAGGATGGGATGTTGGCAACCTGTCGGAAACCATTTTGCCGAAGTTTAATGTGCCGGATTTCATTTATGCAAATTTTTCCTTTAATACTCAAATTTTCCTGTTTTTTACACATTTTTTAGTTATTTTTTGAATAAGATGTGCCAAAAATGATAGAAAATGATAGACTAATGTCATGAGACTCTATTGGAATGCTTTAGGACCATCAAAAAATATTGTTTTTAGTTTTTAACCTTCTTGAAAGAGATACGGTAGGTTCACATACTTCAGATGCTTTCAAATTGCCAAATTTGCATTTTTTTGCAAAAATCTTTTAGAGGGGACCTCAACACATTCCCTGACATCCATTCCTAGCAAAATAATCAAAAATAAATTTTTTGACTTTTTTCGATTTTTTCACGTGGTCCCCCACATGAAGATTTTTCGAAGCACAGGGGGGACCACGTGAAAAAGTCGAAAAAAATCAAAATTTTATTTTTTGATTTTTTTGGTCAAAATAGGTACCTAGTAGTCTGTTGAGATGTCCTGTTAAAGATTTTAGTTAAAAAATTACTTAATAACACTTTTTTAACTCGTTGAAGTGATGCGCCTACAGTATCACTTTTGCTAAAGGATAAAAAATTAAAAAAAATTTTTTGATGGTCCTAAAGCATTCCAATAGAGTCTCATGACATTAGTCTATCATTTTCTATCATTTTTGGCACATCTTATTCAAAAAATAACAAAAAAATGTGTAAAATATAGGAAAATTTGAGTATTAAAGGAAAAATTTGCATAAATGAAATCCGGCACATTAAACTTCGGCAAAATGGTTTCCGACAGGTTGCCAACATCCCATCCTTCAATTCTGTAAAAAAATTTACATAATTTGTGCACTTTTTTGCAACATTTCTGTGCGAAATACCTACAAATCCGAGAGGATCCTCGTAAATCCGCTCAAAATCCGCCAAAAATGAAAACTGCCAAAAACCCTTTTCAGGCATCATTTCTAACATCCTTGGGCATCATTTAAAAAACAAATTACGAAATTTCATCACGAACTAAAAAAATGCCAGCGGGTCAAACACCTGAACGCACTTATCGAACAACCTGATATTTATTGATTAAAGCTTTTCTGATTTCGGCTTTGTAAATGTTGTTTTGCAAATTATTTATGGCTTTTTTAAAAATCATTTTGTACTTCAATAAAAAATTGTTTTGGTATTAAATATTCAAAAACCAAACTTAAAAAGCGTTCTTATTCATAATTTCTATTCTAAGTCTCATTAAAACCATTCACATTTACTTTTATTTAAAATGTTGCGACAAGTCAGGGAGCAGTGTTCAATCAATACAACGATGTTAATTGAAAAAAAATGTTGTAAAAGCAGACACAAAAAATATTGAAAAATGTTTTGCCTTTTTTCCTTCTTCATTTTTGGTGGTGCAGAGTAAAGCGAAGTTTAGAGATGTTTTAAATTTTTTTAAAAACGCACTTTACGATTAAAAAAAATGAAAAAAGTGATAAAACTTTTTATAAAATGTTTTGAATTTTTTAAAAGATTTTTATTTAAATCAGAACTTGACAAACAGCACGATTAGTGATTATCAAGACTACTATTTAAATGTTTTGGATCTTTTGAAAATATTATGCATTAATAATAAACAAAATTGTAAATTTATTAATTAACACTTACACGACAGTTTTAAAATGTGTATCATCTACCTTATTTTTACTAAATACTTTTGCGCTTCTCTAAAAAATACTTCTAAAATGTTAAATTAAATATTCCAACAACTTCAGAATCCGTATCCCTTTTCATTGTTTTTAAGCGTTTTTGTCAATGAACTGAATTGAGCTTTAATTTAAAAAGACTGTATTTTGAAAGTAAAAACATCATGCTTTTTTATTTATGGACGATTCTTTTTGATGTTTTTCATGCAATACTTTTGCAAATATTTTTTTATAAATTTTGGATGTTGTTACAATAGTTAATTCATAATTTAATTATTGTTGAATAATAAAATATTGAAACCTTATAAATCAAAAATCTTATAGCTTAAACTTCTTTGCTTCAAGTCCCATCAAAAACACACACATCTGTCATTCTTTTTAAAAGTTGGGATAAATGAATGCAGTGTTCAATCAATAAAACGATGTTGAAAGAAAACAATGTTTTATGAGGAAACTTTATAAATAGAAAAATCTTTCACCTTTTCCTTTTTTAGAGAGGCAAAGCACAAACAAACAGCTGGTCTGTATTTGAACATTTTGATTCTTCCAAGAATAGCAATTGCCAATTCAATAAAAGTCAAAATGAAAGAAATTTCATAACCATTTTTTTTTCAAAGTGTGAGTTTTATATAAAAACCCTTTACAGATTGGTGAAAAGAAAAATGGAAATCTAAAAAGCAATATTTTTGTTTTGTCAACATCAGCTTTGATTCATAATATTTTGAGGATTGCAAAAAAGGCAAAAAAAACTGTTATTTAAATGAATGTTTGATTTACGTAATACACTAAGCGTATTTGAAGCGTTAAATTCAAATCATTTTATGTTGAGTGGTTTTGAACTCAATTGTAATACAAAAATTTAAGTCCAAATAAAATATTCTAAATTCTGAATAAAAAAACCATTTAAATAAACGATATGTTCCAAATCCAAAAAATATATAAAATAAAAAAGTCTGTGATCAATAATTTTATTAAAATTTTGTTTTGTCAACATCAGTTCTGATTCAAACTATTTTACTAATCGTGAAAAGGCAAAAAAACGTTATTTAAATTAATGTCTTATTCCTGTATAGCAGAAAGTGTATTTAATTTCAAGAAATGCATTCAAGTTATTTCATGTTGTATGGTTTTAAAATAAATTGCAATACAAAACTATAAATCTTAATAAAATATTCAATGATGTTTAAAAAATGAAAGGGTTGTTCCAAATCGAAAAATATAATCAATAATTTTATTAAAGCAGCAAGTATGTTTTAAACCAAAAAGTCGAATTTCGTCATTCTTTTCTGCTTCGAAATGTTGCAATTGTTGTGTTCAAGCCATCGATGTTGAAAGAAAAATGTTGTTAAAACAAATTTTTCCATACTAACTTTTTGCTGTTTTCTCTCTTTATTTAACAAAAAATAAAAAAACGTCGTTTTTTAAAATTGCATTTGACTTGAAGAAAAAAGGTATAGTTCTCTTTTCTGATTCAGGAGTATTATTTCTTCATAACTAAAAATAGGAAATGCTTGAAAAGTTCCGACAAAGTTTTTAGTTTTTTTGAATCAAAAGAAAAAGTGTGTGTAGCGATGTTTTGCAAAAAAAACTATTTCGAAGATTCAGCATCACTAGACAAAAACCATTTGTCGCGTTGTGATTGTTTTTGCATATTTTAATTCAGATTTCAACTTTTTTTTTTGTCGCTTTTTACCAAAATAAATTAATTTTGACAAAACTGCTTTTAATATAAATGAAGCTCAAACTCATCCTTCTCAGTAATTAATAGGCAACAATGGGCCATGTTTATCATCATATTAAATAATATTTTAATTATTTAAAACGCAACAAATTTTTCATTTTTACAGTAATTTCTAGTGAAAGCGAAATTATATCAAAATCAACATTTTCTCATTAATCTTGTAAGTAAAAAAGAAAGTTATATGTTGTAGATTTGATAAAGTCAACTTTTGATCAAAAAAATTTATTGATTGTTGAAAAGCATAAAAACATTTTTCTAATAAATGCAATAGCCCGATTAATCCAAAGAGCGCTTGAAACGTTGCATTGAAATCATTTGAAGTTGTGTTTTTAAACTAATTTGTAATTTAAAAGTATCTGTTTTTTTAAATATCAGGTAATTCGAAAAGTTCGTGCCGGTGTTTGACCGAGTGGCATTTTTTTAGTTGCTGACGAAATTCTGTTATTTCTTTTTGAGGGATGCCCATGGATGTTAGAAATGATGTCTGAAAGGGATTTTTGACAATTTTCATTTTTGGCAGATTTTGGGCGGATTTACGGGGATTACCTCGGATTTCCAGGTATTTCGCACAAAAATGATGCAAAAAATTATGCAAATCATGGAAATTTATGCACAGAATTGAAGGATGGGATGTTGGAGACCTGACAGAAAACATTTTTCTAATGTTCGATATGCCAGAATTTATTTATGCAAATTTTTCCTAATATACTCAAAATTTGCTGTTTTTTAATAATTTTTTTAATATTTTTTTGATAGAATGTGCCAAAAATGATAAAAAATGATAGACTAATGTCTTGAGACTCTATTGGAATGCTTCAGTACCATCAAAAAAATTTTGTTAATTTTTTAACCTTCAGCAAAAGTGATACTGTAGATTCTGCTACTTCACATGCTTCCAAATCTCCAAATTTGCATTTTTATGCAAAAATCTTTCATTGGTCACCTTAACACACTCCCCAGTATCCATTCTGACCAAAAAAATCAAAAAATAAAATTTTGATTTTTTTCGACTTTTTCACGTGGTCCCCCATGTGAAGATTTTTTGATCCTAAGGGGGGACCAAGTGAAAAAGTCAAAAAAAGTCAAAATTTTATTTTTTGATTTTTTTGGTCAAAATAGGTACCCGGTAGTCTGTTGAGATGGCCTGTTAAAGATGTTTGTTAAAAAATTACTTAATAACACTTTTTTAACCCGTTGAAGTCATGCGCCTACAGTATCACTTTTGCTGAAGGTTAAAAAATTAACAAAATTTTTTTGATGGTACTGAAGCATTCCAATAGAGTCTCAAGACATTAGTCTATCATTTTTTATCATTTTTGGCACATTCTATCAAAAAAATATTAAAAAAATTATTAAAAAACAGCAAATTTTGAGTATATTAGGAAAAATTTGCATAAATAAATTCTGGCATATCGAACATTAGAAAAATGTTTTCTGTCAGGTCTCCAACATCCCATCCTTCAATTCTGTGCATAAATTTCCATGATTTGCATAATTTTTTGCATCATTTTTGTGCGAAATACCTGGAAATCCGAGGTAATCCCCGTAAATCCGCCCAAAATCTGCCAAAAATGAAAATTGTCAAAAATCCCTTTCAGACATCATTTCTAACATCCATGGGCATCCCTCAAAAAGAAATAACAGAATTTCGTCAGCAACTAAAAAAATGCCACTCGGTCAAACACCGGCACGAACTTTTCGAATTACCTGATATTCAAATAAATACATCAAATAAAAAGGCCCAATATCAAAGATGGTTTTCAAATAAAAATCTTGTTTCTAATCAAGATTTTGACTCTTTTCAATTCAAAATGTCGCAAAATTTAAACGCATTTTTCAATGAAAAGAATGTTTTTGAAAGTGATAATTTTAAATTATTAATGTGTATGATACAAGACATGTGCATTTTGATAGATTTTTAAATAGAATAAGACACTTTCTACATTACTGTATGTTGAAAAATTAAAAAAAGAACAATAAAATATTCATAAGGCAGGTACGAAATATGCAATCTTTAAAAAATGTATATTGAAATTTTTCGACGGCAATGACCAACTAAAAGATGTTGAAAGGAGACGATTTAAAGGGAAATGAAACAAAAAAGTGAGCTCTTTTCGAAACGTAATTCAATCTAAAAAGTTATTGTAAATGCAATGTGTTGCAAACGAACATTTTGAATTTTCAATATTGATTTTTTTAATTTTTTTCATGTTTTACAGGAAATCGTTAAGAATGTTACCTTTATAAAAGTATTAAGAGAAGATTATGTTTTCAAAGAAAAACAAAGTTTCATTTTTAAAATTTCTCACTATTTATTTTTAGAGACCTTTAAAAAAAGTTTCTTTTTTTATAATATTGGCGGCAAGGAATAATTAAAAATTATTTATTACAGCTTCATTGTAAATTTAAAATGTACAACTATTTGATATATCAAAAATATGTAAGAAAATCATAAATTATATTGAAACAAACGTTTGTTGCCTTTATTGAAATGCTAATAAAAAAGATGCATCTGCTTAAAATAAAAAATTTATTGTTCAAAAACAAATTTGCAAAAAGACAATAACCTGTAAAAAACGTTATCCAGAATATAGAAAAACTGTAAAATAAATGCAAAGTCCAGTTGGAATAGCTCAAGCACTGCTAGTATCATTCGGAGCGGAAATAGTTAATTTTGTAAATAGTTTTGCAGTATTATCCAAAATTACAACAATGTTTTTAAGAGTTTGACAACCATTTTCTCTCATTTCATTTAAGTTACTGCAGTTTCCATTTTTTTCATGATCTTCATCTTCCATTGAATTATAACTTCCAGCTGAAAGCAGATATGAAGCTTTAAAAGCCAAAGTAAATTATCGTTTAAATATCAGGTCGTTTCATAAGTTTCTTACACTTGGCAAAGTGTTCTCCCCTATAAAAAAACGCAGAAACTTATGTAACGACCTGATGATCCAAAATATAATCACTATTTTGGATTATTTAAACTATGGTTAAAAATAAATTTTTTTTTGAAAACTAGACTGAAAACAAAATTTCTTACCACTTACGAATTCGACATTTTTGCGTCACTGTCAGTGACGAATTCGTAATCGATAAATCACCGGTGAGAGTTTTTGTTTCACCGCTTTCTTTCAGTATGAGGTACTTATTTACAAAAATGGTACGTAATAATAATAATAAAAAAATTACCATAATGTTCTTGGATAAAAGGCATGGAAGTAGTTGACTGAGTTGTAAATGAGGAATTCGAAGTGGTATTGGAAATAAAATTACTATCCTCATCGGTAGAGAAAACATCATTAAAACCGTCACATATTTCTCCATTATCTCGACGTGGACTTAAGAGACATTCAGAAGTTGAACCATTCTGCATTGATCCATTATCATTGAAATTCATTGGAAAATGTTCTTGTGGTTGTGGAATATGATGAAAATGTGAAATTTTTGTATTGGGGTATTGTAGTTTAACATAATACAATAGGTTATTCAAATTATGGATAATAGCAGCCAAACTATTCACATAATCTTCTAGAAGCTTAGGTCTTAATTTTAATTTCTTATTGTATTTTTTACAAGATTCTTTTCGGTTTTGCTTTCTTTTTTCAATCGGAAGTGGAGGACGACCTCGACGGATTTTACCAGTTTGGGTTGGTTGTCGTCTTCCTGGAGAGCATGGGACCTTTTCCTGAAAAAATCAAATTCATTAAAATTGTTTTCAAAACATATTTATTATACCCTTTTAACTCCATCTTTACCACATCTTCCCATCGTTTGATAAGAACTTTTTTTGGCAAGTGAAATTTTTAATGAAAAAAGTGAATTAAATTTCTGCTTTTATACAGATCTTTTTTGATATTTGATTGGCTGCCGACGAATTATTGGAATTTATTTTTGTATTGTAATTGAAAAACATCATTGCTAAGAAACAGAGGCTACTGGCAACCGGTTATTGTGCAAAATAAAAGTTTGGTACCCAAGAACTATTTTTGTTTTTTATTTTTAAATAAAAGTGTAATAGGGACTCCATCCTCCATTTATGTAACCACTCAGAAAGCGTTCAAGCCTTATCATTTTTACAAAAAATATGAAAAAATGTTTACTATTTTTTTCTATTGCAAAAAAAACTGTTACTACATTGACAAGTTGGGCGGCAATAGGCAAAAACGTGTGATATGAATCACCTTTGAATGACGACATAAAATCATTTTGGGTTACAAAAATTCCAGTTGATAATTTTTGGGCAACACTTTTATTTCATAACCTCGAGATAGAAAACTTGATTACTTTTGGCGGCAAAACTGGTGGCGGTTGTAAAAATGGTTTTTTTCAAACCATCTCTGATTTTTGCTTCTACTTGACGTATGGTTGTCAAATTGGAGAAAAGTCCAAGCCACTCCAGCTTTTATTTTTGTGTGGGTAAAAAGAGAACATCTAAAATTTCTCATCTGCTAAATATTTTTGCAATGATAAAAGTACGGCAATAAAAATTTCGATTGCGCCCAAAACAAAAAAATCTGGTTTCCTGGCTTTGGTGTAACATTAATTTTAAATCGTGCAATGAAAAACAATGTTTTTCTTTCTTACATAACTTTCTATTTCCTTTGGTTTCATAAACATTGAGAAGTAAGATGTGGATGATTGATGCCCCTGTCACAAAGAAGTTTTTTATCGCGTAAATTTTTTGATGTTTAATTTTTTGGCCACTTAATTACTTTTTTTCTTTAATACTCACAAGGTTAAAGTATTTTTCTTCGGCCTCGGACAGAGAAAGTTGCTCACTTTTCATAGCCTCGAAAACGTAAAAAAATTTCATTTTACGACAAAAAAGAAAATAGAAAAACGCATTTAAAGGTAAAACCTTCACGACATTATAAAAACGTTATTATCAATTTTTCTGATATTGCTCGCTGATTTCTTTTCTACAATTTTCTGCTTTTAAATCTTCTTTATTCCATTTTTAACGATATATTTTAAATCAAAAATGGTTCGAATTTACTGTTTAACAAGTTTTGATCAAATTAAAGCTGAAAATCCCCAAAATGCCGAAAATACGTTTGATTTTTCTACGAGTCAATGGGAAAATAATGAAATTTTAACACCTGAAAAAATAAAAAAGAATTTACATACTCTTATGAATTATCAGTTAACGGAGATTTCGATTGGATACGATTTCACAAATGATACAAATAAAAGAGTGTATTTGATGTATATTTTTCGAAAAGATTCGGATTTATTAGTAATAAAAATGGTGGTAAGTCACTGATACAGTGCCTGAAAAAAAGTTTACCACTTTTATTCAACAAATTTCTAACATTTTTATTATTCCTTCCAAACATTTGTATATTATTCAAAATTACTTCTTAAATATGGTATATCATATTTGCACGTGTATATTACCTTAAAAGTGGTAAGCTTTTTAAGGACATTATATTTTTATCCATACTGTATTAAGATCATTATTTCAGCCAAATGCTGTTAAATTCTGTTCGATATCTAGCACTGAATTTGATTTGATTATTGCGACGTCAATGTTATTTTGCAATGAAATGGATTACGATATTCGAATCCGTGTTAGATGTGTAAGTTGAGACCCATGAAAAAGTTTGAAAATTAACAGATTTCAATATTTTGTAGATTAAGAATACCAAAACAAGAGGTGTAATTTCTGCAGAGGAACAACAATATTATGAAGATTATGCAAGCAATATTAATGCTTTTTGTAATGGTGACAAAAGTTCGTAAAAATTAGAAACTTATTTTTTTGAATAAAAAATCCATTACAGTTCTTCGGGAAGCTGCTATTGAAGCGTTTCCTTTTAAATTGCCGAAATCAACGAGAAATAACGTTTTGCGGCAAAAATTAAGTGATATTTCAACACTTGTCAAATTACTGTGTGACCCAAAAACAGGATGTGCCACAAATGTACAAGCAGATCAAAGATACAACCAAAAAATTAAGTGTCTGTTAAAAAATGGTGAGAATAACCATAAATTTACATTTTATTTTAACAGTGCTTATCACATTTTAGAGCAACAGAAAAATGCGAAATTTTCAAAAACACGCTGTAATAAAGCAAATGCTGATATGACTGTAATCTTAGAAGTATCAAATCAAGATCATAGAGAAAAGAAAGAAGAAAACCCCTCCATTACAGTAATGAAACAAAACTTGAAAATTGGATTAAATAACACTTTTGAAAAATGCCAAAAAACAAATGTTGAAAATATACTTGAAAAAGCAGAAAAGAACGTTCAAGGGTGCTTGGAATTAAGAATTAATGAAGAACCAAATCCAAATTATGACACCTCAGCAATACAATTATTAGAATCAGAAGAACTCACTAATCATTCTCTTGAAATATCATTAAATAAATTTACAAAAGAGCTACCACAACACTTTTACCAGTTTTATGATTTTGATGGCAATGCCAATTTTGTACCACACAATTTTTCTCAAATCCCCTCGTCTGCAAGTTTTGCATTTAACACTGAACAATATCAAATGTACTTTAATACACAGTATTACCAACCATCTCAATGCAGCTGTAATCAAATGGGTATTTTAATTTTTTTCTTTTTTTAAGAATAAAAACTATTTCTAAACTTTTAGAAGTCTGTCAACCAAATATTTACGACCATTTTACGAGTTATTCGGGATATTCCCAACATTGCATAAATTCCGTCTTTACGCAAAATTTTCCTTTTACAAATCCCATGGTATACAACCGTGAACATCTGGAACAAATGGATTATTCCTTGGTAACAAATGAAACAAATAACAATGATGGATCCTCGTCCCTTCATATTGATGAGCTACCTATTGCATTTGATAAGCTTGACACTTTTATACCAGAAAGTGAAAATCAAAAAACTGATGACTCCAACAACGTGCCATCATCGACAGCCCTGAACTTAAAAATCACCAGAGGTCGTCCAAAACTTTATCGTGATGAGAGGGATCGAAAAGAAGCGCGAAAAAAGACATTAGCAAAATCATATCAAAAAAGAAATCTTGAAAGAAATCTTCAAAAAGTTAAAATAAAACAAGAGATTGAAAGAATTGAAGAAGAAAGTAATGCTCTAAAACTGAAACTTGAAACACTCCGGAATACTGTAGAAAATGTTTTCAACGCTAACAAAATTTTTATGTCCAACGAAGAACAACGTTTTAAGAGTTTTGAATTTGTTAAAAGAATTATTTAATTTTGCTTGTTTTTTAATAAAAAGAAATTTATAGTGTTTACATTTTTTTATTGTTTAAAAATTATTGTAGAAAAATGTGTTATTTTTTAGGCATATTGTATTCTAAATGATTTAAACTATAATTAAATGAAACTGAAATTATTATCGCGATATTTTTTGCGAAAAACAAGACCATCTAAGAACACATTAAACCCATGATTGCTGTTCATTTTTCCTTTCAACAAAAAAAGAAATTATAGATTATTTTGGTTATTGTTTCAATGAAATCAGAGCCATAAAAAAGGAGGTCATTAATTAATAAATACTTTAGTAATGACTTTTTCATTTTTGACCTTGAAGTTGTGAAATATATCTATGCTGTCTTTGAAACAACCCAAGAAAACTGAAAAAAAATTTTGTATTCTATGTTGTCAATTTGAAACCCAGTTCACCCGCCTACCGCAATAAAATAAGATTTTTCTTGAGCAACTCTTGAACGCCTATAGTAAACTTTTACTTTGTCAATTCTAATCATTTTTTCGATAAAAAATCAGAGACCAAATATTTATTGGACAATAGCCTCTATTATTTAGCAGTGTTGACGTAAAAATTACAATACAAAAATTCGATCCAATCATAGGGGAGGCATTAATGAAGAGTGAGAACAAATTTTTAAATGCGACCTATCAGGACAAGCCCACCAAAAAAAACTATAAAAAAAGCAAAGCACAGATCCGTTTTGTCAGAAATACAATGGCCGGGAGAAATGTTGAAGATGGAGGAGAAAAAGTAAAACGATTAAATTTTGAAAAATTGATAATTAATAATATTATTTTTAGCAAATAACAACATCAACATCAATATCAACAACAACATTTACACCTGCTAATATTTCATACCGTCAACCTCAAGAGCAGCAACCACAAAAACTGCGTTACGTGTCACGTAATTTCGGTCCTGATTTAACTACCAAAATTAATGAAGTGCATTCAGACCAAGCAAACATCCCTGTTCAGCCTCAACTCGTAAATGTTGATCCGGCACTTCATTCTTCTTATTATATTCCACAAAGCGAATATGAATTTCATCTACATCAACGTCAATATCAGCATCAACAACAACAACTACAACAACAACAAATTTCACAACATTATCCATCAAGTGATTTAACTCGTGCTACAATTAACAGATGTGACGTAAGTTATGGTAAAAACAAATTACAATTAATTTCTAGTATTATATTTCAGGATACAAATAATCTATTTTACTCATCACAAGGCCCACAAACTACTGTTCGATCCAATATTTATTTACAAGATTCTTCCCAGATTCACCAACATGAACAACAACATAAACAACAATATCCACAGCAGCAACACCAACAACTTCTTCAGCAACAACAACAGCAACATCAACAGCTTCTTCAACAACAACCACAACAACCACATCAACAACATCAACATTATCACCAACAAAAACAACAACTTCATCAACAACATAATCAACAATATCAACAACAAAATCAACAGCATCTTCAACAACGACGTCAACACCGACGTCATCAACCACATCAGCAGTATCAACAAAATTTCTTTCGTTGTGATTCGATTGATTGGGAAACAACTACAGTGGATTGCAACCTTACTCCGCACCAAAATCCAAACGAGCAAGTCCAAATAACTTCTTCTTCTTCCGCTATCATTAAACGAACTCCAAGTCAAGAACGTGCCAGAATCCGAAACAACAAAGCCGTTGAAAGAAGTCGTGCTAAAATTAAAGCAAAAGAGCAAAAACTGTTTGAAGAGGGGATTGCTTATTCTTCAGATATTTTAAAACTTGTAAATGAAATATCTTTGGTGGTTGAAGATTTAAGAAAGAAAAATAAGCATTTTTGTGCTGGAAGCTGTTGTTCCACAATTACATTACCAAATCAAATGGCATAACTAATACTAAATTTTATTATTTTGTCAACTGTTTTGAAAAAAAATTATTATCATTTGTAAATTATTTTTGTAATTGAGAATTATAAATTTATTTTTTATTCAAATAGTAATATTATCGGCAACACTCAATAGCATTTACCATCTTTAAAAGATTAAAAATTGTGAATAAAACTTGACGAACTTTCTTTAAAGCAAAAACGCGTTTTTTGAGATTTTGGATTCTTTTCTTTTCTTCCAGAACTTTTGTTTTTGCTTTCGATTTTTGATGAAAACTTTTTGCAGTTTTTTGAGTTTTGCGGTCAAAAGATTTGCTTATTTTTCTCGCCACAGTTTCAGCATTTTTACAAGCTTCTGCATTATTTTTATGCAGCAAACACGTATCATCCATCATGATTTCTAAAAATATAAAAATTATTAGCTGTGTTAAAAATGTTAAAATAAAATAATTTAAAAAACTTACCAAATTGAATTTATTTCAAAATTTTGGCATGTTTTTTGCGATTTCTTTAGCTTTTTATACAATTTTTTTGAGGCCAAAAGCATTGCAAGATGATAAAATATTTTTTTCATTCCATCATTTTGTCTTAAAAACAGCATTTTATATCACATAATGAGTATTAAACTTTGCGACCAATTCATCATTACACGATAAAAAAAGGGGAAGAAATATGTTTACGTTCTTTTTATGTTTTTTTGGGTGATTTATGTTTTTTGTGCAAAGAAAAGAAAAGAAGAATAATAAGAAGTATAAACTATAATTCAATTTTAAGAAGATTCCAGCAGTTTCGACGGAAACTTTAAAAATAGCACCGAAAGCAACAATTTTATATAAACTCGTGATAACTTGATACATCTTTTTTGCACGTTGTGTTATCTCTAATGTTACAAATTTTGCACATTAAACAAAATTATTACAAAAACATTTAAACAGTGTTGCGCTATTTTAATTTGGTCAATTTCAATTTGGGAATCGACTTCGGAGTTAAAACTGTAACAGCACTGCATTAAAATTGAGTAAAATTACTGTAGCTCTTCAAGTATGATTATCGTTGAATGTGGACTGTGCAACTGTTTTTCAATAACGACATTCAGTGCATTAAAAATTTGCAAAAGAAAATGAGAGCAGATCAAGTCGTGGAAAAAAACGCCAAAAAAGTATCTTTCCCTAAAACAACTTTTTATCTTTTTAAAGAAAAATACTATCAAAAGATGACAACAACATAGACATGATGTTTTAAAAATAATCTTCTTATTTTTAAGAAAAGATTAATTCGAAAAATTATTGAAAAAGGTGACAAAAAGCAATTTTTTTTTGCAATGATAAATTTTTAGAAAAATGTTAAAAGTTTTTTACATTTTTATTATTTTCTTACCCAATGTTTCTGGAATAAAATATGATTGTTCATTAAATAAAACAATGAATCTAAAATTAAATGAAATTGTTTTTTTCGAAACAATGAACTTTCCATCTGATATTGATAATCCTGATTATAGCTGTAGGTTAAATTTTTCTATGATTGAACAAAAAAATGTGAGATCTTTCGTATGCTTAAAAATAATAAAAAATTTTATTTTAGGGTGAAGCTTTTGTATTTGCTTTTACAACTGCTCGTTCTAACCCAAATATCAAGACATTTGCAGTTTTACATTTCATCATCCACACAATTAACGGTTTCAAATTCTACCCAAATAATTTTAGTGTATGTATGTAAAATGAAACAAAAATTTGCATAAATCTGATATTTTAGAAAAGAGATGGCTTCCATCTATCAGCCATATTACAACAGAGACAATTATATTCAAATTTCATTGTCGTTTGATAATTCTTCAACAACAGTACCGTTTATCCCCGAAATGGAATTTCAAGCTTACGTTTCAGTTGTCGAAAAACAGTTCCATAAAAATTCAGCTAATTGTAAAACAGAAAATTCCGGTGATAACAATATTTTTTGGTATTTAGAAGGCGGGTATCAAAATAATGTACAGTGTTTTCTTGATCTTGTCATTTTACCAAATCATGGGGTTATTGTTCAACTTCGTAGTTACTTTATGGAAAAGGGTGTTGATTTTATACAATATTCTAGTGATGGAGAAAATTATACAATTATTGATGATCAAAAATGGGGAAACGGACTTGTAATACAAGTTGAAAAAGATGAACCAAGTAAATATATTTGGGTCCAATTTATTAGTGATGGAAGTGTACAAGGAGATGGATTTGCAATATCCTTCGGCGATCACAGTAATAATACTTTTACATTATATTTTAATTTTTAACAAATTTATAGTTTGTGAATGTGCACTGAGTATTATTCCTTGTAATGTTGTAGGATGGGGTATTATGACTGAAGGCGGATTCTATTGCAGCAATATTAAATGCAATTTTACTGTATATTTTCTTAGTTTTTGAGAGATTTTCCAAGAAAAATATATTTAGTTCGAAGCATGCCCTGGATTCAGCATACAAATAACTGTTGACTCATATGAAAAAGATGTATTTAAGATTTTATCAAATAATGAAACAGTCCTGGAAATTAATGAATATAATTCAAAAGAAGGGTTATTCACTGTTTTCCTTAATCCTGCAAATGTCAATGTTCTAGAAGCAATTACTGCTTCATCTTCAAAAATTAGAGATTTTACAATTGATTTTGTTATTCCAGAATTTAATAGTAATGGTTCTTTTTTTTGAGATGCTTATTGATATATAATTTTTAGATACGGTAAATGAGACAATAACTTTATCGAGCAGTGAACCATTTCGAGTTATTGATAATAGTAAAAATAACTTTCTAGAAATTACCCGTCAAATGGTATATTATTTACATAAGTTTTTATAAGGAAAAGCGTTTTGTAGAAAGCAGAAAATTTGAATTTTATTTTATATAGTGTTGACCATAAGGTCCAATTATACAACAATAAAAGTCTTGCGATAATTTATTCAAATAAAAACTGGTAATTTGTTTTACCCCTTGTCTGAACTTAAATGAACTGAAAAATTCTGTTTTTTCAGTTTTTCTGATGCAAATCCCTACAAATGTGTTATTCCATATAGAAATTTTGTTGTTTCTTTTAAATCTGAATATTATTCATTTCTTGCCATGCGATTATCACGTAAAGATTATACAATGTATTAATATAATATAATGTAATGAACATTTTAGAACATAGCAAGGGATGTGTTTTAGAAGAAAATATTTATGTCGCGAAAATTACTGATGAAAATCTGCCGGTTGTTGGAATTTCAAACTCTGAAGACAAATGTCTTTTAAAGATAATAATTACAGAAGATTCATATTTTTATATTTCACATTTATGGACAACTTCAGCAAAAGAAAATGTGAAAATTTATATTGGAATGGATACTTCACAGCTATTTTTCGAATTCAAGTAAGATTTTTGTCCATTTTTCAATTTACATTCGTCGATTTTTGCTTTTTTAGTACAAGAACAATGACAAAATGGGATCTGATTGTCTTATTTTCAAGCTTTTATTTAATTCAAATCCCTCTAAATTCAACATATGACATTGAAAAAATACGATAGAGAACCGTTATTCGTCACTCAAAATCCGTTTCAATCGATTATTGCAACCCCAGATTTTAATAATTTTCAAAAACATCGTGTTTATCCTGATGTTATTGGAAAATTTCTTTCATTTAACACTGGAGATGCTCCAGTCAAATTTACCATACTTCATTACAAAATGTTTTGTATGAACAAATTCTATTTTAAAGTTAATAATGAATCTATAATGTAAGTTAAGGTCTATTTTTTATATCAATAACCATTTTTCTAGGAAAATTGAGGATGCAGGATTTTCATTCACGGTTAAAAATCAAGTCGTTGATTTCTTTTACGATCAATATTCAGGTGAATACACATTTGATGGAAATGAAGGTGTACTTTTATATGTTGCGTCGTTGTAAAAATAATAATTTTTTAACAAATCATAATGCTGACAAAAAAATATTGGCCTGATAAAAATCGAAAAAGAGTGAAAATTATTTATCTGTTAGAAAATTTCTTTAGACTGGATTGATTGTTTGAAACCATAAAATCCATTTTTATATTTATTGTGAAGTGGTACTGAATCGAGTTAACTGTTCCATTTTTAACCACATTAACCACAAAACTTCTAACCTTTCTTTTTATAAATTATAAATAAAATATTCAAAGTTTTACTTTATAAAGCCTGATAAATGGGACTACTGGGATGTTACACCCTAAGTTTGGCCTGGATTTCTGGTGGCACTTAACGAAGGTACAAATTGAAGTTTTTATCAAATTACTCTCGCAAAAAATATTTATTTTTTTTCTTCCAAAAAATCCATGACAAATTATAAAGGCGATATATATTCGGAAATCTAAATGTTTTTGACTTTTTTCTAAAATGAAACAAAATTTGTTTATCGCATTTTCACATTGTTAGATTTTAATATTTCGGAAAAAATAATCTTTGAAATGGCCAGACAAACAACATTCGTCGAGTTTTGGAATGGCGCTGAAAAAAAACTTAAACTCGACGAATGTTAGAAAAAAGAAAAAGAAAATAAATGTTTTTTTATATTTCTGTTTTTGAATATTTTAGTTAGCATTTCAACTTTTCTATTTTTAAAAACTTTGAAAAAAATTAGTGTATTAATAAGGCTTCAAATTTAACTGCATTTTTTGAAAATTTTCAAAACATATTTTTAAATATTAAAAAAAAAAATTTGTTTGAAATTCTGCAAACAAAAAAGGAAATAAAAAAATTATAATTATTTTTTGTCAATATCAGCGTTGATTAGTAATATTTTATTGATTGTTAAACATCAAAAATAAAGACCTTTATTAATTATTGTTTGTAATGCAATACGATTGTTTAAAGTGTTGCATTAAAGCCATTTTATGTTGTATGTTTAAACTCATTTGCAATAACAAAAACTTAAATCAAAATAAAAAATTCAAAAGATTTGAATAAAAAAGTCTATTATAATTGATTTTTAAAAAAATATAAGGTTAATGCCAACTGAAAAAAATCTGATTTATTCATTCTTTTCCCTTTTGAAATCCCCTGACCAGGTTCTAATGCATTGATGGTGAAAGAAAAAATTGTATAAAAAGCAAAGCTTTTTTAGTATTTTTATTCCCTTTATTTTTTAGGCATTTAAAGAAACAGATCTCGTTTTTTTTATTTTTTAGTGAAAAAAATATTTTTTGACAATTCAAAAACAGAAAATACTTGAAAAGAATGTTTTGGAAAATTTTATTGTTACTTGCTTTAATTTTGAATGCCGTTCATTTTACATCAATTGTTTTTTTTCCAATAATATCACTGCATAATTTTATTAACGGTGTCAAATTCATGAACATCCGATTTAAAAAAAATCAAGAATAATTATTGACCAATAAAAAGTTAAGATTAATTCAATTCAAACTTTCTTTTAAACTGAAAGTACCTGCTGAGTAAAAAAAATGTTATTTTGTGATTCATTGATTTCCTTGAGAATAGAATATTAATAAATGCAGATAAAAAACTTATACAGTTTATAATTTTTAACGATAAACCTATGCTGATTGCAGAATGTCAATTGATAATGGAGAAAGTTAACTTCAAAAGGATTAAATTTTACATTTACGAGATATTTAATTCAAAAAAATCATTAAAAAATTTATTTAAATAAACATTATCATCTTGCCAATATTAGTCAGCTTTTGATCATCATCTGTTTTCAGAATGTTGAAAAGAAAAAAACAAGATTTTTATTATTAATGATAAAATATGACATGTTTTATTACACTTTAAGCTTGTATTGAAATAATTTTAAGCGTTAAACTAATTTGTAATACAAAAGCTTATGTTTTAATAAAATATTCAAATTATTGCGCTAAATAAAACGGCCCATAATCAAAAAAAATTTCAGGCTCGTTTCAAATCTAGAAATCAGACTTTCTGTTTTTTTTAATTTTGAAATGCCGCAATCGTTGTGTCTGCCGCTTCAAAGTTAAATGAAAAAAATTTTTTACAACAAAAAAGTCAAATTTTTTTGCTGTTTTTCTCTGTCTGCATTTTTAGAGACACCAAGAAAAAAAATGTTGATCTTTTTATTTTTTCAGAAAAAGTATTCGTGTTTTAAAAAAAGGATTACTCAAAAAGAGCTGTTTTTAATATTTAATTGTTACTAATTGTTAAAAAAATTAATTTTTACGTATTTTTTTAGTTTCAAACCTTATATCGATAATACTTAACTGGAAATCTAAAATTTTCATCAATAAAATAACGATTGCCTTTCAACCATTTCGGGTCAAAAAAATTGTAACACTTTTAATAACAAAATTTATAAAAAATTTATTTAGTGAAAATATTATTCTTGAAAATCAGATCTCATTTGCATCAGTTTTGATAAATAAAAAATTGCTCTCGAATTTCTAATTCTACAATCAGTTTTACAAAAATTCAAAAAATGGATGCAAAACAAAACTTTTTTGATCTTCACATGGAACGATTTCGACTTTTCGAAGCCCAAGATCTTGAAAATGGTGATTTTGATGTTGTTTTTGATTTCAATGGACAAGTAAGTTTTGATTTTTTTTATAAAGTTTGCTTAAAATAATTTTTAAACTTTTATAGAAATTATATGCAAATAAATTGATATTAACTACCGTTTCAACAACCTTCAAATCAATGCTTTCTGATCGATGGAGAAAAACTGATGAACCAATTTCTGTAACTGATTACAACTTTGATGATTTTAAAGAATTTCTAACATTCATTTATTCTGGTGAATGCTCACTTACAAATGATAATATTTTTTCTATGGTTGATATGGCAGAATTTTATGGTATTCGAGTCCTCAAATATGAATGTGGTAAATTTGTGGCAAATATGGAATTGAATCTTGATAATATCTATGAAATGTTGGATTTGGCAATCAGATATTCTTTTACTTTATTCAAATACCGTATCAAGGATTTTATTTCAAAGAATTTTTCAAATGTGATTAAAAATGAACAATTTCAAAATCTTCAAATGTCTGCTTTGAAATTCATTATCGAACAGAATAGTATTGTTTATGAACAGGAAGAATTGTTTGAAGCAGTAAGCTATTTGCCACTTGATTAAAAAAAATATAATCAAAAATTTAGGTATATAAATGGGCAGAAAATCAAGCATTAAAAAAACAAAAAGTTGAACCAAATCTCAATTTTAATGAAACAATTAAAGCTGAATTAACAGAAATTTTGCCTTTTATCAAATTTGAAACAATGAATGCTGGATTCCTTTTAAACTTTGTTGGTGAGTACTTTTTGTCCATTATGCAAATTTAAATGTTAAATTTAAGGTAAAAAATCTTTTCTTTTTTCTGATGATGAATTAAAAAATATTTTATCAATGGCTCGGAAAGTTGTATACGGTATGCATTTTTTTAATTTTGTTTATACTTTTTTTTAATATCGCCATTTTAGTAAAAGTTGTTAATAAAAATGGAAGGATAATGAAAGGTCAACTCAAATGTGACAATATTGAACAAGTTGTTGATGTTATTGAATCAAAGAAAGACCCTACAACTTATTATGAATTAGGACATTATTATTTTTGGAATACAAGAGCCAAAAAACCAGCTTCTTCAAGTAGATTAATCAAAACCGAAAAATGGGAATGGTATCTCATCTATGATAAATGGGGAGATCTTGCTATTAAACGTCGAAATCAGCTCATTGATGAAGCAGATTTTTTGCTTGCTGAAATGGAAATAGAAAATGGATTTGTTCTTGATAAATATTGCAAAATTGAAATTTGTCGTTTTGAATGATTTTTTTGTTTTTGTATAAATTATTTTCTTTCAAATTTTTTAAATATTTGGTTAAAAATTTGTAGCCATTGTGATAAAAGTCTTGGTTTTAATGTTACTAACTGTAATTATCTGCTTTGTAAGTTTTCTGAGATTACGATACCTCTTACCATAAAAAACCTTTATCTTTACAAATTAAAAAACCTGTACTTCCACTTTTCAGTATTTTTCAGTAATTAAAGAAAAATTTATACAAAAAAATAATAATAAATGAAAAATTATTTAATTAAAAGAATGTTGTGTATCTTGAATTTGAAGAGTTCGATTACAGTAAAATTCAGTTTCAACGGTAACTATTGTTTGAATGAGAAAAGTCATAAAAATACAGGAACAATTATGTTTTATTCCAAATATTTTTTTCCCAATTCAAATCACAAACTTATCAAATCATGATTTGTGTTACTGTCTTTTTTTAAAATTTCTTTAAAAATGTTTGAAGGTACAAATTTCGGTTTTTAATGCAGCTTTAATTACATATGTAACTAATTTTTTATATTATTAAGCCTGCTTGCAATAATTAAATGCTTAAAGATTATGTTTGAAAACCGTACTGAAATTGATGCCTCGAAAATTGCTGACCTTCCTCAAAATATTCTTATGGATGCCTTCCGCTTTAAATTTTAAAACTGTTACTTATTATTTTTTACTTTTCTTCCTTTTTTGAACAATTGTGTGTTTTGTGTGAATAAAAGCGTTTTTACATTTCAATTTTTTAAAACTATAATAATCTAGCCTTTTGTAAGAAAATAGTCAAATTATAATTTCGCAATATTAGTGTTTTTAGTTTCAGTATACCTTGTTTTTTGTTATTTTTGCAAAGTGCAAAAACCGCAAAAAAACATTAAATTAAAAATGCTTTTGTCTTTCATTAAAATATTACAAACTTAATTTTTTATTTTAATTAAATTTTAAAAAACCATATGAATATCGTTCATAACTTTAAACACCGAAATTTGATAGTAAAATTGGAATATTTATTTATTATTGCTTTCATTACTGTTAAATAATCAGAAACTCTCTATCAGAAATTTTATTTCATTGGTCTGAATTTTAATTACAACAATTTATGCTTGCCTTATTCTGTATTAAAATATTCAAAAAAATCTGATTTTGTGGCAACTGCTTTTCCTTTAATAAAAATTTCTTCCCTTTAGAACACAGCTAAAAAAACCACGTTTTTTGCTATTCAATGCATTGACACATCCAAGCATCGATTTTTGAACATTGATTTTGGCCATCATCTGCTGGTTATGTCCGATGCTCAACACAAAAATCTTTCTTTTTTTTGTTGCTCGCTGAAGGACGTTAGTTGCTGACGACTGACAAAGTAGGGAAAGACAACGACTGGAATTGTAAATGCAAAAACTTTTATTTGCAACACAATGTTTGTCTCTTTTTGGTTGGTTTAAAAATCATATTCATCTTTTTTTGGTTTTTGTATATTTTTTAACTTTATTGTGGTTAATTATAATTTCTTTAAAATATAATAAAGTAAATGTTAATAGAAATTAATTTGAATATTGTTACTCAAAAGAAAGAAATTAAAATGTTTAAACTATTGTCAAATTCACAACAGAACAGTATAAATTATTTATTAAAAAAATATATAGTTACAATAAAATTTTGCATATTTGTTGGAAATGCACTATTAAAGACTCTATTTAATTTATTAAAATTTATTGATGTGACATTTGTCTTCTTCTCACAAATGTATGCGTTAAAACATGCAACAAGCCATTTCAACGAAAAAGATAAACAAATAATGATATCAATTTTTTAGGGTTTTTTGTATTTGGATATCTTATTTATCGTAATTTCACTTTAAACCCCCAAAAAGATGTTGTTAAATTTTGCTGGTAACATTGTTGTCAATTCATTAATAATTAATTGTAAAAAATATAGTAATTTTATATTGTAAATAAAGAAAATAACATCGTTCGTAACTTTATATAACCTAATTTCAATGTTGTAGTAAAATAAGAATGTTTTTTCATTGTTATTGTGATGTATACTTAGAACGGGAAACACTATCAAAAGCTTTCAAAAATTGTTTTTTAGACCTTGATTGTGTTATTCTTGATCTAATTATGCTTTAAAGCATTCAAAAAAATAACAAATTTTGCAGACTCTTCTATGGTGTATTTAAAAATTTTGTGTAAGTAGAACTTCTTTTGCAAGATTAAATCAAAACAAAAAACATACTTTTTTGCATTTGCAATCCAAAGCATCGATTTTTGAACATTTTTTGGCCGCCGAAATGTGGTTTTTATCGAAACGATTTTTTTTTCCTTTTTTAAAAGCAATTTTTGTTGCTGTTTTTCTGCGCCAGTCGGCGACGACCGACAAGGTTTGGTAAACCAATGCTGTTAAATGCTAAAAACATTTCATTATGATACATTTCACCAGGCTTGCAAATATGGAATCAAAAAGCCAAATTTTAAAACCAAAGTTAATCCACCATATTATATCCCCATTTTTTAAAAATGTTCATCTAATTAAATTTTCAAAAAACACATGTTTCGTAACGAATTTTTGGTGATGATTTCGTTATTTTTAAAAGTCGTTTGAATTAAGTTTAACACAAAAACAAATATTAAAACGTACGTTTATTTGTCTAGCTTTTTCTTCTTCCAATAATTATTATTTTAAAAATTTTTTGCAGACTGTAAATTAAAGAACGTAAGTGTTCTTTGTAACTTTTAATAACCTAATTTCAATGTGAAAGTAAGAGAATAAACATTTTTTATTATTGATCCGTTCACTTTTGCATTATGGGAAACACAGAAACAGGAAATCTACCAAAAATTGTTTTTTTGATCTTGACTTAAATTTTGTTGTTTTAGAAGCGAGTGGTTATGTATTAAAATATTCAGAAAAAATCAAATCTAGTTTCCAATTTTTGGGGGCTTTAAAACCTTTATGATCGGGTTTATGACTTTTGAAGAAAAATTTTTTTCGTCATCTGGCGTTGTCAATGTACAGCCAAGAAAAACATTTTTATTACAAAATTGTTCATTTCTTGAACGAATTAAGCCTATGACGGCCGTCAAAATGTCTGATATAATAAATATTGTATGCTTGGAATTGTAGACGGAATATATATTTTAAATTTCTGGAAATGTTCTAAGTGTAAAGAGTATTTTAAAAATTATTTAAACTCATTTCTTTAGTAAAATTAACAATGCTTTTGTTTACTTCTTTAAAAATGGGGAGGATGTCGATATCTGGTTGTATTTTTCAAAATAAATAAACTCGACTTTTTCTAAAAACTCCAAAATCAAAAGAACAAGTGACCTACAAAATAGCATTAAAATAAAATATTCTAAATAATTTGGTTGTATAAAACAAATATGAAATGTTAAAGTGATTTATGTCTTTTAGGGCAAAAAGTTTTATGTTTGTATCTTCAAATTTTATTTTTAATTCATTTTTCTTTCGGAACAAAAATGTGTCACATTTCTTTTCAGTTTTGAGCATTTAAAAAAACAGAAAATTTTGAATATTTTATTGTGTTGGGTTAGGTCTGTATTTCATCAAATGAAAAAATGTAAAAGAATAATGTTAATGCAGAAGAACATTGTTTCTTTATAATTTAGGTCATATGAATTTAAACTTAAATAACCAGTAGTAAATAATTCAATGGCAAAAACATCGTACGCAATGCTACCCATTTAGAAAACATTCATTTTGTGAAAAAACACGACTGCAATTAGTTATTTTTTATGGAAATACTAAATTATGTCAAAGTTGGCGCTTGAAATTTTTTATTTTATTTATCACTTATTACAGTAAAATAAAGACAACGATTACATCAACAAAAATAAAAGAAAAGAGTATATGTTAAAGAAAGAAGGTGTTAATGGGAAATAAATTTAATTATAATATTTTAAACATTAGTTTTTGCATTTTTTATCATGTTTTTCTTGAAACAAACTGCATTCCACAAAAACACAAACAATTTTTTCTTTCTTTGTCAATATTTACTTTGCATTATTTTTTTTAACAATCAAAATCCAAAACTAATCCAACCAAAGGAAATGTTTGTTCCCTTTAAAACAAAAGATAGAAAACATTTCCAAAATATAGTTTCAGTGTTGTTAAAATGAAATGTTGGTTGAATCTCAAAAACCTAAAAAGCTGCGGCTTGTTGGAATTTTTGATAATTACGCGTTTGCCATCGGAAGTTCGTTCAAAGAGGAATAAGTTGTTTATCGAAAATGTATTTTTGATGCGGGTGAATGGGAAATATTTTATAACACCAAATTTCGAAAACTGTCAAGGAAATGTCTGTGTTTATGGGATCACACTGCCACAAGTGATAATTCGCCGATCGCAGCTGGAATAATTAATAAAAAATTATGGCTAATACTGTTCGGTTATGTAAGTAGTAGTTTTTTTGTTTTAATTAGATTTACGATTTTTACTGAAAAAACTTTGTCATAATAAATTGATTATTAAATTAAAGTATTTTTAGAAAGCAGATTTGTATTATGAATCTGGCTGTTTTAATATAAGCCAGTGGCAAATTTATTCCATCAACCTGGAAATTGCAAAATTAGAGTCATATGAAATATTAAATTTGCATGATTTTATGGAACCACACAATAATATGTTTTGTATCAAATGTTTCAATCATCAAATAACATCCTTTAATTATCATAACAATAATAATAATGCTACAACAACAAAGTTTATGGTTGCCCCAAATCGAATACGGATGTTTATTATGGGAAATGTACCATTTAATTGGAGCAATTTTTACTTTAAAATCAATGAATGTTCAAAATCGTGCAAATTTGGAGATTTTGATGAAGTTTTTATTGAAACAAAATCTATTCTGTGCATGCATCTCAGGGATTATGACAGAAGTGTAAAAATGCCTTAAATTCGAAGCGGAGGCAGAAGTTATGCAAATTTTACAATCATTGATGAATTTGAGCCTCTATCAAGTTCATATCAATTATTTTTTCGGGATCAAAATCGTCAAATTTGTTGTTTATCGAAAAAATTAATTAATTCCAATGAAAGTTATTCATTTGTTTTAATTAAATTCAAATTTGACTATCAACAAAAAAAACTGTGAGGAAATATCTCCATTTATTTTATTTTAAATATTTACAGTAATCCATTTAAGATTCGAAGATGTTAAGACTTTTTATTCCACTTCAGATATTTCGTATCCTTCAGAATCATCTATTTTTATCGATAAAAATATTGTTATTTTTCAAACAGAAACAAAGCTAATTACTGATATCAATCGAGTTTTGAGCCTCTCTGAACTTTCTTATTTAACACTTCTCAAAATTTCACCACCAATTAAAGAAAAAAGTTTAATAAGGAATTTAAAAAACTTTTTCAAGAAAAACCAAAGAATAAAATTTGATCAAAATGTTCATGGAATTTGGATGTCACAAAAATGTTTGCACAATTTTTTCGCAGTCCCTTCAAATCTTAAAATATCTCATTTCACAACATAGAAGAGAGAGAAAATGTATTAATAAACAATTGTTTGTTTTACTCAATTTGATAAATAAATGTCATCAAGGTTGTATTTATTATTATGTTTAATTTATTTATAATTCGCAAATACTTACTCAATTTTAGTGCAAAAATGTTTTATTTTTTAAGGGAATTTTCTGAAAATACATATATCAATTGTGTTCATTACTCTCAAATTAGTTGGTTGGGTCAAAATAAAATCTAAAAAAATCGTCGGTGTTTCGAAAGAAGAAAAAACGCAAACAAAAACAGACATATGATTTATATCATTTTCTGCAACGGGTGCCATTTGCAGTCTCTTTTTTTGCAAATTTAGAAGTTTCTTTTTATTTTTTATTTTTGCAACTTCAAAACTATTTTGAAAAAATTTAGATGTTATAACAAATGTTTTATACATTACATATTAAATACAAAAAAGGTAATACTTCCAAAAAGTGCAAAAACTTTTTTAATTCAAAAGATTTTAAACTAGGTAACATTTATTGACGTGAAAAATATTTTAAGAACAACGAAAAATTAACTCAATCATTAATAATTCCTTTATTTCATATTAGTAAATTTTTCTTTTTTGAATTTTGGTCACTTTGATGGTATTTTTTTTTCTTTCGAAATTGACAAAATGTCAGACAGTAAAAAAATTTCCTTTTTTGTTGTTTTTTTATTTTATGTTTTAGCGAACTAAAATAATAGATTTCGTTTTTCGCTTTCGAAAGTCATAATGATAAACGAAAATTCGTTTTTTATAACACTTTTCAGGGATTGTTTTTTAAAAAACGTTGAAAAAAAAGATTGAAAAAACAACAATTTCAGTTGAATAATTGTGAAGGTTCAATCAAATAAAACATTTTAACAACTTTTGGATATTGCTTTACTGTAATTTGCTATCGGTTAAATGTTATTTACTGAATAATTTTTTTGGTGAAACTAAAAATGCCTTTGTTTGCTTCTGTAAAAATTGGAAGAATGTCGAAAAGAAATTTCCAAATATCAAACCTTAAAAATTTTTGTTCAAAATATAAAAAAAAACAAATGACATGTAAAAAGCATAAAAATAAAATATTAAATAAAGATGGCTGTATTAAACAGAAAAAGTCGTCTACGTCTTTTCGGACGAAATATTTTATGTTTATGTCTTTACATATTATTTTTAGCCTATTTTTCTTTTGAAACAGAAAGTGTCGCCTTTTTTCAATTCCAGCAAAAGCAGAAAAGATGAATATTTTATTGTATTAGTTTTTCTTTGTACTTTATGAAAGCAAAATAATTAATAGAAAGAATGTTAATGTGAAACAACAGGGATTTTTTATTATTTTACCTCATTCAAAATCTTCCTTTGCACAGTAATTAATTAATCAAAGGTTAAAATATCGTACGTATCAAGGAAATATTCATTATAACTAAATGCACTTTTAATCTTAAACGGAATTGAAAAATAAAGTGCCATATTTTTATATTAACGAAACATCTCAATTTTTTTTCATTCCTCAAATTTTTTTTGTGAAAAATTATTTTCTTGAGATCTCTCAGAAAAATGAATTGTAAAGCTGATTTTGTTCAAACTTTTCACACTTCTTCTAAAAAAGAAACTCTTGTCAAATTTGCTGAAAACATTGAATTTACTGTTCCAAAAATTTTGAAAGATTATGAATTAACTGCTTTAAAAAATATCAAAGGCGATTTTGAAGTTACGAAAATTGTTCAATGGCGTAAGTGGTTTTTCGTATAACGTAAAAGATTAAAATGCTCATTTTTTAGATTATGGAAGTCCTTATGAATCAAAGGGTATTGATGTAAATAGGAGAAGCTTCTATTTATCCGCCAAATCCACTTATACTTTTTTATTAATTCTATTGCATTTGATTTGAATAAACTCTTTTCGTTTTTGTTTATTTGTCTTGATACTGTAATCTTCTGTTTAATACTTTTATTATTTTTAAACATTTTTTTTTTTATACTGACGTAATTTTTTCAGTTTTAACTTCAATTTTAACTTTACGGATACTTCAAAACTATATATAATGGATCATGATGAATTGTTTAAAATTCTTATTAATACAGATCGTGAGTTTTTTATTTTTATAATTAAAATCTTAAGTTTTAATTTCAGTGAAAGGTTTTAAAAAGTTGGATAAAAAGAAAATTCCAAAAGAACCAGTTCGACTTAAACCAAAAGGTAAAACTTCTAAGAAATCAAAATCAACTGGTACCTCTTCATCGGCAAAGAAGCGAAAAGTTCATCATTCCAACGATGTTCCAGCAAAGCTTGCGAAAGTCACACAACCTTCAAAGGCAAAACCTTCAGCTGCAAGTTCATCAAACAGAAGTATTATCCTTGAAGATGATGATGACACCAGCACTCAACCGATTGATGATACTGTATCAAAAGATACGTTCAGTTTTGATGATGGCAACATGGATTTTGAAAATTTTGATAATTATAATCCAGTTGCACAAACGAAGTCATCTCATCTTGCTGATTCTGCAATGGAGTATCTAACTGAAGATGAATATTTAGCTGCTTGTTCACTACAATATCCGCTCACTGATGAAAGTCGTCCAGAATCTGTTATTCCTTCTCAATCAATTATGCATACTCAAAAACTTTATCGAATTGGTTCAAATGATCGTTATGCTGATGCATATTTTATAACTTCTGATGAAACAAAAATTCCATCACATCGAAATATTCTTGCTGAAGTTTCAACTGTTTGTGCCAAAATCTTTGAAGAAGTTTCAGAAATTCCAGTTAAAATTAATGTTGATGATTTTGATGCTGAAACAATTCAATCTGCTTTAGATTTCTGTTATGATAAGCATGATGCAATCAGGGGAAAAGAAATTGAAGTTTTCAAATTTGCTGTAAAATATGGTTTTCAATCTCTTGTTGTAAGTTTTTTTGGCACAACAACTTTTTTAATGTAATGTTTTACTCTTTTAGGATGCATGTCTTTTTTTCTCTGAAAAAACTGTTGATATATCAAATGTCTTTGAAATCGTTAAAATTGCATATGCAAATAATTTTCCTGAATTGAAGAAGAAGTGTTTAAAGATTTTGTTTGAAAGCCGTATTGAAATTGATGCCACAAAAATTGCTGATCTTCCAAAAAATATTCTTATTGATGCCTTCCGCGTTAAATTTTAAAACTGTTATTTTTTTCTTGTCTTTCTTTGTTGAACAATTTGTGTGAATAAAAACATTTTTTATACTTCATTTTCGTAAAACTTTTTTTAATATTTAAAAATACTGTTTCTTGTGATTTTTCGAGTTCTCGTTGTAAACAACAATTTGCATACTGAAAGTAAAAGAATACATTTTTCGTTCATAAGTTTAGCAAATCCAATTTAAATGTGAAAATAAAAATATCAATATTTTTATTATTGATTTTTTTGACTTCTGATTGGAAAACACTGAAACACAAAATCTACCAAAAATTGTTTTTCTGTTTTCTTGACTTAAATTTTGTTGTTTAAGATGTAATTAATTATATAATAAAATATTCAAAAAATAAAACAACATACATGCCAATAATTGGGGTCTTTAAAACCTTTATGTCCAGGTTATGACTTAATTTGTTTTTTTTGCTTGCGTTGTCCTAAGAACAGCAAAAAAAAATTCTTCTTTCGTGATTTTGTAAAAAAACTTTCTCGTTATAAAATCTTTCATTTCTTGCTGCGTTTTAAACAACACTAACCGACGACGGCTGACAAAGTGTGAACAGCCTTTGCTTGTTACATCTGTTTGTTTATGCTTGTTCTCTTTTTTTGTAAAAACCACCTTTTTTGCCCATCTTTCATTTTAAATATTTAATTTTTTTTATTGTTGTTAATTACAACTTTCTATAAAATAAATCAATATAAATTAAGAAAGACATGAATCTCAATAATCTTGTCCAACTCCGTTATTAAAAAACTAGCGGGTTGGTAAATTTGCTCAAAACCTTGAACAGATACAATAAAATTTCGCCTATTTTCATGCAATTTTGAATAAACTTTTGAAGATTCTTTAAAATTGGTTAATGTTTGCATGATATTTGTGGTCTAAATTGTTAGATAAAAAAAATTTTGATTAAGTTAAATTTACTAAACTAAAAAATTGACTTTCATCGAAATTTTAAAGAATTCGAATGCATTATTTTTGTTTTCTAAATAATTGTATTTTTTAATACTGTATTAACGAAACATTAATTATTCTACAAAATCAGTATTGTTTGATTGGTGACTTTGGATTTTTAATGTTTAAAAAGTAAAACAAATCTTTATGTAAAAAATCATTAAAAAAGAAATCTCACTGAACTAAAAATTTCTTCAGCAACGTGTTTGCGTCGAAACCCAAAAAATTTCTCTGCAGATAAAGTGCCTTCTTTTTCAAATATTCGGTAATAAATGGAGCATTGTTCTGATTTTCTGATTTCTTTCGTCATTATACAAAAACTTTTATCTATTATAAAATCGAATTTGGAAAGTTAATATTATTTAAGCATAAATGTTTTTATGATTTTTTCGTTATTTTGCACTCTGTTATTCTCATTATAACCAATATTTTTCAAAACAACAAAAAATGTAAAATTTGAAAGTTTCTGTTAATATTTTAATTTAAGTAGTAGATTTAATTGGATGACTAAAACTCCTAAATATGAGCTGTGTGTTAAAATGATCATTTATTATGTACTATGTATTAATCACACTTTAAAAAAATATTCATTTAATACAATATTCAAAAACAGATTTTTTCTGAAATAACTTTATTTATGTCTATTGCAACCAATACTCGCAGTCATTCAAAATCATTATGCGTTCTTTATATCAAAAGGACAAAATATCAAAAGGTGAATTTTTTTTGTTTTTTTTGTGGTTTTTTTATTTTACGTTTTAGCGAACTAAAAAATATGTTTCGTGTTTCGCTTTCGAAAATCATCAATATAAACAAAAATTCGTTTTTTATAACCCTTTTTAGGGATTGTTTTTTAAAAAACGGTGAAAAAAAGATTAAAAAAACAAGTATTTAATTTTGAATAAGCATTCATTGGGAAAGTTCAGTCAAACAAATACATTTTAACATCTTTTTGAAATTGATTTAAGGTAATACCGGGACGTTAGTTGCTGACGACTGACAAAGTAGGGAAAGACTGGAATTGTAAATGCAAAAACTTTTATTTGCAACACAACGTTTGTCTCTTTTTGCTTGGTTTAAAAATCAATAATCGTCTTTTTTTGCTTTTTAAATATTTTATAATTTTATTGTGGGTAATTACATTTTCTTTAAAATGTATCAACTTAAGTGTTACAAGAAATAAATTTGAATATTGTTACTTAAAAGAAAGAAATTAAAATGTTTAAACTATTGTCAAATTCACAACAAAACGGTATAAATAATTTTTTTTAAAAATATATAGTTACAATAAAATTTTGCATATTTTTTGGAAATGAACTTTTAAAGACTCTTTTTAATTTATTAAAGTTTATTGATGTGACATTTATTAATCTTCTTTCATAGATAATTCATGATGAAATTTGTCAAGACAACAAAATGCAGTTTGTCATTGATGGTTTTGTCTGCTTGCACTGAATTGTGTCAGTTTTTTAACGAATTATTTCAACGACGTAAATATCAAAATAATTATTTTACATTTTTCAAAGAAATTAGCACCATTTACTAAACAAAAAAACTGACATTTATCATAATTTTGTAAATTGAAAAGCAATTTTTGTTCTTTTTTCAACGAACGATTTTTATTTATTCTCACAATCGTGTCCGGACAGCCTTGATCTTGACTTAAATTTTGTTGTTTTAGATGCGAGTGGTTATGTATGTATTAAAATATTCAGAAAAAATCAAATCTTGTTGCCAATTTTGGTGTCTTTAAAACCTTTATGATTCTGTTTATGACTTTTGAAGAAAAGTTTTTTTCGTCATCTGGCGTTGTCAATGTACAGCCAAAAAAACATTTTTATTACAAGATTGTTCATTTCTTGAACGAATTAAGCCAATGAGGCCGTCAAAATGTCTGATATAATTAATATTGTATGCTTGGAAATGTAGACGAAAAATATATTTTAGATTTCTGGTAATGTTCTAAGTGTTAAGTGTATTTTAAAAATTATTTAAACTCATTTCTTTAGTAAAATTAAAAATGCTTTTGTTTACTTCTTTAAAAATGGGGAGGACGTCGATATCTGGTTGTATTTTTCAAAATAAATGAACTTGACTTTTTCTAAAAACTCCAAAATCAAAAGAACAAGTGACCTACAAAATAGCATTAAAATAAAATATTCTAAATAATTTGGTTGTATAAAACAAATTTGAAATATAAAAGTGATTTATGTCTTTTAGGGCAAAAAGTTTTATGTTTGTATCTTCAAATTTTATTTTTAATTCATTTTTCTTTCGGAACAAAAAAGTGTCGGCTTTCTTTTCATTTTTGAGCATTTAAAAAAACAGAAAATTTTGAATATTTTATTGTGTTGGAGTTGGTCTGTATTTCATCAAATGAAAAATGTAAAAGAATAATGTTAATGCAGAAGAACATTGTTTCTTTATAATTTAGGTCATATGAATCTAAACTAAAAAAAACAGTAGTAAATAATTCAATGGCAAAAATATTTTCATTTTGTGAAAAAACACGACTGCAATTAATTATTTTTTTATGGAAATACTAAATTATGTCTAGAGATGGGCAGGGAACACTTTTTCTTTTTCTTTCTTTGACATTTTTTTAGTTACAGTAACGAAAAAACGATTTTGCGCATATTTTTTTTTGAAGATTAACAATCTGACCTACCAGACGTATTTTTTTACGCTGATTCCGAATATGCCACTTTTGAAAAGTTTTATCCGGGGCAAATACCCAAAATTTGCATTTTTAGATGTTTTTACAGGAAAACATTTTCACTGATTCCAGCTGATTCCATGAATTTAGTACCATTCGATAGAACTTCGAAAAATACATCTTAGGTGAAAAGGAAAATCACGCGAAATCACGCGAAAAAATGTTACAGCGATCGCAGAGCTAGATTTGTATGAAAAATGCTTAAAAAACAAAGGAAAGAAAAAGAAATGAACTTTTTTTTCAACGCGCGTCAAAAAAATGCATTCTCTTTTGTGCAAAAAAGAAAAGGAAAAAGTGTTCCCTTTTCTTTTTTTCAACCAAAAAATTTTGTTTCGCCGCATTTTAAAACCGTAGTTTCGGCATTTTAACAATTTGCAATAATTTTTTTGATTTTATTTTCGGTTTATTCAGGTCTTAAAGTACCTTGACGGAACAATAAAATAATTTTTTTTCAACTTTTATTTTTGATTTGCCCATCTCTAAATAAAAAAATGTAAGAGAAAAAAAGAAGTGTGCATTCAAAAAATGAATGCCCACAAATTGTCATTGTGTAACACATTGACATAAAAAAGTAAAAGAACATTCGTTACGCGTTACGCAATAACGAACTCCTATGAAAAATGAACACATTTTTTTGTTTTGCTTTGAATGGTTTATAGTCAAACATGAGAGAAAAGTGAAAAAATTTTCTGGAAAAATAGAATCAGATTTGTCTATTAATAAGACCGGAAATGATTCATCTCATTATTACTACATAATTTGTGGTAAGTGACTGTACCTTTTACCATAACTCTATTTGTGTTCAACTGTTCAATATTAATCAATAATAATACATTTATAATTTATTTATTCGCTTATTATTTTAACATTTTTTACAGTAATAAATACTTTTTGGTATAATGGTAAAAGGAGCTAGAGAAAAAGTGCAACACTTTAGAAATTAATATTTTGTGTATTCATTTTTCATAAACATTAACTTTTAATTGTTTTCAATTAATTTTGATACAATTGTTACAGTGTTAAAGGAGGCGGACGTTTTGATACTTTTTTATTTCTCTTTCGTTTTTTTTCGTTGAATTTTCCTGACGATCAGGCAACAAAAACAAAAGAAAAAGACCCTGATCGTCATGAAAATTCAACGAAAAAAAACGAAAGAGAAATAAAAAAGTATCAAACCGTTAGCCCCCTTTAAGAAATTTGTGGTAAACTGATAAAGTCCCTTTTACCGTAACTGTTGTTTTTTGTTCCGTGGTAAAAATCATTGAGTTTAAAATGTTAAACCTTATTAAAAAATTTAACAATTTTTTGAGCCTTTTATACAGTAATAAATTATTTGTGGTAAAGTGGTAAATTACTGTAACATCTTAAAAGGTAACTTTTTTTAATACGATTTCTTTTTTTAGGAAGGAAAGTATAAAATTTATTTAAAAATCAATTGATAAATACAAAAAAAGAACAGAAAGCATATAAAAAACGAAATTCGGCGGAAATTCTAAGGAAGTTACTGTAATAAATTATTCAACAGATGAAGAACATGCATGAAAGACACCCTTTAATTTTATGTCCTGACATAATTTATGTCAAAGTTGGCACATGAAAGTTTTGTTTTTTTATTTATCAATTATTACAGTAAAATAAAGACAACGATTACATCAACAAAAATAAAAGAAAAGAGTATATGTTAAAGAAAGAATGTTTTACTGGGATATAAATTTATTTATATTATTTTAAACATTAATTTTTGCATTTTTTATCATGTTTTTCTTTAAACAACGAACATTCCACAAAAACACAAACAATTTTTTCTTTCTTTGTCAATATTTACTTTGCATTATTTTTTTAACAACCAAAATCCAAAACTAATCCAATCAAAAAAAGCAGTTTATTTTTTTTTAAAAAAGTGTAAAAATTGTTTCTTGAAAAATTTCAGAATTGTTGAAATATAATGTTGATAGAATCTCAAAAACCTAAAAAACTGTGGCTTGTTGGAATTTTTGATAATTACGCGTTTGACATCGGAAGTTCGTTCAAAGAGGAATTTATTGATTACCGAAAATGTATTTTTGATGCGGGTGAATGGGAGATATTTTATAACACCAAATTTCGAAAACTGTCAAGGAGATGTCTGTGTTTATGGGATCACACTGCCACAAGTGATAATTCGCCGATCGCAGCTGGAATAATTGATAAAAAATTATGGCTAATATTATTCGGTTATGTGAGTAGTAGTTTTTTTCGTTTTAGTTACATCAACAATTTTTACTAAAAAAACTTTCTAATAATAAATTCATTATTAAATTAAAGTAATTTTAGAAAACACATTCGAACCATGAATCTGACACTTTTAATATAAGCCAGTGGCAAATTTATTCCATCAACCTGGAAATTGCAAAATTAGAGTCATATGAAATATTAAATTTGCATGATTTTATGGAACCACACAATAATATGTTTTGTATCAAATGTTTTAATCTTCAAATAACATCTGTCAGTCATCAGAACAATAATAATGCTACAACAACAAAATTTATGGTTGCCCCAAATCGAATATGGATGTCTATTATGGGAAATGTACCATTTAATTGGAGCAATTTTTACTTTGAAATCAATGAAACTTCAAAATCATGCAAATTTTGTGACTTTGGCGAAGCTTTTATTGAAACAAAATCTGTTCTGTGTATGCACATTAAAGATAATGATAGAAGTGTGAAAATGCCATACCTTAAAATTCGAAGCGGAGGCAGAAGTTATGCAAATTTTACTATTATTGATGAATTTGAGCCTCTATCAAGTTCATATCAAACATTTTTTCGGGACCAAAATGGGCAAATTTGTTGTTTATTGAAAAAATTACTTGACTCCAATGAAAGTAATGCACTTGTTTTAATTCAATTCAAATTTGACTATCAACAAAAAACTGTGAGGTAATATCTCCATGATTTATTTTAAATATTTACAGTAATCCATTTAAGATTCGAAAATGTTAAAACTTTTTATTCCACTTCAGATATTCCGTATCCTTCTGAATCTTCTATTTTTATCGATGCTAATATTATTGTTTTTCAAACAGAAACAAAGCTAATTACAGTAATCAATCGAGTTTTGAGCCTCTCTGAACTTTCGTATTTAACACTTCTCAAAATTTCACCACCAATTAAAGAAAAAAGTTTAATAAGGAATTTAAAAAGTTTTTTCAAGAAAAACCAAAGCATAAAATTTGATCAAAATGTTCATGGAATTTGGATGTCACAAAAATGTTTGCACAATTTTTTCGGAGTCCCTTCAAATCTTAAAATATCTCATTTCACTACATAGAAGAATTTCTGTCTTTTGTTTGTTTGACTCAATTCGATAGATTCATGTAATCAATTTCGCATTTAGTGTTATTTATAATTCACAAATTCTTATTCAATTTTTTTGCAAAAGTCGGTTTCTTTTTATTGAAGTTTCCCGAAAAATATATTAATTGTGTTTATAAATCTCGGAAAAAAATGTTAAACCAATTGTAAAAATCTATATTTAAACAACACATTTTGTTGTACCTTACATAACATTTTCCAATATTTAATCCTTTGAATACTAATTCTTTTAACATTATTAACTTATTTGGCACGTGTTTTTTCTTTGTTTTTATCTGGTGCAATAACGCTCAAATTAATTCAAAATATCTTTTATCTTTCATGTTGTAATCCAAAACTTTTGTTGTTTGCAAAATGATCAATAAGAAGTTGGCTACATAAATAATTGTCATTAATAAAATGACCATTTTTAATAGATCCATCTCCTTTCAAATCTTGAATCAAATTTTAAAAATAATTCAGTAGTCTTATATGTTAAGCTCGTACAAAATATTCAAAAAAATAATGTTTTTATATTTATAAATTTGGAAAAAAGAGGGGCTCTTTCTTCATTTTGTCAATAAAAAATCAATAACATCGACACATCGACGGTGTTTAGAAACATAAAAAAGACTGACAAATAAATAAACAAATTTGTTTCATTACATCAAAAAAGCTGTGAGACTTTTCAATTTTTATGAATCATTAATAAATTTTTGATTTTTATTTTTCTGTGAAATAAATTATCATAAAATTTCATTTCTTTTTTCAAAGAATGTGTTTTTTAAAGAAAAACGGAATGTGTTAATTAGAAAAAACAGGACATTTTTTCTTTTCTTTCAATTGATTCATTTTGGTCATATTATTTATTTTTAAATTGATCTTTGCAGTTCTCTCCATCTGTTAATTATATTAAAATTCATCCTGAAATACAAGCATTCTAATATAATATCTTTTTAAAAAAGGATTTTTTGAATTTGTACAAAATATTCAAATATCATACAACAAAAATATCTTGAATCAAAAAGCAAAAATAGTGCATTTTCGTAGGTTGTGTTGTTTGTCAAAATTAAAATCAAAAACATTGTCGAAATTTCGAAACATCGACGTTGTTTTATTTTTTCATTTTTTGCAAAGACATCATTTTTAAATTTTTTTTCGAATGCAAATTTGCAATGATTTTTTAATTTTTTATTTATTTTCATGTCAAAATTTATAAGTTGATTTAAAATCAAACATTTAAAAGTCACGACAAATGAATGATCAAATTTCAAACCCATCAAAAGATCGATGTTAGAACGTTTTTTTATTAAATAGTGATAATTACCGTTTAACATAAAAAGAATTTATATGTATTTAAAAACGACTGAAATTAAAATTAACCCAATTGCTGCAAACTTTTCTTGCAAAATAATTTAAACTTTGATGTTTTATTTCGCACAAAAACATGATTAGTTTTCTGTCCTAAATTTTATTTTGTAGATTTCATGTCTTTTGATTTTAAATTTTTTTTATTTCTTTTAGTTTATGAAAACTGTGAGTAAAAAAAGAACCCGATTTTTGTGTGTTTTTTGTATGTTAAAAAATGTTAAAAACATTTTGCGAAAAGAAGAGACATTTTTATCGAATGATGTGTCTGCGAGTATGTTTCAAATACAACAGAAATATCTATCATGTGAAAAAAAGCGCATTATCGTTGCTCGTCTGTCAAAATTAAAATCAAAAAATGGTCGATATTTTGAAACACAAAAAAAAGACAAACAAATATAAACATTCATTTTGTTCCATTTTTTCATCTTCTTCGAAGAGCACAATTTTTATTTTTTTCTTCTGTTGGGAATTTGTGATGGTTTTTTAATTTTTTATTATTTTGAATTAAGAAATTGATCTGAAAAATTTAAATGTCACAAAAATGTTTTATAAATGATCAAATTTACGTGCAAAAAAAATCGAATCATCTAAATCCACTATTAATTTAAAAGTTTTAATACTGGATAGCATATATATCGATGGGAAAAATATCTAAAAATCGACTCAAAAAATTAACTCAATTCATAATAATTTCATTTTCATTTTGGTAAATGATTTCAACTGTGCAGTTTTGACAGAAACCAAATGATTGACTTATCGCAACATTGGTTTTGTAAATCAAACTTTTTCCTTTTGTTAACATAAAGGTGAAAGAAAGTGATTTTTTTGTCTGTTTTCATATGTTAGAAAATGTGTGAAACATTTCGCGAATAGATATTTGTAAACTTGTGCGGCTGTTTTTTTATCAATGGCAAAATCAACTTTTTTAAACTGAAAAAAAGAATTTATTTTCGCTTATTCTGTAGAAAAAAAATTTTAAAAAATCAACGGTGTTTCGAAACAAGAAAAAAAACGCAATCAAATATAGACATCTGCCTTGTGTCATTTTTTGCAATGGGCATCATTTGCAGTCTTCTGTTTTGTAAATTTACAATTCTCTTTTAATTTTTTATTTCTTTTAACTTCAAAATTGATTTTAAAAAATTTAAATGTTATAACAAATATTTTATAAATTATCAAATACAAAAAACGTTACCGATCAAACAAGGGGTTTTAACGTTTTTAATTAATAAAAATTGGAAGAATGTCGAAAAGAAATTTCAAAATACTAAACGTTAAAAATTTTTGTTCTAAATATAACAAAAAATGACAAGAAAAAAGCATAAAAATTAAATATTAAAAAAAGATGGTTGTATTTAACGAAAAAAAGTCGTTTAGGTCATTTTGGATATTTTATGTTTGGGTCTTCAAATTTTATTTTTTATCTATTTTTCTTTTGAAACAAAAAAATGGTCGGCTTTCTTTTCAGTTCTGAGCATTTAAAAAACAGAAAATTTTGAAGATTTTATTTTGATGGCTTTTTTGTATTTCAGCAACTAAAATGATACATTTAAAAGAAAAATGTTTACGAAAAATAATTTTCTTTCTTTATTATTTGAGAGAAACAAATTTGTTTTTTAAAAAAACAGTAATTAATTAATCACTGGCAAAAATTTTCTTTCAAACTGTGACTTTGATTTATTTCATTTTGCAAAAATATGAATTAAAAAAATAGCGCATTGTCGTTGCTTGCGTCGTCTGTCAAAATTGAAATTAGAAAAAGGTCGATATTTCAAAAGGTCAACTGTTTTTTGTTATTGAGTTAGATAATAAAAAGTATTTGGTACCAGAAAATTTGTCGGAAATGGATTTCATATCAGAACTTGGTTCATTTATTTATTTGTTATATTTTGAGCGGATCGTATATTATCACTAATGTTTTTAAAATCATAGAACAACCTGGTGGTAGTGGCATTACTGCCTACCTATTAAATGCAAACACCTTTTATATAACTTTAGAAAATTTATTTATTAATCAATTTAGCTACAACTAAAATATTCAAATGATCATACTTGTTTTATTTGCTCAAAAAGAGTTGTGAAAATGAAGACGAAAACATTTTCTCTTGTTGTTTAAGAAATGTGACATGTTTCATCACCGATGATTTCTTCTTTTTTTCTGACCAATGATTTTTTGTTTCTCACGATGGTGTTGCAACGAGCAATTTCAACTTAAAAAACAGGCGAATAATGATTTAAGGTTTTTTAGTATATCTGAATATTTTATTTTCTTTACTTTTGCAAAATTCTTTAAATTACCCTCAAAAGATGAAATAATGTCCATGTTGCATTTTTGAAAAAAATCTGTAAAATCAATGGCACATTTTAAATAACTTTTGTTCCACTTTGTTTTGCACTGCAAGTGAAATAAAAATCGTGTGAAAACAAACTATGATGTTTTATGAACAATAAGGTATTTTATAGATTCAATCAAAATACTGCATTTCAAACAAGTTCCTGCTTTGTGACTGTTTGCTTTTATTTTAATGCTAATTTTGGAACTAAATGTTTTTTAATAAATGAAAAGACCAAATGTTTTTGTTAGTTTTTAGCGATCTTTTGCGAAATTTGCGTTCAAAATACATAAACCGAATTTTACAAAATTTTTCTTTAAAAAGTGAAAGAACAAATGACATGAAAAAAGCTAAAAAATAAAATATTTAAAAAGCACAAAAGTAGTTTAGGGTTTATTCTGACACAAAAATATTACGACACTGTCTTCCAAAAATTTTAGAACAACAAAACATAAAAAAGAAACCTTTTGAAATCGCAAATGTTTAATAGAAGGGGAAAATTTTTTTGCATCATTTTTGTTTATTCAGAAAAAATGTTCAACTGTATATTTTCTTTTCAGTTTCAACATATGAAAAGCAAAGAAACGCTTCTTTAAATATTTTGTTGTTTTTGTTTTTCTTTGACTTTTGACCCTTGAAATGTAAGAATGAATATAAAAAAAAACAAGTTGATACGAATAATATTTATACCTAAATTATTCAAAATATAAATTTAAACGGTAATTAAAAAATTAAAGTTAAAAAATTAAGCAAACATCAAAAAAATAATCATGGACTCTAAAAATTCAAAATAATTATATTTCCATCATTTTTCTCAATTTTTATCTTTGATAGGTGTTGGTAAAGAATTTGCAACATTTTTTGTTGTTGTTCCAACAGCTGATGGCACTTTTCTATTCAATAATTTTTGGTAGTATCCAAACGAATAAAAACTTAAAAAATCTTTTCGGAATAAATTTGAAATTATGAAGAATAGAAAAACATCAATAAAATATGGAAAATGACGAAATATTTGATTTAAATAATGATAAGATGACGAATACACGAAATGCTTAATAATAAATTCCACTCCGCATTCATTTAAAAAAACACAAATTCTACTTCCAAATATTTCCCAAATTCGATAAATTCCGTAAATAATTAACGAAATTAAAGCTTGAAACATAAGCCTTTTTTCAAGTTTTGCAATATTGGGTGAAAGTGATGAAATTGTTTTTTTATGATACACATTTATTAAAATGATAAGAAAGATGATCAAAAAATATATTATACCAGAGGAAATAAATCCCGTTGTAGTTTGTCTGTTTGAGCAATCAGTAGCAATATTCCCTCCAGTGGTAATATAAAATCTTGCATCAATGCAGTTTGAATTTGCATAAAAATATGAGATTGGTATTGCTGGTGCGGCAAGCATCAAAAATGTAACTTTTTTGAAATTTTTTGTCCATATCTATAATCATATAATATATTTGAAATTTGCATATTTTTAGGATTTCGGTGACGTTGATCATCAAAAAATCCATCTTGGATTACGGTAAAAGTAAATATTTTTCTAAACAGCTTACTTACTTTATCATGTTTCACAGGAAGCCAAAGTGCAGTAAATTTATTTAAAACTAATGTTGCATTCCAATATGAATAAAACGTAAGATAATAAATGTAATGGAAAGATTCATATGATAAGAAATACGGTAATTTGTAGGCTAATTGCGACTTAAATATAGCATATGAAATATAGTTTACATAAAAATTATCATAAAAATGAAGCCCAAAACCAAAACACAACAAAATGTAATATGGTTTTCGATATTGTGATTTTTTATTGATAAAATCTTTGATAAAAAATATCAGCATCAAAGCATCCACACTTAATGAAAAATGAATCAAAATTGGGGAAACAATTCGAACAAGTAACGAAAGTGTTTCCAAGTATTTTTGTTCACCGACTGTTAAATTAAAGGACATTCTTAAAAATGATGAGCATAGTAATAAAAATGCAAGAATTATAAATGACAAAAAATTGACAAAACAGTTGAAAAACTTTAAACTCGTGATATTTTAATATGAAATTAAAATAGCGTTGATATTTTATACCTTATTTTAAAGAATAAAATAAAAAAAATTAACAGTTATAATAAATTTGAATGAGGGCTTGATAAAAACCACGCCTTAATAAAATTAATGTTTACTTTCCATTTTTTATTTCTAAAAAATACCTTTGACATACCAACTCTCTAATTTTAAAAAGTCAGGAAACAATGAAGTAACTTATAATTTTTGACACCTTGAGTTAATAATTCTAAAGTAACATAACTTCCGTGTTATAGCCATAATTGCATATCATAAATTTTGTTTATGATTCTTAGAAGTTTTACCAAATTATTTTAAATATTACTGACATACATTTGTGATTTATGAAATCATGTGTTCAGAATATCAACTTTTAAATTTTCGTTTTAGCTTTTGCTAAACTGTAAATCAGATTTTTTTTCAAAAGAATTTATAAAACATGAAAGTTAATACTGACATTTAACCCGAAAATGTGCATCATGATAAACTTTTTTTTTAAATGTTCAACGACGACTTTGATTCCCATTTCGAGGTTGACATCAAAAAGTTGTTGTATACTCCAAAAATTTTAAGAAGCACGAATAAATAAAATATTGAAAAAGAGAACTGCTGCAAAAAAATTGTGAAAATGTTCTATTTTTTCTAAAATTATTCGGAAAATAAACGAAAACATCAATGTGCAGATTTTTTTGTCTGTTTTATTTCTTTTTCAAAAGACAGACGTTGTTTTTTGTGGTATTCTATTTTCACACTATGCGCTCATCACTTTCATGGCGCTTTGCCAAAAATATTTTTAAAGCAATTTTTTGTAAAATTAAGTTTTGTTTTACGGTAAACATATTTTTTTAACACGTTTTATTTTTAACATTATTATTGCTTTTAATCGATAGAGAAATAAATAAGGAATCGATTGGTACCAAATTAAGCGTATAAAACAAAGCGTGTGCAGCAAACGGATGCAAAAACGATGTTGCACATAAATAATCGAAACTTTAACAAAGAATCTGGGATTTTCTCACGAGTGCGTTTCGCTAGTTTTTGTCCCATCAGATTCCCCACTATCGATTCTATAATGTAACCGAAGGTTTTGTGATTTCGTTGGTTTTAATCCAAAATTCCTTAGTTACAATATTTATATGCGTTTTTGACAATGTTTTTCATCATAAATCCTTAATATTGAATGAAATCTGAACAATTAGAGTGTTATAAATATGATAGGAATCAAATATCTCTTTGTCATGATAGAATATGTACATAAATACTTAAATATATTACAGTACCATTATCCAATCGTCCATATCCAGTATTATATAATTCTTTGATAAATCTTTGTGCAAAATTCACAGCAATTCCAACTTTGACTTCTTGATTATGCTTTAAAACTCCAACAACAATTTCATCCAACAGAATTAAGTATCATTCAGGTTCAGGAGATGTTGAAAGGAGACAGTATCAGTTGATCCTCGCTTGGAGATATTCCCTACAGCATTAATAATTCTTTGATATAAATAACAATTCTTCCAATAATATCAAAAGCAATCCATAATATTTTGTTGCCATCAGATGTTGAAGATTCAGAGGATTCAGATTTGGATGTTGGAGTAGTTACATTCGATAATTATGTAGCTGATGAAGTTGGTGGACACCGTCATTTTGCATCAATCTAAAAAAGGTCATTTAAATCATGTAAATAACAAAACAACAGAAAAAACTTACAACTTTCATTAGGTTGAGTTAAAATAACAACTAATCTTTATCATTTACCATTACCAGAAGAAAAATATATTAAAAATGACGCAAAAACCAAATCTCATATATTTACAGTCTTTCTACAACATTTTTAAACATTTTTGACAGTAAATTGAGGCAATATTAAGGATTTATGATGAAAAACATTGTCAAAAACGCATATAAATATTGTAACTAAGGAATTTTGGATTAAAACCAACGAAATTACAAAACCTTCGGTTACATTATAGAATCGATAGTGGGGAATCTGATGGGACAAAAACTAGCGAAACGCACTCGTGAGAAAATCCCAGATTCTTTGTTAAAGTTTCGATTATTTATGTGCAACATCGTTTTTGCATCCGTTTGCTGCACACGCTTTGTTTTATACGCTTAATTTGGTACCAATCGATTCCTTATTTATTTCTCTATCGATTAAAAGCAATAATAATGTAAAGAAAAATCTGCTTTTAAAAAGAATAACAAACTAAAATTAATAGCTTTTTTTAAAACTTTAATGTTTAACACAAAAAATTTTCGTTATAAGAAACGTTTGAACGCATAGTGTTTTCAGAGACTAAAAAAGTTATTTCTTTTGGTTTTTGTTTGTAATTTTATAAGTGAAATCTCCATCATCATTTGTAGGGATCAAAAACATCGTCGGTGTGTCGAAATAATTTAAAAAAACACACAAAACTAATCATCGACGCTGTTTCATTTTGGGCTGTTTGCAAGCGGCAAAAGTTTTAAACATTTTTCTTTTTCTTTTAAACATTTCCAAATCTTTTTTAATTTTTAATTTTATTTATATCAAAAACAGATAATTGATTAAAAAAACCAAATTAAACGTGATAGCAAATCGTTTTACAAATGTATATGTTTATGAACAAATTTGTTTTCAAGGAGCACTAATTAATTATAAGCAATTAAACTGTAAAAAACAAAGTAAAAGCTTATTTGATTTTTTCTTTTATATTTTGCTAAATGCATTAAAGTAAATGTGTTTTTTACAGAAACATTAAATTAAACGTAGCACAGAAATTTTTAAACCGTAAGAAAAGTAATTAGAATCATATTTTATAAACAATGATTTCAAATTATTACCATAATATCATTGTGAAAATGGTATCCTAGAACATTAAAACCTATGTCTATCTAATAAAATTTTTTTTATTATTTTATTATCCTTTGAATGCATAATTAATATCAAATTACAAGAAATGTTAACAATTCTTTAGGAGAAAAGGCTTATGAAGTTTTTAAACCATAATACTTTCATTATTTTTCTAAAATATTCAGAACCAAAAAAAAAGGATTTTTATGTGTGCTAAAGTGCGGATAAAATTTTTTCGTAAGTTGAAATAAAGACCAAAAAATGATCTCTCTTTTTCAAACTGAAGAAGAAACAAACAACCTTGTCTAGACATCGATGTTCTTTTACTATTTTGCAAAAAAATAATTTGTAGAAAAAAAATTGAAAGATTTTTTTTGCTTTTTCGACATTGACCATTGCACTTCAGTTTTAAAGGACGAGACCCATCGTAAATAAACTTTTGATACGCAATTTTGATTGCATTTCTCGACGCGAAAACACCTTTCATTGGAGCTTGTTTTTTTCTTCACTGCAGCTGCAAAAAAAGAATAAAAAAGCAGCTCCAACGAGTCCCTGATTTTTGTAAAAAAAAAGTTTATAGGCGATGCGTCTCCTCCTTTAAATATTTTATTCCTTGACCCTTCAAAAAAAGTAATATCTTCAAAAGCATAGTTAAAAACAATCACATTTGGAAAAGATGGGACGTTATAAAACTTTAAAAAAAAGTCGAACATGGATCCATTGAAATCATAAAAATTAAGAAAAGCATATCCAACAAAGAAACATGTAATTATTTTTAACAAATTTGAATTTGTAAATCATGCTTTTTGTAATTGTTTGTTGGAAAGCGAACAATTTCTAAAAACCGTATCACTATCGTTTTACCAACCCTAAGAGTTGTGACGGTGTTAAATGCTATTTGTGTCAAGAAAAATGAGCATTCCTCTTCCTTTCTTATTTTCTTTCTTTTTTTGTCGCAACAAAAATAATTTTTCTCGACTCGAACAGCTTTAACAATATCACACTTCTTTGGGTCGACCAGTATGAAAATGAAAGGATAGTGGTATTGTATCAATAAAAATTATGTTTTTTTCCCACACTAATATAAAATGTTATTTCAATAAAAAATGGATCTTGCAAGTTAAACCATGAAAAAAAAATACCCCAGATAAATTTTTATTGTAAATTTGGAATTAAATTAGGTGTTGAAAATTTTATGTGACGTCAGAATATCGCCTGGTATATTCCGTTTGTAATTTTTTTATTCCCTTTTATTTTCTTTTTTACTATTATTTTTGTTACCGGATTTTTTCGAACCCTTTAATAGATAATCTAAAATTTTTAAAACCTAAGATCTTCAAAACAAAAAATCCAATGTGTGTTAAACAGCGCATAAAATTTGTTTCGACGTTGAAATTTTGATCGAAAAGAAATCTCTCTTTTGTCATCCTGCAAAGAAACAAACAACCCTGTCTAGACGTCGATCTTTCTTTATTTTTATTGTAAGAATAACAACTTTTTTAAAAAAAGTTGAAAGCTTTTTTTTGCTTTTTCGACATTGATTATTGCACTTCAGTTTTAAATATTTTATTTATTGAATTATTGATCCTACAAAAAATGTAATATCTCCCAAAGGCATAATTAACAATAGGAAAATCTAGAAAAGGTGGCGTTAATAAATTTTAAAAAAAAGTCGAAAAAGGTTACATTGGAATCATAAAAAATAACAAAGCATTAATCAAAGGTAAAAGTTTTAACGAAATTGAAAAAGATATGATGTGAGACAGCTATTTGGTAGGCACAGTTTTTATAAATTTTTCATTATTTAATACTTCTAAGCCATTCATGTTACAGTAAAAATATCAACAAAAAAATTACTACGAAAAAACTTGCATTAATTTTGATGAAAATGCAAAAATAATATCAAATGCATTTTGAATATTGATTCATTTATGTGGTAACAAAAAATATAAATAACTATTTTTTAAGATGATGTCCATGTGATAAATTAAAAAACATCAATATTTTGAGACATTAAAAAAGACATACAAATGTAAACATCGTGTTCCTTTAATTTTTTAAATTTTTTTTGAAAAATCAATTGTTTTGAGATGCTTGAGCAAGGCTTCTATTGAACCAAAGTCGTTCAGATTAATTTTATAGTGATTGAGAAGAGCAGAAATTCATGGTTCCTAAATTAATTAAAAACACTAAAAATTTGTGTCTTATTTTTTCTTTAACATTCATTACTACTTTTTCATGTATTTAAATGAAAAGAAAATGTAATAAAATATTCAAAAAATAATTTTTTTTGCTTTTCGAATATTTTAACAGAAAAGGGAACAAAAATTTGCATATTTTTTCCAAAGAAAAAGGGACTAAGAATAGTGCAAAAAGTAGTTTCATCTCAGGCAAGGCATTCCAGTTTCGAAAGGTTTTTTCGTTGTTGTTTTGACATTTATTTTTGAAGACACAAGCATAAAATATTTCGCCGGAAAAAAACATAAACGATTTTTATATTTCAAATATCTTTAAACAGGTAACTTTATAAATATTTTATTTCTGAATATTTTTATCTATTTCGTACTTTCATTTTTTAAAATAAACTTTCTAAAAATCAATTTTTCAGCTTTGACTGCTCAATGAAAAATATACAAATGTTAATCAATAAAAAATCTACAAAAGCACAATTCATAAAATACCCATATTGTAAATCAAATTATTTGTTTAAACGAACAATAATGCATCATGTGAATTTGATAATGAAGGAAGTGTTTTTAATGTTTTGTTCTTGTAAAATCAAATTCAAATTTTTGTCTTTTAAATTTTGGTGTGACTAATTCTATGGAAAACATAACTAACCAAATTTAAATTAAAAAATATTCAAAATGAATTTTAGATAAAAAAAGGGGTTTTAAAAAATTAAAGCAGATAAAAAAAAACCAATTTTTTTATTTTCATCTGTTATACGGAAACAGGAAAACGCGGGTTGCGGGTGAGAAAACGCGGGTACGGGTGGGAAAATGCGGGTTATATCGCGGGTAATATATTCCGAATATATCAATAAAAAAACGTGAAACATTATGGTTCTGTTGGAATCCGTTGTTAAACTTTAATCAATTTTCCCTCTACTAAGTACTCTCGTACGGAAAATATGGATTACTTCAAAATTCAGGACTTGATTCCAACGTGAGCACAAATCACTTGGTTTTTCCAATGTCGAAACTTAAAACAAAAATCAACATTTTCTCAACTTTTTTGAAGAAAAGCAAACTAAAAATGATGCAAAAAATATTTTTGACTAGACATATGCAATTTTGAAAGCTTTTTTTTTGTTTTGCTGTTGTAACATTTTGGAAGCCGCTGAAATAGCTTTTTAGTCAAAAATAAACACCCGCTTCAAACTTTATTAAAATAGCCAACTTATGTTTTAATATTTTAATTTTAAGCTTATTTTATGCTATCTTGTTCTTCAACTTTTTGAAGGAAACTTTTTTGAAATACGGCAGTGAAAAAATATATAAAATCATTATGTATTTTAATTTGGTCGTTAAAAAATATAGATTTGCTCATAAAACATTTAACAGAAAAGAAGAAATCTTTGCAGCAACAAAATCATTTTTAATCGCACTTTTTATGTATTTTTCTATATTTTTTTTTCTATTTTCTATATATTGTTTAAATCAAAAAAAAGGAAATCCAACAATAAGATTGATTTGAATAAATCTTTTAAACATTACTATGACCACATTTTTTCAATTATCATACGTGACAAAATTGTCGAGAAATTGTCTTTCATGTTCTTCAGGTCTGCGGATTATTTTACAAACAACTTCAACAAAATTTCATAATCCGTAAAAATCAAAAACAATTTGGTATCTAATATTTTGCTCACTTTTTATCCATTTTACGCGCACCTTAGATAAACAAAATCCTTAATTTCCACTTTTAGGCATAAGTCACATTATAAATTAATTTTTTCAAGGATCTTATTAGTTTTACTACTTCAATTTATATAAATTTTGAAAACACTAATGCAATATAATTCCAGGTTTTATGTTTTTGTTAATGATGTGTTCATAAAATTAACTTCCAACATTTTGTTTACGTTTTGTAAAACATAGAATCTGATTCATTTAAAAAGATTTAAAAAAAACATAAAAATGAAACACCCATTTATAATTATATAATTATAAAAACTTTGCAAAGTTAAATTTATTTTCTAAAATATTTAATGAGTCCTTTTTTTATGGTTTATACGAACGTTTGACATCAAAAAGTTACTGTATAATCCAAAATCTGTCAGACGTACCAAAAAATAAAATATTTAAAAGAGAGCTGCTGCATTCGCATTTGAAAAAAACAGAAATTAAAAATTTTAGTTTCTTTTTAATAAAATTGCAAAAAAGAAATCGAAGAAAAACATCCGATTTTGTTGTTTGTGTTATTTCTTTTTCAAAGAAAAATGTTGTTTTTTTGAAAATGCACGTTGACTTTTTTCGTTTTCATCTTTTGCAAAAGACAAAATCTTTTTACATTTTTAATGCTTTTTTAATTTTTAATTTATTTTTTATTACAGAAACTGATAATTGATAAAAAAAAATTAAATTAGAGAACAAATCATTTTACAAATTATTATTATGAACAATGTTGTTGAAGAAACCGAAGCGCTTGATTATTCTAATTTGATTTGTTTTTTGTTGCTATTTAATCAATGCTAAAGGTTTTAAATCATAAAAAAAGTAATCAAGATTTTAATTTTATCAAAAACGATTTAAAAATTTTTCTATACTGTTTAAAATATTCCAAAACATGAACAACATGATGTGTGGATCTAATTAATTTTTTTAAATTATTTAATGTTCCAGGTTCTTACATATTTGGTGTCAAATCACAATAAACGTAAACAATTCTTTAGAAGATAATAGATATTAAGTTTTTAAAAAAGAACTTTTGTAATATTTCTCTGAAAAATATTCGAAACCAGGAAAAAATAATTTTTATTTGTGCAAAACAGCGGATAAAAATGTTGAAACAAAGGTCAAAAAGTGATCTCTCTCTTTCAAACTGAAAAGAAACAGACAAGTATGTCTAGACTTTTATTTTTTTGCAAGAAAAACAATGTACCATTGTAATTCAAAAAAGTCATATGATTTTTTTATCCTTTTTTTGACATTGACCATTGTGTTTCAGTTTTAAATATTTTATTAGTTGATCCTTCTAAATAATGTAATAACCTCAAAGGCATAATTAACAAAAGAAGATCTTGGAGGTTAATAAATTTTAAGAAAAAATTGAAAATGGTTGCTTTAAAGTCATAAAAATTTCAAAAAAAACAAATTTATTAATTGAATTGATTTATTTTAAACATATAAACTTTTTTAAACATAAATGTGGTTAATTTTTTGCGTTTTATCGCACGTCACAAAACCGTTGAAAAACAATTTTCTATCTGCACTTTGTTTATATTACTCTGAGGTGAGCCATAAAGCTGTTGTTATTTTGGGAACTTAATTATGCAAGTAAAAACATTTACTTAAAAATCAATAATGACCTGAATTCCTTCTTTCTTATTGCCTTAAATAAATGGTTGTACCTATTTCACTGTTGTGGTCGTCGACCTTAAATATTTCCTGCACATTTATAAGAAAAATGTAATCAATTGTTGACCTCCACAATTGTGGGGTCTACAAAATATGCATGGCACAAACACAATCTTTCATTTTACCATCTTTTTAGAGTGGTATCATTCTTTAATTTTGCTCTTTTTTCTTTCTTCGCTGCAGCTGCTGGTAAAAATGTTATTTAAAGCTTATGTTGTAAAAACTGTTCAATTTTCTCGCGAAAAAGAAACAGTTGTAAAATTTGACGAAGGTATTGAATTTACTGTGCCAAGAGTAATATATGAAGGTGACTTGTTGAAATTTGAAAATGTCAAAGGAAGTTTTATGATTACCAAAATTGTAGAAAATTGTAAGTCAAACGACCAAAAATTCTGATATAGACCAAACAATGTTTTTAGATGACAGATTCGAAGATGTAACAACTTTTTATAAACAACCACTTGAATATTGCATCGACTCTGTCACGACCTATACGTTTCATATTATCGCAAATATTCAAATGAATGAAGAGCCTGTAGCAGCGCAATTTTATTTGTTTCTCAATATAAAAGTCACAAAAAACGTCGGTGTTTTGAAACAGCGAAAAAGAAACACATTAATCTTGTTCCATTTTTTCATCCTTTGCAACATACACCATCTTTAGGATTTTTCATAATAACAAACAAAATTTCAGTTTTTCAACAAAACAAATGTTTATGCAAATGTATTTTCCGATGATCTGTCTCTAAAAAATGGTTTGGGGATTTTTCACCGAAAGCTTTTTCACCGAAAGGCTTTTCACCGAAAAGGATATTTCACCGAAATGTTTTTTTTACTAAAATTTTTTTTATTTTTTTAACGTTGTACTCAGCTAAAGAAAGGGTTGAAGCTTCGACCACGTCTTTATTTCCGCTTTACGCGACGGGGACGCGACAACGATGTAAAGCATTTTTTTTTGTTTTTTATGGAGGCAAAAGAATTAAAATTTTAGATGATTAAAAAAGTTTGAAAAAATTTTATAATTTGAATAATTTGAAAAATCCGAAAAAAGATAAAAAGGCCTCATATTTCAAAAAAGATCGAAAAGATTTATTTGTATAAAATTAATTAATTAAAGAGCTGCCAATGTCCGAGCCATATTTTTAAGATATTCAAGAGGATTTGATTCATCAAAAGTATCAGTAAGTTGAACTCGACGTTGTTCAAGTCTGCGCCAAGCTACAGATAGTGCACGAGGAGGATTTCCAGCTTCTAAGCTAATAAGATCTGATTCAACGCTAACTAAAAATTCTCTAAGACTACGAATGAATTTGAAAAAACCAGGATGACTACAATTCAAAAATGAACAAAGACGATTATGACAACCTTCAACACTATTATTTGTACGAGGACTTCCAGCTACGGTTCGGTCATAAACATTCCATAATTCAATTGGATACAAAGGTGCCCGACGACGATTATTACGTAAAAGCTCTCCAATGTAGGTATTTTCAACATACAATCCCGTACATCATTTTTCGAACGCACTTCATTTCATTTCATTTCATTTCATTTGGACTCGAGAGAAAAAAAATTCTTCCTGCCATTTTCGCGCTAAGAAACGTCCAAATGAAATGAAATGAAATGAAATGCGTTCGAATAATGAAGTACGGGATTGTATGTAACGAATTCTTCAACCCTATTGACTTCACCGTAAGCTTCAAGAATTAGATCTTTTAAAGCAACAAATGCTTGTGGAACATGGGCAACTGGTACAAACGGAAGAGCTCGAAACATTGCAAACATTGAAGCCATTTCAATATCATTATCGATCAAAACTGCCAATTAGCGAGATTTCTGCGCAAACTTTGACAAAAATGGAAAAAACAAGCAGATACATGAGTATCAGGAAAAACTTCTGCAAATGCATTATGTAACGCTTTTTCAAAATCAACCATAACAGTTTCTGGAGAAGCATTTTGTACTAATTCCTTAAGAGCTTCTAATGCAGCAATGTAAGTTTCTTCAGTCTTGTTAGGAAGCAAAATGTAAGCACAAGGGATGGTTTGATTTGTATCTCTGAAACGGGCATGAACGGCGACAAGCTAAAAACTAATACCAGGAACTACATCAAAAGTGCCATCGAAAAACCAATCAGGAGAAAGTCTCAAGAAATTAATCAGCGGATCACTAGAAAAGATAAAGAATCATAAAGAATCATTACCGCGATGGTTACGCAATTTGTAAAAGCCCAAGAATTTTTTTGAATACTCTTTTTTAATCACCTGAGATTTTAATTCTTTTACCTCCCAAAAACAAAAAAACATGGTTTGCATTTTTGTCGTGTTTCCGTTGCGTGAAGCAGAAATAAAAACAATAAAGATGCCATGTTTGTAGCTGAGTACAACGTTAAAAAAATAAAAAAAATTTTAGTAAAAAAAACATTTCGGTTAAATATCCTTTTCGGTGAAAAACAATTCGGTGAAATATCCTTTTCGGTGAAAAAACATTTCGGTGAAATATCCTTTTCGGTGAAAAAACTTTCGGTGAAAAATCCTTTTCGGTGAAAAAAAATTCGGTAAAATATCCTTTTCGGTGAAAAAAAATTCGGTGAAAAAATTTTCGGTGAAAAGCCTTTCAGTGAAAAAGATTTCGGTGAAAAGTCATACATTCCTAAAAAATGAACAGTTATAATGAATTTGTTTTCTTTACAATTTTTTTATTTTCAACGAACCTTTGATAAACCAAATCCTTGAGTTCCATTTTTTAATCTAAATGTCATGTTTTGTTTTTATTGGTCCTACATGGGACACTATTAAATATCCCGCCGCTTTTTGATTGAGACTTCTCCCATTATGTAGGTCAGTTATGGGGCTGTTGAAAAACCGTTAATCTGTCGGTCAAACTTTAATTTTTCAAATTTTCAATATTATTTCCATATATTTTCTGGTATTATAATTTGATAGATGATTTAATGACGTGTTCAGAAAATCATCTATCAAATTTCCATTCAAGTTTTGCAAGAGTTTGAATATAATTTATTTAAATTGGTGTTAAAGACATGAAAGTTAAAACAACCATTTATAAATATAAATACTAAAAAACTTTGCAACGTTAAATTTCTTTTTTTTTCTCAGTCGTACAAAAGATAAAATATTTAAAAGAGATCCACATGCAGTCGACATTGAAAAAAAACGAAAATTAAAAATGTTTGCTTTTTTCCCAAAGAATTGCAGAAAAAGAACAAAAACATCAATGTGAAGATTTTGTTGTTTGTGTATTTATATTTTCAAAGACAAATGAAATTTTTTGAAGAAAATAAACGCCGACTTTTTTTCATTTTTATATTTTGCAAAAGACAAAAACTTTAAACCTCTTACTTTTTTTAAAAATTTTTATATAATGCTTTTTGAATTTTTAATTTGTTTTCTATTTTTAAAACTGATAATTGATTAAAAAAATTAAATTTGATAACAAATCATTTCCTAAATGTACATGTTTATGAACAAATCAAATTTTTTACAATCGTTAATAAAAAAAATTGTTTTACTATGAAAACCCCCACTCAAAGCTTATCCAATTTTTCCTTTTTTTCATGGTAAATACATTTAATTAAATGTGTTTTACAGAAACACATAATTATTTTATTTTGATTTGTTTTTTTACTGTTTGATCCGCGCAAAAGTTTTTAAATCAAATCGAGATTCAAATTTTATCAACCCCGATTGAAAATTATTTTACCAAGTGTTAAATGTTAAATGTAAATGTATTTTAGAATGAGTAACATGATGTTTCGATCTAATTAATTTTTCTATTAATTAATGGTCCAGATTTTTTCTTGATAATCATCAAATCAGAACGTTAACAATTCATTAGAAGATAATACATTTTTAAATTTTTAAACAAGAACTTTTTCATTATTTTTCTAAAATTTTCAAAACCACACAAGAATAATTTTTATGTTTGAGAAACAGCGTATAAAATTTGTTCCTATGTTGAAATAAAGATCAAAAAGTGAGCTCCATTTTAAATTGAAAAGAAACAAACAACCTTTTTTTCCCAAAGAATGACTCTTTTTTCCCCGTAGAAAAAAGAGTCCCCATAAAAGTCAAATTACTGTATTAAACTTATTAAACTTATTAAACTTATTTATATATATATATATACTACTGTATAAAAAAAAGAGGTAAACAATGTTAAAAATTATAAAAGATTGTATCGTTTACCGTATTATCAATATAACTTATAAAAATTAACAGCAAATTTTTACTATATACAGTAATAATATTTAAAATTATTTTGTAATTTACAAAAATATATTAAGGATTAATATTTAAAAATTAAATAAATAAGTTTAATAAGTTTAATACAGTAATTTGACTTTTATGGGGACTCTTTTTTCTATGGGGAGAAAAGAGTCATTCTTTGGGGAAAAAAATGGCGTCCAAACAAGCATGTCTAGACATCGATGTTTTTCTATTTTTTTAAGAAAAACTTTTTTTAATATAAAAAATCAAAGGTTTATTTTAGCTATTTTGACATTGAACATTCATTCCGTTTTTAAATATTTTACTTGTTGATCCTTCTAAATAACACTGTTTTGCCAAAAAAATTTGAGTTCTTTAATTTTTTGGTTTTGGTTTTATTTTTTTCTTCTGCCTGCATTTGATAAAAATGTTAATACAGATTTTGTCTTTTTACCAGAATTACAGAAAATAATAGTTGTCAAATGTTTTAAATCTTTTTGGATTCTTTTTCCATCTTCTTGATAATTAATTTACGTAAAAAATTATTACATTTTCGAGCACCTAAAATATAAGTACAGTAACCCCAAGAAAAAACATGTTCGCTCACATTGTCAAGTCGAATGTACAGTATGATAAAAATAAAAGACAAACTTTAAAAAAAAGCAAAACATATTTACTAAAAATTAAGCATACAAAATAAACAACAACATAAAATACATCAAAAGGATGATTTATTTAATCAGATGTTGGTTGTTGAGTTGTTCGTGTTTGTAAAGTTGGTTTTCCGGGTAGAGTTTGTTTTGTAGGATTTTGCGTTGAGCCAGTTCCTAGGATTGTTTCTTCTTGAGTTGTTTGAACAATTGAAAAGTGATCTCGAGTATGCTTGCCAGGACTTCTTGGAGGACCTTTTGTTGGTGGTCATGGTGGTAAAAGTTCATAATGATTCTGTTTTTCTTCTTCAGTTTTCTTAGTACTTTTTTCATCATTTTCTTGTTCTGTTGTTCCCCTTTTCTTCTTTTTCTTATCCTTTTTGGTCTTCTTTTTCATTGTCTTTTTTGGTGGTTCTTCAATAGGAACGGTTGTTTCAGTTTTTTAAGTTGGACGAAGCTTTTCATTTTTTCGATCATTGTTCAATTTGCTTTTTGATTCAGCAGCATCAAGAGCTTTATTTCTTTCTCTTTCTTTTTGCTTTTTTCGACGATGGACACAACAACAAATGCCAATAATTGCAGCAACAATTAAAACAACCGATCTAAAAAATTAGAATAAACATCAGAATTGAACAAGAAACGACAAAAACAAAGAAAGAAAACTTACAGTACTCCAGCATTAACATACCACCATCATCCTGATCCAGCTTATGCAATTTCAGTTGTTTCACCACCAACAATATCAGCAGTAGGAGTAGAAGTTGAATCAATGGTTTCATTAGTTGTACGAAAACGTTCAGCAGCTTTAACTCGATCAACCCAAACCTCAATCATATTCTTAACATCCCCTGCAGGAAGGATTATTTGAGAAAGAGCACATGATGCAGAAGTGTCAGATGGAACAACCTGGAGCACGAATTGATCAGCAGGAATATCCGGATCATTCTCAATTCGCAAACTTCCATTGGAATAATAAATAAACTATCTTTCAAATAAACTTTTGATTCTCCACAAGCAAAAATTATTGTTAGAGATTTTGTTCCATTACTTTTAACAGCTGATGTACCACCTTTTGTTGTGATATGGAAATATTATATTTAGGTTTTTAAGGAATACATATAAACTCTTCAACAGTCTTCCAAAGAAAGTTCCAGCAGCGAAGAAGACTTCAGAAGACTGTTTGCCTATATCGCTCGCTGCTGTTGGACGACTGTTAAAGAGTTCGTCTGTGAATATCTAGATTTTCAGCAAAAAAGAAAAAAAATTGCATGCTCAAAATTAAAAGTTTCACAAAAAACGTAATGAAACTCCGAATTTGGAGCAGCAGCTGTTTTTTTGGTTTTTCTCCGCCTTTTTTGGCAAAGCGCGAACAGTCTCATTTTTCTTTTTGCTGCTTCGTTTGTTCCTTTTTTTAGATGAGTGCATTTGAAATTTTACATGCTTTTACAAATGATAAAATTAATTGTATTTTGTTGGATGTGTTTTTCTTTGTGAGTATATTAAACTTTTTTTCTGATAATGAAATACATTTTTTATCATGAAATTGGTTTTCTGCTGTTTCTTAAATTACAAGATAGATATCATTTTTTTTTGCTTTTCTTTGAAGAAATTGAACATTTGTTATCATTTTCATTCCTTCTTTTTTGTTGCTGCATTTTTCTCCAGTCGCTTCTATGATTTTTTCTTCTTCAAACCACTTTTTCGCGTTTTATTTATTTGCAAATGATTCATTTTTAGCAACAAAAATGTCACATCCACTTAATCATGTTTTTGCTGTGAATAAATATGGATTCTTTAAAGCTCAAAAACCTGTAAATAGAAAGTTTGATTTTGCATTAATAATTCAAGGAAAGGTTTGTTTTCTTTTTTCTTCTTAACTTCTTTTACTTTTTCGACTTTTTAGAAACTTTATGTTCATAAATCTGTGTTAACAGCTGCTTCAGAAACTTTTAAGTCTATGCTCGCAGAACGATGGAATCAAAATGCAACATCAATCGAAATAGTAAATCCATATCATTCTTTTGATCGATTTTATCAATTTGTATCCTATATCTATTCTGGAACTTGTACTTTAACTGATGAGAATGTATTTGCTTTGACTGATATGGCTGAGTTCTATGGAATTCCAACTCTCAAACATTTTTGTCTTCAATACTTGTTTAAAATGGATGTTGTTGTTGATGAGATTGAAGATTTGATTCCTTTTGCTAAAAAATTTTCTTTGGACGATTATGATATGCATCTTAAAAGCTCTATGCGCAGCAAATTTCATGGTATCATCAAAGCTGAAGATTTTGTAAAGCGCAAAAAATCTTTTATTGATTTGCTTTCTACTTTTAAACCATCTGATGTTGATGAAGATGCTTTTTTCACAGCTGTAAGTTATTCTTTGTATTTTTAAAGTACTTTTTTGTATTGTTTTAGTTATACAAATGGGCAGAATATCAAACTTTTATGAAAAAAGAAGAATTGGAAGATGAAAGTTTTGATTTTGATGGTTTTTTCAAAGCCGAATTCAAGAGTGTTCTTTGTAATGTTGATCTTTATGGAATCAGCTTTGCCTTTGTCAAGGAATCAATTCGTGAGTTGTTTTTGCAATGTGATTACTGTAACTGATTTGTTTTTTAGTTAAAATGAGCGCTCTTTTTTCACTTTCTGAATTGTATGAAATTATTTCAAGTTGTAAGAAAAGCTATGGAGAAGAAGATGAATGCTTCTTAATGGTTTGTTTTTTTCACGAGTTTTTATTGCTTTGTTTCCATTCTTCTTAATGACAATTACTTATTTTTAGTTATACGAATTGGCAAAAACTGAAGTAACAAAACAACAAAAATTATTACCCGATGAATCTTTTATTCTTAATGATGCCATCAAAGTTGAATTAATGGATGCTCTTCCAAATATCAATTTTCATCAAATGTCTGTTACATTTTTAATGGATTTTGTTGGTAAGTTTTTAAAGTTGTTGCTTTCATTGATAAATATTTTAGTTGAAAAAGAATTCTATTTTTCATTTGGTGCTTTATACAAATTCTTAACGAATAATCCATGTCACGAAATGAAAGAAAGTGATGCATTTGAAGCTGTGAGTTTTTTATAACATTTTTCTTTAGTTACATTTAAATTTTTAGGTCTATCGATTGGCAGAAAAACATGTTTTGATGAGACAAAAATCATCTCCAGATCCACATTTCAATCTTTTTGTTGCAATTAAAATGAAATTGAGAGGAGTTCTTCCGTTCGTTAGATTTCACAAAATGGATTTTGATTTTTTATTTAACTTCGTTGGTAAGGTTTTTTGTTACTTTTATTTTCTTGCTTATCAATAATACACTTTTCGTTTTCAGCTAAAAAAGGATTTTCTTTCACTTTGTTGGGCAAAACCTTTGCATTGCAAAAGTTTGCAGATAAAAATGATGGCGAAAATGTAAACGAAGTTGTATGTTTTTATATTTTTCTCGGATATTTGTAAACCTGTATTTTTCAGGGAACTGCCGGTATTGAAATTGAGGTATTTAAATTTGCTGTGAAATATGATTATCAATCCCTAGTTGTAAGTTTGTTTTTTTAACATAAACAAAATCTTAATTATTACATTTTTAGGAAACATGCCGTTTATATTTTGAAAAAACTGTTGATCCATCAAATGTTTGTGAATATGTCCAAATTGCATATGCAAATAATTTTCCTGAATTGAAGAAGAAATGTTTAAAGATTTTGTTTGAAAAGCGTAAAGAAATTGGCGGTGGCAAATTTAACGTTCTCCCAAAACATATTTTATTAGATGTTTTCAGTTTTGCATGTTAAGGTTTTGGTTTATTATGTTTTATTGTTTTTCCGATTGTGAGTTATTTCTAAATAAATATTTTTGATACCATTTTGCCTGAATTGTTTAAGATTTCTCAATATTTAATTTAAGTTTATTGTATACAATTAATATTTTTTGATAAAATTGGGAGCGCGAGCACGCGTTTTGTTTTTTTAGTTTAAAAACTTATTCTGTTAAAGAAAAACAACATTTTCGTACAGTTTTTTGTTTTTTAATCGGTAGTAAATTCTCATTGAAAAACATAAAAAATGCATTTAGAAAATCGATACACCTTTTATTTTTTGAATAAACAATTTTTTAATTCAGCTTTTTTGAAATTTTTGCGCTGAAAAGAAAATTTTTTTAGTAAAGTTTTTAATATTTTAGATGTTATTGCTTATAATATTAAAAATAGACTTTTTCAGTTTAATGTTTTACAACATGCTGAAAAACCCTAAGATGCAGTAATAAATAAATAAATTTTAATTGATTGATTTTGTACTTTAAAATGAGATTTAACAATAAAACTAACATTCACAGATAGGTTTTTTTAAGTTATTTATTCACAAAAGTTTTTTAATTGTATTTAAATTAGAATAAAACATTGTTTAATATTGAAAGCAGGTTTAGTTTTAAAAGATCATATTTGGTTTACCAATTAATTATAATTACTGAGAAAACGAGTTTGAAGTTGTCCAATATTGCTTTTGTTATCATTTGTATTTTTGAATTCAAATTTTTTTGTTCAAAATTAATTTTTGCTCTGCTTGCAACAACTAATACTTATGTTAAAAATTTTGTTGGATTTTTGTTTACCAACAAATAAAAAACTGTTAACAAAAATGGAATTACTTTATTGCATTATGGAATCGTACATTCGAATGATGTGAAAGAAATGGAAAGGACAAATATCCGGAGATGTATAAAAGAATTAACATCTAAGGCGGTCAAATTTACCTTTACAATAATAACGATTTTTTACATACCTAAATGTTCATAAAAACCATATATAAAAAAATATTTATTCAAAAACATTCACAAACGGAAAAATAATAACACAAAAGAAAAGCTCCCAATACAAATACACATTATTGGAAAATCATCATCAATTTCATCAGCAAGAAATTAAAATTTCATACAAAAAGCATCAACAATAATATTTTTTGGGAGATCAGAAATTTTTGTAGGATCAATTTCATCTTTCTTTTGAACTAAAGTTTTTAAGCATTTTTGTTTCAATTCAGCAAAATTATTTGCATATGCAATTTGAACATATTCACAGACATTTGAAGAATCAGCAGTTTCAACAAAAAATAAAATACATGCATCCTAAAAAAACAACCCTGATTGATTGTTTTAATTTGATGTTAAAACTTACGATAAGTTTTTCGATATTATATTTAAGAGCAAATTTGAATACTTCTATTTCTTTTCCACTAATAGAATCAGGTTGGCCATAACAAAATTTCATAACAGATTGAACTGTTTCCGCATTTGAATCTTCAACATCAATTTTGAGTGGAAGTTGAGCACCTTCTTCAAAAATTTTAAAGAAAATCTCAGAAAATTCAGCTAGAATTATTCGATGAGCAGGAATTTTTGTTCCGTCAGAAATGATAAAGAAAACATCAGCAAAACGATTATTCAAGTAAAGTTTTTGTAAAAGATTTGTTCCATTATTTGAAAAATGTGGTGGAGGAACAGATTCTGGACAGTATAGATCAAAGGCAGAGGTTTGAGAAGAATCACCAATAACAGGCTTTTGATCATTACTATGAACTACTGAAGGTGGATAGACATTTGTATTAACTCGGAATGTTAAGAATAAATTAATATTTTCGGAGCTAGATTGTTGATGTTTAAAATTCCCTTTTTTGCCTAAAAGTTTTTATTTAAATACAAAAGTTAAACAACGAAATTACCTTCAATAGCTACATCTTCATCGAGATTCTCAAAAAAGACTTCGATATCGTCTGGAGGTGATTCTTTAATTTTCTTGACATAATATGTAAATTTTAAATCATCATATCCGGGTAAAACAAAAATCGACTTAAAAAATTCTAAAGGAAGTAACGTTTTAAGACGATCAGATGGAATTTGAAGTCGATAATTGACATATGAAAATTCAACCCCAATTTCTTTCATTTTGACATTTGCGGTAATATAAATATTGGCTTGGGGAATTTTTTCTGAAGTTAAAACAAATTCTTTCCGGGATTCATAAAACTCTAATGACATTGTACGACCACTAGCTTAAAAAATTACGAATTACGAAAAATTAATTTTTAATAAACTTACAATCCGTTTCTGTAATTTTTGTAATTTTCAGATCACCTTTGATATTTTTAATGTGGTGAGTGATTCGGTCACGAAAAACAGTAAATTGAATATTTTCAGCAAGTTTAAAAGTTTCTTCAGAGCTGTAAGAAAGTTTAACACTTTGAACAAATTCAACTTCACAGAACATTTTAATTGAGCAGTCAAGAAAAAGAAGTTTTTATAAAACAGAAATTTGCAGAATAAAAAAGTGAGAGTCTTAAGAATGAAGAACCAAAAATTCTAGTCACAAATATTTTTGCTCTGACCTTTTTTGCCACTAATAACTTTCGGGGGTCGTTCACACCTATTCTTTGCATAGATGGAAAAGAAAAATTCGTTATTTTCGTTTCACTAGCTCACAATTTTGGAGTGCAGTCCACAATTTTGTGCAGGACGCAAAATTTGAATACAAACAGGTTTAATAAAAAAAGAAAACAGAAATGGCAATTAACGTGGATAAAATGGCAAAAATATTTGTTTAAAAAATAGCTACTTTAGTTGATTTTGTGATTGCGTTCTTTTATGTAGTGAAGAATTTCAACAAAAAGTGAGCGACTTTTTACTGCTGAAAATGTTCTTGTGTATTTTATAAAAATGTTTGGTAATAAATTAACAAAAGGTTATCATCTATTAATTGTTTAATATATATTTTTTCCTGTGCAGTTGCAATTGATAATTGCTAACATTTTTATCAATTAATTATGTCAGCGGCTTGTGTTGCTGCTTTTGTTATATTTTCTATCTTTATTTTGTTTATTACATATAATTCGAGGATACGGTAAGGCATAAAAATAATTAATTAACACAGATTAAAATAATCAAAAATTGGACTTTATTTCAAAGAGGCTTATTTCTTAAAAATAGCGAACATAAAAAAGCGGAAAAATCCGTCTCTTTTCTAAACACTCCCAAATTTTGACTTTGAAGATTTTTTATTCCGCATTATTTCCACATATTTATCAGCGCTGGAAAACAGCAAATGTCTGATTATTGCTACTTTTAGTTTATGAACCGAAAAATATTTGCAGAATAAAATAATCTTTTCTTATTTTCAAAAATATTCAAATTATATTTTCCTAATTAAAAAAAACCAATGATATCCACCAAAATCGTGGAATACCAAAATCAAAACCAGCTTAAAAGCTGGTTTCGTAAGGTTTTAATCGAAAATTCGAATATAAAAATAATTGTCATTATCACAAATTATAATGAAATTGTAAGTAACACTGACGGTCGTGTGAAACGTTTTTTAAAACTCTTCAAAGTTTTTAGTTAAAAGTGCTTTATGCAAAATTTGTATTGCGAAGGATTTCATAAAATTTAAAAACAAAATTAAAATTAATGATGATTAGATTAGTTTTCATGAGAGCAAGTAAAATTAAAATTACCTGCAAAAGCAGATACTAATTGTTTTGTCCTTTTTTTAAAGCAATTTTAAGTATAAAGATATTCAAAAACCAACGCCTCCATTTTTTGTTCGTCTGCAAAAATGAAATAAAAAAGGCAAAAAAGCGTTTCGCCCAAATGCTTCCCTCTTTCTTATCATTGATTTCATTCTATTTACACAAAAAATGTACGTCCATTTTTTGATGTTTGCGATTATTTTTAAAGAAATAAAAAAAAATCTAACAGTTTGTTCTTGTCTGTGTTTTTTATTTTTCTTCAATTATGTCAAACATTGATGGCTGCAAAGAAAACACGGTTATTGAAATTTTGTGATTGACTTTGTCTTGCGCTTCTTTCTTATGAGTTCTTATAAAAACATAATAACTTAATTTTACAACATTAAATTTTAAAAGTAATTGAAACAATAATTTGATCATAACAAGAAAACAGTTACAAATTGTTATGTGACAAAAACTGTTCGTGACCGAGAAGATGGTTCAATTGTAATTTTTCGGGGAGCAAAAAGTGCGTTATTGTTTTTTGTTGTAAAGTTGTTGAAATTAATTAGCGATAAACAAATGATTATTCTGGAATTATTTAAATATACATATAATTTTCTATTTTTTTTATAACTTACTCATTGATTGTAATAAACATTAAAATGCAACCCCATAAAAATAGAAATTGTGTCAGTGGAGTAGTTTCAAATCGGGTTCGCAAAAGACCCAAAAATACCATAAAGAATGTTGTAATGATAGAAGTTAAACATGTCTGAAACAATTGAGTTTTTATATGTCACACTTTTGATAATGTCACAAACTTGTAACAAAAATTTCTTTTCAATCTTTGATAATTTTTGATGATCTGAAAAAGTAATTTTAGGATCGATGGCAAAATTGGCATTCGCGATGATTCGGCCAAACGGCGCGAAATTCAAATTTTTATTTAAATTTTTGCTAGTTTTAACAAAACCAAATCCATAAAAATGCCAATAAATTTTTACTTACGTGAAACATTTTTTCGTCTACAGTACACAAAAGTTGCTGAAGTAATATTCAGAATTAGCGAAAATGGTAAACAATACAAATAAAGGCTAACATTTGCCATATAATAAGTCATACATTTTTTAGTTTTTACAACCCAATAAAATGCTTTAATATTATAATACAGATTACATTCATCATCGGCATACGGTATCAAAGTCAAAGAAGAAGCAACAAAAATTAAGCAAACGAAAAAAACGGTATTTCTGACAGTAAAAATTGTTGCATATTTCCAATAAAATAAAATTGCAGAAATCCGATTTAAAGCTTTTAAAATTTGATTAAACATATTTGCCGTCATAAAAACGAAACAAAAATATCCGATATCATCCGAAATTGATCCAAATGAGCTGAAAAAACTGTTCAATTCAAAAAATTTGAAAATTTGAATACTTTAATGCCAAGATGGTTGATGTTGAAAACCCCATCAAAAAGCAGATTAAAATTATTACGTCTGTGGCACAAATTATACCAAAGCTACATCGTAAATGACCATTTTTGTACAACAAGATCAAAGATGAAATTGCACAAACAAAACTTATCAAACATCCCTAAATTAATTTTTATTAATTGGTTACTGTAAGATTTTAGGTTTTGACTTACTGTAGCAAAGGCAAACGTTATTAATACCGTATCTGTCATCATACAATATCTAGCCTAGAAATTTTTTAAAGAAGATTAAATTTGAATATCCTACAGGCAGTAAATTATAGAAAAACAGACAAAATCATTTTTATCGAAAATTTAGTATTTTAAAATTTCAGCAAATTTAAGATGGATAATTTTTTGAAAACCAAAACTTTTTTAAAACACATGCACCTAAATTTTTAAAAATTTTTAAAAACGAGTGATCTTTAAATTTTTTTATCCCTTTTATTTCCTTTTTCAAATTTTCACACGGGTACAACTTTTCATTAAATTTTCAGAAACGGTTACAATAGAAAACACAAACATGTTACAATAAAAATGCACTCAAAAGGAATTATTTCCAAAAATGTTTTCGTCATGAAAAATATGAGTACTATAGTTTACGAATTTGTGTGGAATCAAACAGCATTTTTCCACGGAGTCTGTTTTTTTGATGTGAAATTGTACCCTTGTTTGTTTTTTTTTGCAGCTTTACCAATAATTAATTACTTATTTTTTTTCAAATAATTAATTAAAAAATGACAAGGAAATAAACAACAATGTATTTTTTAAATGTTTTTATTTTTGTTCTCCGAATTTCTGGATTTATTAATTTAGAAAGTAAAATATATTCAAAAAACCTTCTCCATGTTGTATAAATAAAAAAAAAATATTAAACAAAAAAATGAATTTTTTTTGAAACACTCAAAGAAACCGTTGAACTTTTTTATATCGCCAATATTGATCATTATCAAATCCTGGAATCCAAATATCAGGTCGTTTTTTAGGCGGATTTGCTGCAAGTTTTTCAAAGCAATTTTCAAGCGTTTGTTCGTAGGCCTCAGGAAACTGTAAATCTTTGGCATAATAAAGATCAATATCAATTGTTTCATTCTTCTAAAAAAGAAATACTTTGAATAAACATGCGAAACAAAAATTAAAATTACCATAAGAAAGTCCATGAAAGAAGCCAAATCAAAAGTTTCATCAAGATTTGTTAATTCAAAGGAATGAATATATTTGAAACCAGAAAGAATTTTAGCCATTTTCTGCACTATACCTCCTTCAAACATTTTTGATCCTGATTTGCATGCACTAAAAAGCTTTGAAATTTTTTCGAAATAAAATTTTTTAATAACTTACATATGCAAATCTTTAAGTTCGTGTAGATTTTCAAGCAGTTTATCCATTGTAACATCTTTGCCATCAGAATATTTAAATGAACAATACAAAAAACTTATTTCTCTAGCAGTTCCAGATGATAGAAGAATTTGATAATTTTCCCAGGTGAATGCTTGACGATAAACGTGTAAAGTTCTTAAATTACATTTGAATACCTTGGGAATTATATCAGCAACTGTCATTGGCCCAAACTGAAATTTAAGGGAATCACATAACCATAATTTTGGAATAGTTTTAGTTAGATCAAATTCTTTTCCATCAGCATCCCAACGATCATAAGTTGTTAATTCTTTAACAGGGAAAACATGATATTTAGCAAAGAAATATTTACAAGTTAAGATAAGTTTCTTCCATGATTTTGCAGTTGGATTCTTTAAAATAAATTTCATAATTGGCCATGGAAGGGAAAATCTTTGTTGTCGGGGATTATCAAAAGTTGATGGAAGAGCAACCTGAAGATTAGTCATATCTATACTTGGTTCCAACAAAGTACTTAATCCTTGAAATTTGTTTTTAATCTAAAAATAAAATATGAATAAAAGGTAAAACCATTATCAGATGAGGGACGAAAATTTTATGCGCCCGTTAAAATAATCTACTAAAAATAGAGAGAAAAAATTGTTGTTCTTAATTTTTTTAGTAAAAAGGTCAAGAAACTCCTTAAGAAATCCTTTTTTACCGCGTTTTTCATTATTAGGGAAATGAGAAAACAATTAGTAAAAATATTTTCTTTTTGGATCATAATAACGGTTGGGAAAATAGAAATTGATTCCATAATTTATCTGCAGGGTTGACCTCTAATTATAATCACTAGGTAATTTAATGTGCTAAGAAAAAAAGGACCCATTTAAAATTAATAATTGTTGAAGGTTTTTTTCAAATTTTATTAAATTTTAAAAATAAACTGGTACTGTGTTTATGCACGTTAATATTCACTTTCTTAGCAGCATACTATCATTTGCAAAAAAATCTTTCATCTAATTGAACAAACATTTTTTAATAATTTTACAGTATACACAATAAAGAAAAAGTTAAAAAATGCTTTTTAAAAGCTGATTAACAAGTTAGCAATTCATTTTTTTCATTCAGTCATTCCAAAATTTATAAATTTCGTGAGGTTCTAAGTTCATTAAATACCACCAATTTCTTTAAAAACAGGGATTTGTACGGTAAAATTGAATACTATGAGTTGGCCATCGTCTTCTTATTAGATCGGGAATTCGTTTAATTTTGTTTGTTTATTTTATTTGTTTTAAACAATTTAATATAATTCAGAACAATTAAAATAATCAGTTTTTTTGTTATTTATAATTTAAAAAATAACATGGACAATAGTCCTTTAAATATATTTTTCCATTATTTAATGAGCTGTAATGCTTCATTTTTTGATATAAAGCGCGATTTAAAACATTTTGAAGTTGGGTGTTTCACTGTCACACAGAAAAAAGCATAAAATATTCAAAACATCATCTTTTTTTCCGTAATTTTTGTTTTTTCAAAGATGATCAACAGTGTTATGCTTTGCCCGCGCCCGCGCCCGCCCGCGGGCGCCCGCGGGCGCGGGCAGTTTTTTCAAAAGTTAGCGGGCGGCGGGCGGGCGCGGGCGGATTTTTTCTAAGTCAGCGGGCGCGGGCGCGGGCGCCCGCGGAAAAAAAACAAAAGCATAACACTGATGATCAATGGTAAAATTTAAAAAGCGAAACGTCGAGCTTTGGACATTTTTAAAATGAAACAATGTTGAAAAAAATGTATGGTGTCTTTGTCATTCCAAAGTATTTTTTAACCTTTCCCTTTTTTTTGATTCGAAAAAAGCTCTCTTTCTTAAAAAATGTCAAAGAAAAAAGCAATTTTGTTCCATTTTTTAAAACTGAACAGACACAAAAAGTGATGATGGTTTTCATCAGCAATAAAATCAATATACATTTTGGTTTTTGTTCTCCGATCAATCAAGGATGTGAAAATTGATTTAAAAAATAATAAAATAAATTCGTAAAATTTGGTTGCTTTTGAATTTTTGATTTTCGATACCCTTCGATAAAAATTTTGTTTTGAGAATATTTTAAACTGTAAGCATAGTATTTATTAATGTAAATGCATTGTAACAACAATAAAATATTACACTTTCCTGTTTTTACAATTAATTTTAAATGTGTTTATTTTGTAGCAAATCATCACTATTTTTTTAAAAAAATCTTTTGTTTTTTCTTTGATTTAAAGTATGTAATTAAATAAAACAATTTGGAGTTTGTACAGCAAGCAGTGCTTTCATTCGTGTATTAAATTTCTGCTTTATTGATTTTGAGTTTTGCCGTTTCATTGTTTTATTCTGCCATTTTTGTTTTCCGCATTGTAAACTTTCAAGGAAGATCATCAATAAAAATGGTCTGCAAATTTTTATAAAATGTCAATTTGAAAACTTTGGTTTTTGAAGAAAAAAGAAGAATTAAAATCGAGGCATTGAACTTTTATTGTTGTTTATGATATCCCGAAACAAATGTTTTGGAACAGATATAAAAATATATGACATCTTTGAACGTAATATCGCGAGGTATTTTTATTTGACAAATTGTAGCTATTTTATAAAATTATTACATAATAAAATATGCTGCCACATGATCTTTCAATGGGACAATAATTATTTCTAACTTTTAAAGTTACATTTTCAAAAACTCTCTTTTTTGAATGAAGTATTTTAAAAACAATTAAAATATTCTTTTTTCAAATATTCAAAAAGAATGTTTTATAAAACTAATTTTAGATTTTTTTCACCGCGGAGTTGTTATGGAGAAAGGAATAAAAAGCAGTTCCGCAAAATGCATTTTATTTCGAAATTCGATTTTGTTTGAAAAAATTTTCTAAAAAGAAAAACAAATTTACATTTTTTGTTTCTTTAAATGAATATAAAAACTAGTTGGTCTCACAAAAAATTTAATATTTGAATATTTATTTATGCATTTAATGTTTGTGCCTTTCAAACACTGTAAGAATTTCGACTGAATTGTGTACTTTTTGTATAAATGTTCTTAAAACAGAACACTTTCATCGTCAATAAAAATTTTTAAATTATTATGTTTCAAAACAATTATAATCATTAAAGATTCATTCAAAGTCGGTACTTTTTTATGTATTTCAAAAAAAAATAAAATACTATTTCTTGTTTTTGTATTTGCGTTTATAAAGCCGTTTTCAAATGAAATTATTCAAATCCAATGCTTTAAAGAAATTAAATTATAATAAACTAATGTTTTTTTGCCGTAGCTATGTTGTTCATTTTGCAAAGTTTTCCGTGACATTTTACACTGTCAGCGTATATATAAATAATTAATAAATAGTTTACTTTTTCGATCACTAAAAAATTCAAAGTGTTTTCCACTACTTTTATCAGTTGAATATCGAATGAAAAAAAATATCTCAAAAAAATTTCGAAGCTATTTTTTTAATGTTTTCAGACACAAGCATGACAGAGACCAAATGCATTTTTTCCTGGTTAACAACAATTGTCAAAAACAAACAATTGTCTCCTCAGCCTAACATTATATTTTACAAATGATTCTTCCACGACAGGTTCATTGAATATTTCTTTGTAACATTTCTAATATCACGTGCTTTTTATACTCACACCACAACATGGTTTACTTTTTCAATAATTTAAAAATTCAAACTTTTTACTGTTGCTTTTTTATCGATCGAAAAACAAACGAAAACAAAAATGGTTGCATTTTCTTAAAATCTTAATTCTTTTTACACGCCAACAAAACTTAGAAAAATTTGGTTTTGAAGAAAAAAAAGAATTTTTATTGTTGTTTATGATATTCCAAAACTAAATTCGTGTTCCGAAGGTTATAATTAGTTATTTTCATATTCCAAACCCATTAGTATCTCTTTCAAAAAAATCGAGAAAAAAAATTTTTTTGGTCAAAAACGAAAAAATTCTAAGTCCTGTAGGAAGCCTATAGGAATTTTTTTCCTATAGGCTTCCTATAAGACTTTGAAATTTCAAAAACCTCATTTGGGAATCTTATAGGAAATAATTTCCTATAAGACTCCCATATGAGGTATATAACCTTCCCATAAAATTCCTATGCGAAGATACCCCATTCGCATAGGAATTATATAGGAAGGACATAGGAATATGGTTTTTCTGTGAATATAATAAAATTTTTTAAAAATTAAAATTTTAAAAAATTTTCTAAGTCCGTAAATGCATAATTTTTTTTTAGAGAATAAGAATAAAAATTTTTAAACAAATCGATAGCCCATAAACTAAGGAAGCCAAAAAGCTATGAATTTTTATTTTTTGTCAAGACATAGGATCTAGATCCTCGAAAAAAGTTTAGGTCTTCGAATTGGCTGAAAATTTGGGAAAACAAACTTTATTAACCTTCTGTGAAAATATGAGCTACTAAAACTTAAATTTAATATGTTTTTCGTGCCATTAAAACCCCACACAGATAAAATAAACACCCTGTATGACGTCCAAGGAAATTCATCAGACAAGATAGAAGTTCTTAATAAACTTTATAAAATAGAGACAAAAAAATAGAAAATAAAATTTATAGTTAACTATTTTTCTCGAAACAATTAAAAAATTCAGCTGTACAGTATTGTGACAATAATTATTTTTTGTTTTCAGAGGTTGTACTTTCAAACGCATGAAAGTGTTGAACAAATACAATTTTAATTATGTGTTTTTTTGTTGGCTATGGTAATCCGACAAAAATCTTAAAATAATTTATTTTATCCAACGTTGGGTTGTTGGGTTTTTATGTAAATTACTGCTATTTTTTTAAATCAATATAAAATAAAAAATCTTTATTGTATAATTCTTTACAGTATTGTGGCTATATTTATTTTTTGTTTTCAAAGGTCACACTGTTAAATGCTTTCTTTTAAAAATGAATTTTCATACGTTTCAAATTTAAATAATTTTGAAAATTCAAAAAAGTTTCGTTTGCTAAATTTAGTCAAAAATATCCTGTCTTTCACCGCAGACTTTTCTTAATAAAAAGAGAAAATAGCAGTTGACTTTTATTTTGCAATTCAATTTTGTTCCTGAAAATTCACGACAAAAGTGGACCTTTTTTATTTTTATTTAAAAAAAATGAAAATAGGAGCAATTTACTTTAATAAAAAAATTATAGTTTAAATATTTGATTTTGTATTTGGTGGAAAGCTTATGTATCTTTAAAACACTTTAAGAAAATTTTTGTGTTTGCTGTTTAAATGATTTTTTAATAGAATCACTTTTATTCAATGATACTTTTATAATAACTTTTTGAACAGGTTTTGCTATACAGTTTGTAATGTTTTGGTTTAATGTTTACTAAAAATCTGCTTATTTTTTAACTTCTTCAAAAAATTTGTGCATTAAAAATCGTGTTATTATTTGCTAATGTTTGAATGGGCATAGAGGATCGTGGCATGCAGCCTTTTTCTTTAATATTTATAAAATGTATGAAGTGTAAAAAAAAATCATTTTTTAAAATAACTAACATTTTCTGCAACAACGAAAAATTCAAACTATTTTTTTACCAGATTTTTTTATTGGAAAACGAATAAAATGAGAGAAAATAATTTATTTTCAATTTAAACATAATGTTTCCAAATTATGTTTTAATTTTTTCTTTTTTCACACAGTGAAACATGCCAGAGACAAATCAACCAAAAAGCCTTTTATTTCACAATTCTTTTTTGTCGACAGCACGTTTTTCTATCTTTTTTGACATTTTGGTGTGCAAAAATTTTTAAACAAAAATATGTCTGTCTACAACGAAAAAAATCGTTTTTTTCCCCCAACTGACTATTTTCTGTTAAATCATTATTCTCCATTTTTCATCGCTGAAAAAGAAAAGTTTTTTATTTTTCTTTGCACAATAAAGGGTGTAAGCTCTGAAAATTTTTCATTACAATTTGTTTAATATATTTTGTTATTCTTCGAAATCTAATTTAATTTTTTTTTTCAAACAACTGACGAAATTTTAATACTGTCGGAAAATGAGAGTGATAGTAAGTTTAAAAATGAAAATGTTAACCAGCTCATTAAAAATGATGAAAAGATTTTAAAATACAGTAAAAATAAATTGAAAAAATACAAAAGAAAATAAAATTTACAATTTGAAACACAAATTATCAACAACAATATTTTTGGAAGATCTGCATTTTTAGAACATCAATTTCGGTTCGGTTTTTAAACAAAAATTTTTAAACATTTTTGTTTCATTTCTCCAAAATTATTTGCATAAGCAATTTGAATAAATTCACAAACATTTGAAGGATCAACAGATTCTTCAAAGATTGATTGGCATGATCCAAAAAAAAAAAAAAATTTAAAATAATTGTATCGTTTCTTGTTATTTTGTTTTTCAAACAAAACAAATTCATTTTTACACCGCGGAGTTTTTATACAAAAAGGAAAAAATAGCAGTTCCGCAAAATGCATTTTATTTCGAAATTCCATTTGGTTCAAAAAAAATCTCTGAAAAGAAAAAGAATTTTGAGAAAAATTTTGCATTTATTGTATCCATGTTTTAAAGCAGTAATAATAATTTTTGAAAATTTTTTTTACAAAAAACTTTAAGTACTAATCATTAGAAAGTCATTTGCATATGCAATTTGAATAAATTCACAAATATTTGATGGATTAACAGATTTTTCAAAATGTGAACGACAAATGTTTCTTATTTCGCAGTTTTCATTTGTCGACACCACATTTTTTTGATATTTTGGTAAACAACAAAACATTAAACATAGCGATTTGCCTGTCCAATGCGAAAAAAATTCCAAAACTGACTGTTTTGATGAATCCTTTTTGATTTTCCATCATAAAAGTTTTCTATTTTTTAAACAAGAAGACAAATGCGAAATTGAAAAAAATGTTATCCATTTTGCTTTTTTTAAATATTTTATTGCCTTTGGAAATCCAGTTTAACCTTGTTTCAAAAAATGATAAATTTTTCACAGAGTCGAATAGTTATGATAATTAGAAGGGTATTGGCCAATAAAAATAATGAATAGATTTAAAAATAACCATATTATCTATCTGTAAAGAAAATCATTACACAAAAAAGTTAATAAGTGCCTCGATGGTCAAAAACGTTTTGCTTGTTAAAATTAATCAAAAGAATATCATTTCTTTCATCGCAGATTTATCTACTAAAAAGTTTTAAATAACAGTTCCGCCAATGCATTTGATTTCATTTTGTTACAAAAAAATTACTAAAAAAGGGAACCTTTTTTATTTTGAAAAAAACGTTTGAAGCGATTTGCTCTCATAAAAATTCATAATTTGAATATTTGATTTTGTATTTGATAGAAAGTTTTTATATTTTTAAAAGACTGTAATAAAAATTTTGCATTTGCTCTTTAACTGTTTTTAAAATGAAGTTATATTCCCACAATTGTGTTAACTTCGTTAAAAATATTTCTTTCAATAATTTTTGAAATACAGCTTCTAATATTTTGATTTGGGTTTACGAAGATGTATGTTTTAACCCATCACGTCTGAATCAAAAACTGCAAAGGCGGACATTTTTCTTTTTCCAAGTGTGGCCCACCCTCCTTGCGGTTTTGTGTCCGAGTGGAAAAACGCGCGTGTTTCAAGCCCAAAACGGGTGAAAAAGGATCGAGTCGCGTTGAGTGCATAAAAAATAAGTTTATGAAAATTAAGGTAAAAAATAGTGATTAACGCTTAATTAAACTAGTTAAAAATTAATTATTATTAAAAATGAGTTCTGCTTGCATGGTAAAAATTAATAAAGGATTCTTGTTGTTTTTCTTTACAGCAGCAAAATATATTGACAGGTTTAACTTCTTTTTTACTTTTTCTATTAAAAAAACATACAGAAATAGCTGTGCTTAAAAAAACGAACTAAACCACTGGTGAATTGATAAATTATTTTTTAATAATAGAAAATCATTAAATATTTATTTTTTAAATTTTTAAAGTGGTATTTATTGATTCCATCAACTTTACCTTTACATTCACACAGCGCATCGTCTGTTGCTTTTTTTGTTCAAAGAGAAAAAAAAAGCATCAAAAAAGTGCGCATCTTTAAAAAAAGATTAAATCAAATTTAACATTACAACATATAATTTTTTTGTTATTATTGGATAAAGGAGACTCTGAAATTTAGTTTTTTCACACATTTGGTCGAAAAAAACAATTTTCTCGATTTTTCGCCTTATGTTGAAAATTCGCCATTTTTGGCATTTTTTGATCGGTCGGCAAAAATAAACCGTTCGATGAATTTTTTTTAAACTTCCCCTAAAATACTGTCGTACCATAAGGTATATGAGAAAAAACAAATCATCAAAATCGGTCTGTTCTTTCAGATTTTATAAACGATTATTCAAATTTCCCATATAAAAAACGGCTGCTTGTGCCGTTTTTTCGCCAGCAAATTGAAACAAGGGATTAAATCAAAAATCCAATCCCGACAAATTGTTAGCAAACCCCCATAGAACATACTTATTTTGATTTTATACTTTTCTGAAACACTGTTCCCAAGTTCTATTCATTTTAATAACATACTGTAAAACATGAAAAAATCAACAGGGGGGAGTACGTGAAAAAAAATCAAAAAATTTCAAAAATTTAAATTTTTGTAAAAATTATGTTATTATCTTTATTCCAAAACATATAACTTCATTACGGATAGCTAATATTCCCTGTTGATTTTTTCATGTTTTACAGTATGTTATTAAAATGAATAGAACTTGGGAACAGTGTTTCAGAAAAGTATAAAATCAAAATAAGTATGTTCTATGGGGGTTTGCTAACAATTTGTCGGGATTGGATTTTTGATTTAATCCCTTGTTTCAATTTGCATGCGAAAAAACGGCACAAGCAGCCGTTTTTTATATGGGAAATTTGAATAATCGTTTATAAAATCTGAAAGAACAGACCGATTTTGATGATTTGTTTTTTCTCATATACCTTATGGTACGACAGTATTTTAGGGGAAGTTTAAAAAAAATTCATCGAACGGTTTATTTTTGCCGACCGATCAAAAAATGCCAAAAATGGCGAATTTTCAACATAAGGCGAAAAATCGAGAAAATTGTTTTTTTCGACCAAATGTGTGAAAAAACTAAATTTCAGAGTCTCCTCTATCCAATAATAACAAAAAAATTATATGTTGTAATGTTAAATTTGATTTAATCTTTTTTTAAAGATGCGCACTTTTTTGATGCTTTTTTTTTCTCTTTGAACAAAAAAAGCAACAGACGATGCGCTGTGCATTCATACATTCAACATCAAACATATCAAAAATCACAGATTTTCTTTTATATATATTGCCCATATTTAAATATCTTTTATTACTTTTGATAAATTTCTGTTGTTGATATATCCAGCTTCTTTGTCAGTGATTTTTAGCATCAAAAAATAGCTTAACTGCTTCAAAAAATTACTGTAATTTTTACCACCTTTTTTAATTTACTTTTTTCTGTTAAAAAGCATAAATTGCATAAATAGCTGTGCTCAAAATAAACAAAACGACTTGTGAATAGGGGCTGTCGCTGATATAATACTTCCGATAAAGTCCGGCATTCGCAAACTTTTATAAAAAATAATTACCAATGCTTTAATAATTTTAAATTTTAAGAGTTGGCATTAATTTTTCTAAATCCATTTTACTTTAATTTATTTAAAACATTTCTAAAGACATGTCCAAATTTGCAACTTTACTACAGCCAAAATCAAGAACTTAATACACGAAACTTCAAAAAACACTATTTTTTTACATTACTTTTTCGCAAAAACTATCGTCTCCTTTTCTGTTTAATCCTTGTAAAAAGGGTGAAAAAAATAAAAAAAGTGTAAAAATAATAGTTTAATAATAAAATTGTCAAGTTAAAATTAAAAATTTCAGTACAAATTACAAAAAAGCTATAAGTAAAATGGTTTTTTCACAACATAATCTAGTATTTTTGTATTATTATTTTTTAATTAGTTTAATTCAGCTTTTATCACTATTTTTTAACTTAATTTTCATAAATTATTTTTTATGCACTCAACGCGACTTGATCCTTTTTCACCCATTTTGTGCTTGAAACACGCGCGTTTTTCCACTCGGACACAAAACCGCAAGGAGGGGCGGCCGCACTTGGAAAAAGAAAAATGTCCGCTTGATTCAGACGTGCCATTTTAAAACGAGTGCATTGGAAAAAAATGTCTTTCCACTACTTGCAACTTTTGTTAAATTTTTTTTTCGTCGCAGAAAAAAGAAGCTTTTATTTTGCTTTGAACAAAAAGTGCTAAGGTGAAAAAAGGTTTTTTTTAAATATTTTATTATCTTTAAAGATGTTAATTATACCTATTTCAAAAAACTGATTTTTTTGAGAAATTACAACAAATCACGCGACTGGTACGTGTGTAAGAAGTGCACAATAAAAATAATGACAAAAGTAATTACCAAGCATTTTTCTTTTTGAAAAAAACAAAATTCTAACAAAAACTTATGGCAAAGAAAATCTATGGAAAAAGAAAAACTATTTTATATAATTTATTTAAAATACAAGCGAAAATTGAAAAAACTCAAAAGAAAACAAAATTTACAATTAATTTATTTGATTCTTCTCAAAAAAATGTGAAATAAGAATGACAAAATATAATTACCCAAACTGACAAAAATAAAAAAGAAGCCGTAAAAAGGACAAATTTGGGGGGATAAAAGACGAAAAGAAGGCGCTTGTTTGGAGCTTTCTTCCGCCTTCTTCTTTTTTGCACCTTCCTTTTACATTTTTTCCATCATTCTTACGCCTTCCTTCCGCCTTCTTTTTGCATTTAAATTAAAAGATTGCGAAAACGATGCTAAAAAAAGGCGGAAGAAAGCCACAGAAAAGGTGGAAAAAAGGGAAAAGGGGAAAGAAGACCAAAAAAAAAGCGGAAGAAATGTACAAAAAATGGAGAAGGGGGAAAAAGGCGGAAGAACTACGTAACAAAGTTTTTTAATTGCGCCTTTTTTCGTCATTTTTCTGTGAGACTTGGACATTTTTTTCCTTCCTTGTTAGTTCGGGTATCGTGAATTAAAAAGTTGTATGGGTTTTTTTCCAATCCATGATGAAAATACTTCAATATACGCATTTTTAACCATATTTTCGATTACTTCTTTATTTTCACCACATAAAAATATTGCTGAAGAAGAAACAGTTTTGGAATCAATATTTTTATGATAAAATTGCCAAAGCAGTTTCGCATCAAATGATTCATTAATATCAATTAGATGTAATTCAATTCGAATGAATCGTTGCTCAAAATGGAGTTCATTTATTGCTAAAAGGGTTTCTTTTGAAAAATTTTCTATTTCATTTTTGTAATGCAAATCTCTGCAGAATGGAAGTTTTTGTAGAATAACATTGATTGGAACATGTGAACCATTTGAATCAAGAATCTCGGCAAAATGGAAATAAAAGGATTCAATTTGTGATCCAGAAATTATAAAATTGAATTCATTGAGGGAAAAAGTAATTCGCTGAATATTTAATTTTTTTAAATTTGTGCAAGCATAAATTCGATTTAACGTTGAAGCTGGAGTACGAGAAAAGGGATAAAACATCGCAAAACCAAAATAACACTTTTTTGTTAAAATTGTATTCTCTGGGACAATAAAAAACATGAGAGTCATAGCACATTATTGATGGTGTAGCAATAATAGGCAAAATCATTTTCTTTTTAAAAAAATATTTGCATGTTTGATATAATTTTAAAAGGAAATATGGTGAAGACTTTTGATAAAAAATGTAATAAATTATTTCCATTGAAAGGGAGAATGCTTGAAGACGAGGAGAAAAAAATGTATACTTTGAAGTTGTTGAAATATGTTTAATAATTTTTTCATAATATGAAGTTGTTGAAATATGTTTAATAATTTTTTCATAATATCGGTGAAAATCACTGTCACACATTTTGGCAAAGATAATAACTTATATTTTCCGTGAAATAAAAATTCCAGAACCAACAATATTTTTCAACAAAAAAATATGTGCCATTCCAGACATATGCTTTTATTGATTTTATTCGTCACTTGTATGCACAATTGTATTAGGGGTATTTTCTCTGGAAAAAGTATCCCACCCAAAAAATTGAGTGCATGAGAAGGAGAACAAATCTGGGTGCAGATTATCTGTTTTATTTATTGGAAAAAGAACTGTGGGTACCAAAAATAAATTTCATAAAAAATTGTAGTTGTGGGAATATTCTTCCAGAGAAAATACCTCTAATACAATTGTGTATTCCAGTGGCGAAAAATATCAATAAAAACATATGTCTGGCAAATAAAACGATTTGTTGGCACATATTTTTTTGTTGAAAAATATTTTTGGTTTTAGCATTTCTATTTCTCAAATATTAAAATCGTTGTCGAAATGTGTGAAAGGGAATATCACCGAAAACAATATGACAAAATTATTAAATTTATTTCAACAACTTCAAAGTATACATTTTCGTCTCCACGTCTTCAGGGATTCTCCCTTCCAATGGAAATAATTGATAGTATTTTTTATCAAAAAACTTCACCCTATTTCCTTCTAAAATTGTATCAAACATGCAAATATTTTTTTAAAAAGAAAATGATTTTACCAATTGTTACAACACCATCAATAACATGCTTCGAAGCTCATGTTTATTATTCTCCAAAAGAATTTAATTTTAACAAAAAAGTATTATTTTGGTTCTGCAAGGATTTATGCCTTTACCGTGCTCCAGGGACAACTTTAAATCGAATCTATGCTTGCACAAATTTAAAAGAATTAAATGTTCAGCATTTAACTTTTTCCCTCAATGAATTCAATTTCATAGTTTCTGGATCACAAATTGAAACCTTATATTTTCATTTAGCCGACATTGTTGATTCAAATGGTTTGCATGTTCCAATTAATGTTATTCTTCAAAAACTTCCGTACTGTACAAAGTTGCGATATAGAAATGATAAAGAAAATTTTTCAAGGCAAACCCTTTTAGCAATGAACGAAATCCATTTTGTAAACCGATTTATTCAAATTCAAATATTTCTTGAAGAAGTTGAAGAAACATTTGATGCAAAACTGCTTTGGCAATTTTATCACAAAAATATTGATACCAAGACTATTTCTTCTCTTGTGATGACATTTTTGACTGGTGAAAACAAAAATGTTATTGAAAATATGGTTAAAAATGCATATGGTAAAGTTTTTTGGAGATGGATTGGAAAAGGACCCATACAAATTTATAATTTTAATTAAATTTTTTCACAACAAAAAGTTTTGTTTAACAATATCTTGTTACGATAATTTGTTTGTTCGGTTTTTGAAAATCAATTCTATTTTAATAAATTTGTGTCTTTTGTTATAGTTCTTTTTTTTAACCTTTCAAAACCATAATGGAATCCTTAAAAGTGTTAAGTAGAATACTTCAAATTACCGAAAAAATGTACTTTTTTTAAAAAAAATCACTATATTTGTTGGATATAAATGTCCCCTAAAAGGTAAGAGAAAACTAAAGTGTGAAAACGTTCGCTGAAATTTCTGAAACAATTCCAAAAAATTTATCAAACTTTTTGCATGTTTTTTTTATATGAATAAATGCATTGATGTAAATGTGGCAATAATTGAAAAAAAATTAAATTATAATAAAATAGTTTTTTGAAAATTATCAGAGTTTTTTCTAAAACGTCATTTCTAAATTTCTCTCAAATCGTAGTTTAATGTACTTAAAAAACAAATTGTTTCTATTTTGATTGATTTATTTTTTGTTTGTTGAGATCATTTCTCGAACACCTAAACCGGATGCAATTTATTTCTTCTTTTTTTCAAAGAACAAGTACATTTTTTGGAAATGTCTTTTTTTGACAGACAAAAAAAACCGAGCACCCTTTTTTCTTCCCCGCAGGCTGGCTATTATTCATCATTCAATTTGCTCGATTGTTCATTAAATTTAACAAACGGACTCATTAAACCACAAAAAAAATAAAAAATGTGTAATAATTCTACACTTTATTGTTTCAAATAATTGTCTTTGTTGAACAATGTTCTTCAGAAAAAAATTAAGTGATCTTTAAATCATGACCTTAAAAATTATTATATGTCAACCCCCAACGGCGACGGCTACAAATGTGGAGGAAGGGTCGTGGTTTCAATGTTCAAATATTTTACAAAAAAGCCTTTTTAAACCAAATAAAAATTTGATTAAAACAATCACAATTTTTTGATTCAACTCTGCCAACGACAATACTCTTTTGGGTTACTGTATCTTTCCAAGACTCAGGTGCTACTTTCAGCATCTCCCAAAAATTTACATAATGACTCAAATGAAAACTTTAAATATTATTAAATTATATGGAATTTGTGTAGTTTTTGCTTTGACGACTTGCTTACCTGCAGGATTTACCAATTCTATTATTAATACAGCTGTTGGAGAAGTTCAAGAATTTATTGATGAATCATATGAAAAACGTGGCTGGAATGTATCTTCTAAAATGCAACATGTAATTCGATCTGCAATTTTTAATAGCTGGTTTGTGTGTCAAATGATTTCATTCATTATTTCACCGTATATTACTGATGGGTACGGTAGACGATGTAAGTTTTTTTTTGCGGTAACAGTTGGTGTCACGAAAAAATGTGACCTTATTAGTCCCGTTTGAACATTTGTGTAATACTTTTGTTGCAAAAAAGTTGTAACGTCTTTGAAGTACTGTAACTATGAACACAGTAAATTGTGATGTCTCTGTTGTAACATTTTTGTAACAAACATGTGACACTTTTGTTACACATTTTTTGTTACAAATTTTTATAAGATACACTTGCAGTAAGGTTTCAATACTCTCACGTGTCTGTAACAAATGTAACAGTTTCATTGTAACATAATTGTAACAAAAGTGTGACACATATGTTACATTGCAACTTTCATTAGTAACCCAAAATGTTAAAATTTTCAGTTTCATATATTGTTTCAAGTGCCGGAATGACCCTTGGTGGTGCCATTCAATATATCGGATCAATCACTTACATGCCAGAACTTTTCCTACTTGGTCGTGCCATTGCAGCCCTATGTGCCCCTTTGAGTGATGCCGCTTTGATCCTTTACATTCAAGAATCCACACCTGTTGCATATCGGGCAACGTTTTCATTTCTTGCTGAAATTGCTTATGGTTTTTCCTCTGTTTTGGGACTACTTTTTGGAATGGATTCTGTTTTTGGAAATTCACTTTCAACAATTTTATTGCTTCCAATTGTACCAGGAATTTTCTTTACTGCTTTTGTTTCATTTGTTCCAGATACACCAAAATATTTGATGATTGTTAAGTGAGTTTTTGAGCAAAAGTGAATGGTAAATTATCGGAATTTCGTTGCAGGAAAAATCGAAAACGTGCCTTGAAGTCATTGGAATTTTTTCAAGGCGAAAAAAAGGAAAATGAACAATTATTGGAGCATTTTATTGTTGAAGGAAATCATGAAGATCATGAAAAACAATCATCTTTTAAGGTACTGTATTTTTATAATAGTTACTTTAGATGTAACATTTCTGTGACAGAAGACAACAAATATGTTACCGTAACCGAAATCATGAGTTTTTTAAAATTTATGCAAATTTTAGGAAATCCTTGGCACATGGCATCTCCGACAAGCTGTCTTCATTTCATCTGCCGTTCTTGCCTTTACTTTGCCATTCTATGCTATAATGCAATCTTCAACTTATTTCTTTCAATACATAAATATTGACAAGTAATTTTACCTTCCACCAAAACATGACCAATAAATGCCATTTTTAGTAACATTGCCCAACTTGCATCAACCAACCTAATGTTTGTGATTACCGCCGCCTCAACAATTGGATCAATTTTTATTGATCGATATCCTCGAAGATTTTTAGTTTTAACTTTTGGATCTCTTTCAACATTTTTTTTAACAACTTTTGTCATTTTTTCTTCACTTTCGGATATCTTGGACTGGTCAAAATATGCTGCAATGGGGTCATTGTTCCTTTTTGCTGTTACATATGGGTTAGTATACTGTATTTGTTAAAGCTTTACAAAAATTTGCATAATTTTTAGACTCGTTTTGGGACCATTGTCATGGTTCGTTGCACCAGAACTGGTGATCCAAAAACATAAATCAAAGATTTTCTGTTTCACAAATGCCATTTGTAATTGTATGATTTCAATTACAAATTTTGTCACAATTGCAAGCTATCAGGTAATCACTTTTTCGATATTCATATTTATGCAAATTTTTGATTTGCTTAGATAATTGTTAACAATTTTATGCAAATTTTTGATTTGCATAGATAATTGTTAACCTAGAACCTACCATAATCCTACCAATATTTTCAGATTGTTGGAGCATATATTTTTATTCCACTTTTTATTATTCCATCAATTCTTTGCCTTGTTTATCTTTATCTTCGCCTTCCTGAAACCCTTAAAAAAGAAACCCATGAAATTATTGATTCAATGCATCTTCGTCGAAAACTAATGGAAGAATCACTTTGTCCTTCAGAATCCATAGATTCTGAAAGTTAAACTTAACATTTGTGATATTTTGTATTTAATAGTGACAAATGACCTCTGGTCATAATATGTATTACTTTGACGATGACTTTTGTCTTCAAATTTTTAAAAGCTTTACTTCTCAAACATTGAAATAAAAACATAAAACCATATATTTTTGTTGATTTTTTAACATCATCAAGTTTTTCTGGACGGAATAGAAAAGAAGATTTGGATGCGACAGTTTTGCTTTTAGTCAATTAAAAAAATGTAATGGAATCATTTTTCTTGTCTGCGATCAAACTACAAAAAACAAAACTACAAATTTTTATGTCATTTTTTGAAGTAAACAACATTGCTTTAAATTTTTTTTGGTTTTTATCAAAAATATTTGAATATTTGAGTTATTAAATCGCATTTAAAGCCATCGTTTCTTGCACTGTTTACAATGACAGAAAAGAAATGATAAATTAATATCGTTAATCACAAATATCAATAAAATCCTATTGGTATATTTTAATAATTTCACAGTGCCTGTAGTTTCAGGCTATAACAAACAATTTACTAGCTGACAATTTTAAAATTCTTACAAGCATAGGATTTTCTGACAAAGATTTTTTCTAAAAACTATTTTTTTACCGCTTATAATCATTCAAGTATCAAAAGAATTGGTTTAACAACAAATATTTTGACTTGTAAGCTTTGCTTTATTTAATTGAATTAAATAAAATACAAAAATAACCATATATTTTTGGTGATACAGTTTTTAATTGAACAAAACCCCATTAAATTTTTTGGTTCGGCAATTATTTTATTTGTTATAAAAATCGTTAGTTTTAAAGTAAGAAAAAGAAAAATAACAGATCATATTTTTCGGACTACGTCAGATACAAATTAAGAAACAAATTAAACAATCTTTGAGTAAAAATCATCCGCCCAGCTATTGCAGTCATAGCCTCCATGTTTTGCCGGTTTAAAATCCAATCCATTTCGCATTTCTTCAAATGCCTAAAATATTATTGGTTAAAGAATTACCATTTCTGGTTTCTGAATCAGGCTCAGGGACGAAAATGTTTGTTCGTTACTAAACATGTGTAGAAAAATCTAGAATTACCTCCTCACCGTAGACATACCCAAAGAACGCCGGGGTTGGGGCTTCATATTTTGCCCATAAACTCGTCTAGTATAAGGTATAGTTGTGGCAAAAAATTAGCTGCCGAATCCTCAATCTGTGAATTTACCAGAGGCTCAAAGTTACTGTAATACAGTAATCCACAACGTGAACCCAAGCTCATAATTTGCATATTTCGTAATTTTTAGAAGCCGAAACGTTACGCATGTTTCAGATTCGGATTCAGCATGTCCGAGAACCTATAAATCCAAGAAACAAGGCCAAGAAATCACAACTTTTTAGAAATTTGCACAAAATTATTAAAAATACTTACCACAAAATCATGACCACGCTTTCACAAAAATTTGAATATGACATATTTTGGAGCAAGTGGTGTTTGGAGGTTGTTATATAGACTCCGTAAAGTTTTGAGGACTTAATAAAATTAGCAAGATTGCAAAATGGACTTATGGTTTCCCTAAAACCAATTCACTATAGCTACACCGACTTTTGAAAAACGTTGATTAACACCAAATATTGTAATTTCACCTTGATGAAAAATCGGTGCCATTGCATACGTTTGCTTGTTTTCCTCTCGAATATGATTAATTAAGTATTTAACAACCTCCAAACACTACTTGCTCCAAAATATATCGTATTGAAATTTTTTGAAAGCGTCGTCATGATTTTGTGGCACTGATTGGTTGGACTTTTATTCAAATTTCTAAAAGCTTGTGATTTCTTGGCCTTGTTTCTTGGATTCATAGGTTTTCGGACATGCTGAATCCGAATCTGAAACATTTGTAACGTTTCGGCTTCTAAAAATTACGGAATATGCAAATTATGAGCTTGGGTTCACGTTGTGGATTACTGTATTACAGTAACTTTGAGCCTCTGGTAAATTTACAGATTGAGGATTCGGCAGCTAATTTTTTGCCACAACTATACCTTATACTAGACGAGTTTATGGGCAAAATATGAAGCCCCAACCCCGGCGTTCTTTGGGTATGTCTACGGTCAATATATTCATATGATTGTCTTTTTGTTGAAGATGAAAGTGTATTCAATTTTGGATTTGTGTATTGCCCAAATCGACGTCTTTTTTGCAATGTTATACAATCATAAAGAACTTTATGTTCGGCATTGCAATTTCCACATTTCAAATCAACCAAAACATGCCCATGTTCCAGTTTTGCTAAAAAATTATTTTAAATTTACGTTGTAAAAAAAAGTTGCTTTCAGAAACATACGCATCCAGATAATAATTCCAGCAATTACAATACAAAATAACAATGAAATTACTGTAATCGGTACTGTAATAAACAAAGATACTGACGATGTTGCTGAAATAATATACATATATCAGTTGAAGGATGAACAATAGCCATAATTTCCAGCTCTGGTTCTCATGAGGCTGTCCAGATGTCACTTGACACAGTTGGTAGGGGAGGGGGGTCCAACTATTACGCAGCTTTTATTTTGTCGGCAAAAAGCTTTGATGTTGTGTCACCAAGAAAAATAACTGTTGGAAGCTTATGGGAGCGCGATAACACTGTTTTTGTACCAGTGTCGCAAAAATGAAAGCCCATTCTGGCATAGAAGCGAACGATAAAAATATTATAAATTTCGGGCGGGATAAATCGGAGGCAGCATAGCCAGGGCAAAAAGTGGCACTTGTCCATCCTTATAACACTCTAGAAAAATATATGCTATGAAAAATTTTTACTTGCTGCTAGGATGATTGATCCAATTCCAATCAATCCAAATATCGCCGAAATAATTGCAAATGAATTTATACACATTTTATTATAGAGAGGAAATTGAGCACGTGTAATTGTGGTTGAATACAGATCCCTGCCTTCCCCACAACATGGTATTTTGGTTCCTCCTCTTTTATATCGTCCATCAATTCCTTTCAAAAGAAAATTCATTAACATTGAATTATTTTTTGGATCATAATTCGGAGTTTTAGTGATTACTATATTTTGAGAAGCAGGATCCATAATATGATAAAATATGAAACTAAAATTTAATTTAAAAGTTTTAACATAAAAATATTGGCAATTCAATTGCGAAACTCGAGAAAGTCATGCTCGAAAAATAAATACTAAACTTCAAACGAAAAACATTTGTCATTTTCAATGCCAAAAGCGTAGCTCTAATACATCACCTTCACTATACTGAACTTGCTGTGATATAATATTGTGTACAGCCAAGGCTGTATTTAGGGGGGGGGGCATTCGGTACCTGTGCCCCCAAAATCGGAAAAAAATCCTTTGATCTTCTGCCGCCGCCGTGTTAAGACGGCAAAAGATCAAAGGAATGCCCCCCTGAAATGAAATTGCCCACCCCAATTTTTTTTCTCCCTACGGCCTTGTGTAAAGTACGGTAAAACCAAAAACTTTTTTGGCCCAGCCCGCGTTAAAGTTAGATTTTTTTTGTTGCGCATGAAGCATATTTTCAACAAAAAAAAAAGAAACTTTAAAAATATACAAGCAAAAGAAAAACATTCTGTAAGCTTATTAACAAAAGCAAAAAAATATCTGCATTTTTTACTTCTGGACTCTCCTGTAGCACAAAACACTTATAAAAAAATTTTTTTTAAATAATTGCGGCATAAAAAACAACAAAATTACCTGAGAACAAATCGTAAACTGCAGAATAAAATTTTTTTTGTTCCTCAAACTAAAACTAGTTTGTAGTTTCATAAATGAAATGGAAAAACGCACAAACATCAGACACAAGAAGAACACAAAAAAAGTGTGTCCATTTTGTGTTTGATGTAAGAGATTCACTGGACTTTATATTTTCAAGTTAAAATTATTCTTTTATTTGTTGTTAAAGGCTTTTAAAAGTAATCTAAAGTCCAACTTTAACAATTTTTCAACGGGTCATGTCTTATTAGTACTTCAATACCCCTAAACTCGGGTAAAAATCCAAACATACAGGAACCCCCCAGGGGTGTCATTACTTTCATTATTTGGTACTTGAAAAAGCTGTTCTTAAAGTTGGGATAATTGAAGTTTCAAGAAAAATTGCTAAACATATCCGACCATGATTGAATACAGTAATAGTGTTAATATATTAGAATTGTAATCTAAGTAAGTTATTACATCATTCGAGATCATTTGAAGAAAGTAGAAAGGGGATTTTCTGATATTAAAATTTGGAGATTTATGCCTTGAAAAAAATACGTCTGAAAGTTCTTTTGAAATCTGTGATAATCAAGAGAAAGATAGAGCAAATCTATAAGTTGTATTTCCACCTCCTGATTACAACGAAAAAACTCGATTTGATACCAATTAGGCATTTACATGGTATGCAGAAGTTTCGCAGATTTCCATTTCTCTGACCAACATTTCCCCTAATTTGCAAATTTTAAAAACTGCCATATTCACCAATGAAAATTTATAACTCTTTACACTTTTGTCTTACTTTTTTTTATCTAACTAACAGAATAAAGAGATTTTTTTCAAATTTTCTTATTGATTGTTGAATTGTGTAAATTTTGCTTTTATGGCATTAAAAAATTCAATGCTTAGGAGATTTTTTTTAACAAATTCATTGCAAAATTCATATAGGAGTTTTGTTGCATCCATAGTTCAGTTTCGATCGACTCACCTCAGATGGTGATAATAAAATTAAAAACCATTTAAAAATGCAAATTTCAGCGTTTTTCACTGAAGAAACTTTTTGCAACAATATGCAAATTGTTGTTTATTCTTCTTTTACTTGTTTCTTTCACTGATCAATAATTTTTTTCATTTGTGAAAAACTGAAGCAATCTGTTCAGTCGTTTCAAAATGGGCTGTCTTCTTTCAATTCTTCGTCACTCAAATTCTCCTTTCCAATGCTGTTTTCCACGAAGTCACTCAATTGTTGCTTGTTCTTCTTCGACTTCTGTTGTCACTGCTTTACCAACTCCGATCTATTTTGAAGGACCTGTTCGTCGTCAAGATTTTGCTTTACCAGATCCTATTATGGATTATATTGCCAAGAATGCTTCATCTGCTATTGTATATCGAAAACTTGTTCATTCATGCAAATATTTCTTCATCAAGAATCCAATGGTTGTTATTACTTGTTTGCATGAAACAAAAGATGGATTTTACACATGCTTAATTGATAAAGATGGTATTGAAAAATTTGATATAAAAAAAATTTTAACAAAGCTTTGGTTATCAAATAAATTTGTCAAGAGATGGTATGTTTTACTTTTTTAGTTGGTAATTTTTGACACAGAAATATGATAGTTTTTTAAGTGATCAGGTTGAGGAAGGTGATGAACCATTTACTCCTTTACCACCAAAATTGTTGATTCAAAAATTCTATCGAATGGAATGTGCTGGAATTACATTGGATTCTAATAATTTTACTCTGGAAGAAATTATATTTTTTGCTTCTCTGAATGCAGAAACTTTACATTTGCAAAATTGTATTGTTCAATATGAAAATGGTGAATCAGTTCAACTTGAAACTCTTCTTGCACAATTTCCATTGCTTCAATCTTTTCGGCAGTAAGTTTTTTTTACTTAATTGATTTAAAAATAATAATTTTAATATTTTAGTACTTGTCATCCAGATGGATTATATATTTCAGCCAATACTATCAAGGAAATCGTATCAAATCCAAATTTCTCAAAAATGAAATTCTTCCATTTATTCGAAGTTCCTGATACTTTTGATGTTGAAAGTTTTTATACTTATTTAAAAGCGAGTCTTTCCTATTCTTATTTAATTTTATAATTAAATGATTTTATTTTAGAGTCGGGATGACTTCTTTTGCCTCCTTGTTTTTCGTGATGATATTTCTGATGCCTACCGTGAACGTGTTGAAGCAATTATTGATGAACTTCTTTCAACTGAATCAACATGCTTCTGGTTTCCTTGTATTATTATCCCAAATTTGCATCCTGACACTTATAATGCAATGAAGAAACGTTTTGAAAAAGATTGTAAACGTCGTAATTACAAATATACTAGTTTGTCTATGTAAATTATTTTTGTAGACTAATAGAATAAAAAATTTAATGATGAATACTTATTTTATTGAATGAATTTGAATACTGAACACTGGAGTGATGGATGAAAAAAAGCTCATCAAAAAGAAATTAACAGCAAATAAGAGCTTTTTATCATAAATTTTTAATGAATGTTGGATTGTGTCAGTTTAGCTATGTCGGCACTTAAAAGTTCAATGTGTGGGAGATTTTTGGAAAAAATTCGCGGCAAAGTTACTGGAAGAGTTTTGTTGTATTGAAAAATTGATTGAAGCAACCAATAATAAAATTTAGTTTTTTTTTTAATTAAAAGATTAAACTACAAACGACGAAAGTACACTTTTGGACAACTTTTTTCTTAACTCAAAAACATTATAAAAATATTGCTTTTGTTTTTTTATTTAATGCTGCTGTAAGTACAGTACCCCCTTTTTGAATATTTAACCTTGTATTAATAAAGTCATATACTAAGATTTTAATTTACTATTCACATACATTTCAGTTTCTTCTTTGTCATGCAACTATTGTTATAGACATTAGCTAACTTATCGTAGTTGATGAATGTGACAGTTTTTAAACTAAAATAAAAAAATAAAAAAATGATCACCACCTATGCCTTTAAAAAGTTCAGCTTTGATTTGTGGTAACTACAAATTTGAGAGAGGCATTAACATAATATTTTTTGAATTCCATTTTACAACAATTTATTTAAAAGTAAAATAAAATTTCAGCACCAGTAAAGTCTAGAACTTTAAAATGCCAAAACAATATGTGCCCGCGGGTATTAGCCGCTAATACTCATGCATATGCTTTTTTTCAACCCAATTTCTATCACATATACACTGTTTTGATGGAAAACGGCTGAGGCATATCTGACGGTTCCCTTGTAAATATTTCTAGTGAAATTGAAATGAAGAAATTCATCTTTAAAAAACCACACCTTTAAAGTTGAAATGAGAAACAAAAAATGCAACTTTGCACTTTAATCAAAAACTTCAAAATGCCTTAAAATAAGCTTTATTTTAAGCTTAAAAAAGTTTTATTTTTTCATCAAAAAAAATGTGTTGAAGAAAACAGTGTCTTGGCACACCTATTTTAATCTTGGGATTATGGCACTTTCATCATGCTATCAAGTTGAGAAAAACAGAATTTTTTCTCAGTTTTAAAAGCAATATATAAAAAAAATATTTTATTATATTTTTGCCACCATCATTGTATTGTTTCAATCAATGATTATGATTCAATTTTTTATTTTGTTCAACATTTTGATATTTGTTGCTTCTGACAATAGTTACAATGTCCAAGAATGTTCAAAAAGTATTCGAACTATAAATATTGATGAAAATGTTTATACAATTTTACAAACTCCAAAATTCCCTCAAACTTTTTTCAATGGTTCTTGCAGTGTTCAATTGAGTACTGTATGTTTTATTAGTTTTTTATAGATTTAAACTATGTGGCAACTAGTAGCCACAAATATCCTTATTTAAATTCACATCTTTTTTTGGTACAAAACAATATTTTGTATTTTTAGTTAAATCTGATTTAAAAAAATATGAATATTAACTTTAATTTTTCAATACCAACACCCATATTTGGGTTGCAATGTTGAATGGTGCAACAGATGAAATCCAATTTCTGGATGCTCATGCAGTTGGAAATAGCTTAATAAAAACGTAAATATTTAAACAAACAAGTTTTAGTTTGAATAATGTTGTTGCAGAGTTTACTCATCAAATTTTGATGTTGTTTCATTTTCATCAAAATCTAATAGCTTGACAATGAATGTCAATGTTTCACAATACAAATCTTCATGGACAGCTTTTCAAGCTGCTGTAGTTGCTTTTCGTAAGATAAGAACTATAAAAATTTGCATAAGATAAAAATTTATAAAATTTGCATAAAACTGTTATACAGGGTGTAAAGTTTAACACGCATGGGTTTTAATCGCGTGAAAAACATAAAAATTTTAGGTTTCAGAACCTCAAATTTTCACAGAAGGTTTATATGGGCCTAAAGTTTGTTTTCCCAAATTTTCAGCCAAATCGAAGACCTAAACTTTTTTCGAGGATCTAGATCCTAGGTCTTGACAAAAAATAAAAATTTATAGCTTTTTGGATTCCTTTCTTTATGGGCTATCAATTTGCTTTAAAGGTTTTTTCTTAATTTCTAAATTTTTAATTTAATAAATTTTTTTAAAAAATTAAAATTTGAATGCATTAACAAAATCTCTGACTTAGAAAATTTTTAAAAATTTTAATTTTTAAAAAAATTTATTAAATTAAAAATTTAGAAATTGAGAAAAAACCTTTAAAGCAAATTGATAGCCCATAAAGAAAGGAATCCAAAAAGCTATAAATTTTTATTTTTTGTCAAGAACGAGGATCTAGATCCTCGAAAAAAGTTTAGGTCTTCGATTTGGCTGAAAATTTGGGAAAACAAACTTTAGGCCCATATAAACCTTCTGTGAAAATTTGAGGTTTTGGAACCTGAAATTTTTATGTTTTTCACGCGATTAAAACCCATGCGTGTTAAAATTTACACCCTGTATTATTTGATTAGAGAGAAAAAAGTAGAAATTTGCATATTATTTTTTTAGAACAATATACAAATTTTAAAATAGCGCAGATTTTGTACCTAAAACTACAGTAACTCAAATTTTTAGCAAAATCGGTTCAGTCCAGTAGCTGTCCATTATCCTCACAAACATGGAATTTCAAATCATATCCAAATGTTGTAATTCCGATTTCACCTACTTTTGGTACAAATGAAACAATTTTTCAACAAAAAACCTGTACCTGGAAATTTACAATTGATTCTTCTCAACAACTTAAAATTGTTCCTCTCAAAATTAATATGGTTCTTGGAGTTACCGTAATCCTGAATGATGACAAAAATATGATTAAAAAGTTTGCAATAAATTAACTTTTTTGTTTTAATTTTAATATTTTAGTTTTTCAATTCAAGACAGTAAAAAGCCTTTTTATTTTTCGGGTTCAACTTTTATTTTGACCTATAATAACAAATTTGCAAATACCTCGGATCCTTCATTTTTCTTTGTTGTATCTGCAGTTACACCGATATTAGTTAATAATACTGTTGGATGTCAATCGCCAGAAGCAATCACTGGTCAAAGAACAGTTTATACAAACAGGGCACTTGATGTTGGATATCCACCGTATCAGGTAAGATGGGTTGTTAAACTCAAACTAAATGAGTGGCAAAAATTTGCATAATGTGAAGACTAAAAGACTTCCTATTTCTCTCACTTTTGGCACAAATAAAACAATCTTTCAAAAGATATGCAAATTTTTTGAATAAGAGAAATATAAAAATTTGCATATCGAAATTTTTAAATATTTCAGTATTGTTCGAGTTCTATCAAAGTTCCGCTCTTTCAAGAAGGCACACTTTCAATCACTTCTGCAGATTATGAAATTTTTTCTGATAAACTTTTTCTTACTCAAGGAAAAGCTTCATTTCCAATAAGACCTTTGTCAAGATACGGTACAACATATAAGCTGACCGCAGATGTCACAAATGCTCAATTAATTTTTACTTCTGATGGTAATACTCAAGGTGCTGGGTATACGGTTGAATTAAATACTTATGGTAGCTTTAAGCCTGTTAAAGAAATTTTCATTTTATGCAAATTCGTAGATTGTACATGTTCTGAAGCAAATGTTATGATTCCTTGTGACGAAACATTAGAAGTTTCGCCAATGTCAACGACTGACTACTCATACTGTAGTAACTTGAGATGTAATTATACGGTAACTTTTGTGTTTGTAAAAATTCAAAATTTGCATAAAAACTTTTAAGATTTTGGCAAATCCAAATTGTACAGATTCATATTTTCACATTGAAATTACAAATGACCTAAGAAATTTTATTGATTTTGTTACATTTCGACGGAATGGAAACGTTGATTTAAAGTTTGTTTTTATCCAATTAAAATTTGCATAAATTAAGATTTAAGTGTAACGTCAAATCAAGCACTCAAACTTCATCGATATTATTCTCCGTCACATACGTGAAGAAGAGGGTGGGAATGAGGCAAACCCTATACAACCCCCTCCGACAAAAAGGTCGCCAAATCCAAAAAAAATTTTTCGGCGGCGCTTCGCGCCGCCGATAATCTAAAGGGTTTTCCCTTATCTGTTTTTTATCTTATATTTTTTACAGTATATTACAGCATCTTACAATATTTTTCGTAGATTATTTTTCGAAATATTCGTTATGGTGGTCCATGTTGATTGTTTTTTCGAATTTGTTTTTTGATTAATAGGATTTTTCACATTAGAGCATACCCGTTATCTTTTTATAACGAAACATGTTATTTGTTTTTGACATAGTATAATATTTAGATTAGAAAATCCGTTGCTTTTAGCTGATTATCTCTTTGTGATAATGGCTTTGCTCATAAATTTATTATTAAATTCAAAAACTAGAATGTGGTAAACGCGTTAGCTGATGCACTTTAAGCATAAGTCGACAATATTGTCAACAATTTTAAGTTGAATTTTAAGATACTGTCATATTGCTTTTTCAAAGAGGTGTTTCAAATATAACAAGATTCATCAATTTTATTTTATAAAACTTTAGTTCGACACTTTAGTTATTGTTAGTGGAAAACTTAAACATAAAGCATTTTAAACTGGTCCAAGATCTTGCTGATGATGGACCAGTTTAAAATGCATACTGACTGAAGTTTCGAAAGGCATTACATTTTTCTGATTCGACCATTGTTTTCCACTCACAATGTTAACTTTAAATGCAGCGTCAATCGTAGCAATCTTAACCCAATAACAAATTTCGAGCAGCAAAGTTTGGGGTTATTAAATAATCAGAAAGTCCGATACTGATGAAAGTGATGATTGCTTCAGTTGACAATGAAAGCAAAAATGAAGGTTTTTGAATTTGTACAAAATCATCGATCTCATTCTTATAATTGATAAAGCTTGGTTACCTCCTTCAACACTGAAAAAAAAACCGGTGACAACATATGTAAAATATCTTGTAGTAACTAATAAACTTTCCCAGGTTCTTTCTTTTTTAAATTAGCAACTTAAACTTGATGAACTTGCAAACGGATTCAATTTAAACTGCAATTAGCTGTACTTTTTCATGTTTATCAACAAGTTTCCGCGAAGAGAGATTGAAAACTGGAGTTGAAAATTCAACAAGAGGACGAACATACGTGTGATACATTTGTAAGAGAAGCTTAGGTGAAGTAGATCTTAGCGCCTTGAAAAGTATGAACAAGCGAGAAGTTGCATTTTAGGTAATTTTGTTGATATGTGGTTCCTAACTTAAATCATCTTAAACTAATAAACCTAGATCTCTTATCGAAGATTGATTAGTTGGCAGTTTATACCCATTGAAAAAATAAGAGATGTTTGGATTCTTTTTGGGAAGGCAATGTAAAACATTGCATTTGTTGCGAGCCACCTCAAGCTTATTTACATTTGTTGAGATTTCAAGCTTGGCGAGAAATTGATGAAGCGAGGAATCATCAGCTGATAGTGAAGCAGAATATGCTTTTAAATCATCAAGTTCATTCTCAACTTCAGGAGTTTAACAAAATGAAACTAAGTCACCGATGAAAAACGAGAATAACAAAGGCTAATAAACAAAAAACAGAAAAGAGATTAAAGTTTAGAAGTGTACCACACCTGCTTGATCATTGTTTAATGCACTACATTGTAGCGAAATTAACATTTTCCGGAAAATCACAAAGATATAAATTAATACGATAATTCATCACTTTATCATGATTAACAGTGCAAATGTTAGAACTAACATAAAAGGAATCTGAGAAAATTTTGAGAATTTAAGAAAAATAGTGCATTTTCCTAATAAATTGAGGAAAAAGTCGTTAAAATTCAAAGACTTCATTTTAACTTTTTTTCAGTTTTTCACGTACTCCTCCCTTACAACTTTTTTCCCAAAATTTTCATGCAAGGGGGGGGAGGGGGGGTAGGGTGGGAATTCCCACCCCTTCTTCACGTATGCTCCGTCATCAAAAATAACAATTCAATTTTATTCTGGTCCATCTCCAAGTATTGTATCTTCAGATCCTCCATTTTGGTATTACAAAATTTCTGCGATTGCAAAACCAAATTTTATGCAAATTTCATTGGATAAGAATAAGCTAAAGCATGTTCAATGGTTGGCAGATATGGAAGAGAATGATGCTTTGACTGTTTGTGCTTCGACTGGAACTTTGGAAATATATGTTGCAAGTAATGGAAACAATGACTTGACAGAATTTTTGCTTTATGATGGAAAAGATTTGGATAATTTTGTTGGAAGGTTAGTATTTAACTAAAATGGACATTAATCATTTGATCTTTTACCGCCACCTTGTTAAAAGGGCAAAAGATCAAAGGTGTGCTTGTCTAAACGACTTGTATCCCCTTAGAAATTTTGTTTTGCTGTCGTCCATGCTGATGGGCACTTCTTTGATCTTTTGCCGATAGCGGTAAAATATGAAAGGATTTTTATGATTTTGGTGGTACATGCCCTTCCCTGAAGGTTCATACATAAAAAATCTTCGAAATCGATCGATCAGCTACTTTCAAAAAATTTAAATAATTAGTTTACATTTAATTATCCCTTAATAAAATTATTGTTGTTTCAGTTTGAGTTCGAATGCCTTATCCCATTCAACTGATCCATGGCTTCCCTCAAGTATTCGATCAACTTCGTCCTGTTTTACTCTTTATCTTCCTATTAAAAACATTGCAAAAACTTATACTGTCTTGTTCAGAATTGCTGATGGTACAGTATCTTTTTAAGCAACAATTACTAACATCAATAATTACAGATTCTGATGTAAATTGTCTTGACGCAAATAGCGTTTTTCAAGTACCTTATATCTACTCAACTCCAGCAGAATTTGATGTATCTGTAAAATCCACAAATATCGGATCTTGTGAAATGATAATCCTATCTACAGCTGGATATTCATCTGATTTGCCACATATTTTGATAACAAATATTACTGCAAATTCTGATGCAAAATATTCTTTCAAAAGTGCCATCAATGATAAAACTTTGTTGGATTTAGAGTAGGTTTTTTTTGCTGGCAAAACTGATAAAAATTTGCATAATTTTAGTGGATCAGAGGCTGCAAAGTGGCAATATTTTGGAATTTACACTTCAGCTTTAAGCATCATGGTGCCAAAATCTGCTGGGATTACTGTACATTTGTCTTATTTCTATCAACGTTCGTAAATCTTTACTTTTTGTGATCATTAATTATTGATTTTAGTTTTCCAAAAAATTACTATCCTTGGAAATACAACCCAAAAAGGATTAATGGTTTCACCAAGCTATACCGGATTTATGAAATCTTTCAACATCGATTCAAATCTTTATTCATCAGATATTTCTGCTTCTGATTTTTCATTAAATTTGAATGTCAAAGAAATTTATGGAACTTCAAGTCCGAAGTTGTTATACGATGGAAAGGAATTAGTGTATGTTTTTTACAATACTAAAAAGTTACAGTAACTGTAATTTTAGGATAACTCAAAGCACAAATATCACTGCTTCTGGATTTGATTTGTATTACAATGAAAATGGAAAACCTGAAGAAAACGGATTTTTAATTGAATACACAGTTGAACCAATTCCAGATCAAATTGTTAATCCAACTAAACAAACAAATTCTGCTACAGTAATCAAAATAAAAGGATTTATTGTTTTTCTTGCAACCGTAATTTTATTGATTTTATTTTAAAGTTGAATAATATTTTTTGGTGTATGAAATATTTACTTAATTTTGTTTTTAACAAATAATTTACCAAAAAAATTGAACAGAAATTGTTAAACAAAATATCGATTTTTTTATAATTTTTTGTTTGTGTTTGACAACTTTTTGTGTATAATTCTAAAATGATTCACAACAAAAAGTAATAAAAAAAGGTGCAACAAAAACGATGTTATTTGCTAACATATTTTTTTCAGACATTTTGAAACAAAAAAATTATAATATTTGCTTACTCATAAAAAAAGTTTGTCATTTTAAAGCCAAAAATAACCTATTTCTTTGCACTTTTTCGCCTCCGAAAAATTGTAACTACTCGTTTTTTGGAGGTGCACTTTTTAAAGCTTAATTTTTTTTCTCCATTGATCCAAGCATAGGATGCACGCTCAAAACTGACGCAAGAAGAAAAATGACAAATCTCTAAAAAATCACTGATAAGAAAAACAGAAAAAAAATGAACCTCACCTATTTTTTCTTGATCGAGGAAGAAATTTAAACTTTTGAAAAAAATTATTGTCATTCTTTATTTTTTTGTCTGTTCAATTTTAGCATGAAAAAAATGCTCTTAAAAACATTTTTTTTGTTTTTTGTTATTACGATTGTGAACGGATACGACAAGATTTTTGAATGCTTCCCAACAACTCCATTTTATAATCTTGAAAATAACACAATTTCACTTTTTCAAACTCCAAATTTCCCTAATAGCATTGCCAACAGTGCAGAATGTAATGCCGTATTTACTACTGTAAGTTTTATGTTGTTATAAATATTGATCTCTGGCAAATTTAGGTAAAATTTGCATATTTTGTGGCATTTTAAAATAATTTTAAAAATGTCACTACTTTAAATGCCACTATTTTCTTTTGGAAAAAATATCAAAATTAGCATAAAAAGCCTATTAAAATAAACGAAAACGAGATGTACCGTATCCTTTATGGCCTAAAAAATTAAAACTAAATTTTAGAATAGTGCATCAATCAATATTTGGATTGGAATGATAAATGGAGCAACTCAACAAATACAATTTTTTGATAATCAATACCCTTTCAACAATTTAACAGCATAGTAAGATTTTATTTTTCACATATTTTATTAAAAAATTTATTCTAATTTTTCAGTAATTACATTTCGGCATTTGATACTGTAACATTTTCAACTTATGGGAATTCATTGGTAGTAAAAGCGAATGCAACTGATTATGCTCCAACATGGACTGCTTTTCAAGCAATTATAATTACTTATCGTATGTTGACAGTAATATCAATTTAAAAATTTGCATAATTTGAAAATTTTAGCTGCCAAAACTGATTCACCTGATTGTCCTCTTGGAAGTCAAACCTTTGATTTTTCTTCAAATCCTGATCTTGTAATTCCTGTTACCCCAACTTTCAAATTACCCAGTAATGCCCTTGCTTATAAACGGTGTAACTGGTTTTTTAAAGTTGGCCAAAATCAACAGCTTAAAATTTTTGTGAAAAAGATTAATCTTGCTGATAATATTACTCTCATCTTACAAGATGAAACAATGACTACCAATGTTTACAGGTATTTAAAAAATTGCTTTAGGGTGTATTTAAATAAATTTACATAATTATGTTTATGCAAATTTATGATCTTTTTGAGGCCATTTTTTAAAGAAAAAAATACTCTGTTAAAGAAAAATCTCAAGGAGAATGTTAATTTTTGTGCATTTATACACAAAAATTAACATCCTCCAGTTTTATAAAACTCAAAATTATTACAAATTTGCATAATTACTACTTTTGTAAATCCTAAACATATCTATTAATACAAAATCAAATGTTTCAGTTTCGCCAACAAAGATGCCGGACATGCTTATTACTTTGATAAAAAACAATTTAATTTTACATATCAATTTAATCACGCTAATATATCGGATTCTGGGTTTTTATTGTTGGCATCAGCTGTTAACAATTCCAACACCTTTACTTCAAATAAATGCAAACCCCCAAAAGTAAATACCACTGCACAGACAACAATTTTTACAAATATTGATTATGCAAATGGTTATCCACCGTATCAGGTAAGACTTTAGTTCGTAAGGTTCAAAATTTGCATAACCACTATTCTTTAAAAGTGTTTTTAAATTTAAAAATTTGAAGAATGACATCTAAAATTACAGTAACACATTTTTAGAAATGTAACAGTACCGTTACAGTACCTGCCAACCATGAAGCAAGATTTTATATTGATGAATTTGATTTTGAAGGTGGAACTGCTGATACCCTTATTTTAAATTACGGTAATTCCCAAACAGAAATGATAACATTGAAACCTGATCGAAAGCGACCGATTTTTTACAAGCTTACCCCAGATATTAGCAACAGTCAATTGGTTTTTACTTCTGATGGCAATACTCAAGGTGCCGGATATACAGCATTTTTGGAAGCTTATGGTCGGTATCATTATTACTGTCATTGTTACAATATGCAAATTTTTAGAATGCAAATGTGCTGATTCAACTTTTGTAATTCAATGTGGAAACAGTTCAGATTTACTGCCATTGAAGGGAACTTATTTACCAGGATACTGTAGTAATATGGATTGCAACTATACAGTAATATTGTTAAATACTAATCTAAATTTGCATATGACTGTTTTAGATTGTTGCAAATTCAAGTTGCCCGAATTCTTATTTTAGCTTAAATGTTCTAAATTCGCTTCGAGAATCAATTGATTATTTAGTTATCGCAGATAATGGATTGCTGGCTGAAAAGTATGCAAATTTTTTGATATTCATTTTTCTGTTTTCATAAGTTTTTGTATATCCTTCTAAACAATTTTTTTCAGTATCACAGCTGCTTCTGGAAATTTTCATAGATATTATTCTTCCAAGAATAATTTATCCATTACTTTCCATTCGGGACCATCAACAAGCCCAATTACGACTGAAGACAAATCCTGGTACATTTTTGTTACAACAATTGTTACACCAGTTTTTGTAACAATTAATTTGAATGAAACCAACACAAAATATGTTCAATGGTTGGCAGAAATGGGAGAGAATGATGCTTTAACAGTTTGTGCAGCAACTGGAACATTGGAAATGTTTGTCAGCTACACCAATAATTTGTATTCTTTGTCATACTTTTTACTGTATGATGGAAAAGATTTATCAAATTTTGTTGGAAGGTAAAATTTGGTTATTATGGATTTGGGAAAACTCGGACATTGTCGTAGACACATGTGAGCTAGGACTTTAGCAGAATTGGGGACTAAAGGCATATGTTACCTTTAAAATCATAAAAGTTCTTTGATCTTTACCGCCGTCGGCTAAGATCAAAGGCGGTATCCTTCGAAATGGTTTCTGACCCCTCAGGAAATATGATTCTGCTAAATTTTTGCATAGTAAAATGTAAAATTAAATATTATTTTAGTTTATCCGATTCTGCTCCATCAGTTGACCAAAAATATCCAAAAAATCGAAACTCCCTAACTGGATGTTTTACAATTTATGTTCCAAATGATTCATCATTCTATAAAGGATATTCAGCTTTATTTAGAATTGCTGATGGTATTAATCTTATTTATTATTTTCTGTTAAATTATAGTAATTTTTAGATTCTTACAAAAATTGCGCCAATACCGATAATGTTTATCAAGTTTCATCAGATTCAATAAATCAACCAGATTTTGATGCTTCAATTACTTCAACCCAAAGTGGATCTTGTGAAATGATCATTCTTTCTTCAGTTGGATATTCGTCAGGTTTGCCACATGTTTGGATTTCAAATATCTCAGCAACCGAAAATCAAAATTACTCTGTTTACAGTACTGTAAATAACAAAAAGTTGTTTGAATTTAGGTAAACTTTTTTTCCACCACATTTCATCGAAACTGTATTTTTCCTAAAATTTGCATATTTCAGTGGCTCTGAAGCTTCACAATGGCAATATGTTGGTGTTTATACCCCTGCTTTGTCAATTGTTGCTCCACCTGGTGCCACCGTTGCAGTTCGATTATCACAAACTTATCAAAGTTTGTTACTGTAAAATATTACAACATTTTATAAAAAATCAATATTTAAGCCCTTGAATGGATCAGCATTGTAACAAATGGAACACAAAAAGGAATTATGGCATCTCCAAGTTACAGCGGATTTCGGTATTCTTTTGCTCTTCAAAGCTTTTATACATCCAACGGATATTCAAATTTTTCAACAACTTTCAATGTTAAAGAAGTTTATGGAAATGCCAAACCAATGTTGGATAATGCTGGAAGTAATAAAACGTAGGTTTCTAAACTTAATAAATTTATGCAAATTTGTATTTTTCTAGTTTGAGTCAAGGCTCATACAATGCTGATGGATCTTTTGTGTTATTTTATGAAGAAACTGACGGTAAAAATAATGGCTTTTTAATTGAGTATACAATTCTATCGGCTCCAACTAACCCAAAACATACCAATTCTGCAATGCCGAAAATGTTTGAAATTTCATTAATTATTTTTTCAGTTTTATTTTTTGTTTGATTAAATTAAAATTTAATTTATTGTGCCATTTAAAATTTTTATTTATTTTGTTTCGCAAAATTACGGTTTTTAATTTGTTCGTATCGGCACATGTCCAAAAAAAGATTATTTTGCATCTGCTTTTTAAATGTTATGAAATGTTTTCAACAGAAGGTTTTGTATATTTCGTGGGAAAAACAAGATTTATAAACGATGAAAAATTTATTTTGACGATATTTCAACATCCGCATTTCCTTTTTATGGCTCTTCTTTTGCAAAAAAGGAAGTCCCAACTGGCGCGGGGAAAACAAGTCTTTTGTTAAAAATTCTTATTCAAAAAAATTTACAATCTTCTTTGATTTATTTTTGAAAAGTCGGAAAAGGCAAAAAATCATTTTCACAGATTTTTTTCTGCGCTTTCAACAATAAAAAGAAATTTATATTTTTTTTCCTTGTCCTGAAATAACTTTTAGTCTAGAAGTTTTTCACTATTTTGTTTTGTGCTTACGCTTTTTTGGTATTCGAAAAGTTCTCCAAAGTATTCAAATTTTCAGATGGCAACTGAAATGAATTGTCTTTCCTCGGGTAAAAAGTTTACCACAGGTGTTGATAATTCAGTTTTCACTCCCAAATCACAATTTACCAATCTCAATTTAAACCAAAGCCATAAATGCATTGAACTTTCGACTGTTCATTCTAAATGCATTTCATCCAATGATAAATGTAAACAAAATTACGGTAGTTCAAATATGCTGCAGTCTTTTTTAGGAAAATCGATTTTATTGAGTTTCTTAGCACTTTTTAGTTTTTTGTAAATGTATGCTTTTTGAACAGCTTTACTTGAAAATCAGGCAAAAAGACAAGAAAAATATTGTTAAAAAAGATTGCAGCATCACCTGTTCTCGCAGATCCAAGCTTTAAAAATGGCTCTTGTTTTAATTCAAAAAATAATTTTTTGAATAAAACAAGATCAAATTCATTGTCATCAAAATATGCAAATTTACAAGGAAAATTACTAAATCAAAAAGATAAACATCAAAAAACAGGGGATTCAAAGATTAGTAGTAGCACCCTTTCCCTTCACATTGCTGCTTATGAAAATAATATTGAAGCTGCAGCAGCTGATGCCATTGATAATAAAAGTATTCATGATTTTGGACAACATCAAAAAACTTTCAAACAAATTGTTAATTGTTCAATTTCTCAGGTAAACCTTAGTTTTTCATATTTTTAGGTTGGCAGTAACAATGTTTTACAGGACCCATATGAATTTCCAAGGCAACAAAAAGAAAATGATGGGTCAAAACCAGAAAGTATGCAATTTAAATCATCTCAAAAATTACTTGATCCTAATCATCACAAGGCTGCTGCAGCTGAAACAAAGATGATGAATAAAATTAATGCCGAATTCGAAAAGTTTACGAAAACCGTTGAAAAATTGTTAAAGGTAAGTTTTTTATTTAAAAAGGGATCTCCAGATATGACGTCCTGGGGGAGGGAGGGGATAGTAAGTATGCGACAAAAGTTGTCTTTGATGTATTTGAAGTAGGGGGTAAGGCTGTTTTTCGGATGACGTCATATTTGGACGATCCCAAAAGGTTCATTGAGTATTTTGACTGACCTGGTTTTTGTTAAAAATGTTATCTATTTTAAGGTCGAAGAATACAAAAATATTGTTAATTCTTGTTGCCGTTTTCAAACTCAATTTTCTGATAAATTATCTGATACTCAAATTGCTGAAATTTTTGCATATCGAAGTGAAGCGTCTTCATCGTTGAAAGATGAAAAATTTATGATGGCAAAATCTGATGCTGAAAGTATTATTCGACTCCGTGCAGATTGGTGGAAAGGATATTACTGTATGGGACGAGCACAAGTTGGACTTGGAGAATGGCGTGAAGCTGAAGAAAGTCTTGCAAAAGCTATGTCTTTGAAACCTGAATCAAAGGAATTGAAAGATAAAACTAGAATTTTAAAGGATGAAGTCACTACAACGCGTTTTCCACACTTTTAATCATGCGCTGCGTCTCTTCTTTTCTCTGTTCTTTTTTTTTCTTTCACGACAGAGTTAAAAAAAGAACAGAGAAAAGAAGAGACGCAGCGCATGATTAAAAGTGTGGAAAACGCGTTGTAGTGTGAAGTATGTTTGCTTTAATAAGCCCCGATGGAAGATGATGACCTGTTTTTAAGACCGGCCCCTGATATTTTCCTAAGGTCCTGCCCACCACAGACTTCTAAATGCCTTCGGTAAAACTAAAACATGGCAGCTAAAATCTGGCAGGAAGCACCTGGCAGCTTCTTATTAAAATTTGCATAATGTTTGCCAAACCGTGAGGCATTGATCAGTCCCATGAAAATCACCTACCCCAAAAAGGATTGTACCTAGAAATACAGTTTGATAAAGCAGAAAAATCTTGCCAACTGCCAGGTATTAGCTGCCAAGCTGCGATGTTTTAATACTCCAAATGCTCTTGACTGGCCTCCGTTTTCAAGCTCAAACAAACTTCGATATTTAGATTGGATACATTTCTCGTGAAAAATATCCTTATTCAAATTTTCTTCGTTCATCAACAGATGATCCTGCAACAATTCCAGGACTTTTTGAAACTCTTCAAGGCTTAAATTATCGAGATGGTGTAAATGGTTCCGAACAGAATGATCAAAAAGCTTTTGAATGCTTTACAAAAGCTGTTGAACATGAAATTCCATTTGCAATGTTTCGTTTGGGAATATTTTTTCAAAATGGATTTCAGGAACAAAAGAATTTGGAAGAAGCTTTCAAATGGTTATACAAAGCTGCAACATCAGCATCTACAATTATGGTAAGAACTTTTGTTTCGTTTTTTGTTCATAACTAATTTTTTAAAAATTTATTAATGGATTTTTATAATTACCGTAATGTTCGAACTTTTAAGAATGGAAGTGGAATTGCCGAAGCTCAACATTTACTTGGTTTAAATTATTCTGAAGGTGTTGGAGTTGATAAAGATTTTCGAAAAGCTGCAGAATGGTATGAAAAAGCTGTTGCAAATGGATGTGCGGCCTCTGAAAATAATCTTGGATTATTCTATCAACATGGAAAAGGTGTTGAAAAATCTCTGTCAAAAGCTTTTGAATACTTTAAATCTGCTGCTGAAAAAGATGAAATTCCTGGAATGTTTAATTTGGCAAAATGTTATTTTAATGCAGATGGAAGTGGATCTTTGATTCCAACATCGAAAGATATTTCTGAAGGTAGGATATTGTATGTTCTGTAATAACAAATGTACAGTATATTAATTTTAGGTGAAAAATGGTTGCATAAAGCTGCAGAAAAAGGTGATGCAAGAGCAACAGATGAATTAAAATATCGCATAAAATCTGCAGTTGAAAAGGATCTTCTTTATTCATTCGGGGAACTTGTGTTGAAAAGAAGTATTTTGAATTATGAAAAGTTTGGAAATTGTATTGAGGTAATTAAATATACGCAAATAATTTTTGTAAGACATCAAAAAGAAATATTTTAGGAAGCTGCAAAGAATGGTTCTTCGACTGCCCAACGACATTTGAATATTTGGAGATATTTTGGTGATGCTTTGAAAGCTTTTAAAAAGAGTGATTCCAAGGCCGTTGTTTCTGCATTATCAAAAGCAATTCATTTGGATCTTCAAATTGTTAAACTTCCTGATTTTTTCAAGCCTATTATTGAAGTTTGTTAAAGTTTCTGCTATACAATGCTTTGCAAAACTTTCATACCTTTTTTTGCATGTTTTTATTTTACAGCTCAAAGTTATCAAAATATGCTGATTTTAGTATCAAAAAATGTATAAAAATTTGGTAAGATGTTGGACCAATACAAAAAACTTATGTGGTTTCTGAATCCGATATCAGAATTCTAAAGCCGAAAAATTACTTTTCTCAAAATTCAATAATTGGCAACAGAACCAAAATAGAGGAATTCGGAGAAAATTCGTTTTTCGGCTTCAGAATCCTGTTAGCGGATTCAGAACCAGATTCAGAAACCACAAATTTTTTTTAGTCCAAAATCTTAAACCCGAATTTTTATCCATTCTTTGATATCAATATCAGCTTATTTGGATAAATTTGAGCTGAAATATCGAAACATGCAAAAAAAGTGTGAAAATTTTGCAACCCATTCTGATTTTTGACCTTTTGTAAGTTCTTATTCGGAATGGAAATTAAATTAGCATTTTTCGCCATAAAAATCATTTATTAGGACTGATTTTTTGTTCATTGGAGCTGCAAAAAAAGGTAAAAAAGCAGCTCCTATGAATCCCTGATTTTTGTAAAAAAGTTTATATCAAGCTGGCCACTTCCTATAATAAATAATTACTTACAGGAAAGATTCAAAACCCATCCAAATGAACTTGATACAATTATTTGTTATGTTCAAATCAATGCTAATCATACACAATCAAAGTTATTAGCTTTAGAATCATGGGATAAATTTGGTAAAGATGAATTTTTGGCAGAAATGGCATACACATGTGGAGGTATTTTGAAGGATTCAAGGGCACCGTTAAGAGTTGCAGGAATGGCTTTGGGGGTACGGTTTTCGTCATATCCATAAATGAAGAGAGGAGAATCACCACTTTTTGAATTAAACAATTTTAGGATTTTCCTAATTCTTTACGTATCAAGTATGTTTATGCCATGGCCCTTTGTCAACAAAATGATCAACAACCAGAATGTTTGAAAGCTTTGGATGCCTTTCTTGCAGTTGCTCCAAAAGATCATGATAAAGTTCCTGCATGTCATTACCGAAAAGCAATGTATTACAAATACCATGAAGATTATTCAAATTTTATGGCATCATTTGAAGCTGGTTTAGCTGCTGAAAAAGAGCAATTACCATGCTTTTTACCGTATTTCTTTCCGACAAAAAGTTTTTTGGAAGCTTTATATAAGGCTAAAAAGGAACAAGGAGTAACGGGTTAGTTTTTAAACTTATTTAACGTGCTTTTTGTTGTTATTGTAACACTTGTTAGTTATCCTAAAATTACCATTTTTTAAATTTATTATTTAGCTCCAACTCCATTGAATCTTCAATTTGAACGAATTAAAAATGATGAACGAAGAAAATTGATGATTAAAAATAATCGCGAAAAATTCGATCAGCTTGTTGAAAGCATCGATACAACAAATATCGATCCAAATTCAACAATGCCCAAAAATACTACAAAAATTCCTTCAACAAAGAAATTGAAGAAAATTACATTGGAAGAAATGGATCGAATAAATGAAAAAGTTTATGATGGATTTGTTTTGGATGGAAGAATCATTGATTGGGCTGTTCGGGAAAATGATATTGAAATTATTATTGAAGATGAAAATCGTCATGGTCAAAGGTATGGTTCAAATATATGAATTTTTATAAATATACTACTTTTTAAATTTAAAAATATTTTTTAAAATCTTGATCCTTTATCCTTTAAAGCGAAAACTACAGTATATCCTATACTTAATCCTTTTTCGTTTTAAGACACTATTAAAAAAAATTGAATAAAACCAATTTTTAGAGTATCGATTTCAAATTGGCCTTCAACTGGAATCCAAATTCATGATGTTTCCAATGCCCTCAAAACTTTTGCACCAAATTACAAAATTTCAATTATTAATCCTTCCATAAAATCGACATCTGATGGATCAGATGAAATTCAAGTTCGAGGTCCAGAATTTATTAAAATTGGTAATAAATTACTGTATATTTGAGAGTAATTATAACGATAACTTTTTTAGAAAAAACTTCTGGAGATCAACAAAAATGCCATTGTTGTGGAAATGAAAATGAAAAAATTTTTGCATGTTCAGGTTGTTTGATGGCAAAATATTGTTCAAAAGAATGCCAAAAGTTTGATTGGATTGAATTAAATCATAAAGGAATTTGTAAACATCTTAAAATTTTTGCAAAAATGATGTAATCATTTTGTTGTTTTTGAGTTTTTTGTTTATTTTTGCTTTTTAAATAAAAATTATTTTTCAATAATCGCAGAATAAGTTTCATAAAAAAAACTAAAATTTGATAACAAAAATTATTAAATAGATGATTCCAACAGTTAAAAATTTACATAAATTTCAGAAATACTTATGTTAAAAATCAAACAAATTAATTGTCATTTTTTTCGTTATTGATTGATATTTTTAGACAACTGCGAATACAAAACACATCAACAATGTTGCTAAAGGAAAAGTGGTAGATATCGAAGAATTTACGATTGTATAGGTAATTAAAAAGCTGGAATTTTTCGCATCACTTTTTACAGTGACTTGAACAATAGTTTCAACAACCGTTATGTCGTCATTTGGGTGGAAGCTAAAAGAAAAAAGAAATTTTTTTTGTTAAATTCAATTTTTCAATTACTTATGAGAATCTCCTTTTTTTGTATAAACAACGTCATTGTCATCTGATAATGAATTAACAATAAAACGAATTCCACATTTTCCAGATTTAGAGTGGCATGGATTTGTAACAAATAAAGCTCCTGGCCCGCTTGAATATGATTGATATAATCCAATATAATATGGGGAAACAATAATTCCTTTTTGTCCTTCTGTTGTGTTTATGATTGTATAGCTACCTGAAAATGTTGTGGTAGCATCAGAAATATCAGATAATAGAATTTCAAATGCCTACTCTGGTTATAAGAGTCAAGTTGAAGTTTTAAAGATTGATTACTCGGAATTGTGATAATTAAAGCCGGGCTAGAAATCCCGAAATTTTTCCATGAATTTGTGTCATCTTTGCTAAAAAACAAACGAAGGTTAAGTGGCAACTTTTTAATTGTGTCTTTACGAGATGGTTGCCAATTGCTTGTTGTTAATTCCACTTTTAAGAACATAAGAACCAGAAAATGAATTGTGAAAAAAATTAACTGGAATATTGGGATAATCAGAATGTGAAGATAAAATTATCACATCACAGGGATATAGTGTAGACGCTGCTGCTGAAATTGTGGATGAGTTTGCTTGAACTTCAAAGATATTTGAAGAAGAATGACAATTTTGAGATTGAGCTAAAACATTTTTGTTAGTCCAATTAAAATAATATTTTTAACCATTTTTTAGCCTGAACAAAACTGTTGTATCCATATGACTGTAATCATTTTGACTTCGCAAAGTAAAGCATCTAGAAAATGATGTAATTTGTCGAGGGCTGTTCGAAATTTTAGTAAATTTTGTTGTGTTCAAACTGAAAGTAAATGGTACAATGAAATATACAATATGCAGACATACGTTCCAACAAATTTTTCGAAACCATTTGAATCATACAAAAAATATGTTTCAAGTGCCCCTAGATAGTTAGTTTGTGTAACAAACATTTGAAGCGTATCTTTCGTATCTGTAGAGCATACGGTAATCGCTTCAAGAGTTTTTAAATTATCAAGCCATAAAACATATGTTGGTGAAGATGAGGAAAGATCAATCAATGTCATCTTGTTCACTGAAGTTAATGTGTATTCAATTAAGAAACCTGAATTTGGAGTTGCTTTCTCAGAATAGAAAATATTGAAAGTACTATCGACTATTGTATAGTTTTCATTTTGTGATAATCTAAAAATGTAATAAATATTTTGAAAAGACGTCTCATAGGCATTTTTTTGTATGGCAGATAAATGTTTCGTACTTTGCTTAAAATCTTAAACTCTCATCGAATTGTATTCGTATAAAAATTTAGGACATTTTAGTCATCACAGAAAACGTTGACAAATGTTTTAGAGAAATCCAGAAATTTTTGCTTACGTATGACTTTTTCCAAAGGCGGATGCTACGGCAACCGAACATTCATCATCCAAACTTTTGACATTAAAAGTTGCTGAACATGTGCCACTTTCAGTGTCCAATGAATACAATACATTTTCGGTTTTTGTGGATAATCCAGAATAGCTAGGAGATACCAAAATTCCGCGTTGATAAATTTGTGCATCTTTCTTTATGAACAAATCTGCATTAAAAAGTGTAACGCTGATGTAATTCGTGATTGTGATACTCAAAGCATTCGTATAAATGTTAATATTTCTCCAGTTTGGGGCATCAGTGTTACTGTAATATAAATTTAAATTATTTAAACTTCAGAAATATTAACAATTTTACTTAAAACTCATTAAAGGTTTTTTGTTATTTGCACTTTTAAAAACATAATTGTCAATGCCACTTGTTTTGGAGATTGATCCGATTCGGATTAAAGGCGAACGCTGGTCTAATGGATTATACATTGGTGGAGCAAGGACAATAATTTCACAAGGATTGTATTGAATAGTTGAAACCGTAAAAGTCATATTATCCTGATAAGGCACTTGAAAAATGTTATTTACTCTACAATTTTGGGTTTGTTGAATTTTTCTTCGAAAGAATACAGTTGTATAAATTTGAGAATTATTGTCAGCATGAAAAATTGTAAAGCAACTCGAATTTGAGATAATGCTTCTTGGTTGCATTTTTTCTTTAGTTGAAATGGCATCAGATGCTAACCTGAAACAATTTTTTCTTTAAAAATAGTCCTAAAATTTTAATGAACATACGATCCAACTTCGTTATTATATCCATTAAAATCAAATAAAATATAGTTATATAATGTAAAATCACTACTCGAAACAAATAATTCCAAAGCATCGTCGTCATCCGTGCATACAGTAATATACTGTGAAACTTGTAGATCATCCAACCAAAATGCATAATAAGTGCTGCTTGAATTCAGGGTTACATTTGTTTGTAAAATTGGAGACATAGTTGTCGGTGAAGGTGCAGGTAAAAATGCCGCATCATTATTTGTTGAGTCTGTTAAGCCAAACTTTATCCAAATGGATAAATGAAATAAAAAAATCAACATTTTTAGTCTTAAAATAAAAATGTGCTTGACATGGGCATTTGAGTCCCTTTTTAAAGAAATCAAAAACTATGTTTTATCCTATTTGTGTAAAAGTTTTTCTTATCACTTTTTGATATTTTTTTGCAAGCTTGAGAAAGTTGTTATAAAACTTCTCCCTGCATTTTTTGCAGCAAGCTCACGGCTGTTGTACTAAATTTTCCAACCTTACAAATGTAGTGTATAAAAGGCAAATCCTTTGTTTAAAATGATAAAACATGACTAATACTTTTTCTCTAATAAAAATACAGTACACACTTGGACCATAAACTATAAAAAAACTTTCACTCTTTGTTCGATTACATCATTTATTATCAGCGTTGAAAAGCTGCTTGTTTATAGTTTAAAAAAGGGATTGTCAAAAATCATGTGATGTTTCTGGAATTTTATTTTTTATTTGTGCAAAAGAATTATATAGGCTACAACATTTTTATGGAAAGAAAACAGTAAAATATATTGTGAACAAGATAAAAGAAATAGAACTAAAGAATAAAATTTAATTTGGAGCATCTTTCATAAAAAATCGGTACAAATGAGAAGTTTAAAAAGACTCCGCAATTCAATTTGCTAAAAACATCACATAAGAACTGAAACATTACACATGTAAAAATGAAAGATTTCCTTTGAAAATTTAAAAATTTCTAATGCAAAAAAAATGTTTTGTAAAATTTTGAATGGGAATCGTCCAGATATGACGTCATGGGGGAGGGAAGAGGTAATGACCGTGCCGCCTTTGATGTGTGGCAAAAAATGTCTTTGATGTTTATGGGGTACTGCTAATTTCGCATATCTGGACGATCCCATGCTGCAATTGAAACAAATTTTTTCTAAGTTTCATGATTTTTTGTTCCTCCTTTTGGCATGCCTTACAGAATCCATTCCTCTCAAAAATGTTGATATTTTGAATGCTGATTTTGTTAAAGAATTAATGATCAAAGGTTTTCTGTTGAAAATTGGTAATCATTTTTTGTTCAATAAATATTGTTTTTGTATAAAAAATATATATTATTATAATTCTTAATTCTGAACGCCCTTGTGACGTAATGCTGATCGTTGACAATAACTTTTGGTGGGGGTCTATTTGTTTCAGTATTTTTTATCCATTCATCCAAACAAACTTGTCAGGTGTATTTTGTGGTTTTTGCGGCTTTTAAAAAGTACGAAAACGAAGCACATTTTTTGAAAAGCCAAAAGACGACTTGGAAATTTTTTTTGTTTTTTTCTTATTTTGTCATTTTGTGTAGAAAAAAAGAATAAAAGTCACTGTTGAGAAATTTGTTCAGCGATTTATATCCTTTTTTTCACTGCTGCAGTTGCTGCTTTGTAAAGATTGTCAAATTTTTTTCTAATATTTGATAATTTATGCAGATAAAGTTCATCTGAAGTTAGTTAATTTTTTGAGAATTGTAAAATCCACTAAATATCGAAATTTGAAATCACAATTTCATATTATTACTTACACTAATAATTATAACGAAACATATCAGATTTGTAATTTACTTATTTTTTGAATTTTGTAAAACAATCAATTGCGTTCAAATAATATAGCCAAAAACTAAAACATAGAAAAAAATAAATGAATTTATTCATTCTCCGCTTTTTTGTGTCTGACATTTTTTTTGGGCAAACTTTTTTAAATAACATCAAAATATAGTTGCGAAAATTGTGTAGAACAAAAGATCGTCCGTTTTTGCACTTTCACTTTTAAAAAGTTGGGGCTGTTTGAATATTTTTGCAAAGAACGAATCTTTCCTGATTCTTCTTTTAATGTTCAGCGGTCGAAGAAGATTAGTAAGAGGTTAATTTATTAATATAATCACAGCTATCTTCACGCACCTGCTGGATAAGGCCGCTCAGATTCTCGAATAAAAATACAACAAGAAAAATGATGATAAAATAAAAAGAGAGAGACAGAAAAAGGGGAGAGAGAGAAAGCTAGGGAGAGAGACGTTTAAGTTGCATTTCGCCAAAAGAGGCAATCCTTCAAATATTCTCAACAATTTTATAATTTTTACAGAAGTTAATTCTGTTATTTCAAATCCCAGGTTTTCGATTATACATATTTTTTTGATAAAACAACATCAAAACACAAAACTCTACCAATGCTCATTTTAAACTATGTTAAAAAAATTCGTAATGTTCATTTATTATCATTGATTTTAAAGCAATTTACTTCAAGACAAATTTTTACTCAAATTTATAAACATCGATGATTCACAAAATTAATTATACTAAACAAAAAAACATTGATATTTTTATTGCAACTTTGCATTCAATATTTTTGCACTGAAACCTTTTCAGTGTAACATTTTTCAGTTTGTACCACAAAACAATATCTAAAATTACCTCAAAAAAGAAAAAAAATAGAAAGTCGTCTAACACCACTTTTTTTGTCTAACATGTTGCGAAAATTTTGTCAAAATGAACATCAAAAAAAGAAGTTACAAAACTAATGAACAAAAAAGCAAACGATATTCTTTTTTGCCTTTTCATCACAATAAAAAAGGTGGCTTTTTATAATATTTTGTAATTCTTGCAGCAGAAGTTAATTTTATTATTTAAAATCACTGCTTTTTTAATTACACTTAACAAAAAATAATTTGCACATCAAAATACCAATTTTTGGTCAATTTATAATATATTTAAGAAATCCTTAATGTTCATTTATTAATTAACAATAATTTTTAAGACAGTTTACTCTAGAATAATTTTTTTTTGCAAATTTATATACTTTGATTATTCACATGTGAAAGTAAAATTACACTAAACAAAAAGAAAAAACATTGATATTTTTAATGCCGCCTTGCATCAAATATTTTTACAATAAAGCTTTTTTTAGTGTAATATTTTGCAGTTCTTTTTTGATTGTTCTACATCAATGTTCCAACGAAGAAAGAAAGAGCAAATTTTTAGGAAATGCAAAATTTTACACATTTTTAATCAGTGTTATGCTTCGCCCGCGCCCGCCCGCGGGCGCGGGCAGTTTTTTCAAAAGTAAGCGGGCGGGCGCGGGCGGAATTTTTCTAAGTCAGCGGGCGCGGGCGCGGGCGCCCGCGAGTAAAAAAGTAAAGGCATTTTGTTTTTTTTTCTCAATGCTTTTTTGACAATATTTCTCAACGAAAATCTACGAAAGAATATTTTTTTGGCATAAAAATCACACGGAAGGACAAATCATCTAATGAAGAAAGAAAAAATTTTATCACCGCAACGACCTAAATGCCCTATGAGAAAATTTGCTTTCACATTGGTGTCAATCTTTTTGTCGGAAAAGAAAGAATAAACTGCTATGAAAAATTTTAAATCGTTATTAACTTCACCTGGATTTTAACCGATTAATGATATTATATATAGTACAACTTTAAGTAATTTTTATTAATCAATATATCATTTATTGATATGGTCAAAATTTAAATTCGTGATAGGTGTTGATGATAGGGGCACTGTTCTAGTTTTCGCCCCCCCCCTCTTCATTCACTTTGATTTTTCATTTTCATTGAAAAAAAAATGCGAGTTCATTATTTTTTTGTCATTATCAATTCGAAAAAAGAGATGTCCAAATAATTAACTCTGATTTTGGACAATAGTTAAAGAAATCCACCAACTAGCTGATTAAAAATTCTTTTTTCAAGTATCTTTTAAAGGGGGGCGAAAACTAGAACAGTAGCCTGGAGCCTACTGTTCTAGTTTTCGCCCCCCCCCCCCTTCATTCATTCTCAAAAAAATTAAGCAAATTCTGCATATTTCTTACCATTCATTTTCTCCAACACTTTGTAACTGGAAGAATGGCCGAGTGGTGAAAACGCGCGACTATCACTGCGAGGGCAAAAGTACGAATAACCGAAGAAGTGACAGTGAAAAATGAAAAAAATGAGAGAGGGGGTGCGAAAACTAGAACAGTACCGATGATATGCTTTTGACCTATAGTATGCCAAATTAGCAATATGACATACTGTAGGTTTATGTATATGTTGTATCGGATTTTGAGAACCGATATCGGACTTTGGGAACACAAAGTTTTTGGGGGTTCGCATAATCCGATATCGGTTCTCGATACCCGATATCAGTTCTCAAGAACCGATATCAGGTTTTGTGAACCAACTAATAAGATTTTCGTTCACAAAATCGGATATCGGTTCTCAAGAACCGATATCCATTTATGCGAACAGATGTTACGGGAACAAAGATATTTTTAATGGGTTCGCAAAAACGGACATCGGTTCTCGGGAACGGATATCAGTTCTTGAGAACCGATATCCGATTTTGTGAACTTGAATTTTTTACGTGGTTCCCAAAATCGGATATCGGTTCTTGAGAACTGACGGTTCTCAAAATCCGATACAACATATACATTGTCTTTAAATAATGAAAATAATAGTTTAAAATAAATTCAAATCGGAGTCCGTGTAATTCTTCGCCCGCGGGCGCCCTTTGGCGGGCGGCGGGCGGGCGCGGGCGGAATTTTTTAAAGTAAGCGGGCGGCGGGTGGGCGCGGGCGATTTTTTGGAAAGTGCGCGGGCGCGGGCGCCCGCGGAAAAAAACAAAAGCATAACACTGTTTTTAATATTTATAAATTTTTAATATTAGAAGGAAACAAATTACAACTTCTTCTCGATTTTTTAGTATTATTTTTATATTTAAAAATAGTTGTTATATCGCTCATCCAACAGCTGTCCATGAAACATTTTTTAATAAAAACTGCATTAATTTGTGCATAGTAACATTTATATTAATTTATATTAAAGTTCTTCAAAAAAAATTTGATTTTCAAAAATGTCTTTAAAATTACACGGATTTGGTAGTTCTTCATTACGAGTTTTTTCACTTCTGAAATTTATCAACTGCCTTCTGGGCATTTTTGCCGCTTTAATTAAAAAGTTGTTCGTTTTTGCACAATTAAAATATCATCATTGATAATAGCAAAGTGAATTTTATTAGTTTGAAGTATAATTACGTTTTATCAAGTCAAAATAAATATATTATTTCTTATCATTTTATATGCTGGTTGTCTTTCATTAAAAGTTTGAAGAAAAGCATTGTTTCTGTTGTTTAAAGACAAAATAAATGTATCGATTAATATTTGTTTTGAGCCTTTTTCCCCTATTTTATGCGTCATGTCCTGAAGGAAGTTTAGAATGGCAAACAAATTGTTTTTTCTTTCGAAATGATACGAATGAATTTATGGTAGCTGAAATGGCATGTGCTCAAAAATCCGGACACCTCGTTTCGATCCATGATGCTTTAGTTAATGCTCTTTTAGCACGTGAGCTTTTATTTAACTAATTAAGAAAATATAATATATTTGAAAATTTAGAAGAAGCTGGACATTATTTCCACGAATCAACAGTTACCGATGTATGGATTGGTGGAACAAACATGATGCCCGGAGGGAATTGGTCATGGATGGATGGAAGTGTATTTGATTTTATCGATTGGGCTCCAGGCAAACCAAAAAATGTAACAGGAAATAATTGTGCTTCCTTGTCAGTTGTCGATGGATTTTGGAGGTCTGATAGTTGTTACAATACAAAACCATATATTTGTAAAGTTGAAAAAACTTTTTATGATCCAACAACAATGACTACATCGGCAAAAACGACTACAACATCAAAATATCCAATTTATGCAAATTGTCGCTTTCCTTTCACATATTTTCAACCAACTCATTCATGTTATGGTGCAGGAAATCTCACAAAGGCTTTAGATTGGGTAACAGCTGAAAATTATTGTCAGGAATTTGGCGGGCATCTTTCATCGATACATTCTCTCGAGGAATCTTTATTTCTGCGAGGTATGAAATGTCTTGTGAAAAACTAATCTACATTATTAGTTTAGATCAAATTTATACTGCCGATGCTGATTTTTGGAGCGGAGCATTTTCAAATGATAACGGAATAACATGGAAATGGTCAGATGAAACTCCATGGGATTATAATCCATGGATAAAGGGATCTCCAAAAAATCAAACTGCTTGTGGAATTATATGGGGATCTGGTTTAGGGGATTATCCATGTAATACTTTATTACGACCAATTTGTAAAATGAATTTAACTTGAAAAGAAAAATAAACTATGGGAATAGGTGAATTCAAAGCACTATTCCTGAACTGACAAAGGAAGGAAAAAAATACAGAATTCATAGTGCATCAGAGTACTATTTATGTAAAATCTTTACAAAAAGTTCAGTTTCACTTTTTTCTTTTAGAAGAAAGAGTGCATCTTTGCTTCTCTGTCTCGCTGCAGAAAGCACACTGAATTACAAAAACAAAAAAGATAAAAACCAAAAACTTGAAACCTTTTTCATCGCATTCCAGACCCTACTGATGACGCCTACTGGAATTATATGCGAAAAAACCAAATCAATCAACTTTAAAACTACTACTTAATGACTTCTAGGGTTCATGGCAGAAAAGTCAAAATTTTTATCCGCTTCAAAATCAAAACCCTTTTTTCGTTTCTAAAATTTATTTTTTCGATCCAAATTTCAATTTTTAATTTCATAAATGCGCATTTTTATTTTGAATTGCAAAAACTAAACGTTTACCATGCTTTTGGCGCCCAATTAGTGCAAAATGAATGTGCACCAAAATGCATGCTAAAATGCATATTTTTAATGTGCAAATTAGATGCGAATTCAATAAATAGCGAAGGCAGGGTGATCTCTTCATTTTCAGATACACAAATGTGTACTTTCTTCTCGTTCTCCAATCTTTAAAATAATGCTTCAAATTGATATGAAAGAAAAACAAGAGGGAAAAGTTGAAATTACTGAATTTTGAACCGGATACTGTAAAATAGGGAAATAAATATTGCTTTGACCTAAAAATGTACTGGTTGGATAAAGTTAATTCTTTTATATCAATTTGCTGATAAATATGATATTCCTGATCTTCAAGTAAGCAATTCCAAACTTGAATTTAGGGCTTGTTATTGATCATTTTTTGGATAAAATTGAGAAATCTTCTATTAAATGGATGTCATTTAAAATCATTTGTGAAATTGCCAATGCTGTAATTGAATTAAATTTTTTGAAACTTCGGGATACATGTCTTTGGTATTTGTTGAATTGTTTACGAGAAGGAATCCCTGTCAAAGATATGGATAAATTGAATAAAGAATTTATGAATGAATTGATGGTTAAAGCTTTATCAATTCAGTTTTGTTAAATTTATGGTTTTCTTTGTTTTATGATATCTTTTTTACACATTTTTTTAAAATAAAAATACACAAAAAATATCTTTCTATTGCCTAAAATACCAGTTTAATATAATGCAAAAGCTTTTTAAAAATGAGTACAATTACCCCAATGTTAAATCTATATCGTTTTTTTGTCTGTATCCCATTCGATAATTCTAATTAACAGTACTAAAGTACTAAATTTCTAGTTTCGAATATTGTAAGGCAATCCGATCCGAAAACCAAAATATCGGATCACGGATCAATCCGATATATTACGGATCGGATCGACGGATTGAAAACGGATCGGGAAATCTTACGGATCGGATTACGGATCGGATTGACGGATCGGAATAGCGGATTGATCCGTCGGATTAACTATAAAGAAGAAGCAAAATTTTGGCGAAAACGGTTGTTAAGCTATAGTAATTAGTATTTTAAAGAAAAATTAATTAATTTAATACAATTTTGAATGTTTGAAAATTAATCGAAAAGAAAAAACAAAAGTTTTTCTAAGTTACTTTTGCATAAACGGATTCGAAATTTTTACGGATCGGATTGACGGATTGAAACGGATTGAAAAATTCCACGGATTGGATCACGGATCGGATTCGCGGATCGGATTAACGGATCAATCCGTCAGATCGGACCGGATTGCCTTACAATAGTTTCGATAAAACTATTCTTTCGCAAATTTTTGTTCTAATTTTGTATATTTTAAATATTCAAAAAGTGTAGCGTCATCAAGAAAAAAATGAAAGAAAAAGTATTTTTTAGTTGAAAGAAAAATTTAATTTGACTGACATTTTTAATACAAATTTTGTATTTTGAGCTTAAAAATAAAAGCAAAATCAAATTTGGGAAAAAATTGTTTTAGCTGCTTTAAAAAAGGCATTTTCTAACCCTAGCTGTACAGAAGGAATGTATGGTACTAATTTGAGATCCAGAGCATTTTGGTCAGGATCGGCATGCCAAAGTATAAATCATGAAAAACATAAAGGTTGTCCATTTTTTAAAAACTGTCGATTATCTTTCGAAGGAAATTATTCATCATTATTATATTACTTATTTTTCGGCATCGGAATTGGCATTGTTTATGGAAACATCGTCTTTTTGTTTTGCGCAGACTCAAATATTCACAAACATAACACCGAAATAAATGTGCTTTTTATTTAGAAAACAAAACTTGAAAATAACACCATGGTGCATTGTCCCAAAATACAATTTTTGTATTTTGGGGTAGCTCTCTAGTTTAAAAAATGCATCAAAAGAATTCTTTATTTTTATTTTTAAATTTAAAAATGTCTCGATAAAAGGAGAGAGTGTCATTTCGGAAGAAAGTAACATATCATAAGTTTTCAGTATTTTTATATATTTTTTGGATCAATTTGTCTTTTAAGTTTTCAAACAATAATTTAGTATGATATTAAAATGTTATTAGGGATTGTCCAGACATGACGTCAAGAATTTTATGGATGGTTGGGGGCACGCAAATAGTGACTGTCCATATAAAAAGCGGCATAGATCAAAGGAAAAAACGTGGCGGTAAGAGTGGGTATAATTGGATTTTTGCGTGTGGTCACGTCTGGATAATTTCATTATTGTTCGATTCATCTTTAAACACTTATTTTAGAATTTTTGCTCAAAAAATATGATTACATCCAAGAAAACATAAAATAAACAGTGTACACTCATTCTTTCCATTTCTTCTATAAAAAAATGAAATGATAAAAATGGGCTAGTCTTCTGCTCCCTTTTTGATACAACTATGAAGGAGAAAAAACCAGGCCTTATCGATCCTCCAAAAATAATCATTTTTTGACAGTTTTTTTTGTTCTCGTCATCATTTTTAGAAGAGCAAAATATGCTATTCAAAATATGTTTAGCAGCCTTATTTTGTATATTAAATTTCAAGAATGGATTTGGTTATGATATTTTAAATTGTTCTTCAACAACCCCAAAATATTCATTAAAGAGCAATACTTTGACTTTTTTGCAAACACCAAATTTTCCTCGAACTGTTTTTTATAATACTGAAACAATTCCATGCAATGCTGAAATTCAATCTGTAAGTTTTTTGGCATAAAATCAGCATTTTTCAAAGAATAAGATAATTTACTTAAACGATGCAAAGAAAATTTGCCCTTAAGAGATTGTCCAGATCTGACGTCGAAAGTTTTAAGGAGGGGGGGGGATAGAGGGTTAACCATAGTTTGATAATAAAAAGCGGTAAACATCAAAGGAAAAACCTGATGGAGGGCAAGACAGTAAGCAAAAACAATTTTTGGAGTGAGCATTTTCATTTTGGAGGGGCATCCCTTTGATATTTTGCCGCCTTTGCTCAGCGGCGGCAAAAGATCAAAGGATTTTCACGATTTTAGACGTGGGGCAAAGGTACCGAATGCCCCGTCCCCCCTTAAATACGACCTTGACGGAGGGTATGGAGTTTGAAAATTTCAAAAAAATAGATTTCGACAATCCCTCAGGCAAGGTCAAGAGTTCCCATAATGTTTTTTGTTGACTCGGTACGATTTGGAACAACGATGGTTAAAATCCTGGTCTAAGCCGGTCTGAAAATGAAAAATGTTGAATTTTAAAATAATTAGTTGTTTCTTTCTCCCCCCACTTTTTTCTTTCCAGACAGATCACATTTGGATTACATTTCTCAATGGTCAAACCAATTCAATTTCAATTTATGGCAGCCAAAATACTTCAAATGTTTTACAAAAATCGTAATTGCAATTTTTATTACCGTACCTTAAATCCTTATTTAGTCATTACTCTTCAAATACTGATACCCTATCATTTACAACTCCAGCTGGAAGTTTATTCGTAAAACTTGATGAAAAATTTTCAGAGGATTCTTGGACAGCTTTTCAAGCAGCAATTGTTTCTTTTTGTTTGTTAAATTAATATTTTGACTAGCATTTTTAAACAATAAATATTTTTAGCAATTGATACAGTAGACCAGTGTCCATTTTCTACTCAAACCTTTGATTTCTATGCAAATCCGGATATCATTGTTCCAGTTGTTTCAGAATGGAAAAAAGACAATGCTTTGTATATTTCAAAATTTTGTAATTGGGTTTTTAAAATTGGACCAACACAACAGCTTAAAATTGTTGTAAAAAGTATTAAACAATCAAGTGATTTTATTCTTGCTTTAAATGAAAATGGAAATATTATTAAAAAGTGGGTTTTTTGTTTACAGTAGTTTTAGCACAAATTGGAAATTATTTAAGTTTTGAAAATATGCAAATTTGCTATCATGAAAAAATTTGCATATTTTCGATTATGCAGATTTTTTTGTTAGTTATGTTAACTATGCCATAATTGAAGCACAAGAAACAATTTGTTGGAATATGCAAATTTTGTTTATTGCATCAAAATTTGCATATTCCAATAATCCTATTTGGCATTTCAGTTTCACTGATTCTGTAAATGACATCATCACCCCAGGGCTTTACTTTTCTGGTTCAAATTTTAATTTAACATTCTCCAATCAATGGAGTAATAGCTCTGATTCAAATTTCTTTCTTATTGTTTCTGCTTTTACTCCTTCAAAGATCACCATCCCTTCCGGCTGTCTTCCCCCAAATACAACCGGTTCAGCAACAATTTTCTCAAACATGGATAAAAATAGCGGATATCAACCATATCAGGTATACTGTACATTCATAATTTCATTACAGTAATATTTTTAGCATTGTGAAAATAGTTTTAAAATTCCTGAAAATCATGAAGTTTCATTAGTTATTACCCAACCATATTATGAAGCATGTTGCGATAAACTTTCGATTAAATATGGAGGAAATATAAATCAGGTAATTACTTGGGTTGATGGAAAACCAAATGAATATAAATTTAATCATGTCATTGGAGATGTCACACTTTCATTTGATTCTGATGGAAATAATCAACAAGCTGGTTATGTTGCTGTTGTACAACCATATGGTAAGTAATTTTTAATCGCGTTTTTACCAGAAAAAATTATATTAACCACAATTGTCGTTGGTGATAAAAGTCTAAAAAATTTAAAGATTTTATGCAAATTTTTGATATTATTTTAGAATGTAAATGTGGCCCTCAAAAAACTGTTGTTCAATGTAACGGAAATACCGGAATTTTTCCAACTGCTGAAACGCTTTATTACTGTGACAATATGATTTGTAACTATCAGGTAACAAAAAAATGTGTCATTTCAAATTTTATAATTTCAACAGCTAGTGACAGAATTTTATACACAATCTCGTAACCAAATATTCAAATTACCAAATAGCTTCAAAAAAATATAGGAACACTGCTTTGTGATTTTTATGAAATGTTATTTTTAGATACAAAACTCGGGCTGCCCAAATTCGTATATCTCAGTTTTGGTTGAACATTACCTTCGACCACAAACTGATCATTTAATCCTAAAATCAAATGGTCAATTTAATTACGAGTTTGTTCTAATCCATAAACTTCCACCCTTATAATTAATTTTAGTTTTACCAACAACACAAAATATCTTTCACCTGCATATATCTCTGACACATATTATTATTCATCAAAGAATAATGTCACCTTGGATTTTACATCCGGTTCAGCCGGGACCATTTCAATGGATCCAAAATCTTGGGCTGTTTATGTCAATTCAATTCCATCTCCAAATTTTATAAATATTACTTTGGATCAAAATAAATCAAAGCATGTTCAATGGTTAGCTGACATGAATGAAAATGATGCCCTAAGGGTTTGTGCCAAAACAGGAACATTAGAGATTTTTGTTACATACAATGAATTTCCATCACTTTATCATTTTGCTCTTTATGATTCTGATGATTTGTATAATTTTGTTGGACTGTAAGTTCTTCAACATGATTTTAAGTGATCGTAAAAAAGGGTTATGCAAATTTATCGATTGTGAAAAATTTGCATAAATTTTGTGTCAACAGGAACAACTAAAGTATCTGCATTGTACAGGGTGTAAATTTTAACATGTATGGGTTTTAAACGCGTGAAAAACATAAAAATTTTAGGTTCCAGAACCTCAAATTTTCACAGTAGATTTGTATGAGGCTAAAGTTTATTTCCACAAATTTTCAGCCCAATCGAAGACCTAAACTTTTTTCGAGGATCTAGATCCTAGGTCTTGACAAAAAATAAAAATTTGTAGCTTTTTAGATTCCTTACTTTATGGACTATCAATTTGCTTTAAAGTTTTTTTCTTAATTTCTAAATTTTTAATTTTTTTAAAATTTTAAAAAACAATAATTTTGAAAAAATTTCTAAGTCCTTGAATGCATTAACAAAATCTCGGACTTAGAAAATTTTTTCAGTTTTCAATAAATTTAAAAATGAAGAAAAAATTTAAAATTTAGAAATTAAGAAAAAACACTTATAAGCAAATTGATAGTCCATAAAGTAAGGAATCTAAAAAGCTACAAATTTTTATTTTTTGTCAAGACCTAGGATCTAGATCCTCGAAAAAAGTTTAGGTCTTCGATTGGGCTGAAAATTTGTGGAAATAAACTTTAGCCTCATACAAATCTACTGTGAAAATTTGAGGTTCTGGAACCTAAAATTTTTATGTTTTACACGCGATTAAAACCCATACATGTTAAAATTTACACCCTGTACAACATGCACTCTTTCAGTGCATGCCAAATTTGCATAAACATGTTTTTGTGTTGACGGAAACAACCAAAGTATTCTCATTTATGCAAATTTATCGATTGTGAAAAATTTGTATATATTTTGTGTCAACGGGAATAATTAAAGTTTCTGTATTTTTAGTCTGTATTGTGAAACATGCACTATTTCGGTGCTGCAAAATTTGCATAATTTTTTTTAAGTTGACCGAAACAACCCAAAGTCTTCCCATTTTTAGCCTCAGCTCAGATGCCCTAAATTCATCTTCCCCTTACATTCCACCAAACCGGAAATCAACTTCTGGGTGCTTTACTTTGTATTTTAACAGTGAAGTTGTTCTATTCAATTCATATACTGTATTATTCAGAATTTTAGAAGGTATTTGTTCACCCCTTTTTTAATTTTATGCAAATTTCTTTAGAAAACACTAAAAACTGCCAAGATCCAAATAACGTTTTTCAAATGTTTGCTATTAAAAATAACCCTCAAACTCAATACGATGTTTCCATCCAATCCAAGGCTTCTGGAGAATGTGAAATGATAATTTTAGCATTTGTCTTTGAATTACCACATGTTTGGATTTCAAATATTACTGGAAATGCCAAATATATTTTTAAGAGTACTGTAACCGATAAGAAGTTATTTGATGTTGAGTAAGTTAATTCATGCAAATTTTTCCTTGAGATTTATAAAATATATAAGCTTTTTTAAAATTTCATCCCAATTATAATTTTTAAGAATTTGCATATTTTAGTGGTTCTGAAGCTTCACAATGGCAATCTTTTGGAATTTATACTCCTGCTTTAAGTATTCTTGCTCCAGCTTCTTCCGGCATTTCTGTCCATCTTACAAATGCTGATCAAAGTAAGCCCAAAAAATTTATCATATTTCATAAAATTAGCATATTTAGATCTTGCATGGATTACTCTCATTGATCAAGGTACACAAAAAGGTGCCATGGCATCTCCCAGTTATGCCGGATTTCTGCAAAAATTTGATACTTTTAAACTTTATCAATCTAACACATTTGGACTATTGAATACTTTTAAAACGGATTTTGTGATTAAAGAAATTACAGGGAATCCAAATTTGCTTATTGAATTTAATGGATCTAATCAAACGTAATTTTTTAAACATCAAAGTTTAATAATCAAATATGCAAATTTTAGGTTGAATAAAAATATGACAATTGAAACAAGTGAATTTTCAATTTTTTATGAAGAAACCAATCCATCAACAAATGGATTTTTAATTGAATATACAATTCAAACAACGAATAATTCTGCAAGTGGAATAAAAATTGGATACCTTTTAAGTTTTGCAATGATAATGGCTTTAATTAACTTGTTTTAACTGTTTCTTGCAATAAAAATTTCAAACTTTGTAAGATTTTGAAAATCAGTATGCAAATTTTCTTGGCAAGCTCAAGAATACAGAAGCTTCTGTAGGCTACAGTATACTACTATGAATGAGATAACAAAATGTTCAGGATGTTATGGTTTTGACAAAAATTGAAAAATGACTAATAATTCTTGAAAAAAATATTTCCAAGTACAATTTTTTTAAGAGTTATAAAGCATCTGTCAAAAATGTTTTTTATTCAAATATAAAACAGTTTCCCCCAGATTGATTTTCTTACGATTTCGAAACTTTTTCTTTTTCGGTTTTTTTTGCTGTCGGGTAGTTTAAAAAAATTTAAGCACAAAGACAAAACATTGACACAAAAAAAGCCCCGACAAAATAATTTTCTCTATCCGATCTTTATCGAAGAAGAAATATGAATCAGACATGTGTTTTTTTCGCGACTGCAAAAAGAAAACATTTTTTTCATCGTCTACCATTAAATATAAAAAGCAACGCATTCATTTTCAACCATTTTATAAATCAAATTTGTAATTTGCCCAAAAATGTTTCCAACCTTTCAAGCTTATTCCAATAAAAAGAAAGATTTAATTGGATTTATTTCTTCTGATGCCGAAAAAAGCAAAGAATTCTATTTTATTGTTGTTGATTCAAAAACTGATAAAATTATTGACGAAATTCATTATGATGCAAAAGATATTCAAATTTTTATTGATGGATTTTCAAAAATTTCAAGCAAAATTTTTAAAGCTTTTATTGTTGATCTTTTTGATTTAAATCTTGAATCAACGCCATTTAAAGAAACGGCAATGGATGAAATTTGTCAAGATTTGAAAGACCAAATTAATAAAACCGCAATTCCAAGTTATTTCATTTCTCGCAAAAATTTTGAATATACAACTTTATTAATTGCAAAAGAAATTGAAATCAACCATGATGAAATTGTTGTCATTATTCTTCCTCGAAAGAACGCGTTTACTGTTGCAGAATTTAAATTCACCCCCTCAGGGTATGAAATGATTTCACATAAAATTTTTGATATCAATTTCAAAACAAAACCAGCAATTTTACGACAACAAATTCTTGGTACTTTAAATCCGGCTAAAATTATTTTTGCTGCTTCTGCTTGTAGAAAGAAATTTCCATATGAAAAAGTTCTCAAAGGTTTAAATTATGTTGTTTTTGAATGTTGTATGGAATGTTCTCGTGGAAAAGTTATCGTTGAAATTTGTAAATGGATTTTGGATAAATCGGATATCAAATATCATATTATTCCAACAAATATTCGAGATGTTAAACTTTATGGTTATTATGGGTCAGAGAAGAATATTTTGGATATTTTACATGTTAAAATGGATGAACAACTTCCAATTACAAAAACAGCAATTAGCCCAAAATCATTCCTCGAATTTGCTGTAAGTCATTTTTAATTTCTTTTTTTTCATCGTTTTAAAATATGTATCTGAATGACTTGGCACCATGATCGATAGAAAGAAATTATGGCGTTCCCTTGGGGTATGCCCAAAATTTCTTGAGAGAAAGAAATTTTGGGATGCCGAGACTTCCCAAAATTTCTTTCTCTCTACGACCTTTCTTGACACACCAACAAAGCCGTCGGCAGAAATAATTCTTGGGGGGGGGGGGGCATTTTCACTTTGGAGGGGGCACGCCTTTGATCTTTTGCCGTCTTAACACGTCGACGGCAAAAGATCAAAGGACTTTGTCGATTTTTGAAAGGCACAGATACCGAATACCTCTCCTTAAAAACGGCTTTGCACACCATTAATAGATTTTTTTGCTTTACTAAAATTTGCGGTCATAAACTCAGAAGCGAAGATACATTGGTCAAAGTGCCATTTTGGCACTTTTTTTGCCGAAAACGGCACAAATATTCTATAATATTTTTATAGAGTATTTATGACTTTCGTCATGGAATTGCAACAAAATCAGAAGCATTACCAACAAAATGTCATCGATACAAAATTTGTTTATTCATTGATGAAGATAATTTTTGCCGAATTCGAATAGATTTTATTGGAATTGAAGATTCAGATGCACTTCTTTCATATTTTGGAGCACATTTAGAATCCAAAATTCCAATCATTGGATTTTTTGATAATTCTTCTGTTCTTGCTGTTCAAAAAGCTGACAAAGCTGGATATAAATTTTTGGATGAATGGAATGGTAAATCTTATATATTTGATGGTGGATTTACAGTAATAATTTTAACATTTTAGGCCTTTTTGGTAATGATCTTTTTGTTGGTTTTAATCAAAAAAAGCCACAATTTGGTCAAGCTGCCAAGGATGCACTTCGAACTCGAAATACTTTTGTTGTTTTCGGTAAGCTTTTTAAAAGAAAAATTTGCATAAATAATACAAGGTAATTTATAGATTTGCTTAAAATTATGTCGATGCCATCTGAAGATATCAAAGCTGAAAAGCATTGGGGTTTCTGGTTTACAAAAGATGCCGAAAATCCTGTTTTGATTGAATTCAATACTTTTGCCGGATGTAAGAAAGCTGCTTCCCCATCATTTCTTATGGCAATGCTTCTTCGACAACATTTAAAAGTTCTCAAAGCAATTGAAAATGGCAAAAATCCAACAAAAATTGGATTATGCATTTTACAAGATTTCAATGATGATGAAATGGTTCGAATTAAAGAAGGACTTGGAAAAGCTTGTGATTTGTTAAAAATTGAACATGTTTTTGTTCAAGTTGATAGTTCTCATTTTGTTTAACTTTTTTTAATATCATTTGAAAATAGTGATGTCTGTAATTTTAACTAATCTATTTACATTGTTGTAATCTTCGCTCTTGTTAATTGTTGTTGTCGTATTTTTTAAAATTTAAATAATAAAAAAGAAAACTTCCTTGTTAAAAACTTTTTAAAATTACTGTTTTCCGTATATACTTTTACAAAAACTACATTTAAAATTTGTATGAGTAATTACTGTTCTATCACATGTTTTTGAAAAACCCTAATTTAAACAAAAACATACATGTTTTTAACAAAAAAAACTAAAAAATTAAAAATTCTAAGAGGCGTTAATATTTTTGGATTCACAAAAAAGCACAAAATATTACTCGTGTGACAGAGACCCTACAAACTTTTGTCACCTTTTTTTAACATACACGAAATATTTTAGTTTAAATTTCATTCATATTATTATAAATTAATTTAATACCGAAAAATATTAATAAGATGTTGAAATCAGTTTTAATTAATGAAGCTTTCAAACCTTTGCTAAATCCAAAATTGATTACCGTATACCATGTTCTATTAAAGTTAACTTTTGCAATTTCTTGCTTTTTCTTTATTTTAATTGTAATTTTTGTTTTACGAAAATCTCAAAAACTTGGAAATTATAAATGGTTTATTTTATTTAATGCTTCGGCGGGTTTTTTCTTTGATGTTGTAATTGCTATTTTTGAACCGATTGGAATTTTTCCAATTGCTGGAATTTTTGTTAGACTTCCATTTGATATTGTTGAACCCAAAATGTGTTGGGTCGCAATAATTTGCATATTTTTATCAGCAGCTGTTTTGGTAAGCTTTTTAATAGGGATACTGTTATTGGGTTATTACATAAAAGGGTACTGTAGTTTTTAGGATGAGTTTGATACTTTTCTAAATTTATGCAAGTTTGTAAAAAATTTGCATAGTTTTACAAATAAACTTTTTCGATCGATGCAAATTCATCAAAATTCTAATTATTAATTTTAGACTTTTGGAGTTACCGTAACGCTACTGTATCGGTACATCATAGTTTTGCCAAATGGTGAAAAACTTCTTAAAAAATGGCCATATTTTGTTATTGGAATTTTGATATTTGTATCATCAGCAATTACGGCATCCTTTTTAGTATTCCATAATGTTATGACAGGTGACAATGTAATTAATTCGGTTTGTTATTTCTTACTGTAATTTAACAAAGGCATTATTTTAGTTGGAACAACAATTAATCTATGTTCAGGCATATGCCCCAGAATATGAGCAAGTAATAAAAACACAAATGACAATTTTCACAAAATTTGAATATGTTGAATTATTTATTAAAATTTTGGGATTTACAATTGCTGGATTGTTGGTGGCATTGTTGGGATTACTATTTATTATGCATTTACAAATTCAAAAAGCTAGCACGCATTTATCTGAGCATACAAATGTTTTACATGTAAGTTTTTGATGGTTTTTTTTCTAAAACTTTCTGTTTCATATTTATTCTTTGGTCGATTTTTTCACCGAACATTGTCTTTTCTTTTCATTTTTTTTAAGAACACATCACGAATTTGTGTGTGTCTGAAATAAACAGTCGTTTTTAAAAAACACAATTCTGACTGCCCCTGTTTTTATATTAGTTTTTGAATATTTTAGTTTAATAAAATGCTTTACAAATTTATTAGTGGAACAGATTCGAAATTTGAATTCAAAAGTATAGGCATTCTTCTATTGGCAAATATATTAGTGCAATTAAAGCACAATAATTATGAGTATTAAAAAGTAATTAGCCACCAACATTTAATGAATAGAAAAGGAATTCATGTGATCCCATAACTGCCCACAAGCCAAGTCTTTCGAAAAATCACCCCATCTTCCACCCAAATCCTAAACAATTTCCCTGAAATCCCCTTATTTCACTTTCAAAACGGTATATTTTGGGCATTAAAAGTTTTAAAATGGTGTAAAACAATCCAATTTTTTATTATTGATTTTTTTCAAATGTTTTCTTTTTTGCGTTGTTTTTTCGGATCGACGGACAAACAAAGACTCCTTTTTTATTTCTTTCCGACAAAAAAAGCAATAAAAATGTTAGTCAAAATATTGCTTCAAAAGTGACAAAAACGATGACATTTATTTGCTTTTTTTCATAAATAATTCTTTTGAATATTTTTATGAAAATGTAAATCTCTATAATCTTTAAGAAAAAATTGTTATTCAATATTAGGAAATAAAAACAAACCAAAAAGCATTTTAAATGCACCCAATAATAATAAAAATGGAAAAGGAAGTATTTTACATCAAGATTATATTTTATCTAAAATGTGCATCATTGTTAGCTTTGCTGTTATAGGAAAAATAAAAAATTAAACATTTAACATTTTCATAAGTTTTTGTCCGTTGAAAACGTTTACACACTTTAAAGTAGAACACAATCATATCGAAAGAATCGATATTTCCTTGTATTTTTTGGTTTCATCACGTCAACAGCAATGTTGACGCTGGTTCATTTTCGTTCTATTCGTTTTTTCTTTCTTTGCTATAACTAAAAAAGAGTTGTTTCGACAGGCCATGAGATGATTTTTCGACAGCAATTTACGATCTCAGTTTTTCATTATTCTTTTTGAATATTTAATTTGAATACAATTTTCCCCTAACTTTGCAGTAAAATGTGAGAATTTAATTACTTAATAAAACGAAATTCTCTTTTTCTATCACCTGAAACCTTAACTCCACCATTATTTAAATAATTGCAGAAATAGTATGTCTATCATTGAAAAATGTATATATTTTATCGGAATTCGGACCGAACAAGGGAACATATGTAAAAATCCACAAAAAATTATCTGATATTCATTTTACATAAAAATTACTATTTTTGTTCGTCTTTTTTTACAATTATTTGGATTTTCATCCACTTTTTTTATTTTGCATTTACAAATTAAAAAAGCCAGCACGCATTTATCTGAGAACACAAATGTTTTACATGTAAATTTTTTTGTTAAACAAAGATTTTTAATATTTGTCTCATATTAATTCTTCGAACGAGTTTTTCAATCATATCTTTTCTTTTTATCATTCTTATAAGAAAACACAACGAAAGCGAGTGAAATAGTGTCTGAAAGAAAAAATGACGCAATTTTTTTGACACTTCTGCATCTGTTTTTATTGATTTTTGAATATTTCATTTAAAAGGAAATGTTTTACAAATTTAAGAATTTAAAATACATTGAAACAAATTAACATCGACGAGTTTCCGTTTCATTTAGCAATAGTTATGTATATCCAGAATTAAGAGAGAGTCTGTGAGATTCGTTAATACGGGGTGCACAAGATTTTTTAGAATTTGGTTTTTTGTTAATAAATCAACTAAATAGGTTGTAAATAGACGATTTTGAAGATATAAGACTCATCTGGTGTGTAGTTTTGATATAGGAGTAATTCAAAGTTACATATGTGCAGAAAATAAGAAAATTCGGCATATTTTTTGTAATGTAGTTAAAAATTTGATACTCTGCAGTTATACTAAGTCAAACATGGGCTATTTAATGGTATATAGAATATATTTTTTCGATGACGAAATCGGGCCCAAAATTCACTTTTAAATTTTCGAGCTTAGATATCGTCATGAAATATTTGCCGGCCGGACCAAATAAATATCCCACAATGTTGCCCAACATGTCTAGTTTATATGTGGAAAGTTTCAGCCAAATACAGCAAACCGTTTTTCGTAGCCTGTAAATCAAAGTTGCTCACCCCACATCTTCAACATCATATGACCCACATAAGTTACGAAATAGTTGAGTAATCAACTTCCGGTGACTTTTATTATCAAATACTATGCTAATAGACTATTCTGGATGAGTTTCATAACATTTGGACATCATTTCGAAATATGCCACCAATTTGAAAATCCAAAAATTAGCAACATGAAACATTCAACTAAAAATCGCAAAAACTTGTTGTGGCATGTAGTTTAAAATGTGTTAATGTTTTTAAAATGTTGAACAGATGCAGAAATATCATGTAAAAGCTTAAAATACTGGATTCCGCGACCTATCGATTATTCCGGATGTGTCGCAATTTGCCTTATTTTTGATATATTTTCAAAGTATCAAAATTATATCAAAAATTTAATATATCAATATTTTTCGGTGCTTACAATAAAATTTAGCATGTTTACGTCATTTTTGGGCAATTTCAATGCTCTTGGATGTCTGCTTATTATTAAGCAATATTTCAAATATGAGCTGTTTATTGGCATATAAAAAACCTTTGAATGAAAAATCCAAAACACCGGATTAATCAAAATTAACTATTGGACAATGTACTACTATGCCAGGGAAACATACTGTGAAAGTTTCAGGTTTTTATATCTACTTTAACCTACTTTTTGAGTGACCTGAAAACCGTAATTTTCGGTTTTTGGGGCAAAACTCAAAAATCCAAAAGAGTATGTGAGAAGATATTCACACCATAAAGAGAGCTTTTTTAGGGATACAAAATAGTAGAAAAAAGATTTTTTCAGGTGGTAGTGAAAAGAGCGATATCTGTCAAAAACTTGTATTTTTGCATATTTTTGCCTAATAAGTGGATAAAAACGCCTATTCCAACAAAAATAGACATCACCATTGGATTCCCCATGGTTGATTTGCTATATACCTTTAAAATGAGATAAAACCGACAACTTTTAAGAAATTCTAGATTACTGTATTTTGGTGTTTACCTAAAAACTACAGTAATACTATCTTAATCTGGAAATTTTAAAAAGTAGAACGTAAACATGCTAAATTTTATTGTAAGCACCGAAAAATATTGATATATTAAATTTTTGATATAATTTTGATACTTTGAAAATATATCAAAAATAAGGCAAATTGCGACACATCCGGAATAATCGATAGGTCGCGGAATCCAGTATTTTAAGCTTTTACATGATATTTCTGCATCTGTTCAACATTTTAAAAACATTAACACATTTTAAACTACATGCCACAACAAGTTTTTGCGATTTTTAGTTGAATGTTTCATGTTGCTAATTTTTGGATTTTCAAATTGGTGGCATATTTCGAAATGATGTCCAAATGTTATGAAACTCATCCAGAATAGTCTATTAGCATAGTATTTGATAATAAAAGTCACCGGAAGTTGATTACTCAACTATTTCGTAACTTATGTGGGTCATATGATGTTGAAGATGTGGGGTGAGCAACTTTGATTTACAGGCTACGAAAAACGGTTTGCTGTATTTGGCTGAAACTTTCCACATATAAACTAGACATGTTGGGCAACATTGTGGGATATTTATTTGGTCCGGCCGGCAAATATTTCATGACGATATCTAAGCTCGAAAATTTAAAAGTGAATTTTGGGCCCGATTTCGTCATCGAAAAAATATATTCTATATACCATTAAATAGCCCATGTTTGACTTAGTATAACTGCAGAGTATCAAATTTTTAACTACATTACAAAAAATATGCCGAATTTTCTTATTTTCTGCACATATGTAACTTTGAATTACTCCTATATCAAAACTACACACCAGATGAGTCTTATATCTTCAAAATCGTCTATTTACAACCTATTTAGTTGATTTATTAACAAAAAACCAAATTCTAAAAAATCTTGTGCGCATCATTTCTGAAAATTGCAAATTTTCTGACAGACTCTCTCTTAATAGCCGTTTTTGTCACTCCCGAGCTTCACTTTACCATCCCTTAAGACATTCTTTTGAAAAATCGCGCCGTCTATCATCATTTCCCCCCAATGTTTTGTCTAAAATCTTTCTTGCTTTCGTTTTCAAAACAGGTATATTTCGCAAAAAAATTTTATGCAAAAAGAGTAAAACAACCCTACTTTTTTCATTGATCCGTTTCTACTTTTTGTTTTTTGATCGTTTTCCAACAAAAAATGGCATATAGATCAAAATTCGACTTATAGGACGTTTTTTGTAACAACCGAGAATTTCTTGGCACTAGGAAAAATTTTTTGTCTCAGAATCGGCTGAAAATGTGTTTCTAGGGTAATTTTGGCCCAGGAATTCGAATTTCGTCATAATATTTGACATTTTTCAGGTGGATTCTGAGATTCAGAATCCAGGACCCAGAATCTGGATTCTGAAGCCACCTTTTCAGAAAATTCCAAAAATGATACTATTCGAAAGCCCTGGACGTGTTTAGTCAGGAAAATGCAAATATATTCATATTTGACCCTTATTATGGGTTTTATGCCCCTGAGAAGTTCAAAAATGGCCTAAAATTACGGTAATTGGGCTCCAAAATTCACTTTTACAGTTTACGCAACGGCCATTCATATTTTTTTATAAACTTTAACTGATTGGGCATCCAAAAATACCTTAATCTCCGAAATCGAGGGGGTACTGAAAAAATTTTTCCTGTGCTACTTTTGTCGACTTCAATAAGGGTGGACGAGGGCCCAGGGCTTTTTAAGGCCCTGGTAAAGCCCGGCCCGGCCCTAGGGCCGGGCCCGGGCCGGGCCTTGATTTTCTTACAGTTCAAAAAAAACGCAAAGGGGGGACCACGTCAAAATTAAGAAAAAACTAGTCGGCCCGGGCCCGGCCCTAGGGCCAGGGCCGGGCCTAAGCACAAACTGAGGGCCAGGGCCGGGCCCGGGCCCTAAAATTTGGGCCCTTGTCCACCCTTAGACTTCAACAAAATTCAATATCTCCAACATCATTAAAAAATCAGAACTTTGGAAAACGATTGTGAATTGCCTTCCGATGACTTTTATGATGAAATATAATATATTTGTAGCATTTTTGGAAAGTTTCAGTCCACCTATATCAAACATGTGCATTTGGGATCAGCTTAAAATATCTGGTTTTTACCTAAATTAACACCAAAATACAAAACATCGCAAAACTGATTTTTTTCTTTAATATATTGTTTCTTGTGGTTTATTAATTTAAAGTACATGTTTCTGCAATAGATAAACGCATAAACAACGATATTTGGACACATGTGAATTTTTTAGGAATTTTTAAAAATAACTCATTTTTGGTCATTTTTCATGATTTTCGAATTTCATGAAAAATGTAAGATATGAACTTTTTTGAGTGTTTACCATGAAATATATGCTAAATAAAAATTTTTGGCAAAGTTTGGACCCTTAAAATCCAGAACGAACTACATAGGGATAATTACAAATTTGTGATAACATTGCTAAAATAAAATTTGATCCCATATATACAATATAGGTTTTAGTGTATTGAAACTTTGCCCAAAATTTTTATTTAGCATATATTTCATGGTAAACACTCAAAAAAGTTCATATCTTACATTTTTCATGAAATTCGAAAATCATGAAAAATGACCAAAAATGAGATATTTTCAAAAATTCGTATAAATTCCATATTGTTCCAAATATCATTATTTATGCGTTAATCTATTGCAGAAACATGTACTTTAAATTAATAAACCACAAGAAACAATATATTAAAGAAAAAAATCAGTTTTGCGATTTTTTGTATTTTGGTGTTAATTTAGGTAAAAACCAGATATTTTAAGCTGATCCCAAATGCACATGTTTGATATAGGTGGACTGAAACTTTCCAAAAATGCTACAAATATATTATATTTCATCATAAAAGTCACCGGAAGGCAATTCACAATCGTTTTCCAAAGTTCTGATTTTTTAATGATGTTGGAGATATTGAATTTTGTTGAAGTCGACAAAAGTAGCACAGGAAAAATTTTTTCAGTACCCCCTCGATTTCGGAGATTAAGGTATTTTTGGATGCCCAATCAGTTAAAGTTTATAAAAAAATATGAATGGCCGTTGCGTAAACTGTAAAAGTGAATTTTGGAGCCCAATTACCGTAATTTTAGGCCATTTTTGAACTTCTCAGGGGCATAAAACCATGAAAAAGGGTCAAATATGAATACATTTGCATTTTCCTGACTAAATACGTCCAGGGCTTTCGAATAGTATCATTTTTGGAATTTTCTGAAAAGGTGGCTTCAGAATCCAGATTCTGGGTCCTGGATTCTGAATCTCAGAATCCACCTGAAAAATGTCAAATATTATGACGAAATTCGAATTCCTGGGCCAAAATTACCCTAGAAACACATTTTCAGCCGATTCTGAGACAAAAAATTTTTCCTAGTGCCAAATATCGCCAAAAATTCTCACATGTTACAAAAAACGTCCTTTAAAAACTGAAAAAATTTTTATAAAAACAATGACACTTTTTTTTTAATAAGTCTTTAGAATATTTTAATTAAAATATAAATCTCACAACTTTTTTAGACTAAATTGCTTTTTACACTGAAAAAAAAGAGTGCATTTGAAACCCCCAAATATATATGTAAACCAATAATCCCGAAAATGTTAAAAACTTTTATATGGAAAATACACGCTGAATGCATCCAATTATAAGATGTATTTGCTAGATAACATTTAACAGCAAAATTAAATTTTGGTTAAAACTGTGCATTATTTGTACCTTTGCATTTACCAAGTGTCTGTCCGTTGAAAACATATACACACTCTCAAGGCCGTAGGCAGAAAAAAATTTCGGGGTGGGCATTTTCATTTCAGGGGGGGCACGCCTTTGATCTTTTGCCGCCTTAACACGGCGGCGGCAAAAGATCAAAGGGTTTTCCCCAGTTTCGGGGGGGGCACGTGCCCCAAATGCCCCCCCCCCCCCTCTCTACGGCCTTGCACACTCTAAAATAGAACACAATGTAGTTGAGAGAGAGAAATATTTCAATGCTTAACTGCTGCATAAAAATCAATAGAAATGCAGACGCCCTTTCATTTTTGTTATATTTTTTGCTTTGTTAAAACACAAGAAAAGAATTGTTTCTAGGCCATGAAAATTTTTTTTCAACGGAATTGCAGTTTTGCATGGTTCTTTTTTTTGAATATTTTATTTAAACTACAATTTTCCCAACTTTATATTAGAATGATAAGTTGAAAAAATGAAACTTTGATTTAAGGCATCATTTATATACTCAAACAATGAAAAGTGTTCGCATTGTTTATAAAAATTGTAGAAGTAAAGCCAATATCACTAAAAAATTTAAACGTTTACACTGTATTCGAATGATGATAATTTTAAAGAAATTTTAAATCCTTGTCTGTGGAAACTGAATTTTTAAAAAAAATTCCAGGTGATTTTTCAGTCATAAAAAAATAGAACTTGTAAATTTTTGAGAAACCGTAAACGAGATTGAGAGGAAAACAAGCTTCAATGTATACATTGGTAGTTTTCCATTAACCAAAAAAATGTATTGGAAGTTTTCATTTTTTCGTTTACTGAGTTCGAATCAACTCCCATAAAAAATTTGATGTTGTCTTTTTTGTCATATGAATTCAGGTTAGTCCTTCTCATCGACACGCTTTTAACATTATTTTTCATTTTCTCTATGTCAAGGTCAAAAATCATCAAAGTTTATTTGTATGATTGTATTCAAAACGCATTCTGGCTGAAAATCTGAAAGGCTTGGCACAGCAAAAAATGAATATTTTTGAAACTTTACCCATGTTTTCGACTATGCTTAACAAGCCCAGATCCAAAGTCTTTTTGGCCAAAAGTGCCGTTTTGGCACTTTTTTGTGCCGTAGAAGTTCAAAACGGCATTTTCAGATCTCCGGTGCCATTGGAGATATTGTCTTAATTTTCTTTGGTATAGGGGTAATCGAGGTCGCTGAATCCGAATTTCGCATTTTCGTGACTCGATTTTCGCGTTGGGACCCAAAAAAATCAAAATTTCGGCATTGTGCCGTTCTCCTACTTCGGCATTTTGCCGCCGGGCTGTAAAAAAATTACCATCGAATTCTCCACGTTTTTTTGCCCTGGGAGACGGAAAATATCAAAAAAATATTGACCCCTCTATTCTTTTCTTCTGTGGAGATTAACGGCAATCGTGGTTTTTCGAGTATGAAAAAAATGAAAAAATGTTCTAAAATCAGTTTAAAGGTGCAAAAATAGATAATTTTTACTAAAAATGTAATAAAACATCGTTACTAATGTGTTTGAATCATCAGAATACCAAAAATATGCAAAATGCCGAAATCGGCAAAAATTTGTGCCAAAAATTTTTTTTTCTTTTTTTCTTCTTATTTTGTGCCTACAGGGGTTTTCGATGATGGGGAATTCGATTCTGATATTTTTTTATGGTTTTTAGGAAAAATTTTAGTCGAAAACGGCATTTTTAGAACATTTTTTCATTTTTTTCATACTCGAAAAACCACGATTGCCGTTAATCTCCACAGAAGAAAAGAATAGAGGGGTCAATATTTTTTTGATATTTTCCGTCTCCCAGGGCAAAAAAACGTGGAGAATTCGATGGTAATTTTTTTACAGCCCGGCGGCAAAATGCCGAAGTAGGAGAACGGCACAATGCCGAAATTTTGATTTTTTTGGGTCCCAACGCGAAAATCGAGTCACGAAAATGCGAAATTCGGATTCAGCGACCTCGATTACCCCTATACCAAAGAAAATTAAGACAATATCTCCAATGGCACCGGAGATCTGAAAATGCCGTTTTGAACTTCTACGGCACAAAAAAGTGCCAAAACGGCACTTTTGGCCAAAAAGACTTTGGATCTGGGCTTGTTAAGCATAGTCGAAAACATGGGTAAAGTTTCAAAAATATTCATTTTTTGCTGTGCCAAGGCTTATATGGATCACTCTTTTTTTCAGCCAGAGTGCGTTTTAATTTTTGCGCAATTTTCGTATCATTTCTATGTTTTTTTCAGTTTTATTTCTGCCGTTTCTTTTGAATATTTAATCAAATTTAAAAAAACTAAACATTGGCTTAAAATTCACTATTAAATTCATACTGAATTTAAAGGCTGTCTAATTGATCAACATAAAAGGGTTGCCAACCCGAAAAGAGTAATATCCTCAGCGACAATGTAAGCATATCCCATTTTAAATAATATCGTTCTCATTACCCAATAAACGATATTATCTTATTAAGGTTAATTATTTAAGCAAAATATTTGAAAAATTTGCATAAAACTTTTATCACAAACTTTATCAATATTTTTAGAGAATGATTTTTGCTTCTGTTGTTGCAGAAGCTGTGACTTTAATTCTCCTACTTGGAATTCCTTTGATCTTTTTCCTTCTTGCATTAGCATACAAGCTTCCAAATGGTCCACAAATTAGCATATTTGTATACATGCTCACAAGTACTCATTCAATATTTTTCTCGATTATGGTAATCCTCACAATTAAACCATACCGTATGACAATTGTTAAACTTCTTCGAATTTTAATGGGAAAACAAACGTGAGAAAAAAATTCAAGAATCAACTTTTAAAAACATATGCATATTTTTAGAATTTCATTCCTTCCGGGAATAAACTCAACAAGAAATACGTCTATCACTTCACTTTCACATAAAAAAGTACAAATTCATCAACCCCGACAACAACGTGAGCAGCAACTACAACATCAACATCAACAAAGAAGCCGGGAAATTTGAAAATTAGTTTTTAAAAAAATGTATTTAGGGGTTTTAATTTCAAAAATATTTTGTTTTAAAAGTTTAAAAACCATAAACAAATTTTTGGAGTTTCTTAAAAATTTTCTTGGTAGACTAATTTGGATAAACAAAAACAAAGACTACGAAATTTGACATCATTTTTGTTAAAATTTAATTCGATTTCAAAACACAGAAAATGTGCTTTTTGATTTTCTTTCAGTTATGCAAATTTTTTGGTACCAAAATTGTAATCATTTTATACAGTTTATTTACAAATTTGAATAAAAACAAATAGAACAAATATGTACAAACAGAAATTGCTGAAAAAAATTAGTTAGTTACAGAAAACTACCGTAACCCGTTGAAAAAAATCATTCACAAATAAAATATGATGTCCATGTTGAAACAAAAATAGTATGATAAAATAGAAAAATTAGCATAAATGTAGCTAATATTAGGTAATCTATGAATCCAATTTCTTAACAAATTTTTTGAACTTTGTTAATAGCCGGGGAGATTTTGATTTTTCAATTGGTGGCAGAATTGGTTGTTTAGGAACAACCCCGTGATTCGCATCTTGTTGTTGATGATGCTGATTTTGGTCATGGCTGAATTTCAAAAATTAAGGTAATTTGCATAAATAATGAATAGATAGAGAGTATGGAAGAATCTTGGCAAAAATCAATATTTTAAACACATTTTAATCATCACAATTCAATTTTTTGCCTACATATTTCTCTCCAAAAAAGAAACTTACTTTTCCGCTGTTGCAGTTGCCAAAAATAGATAACCCCCGAGGGTAGCAAATTGAACAATTTTAGTATTCATTTTTCTCTTTCTTTGATTGAAACTAAAAATTTTTTAAAGGTCTCTTTCCTTTTTATACCGCCGATCATTTTCTTCAAAAAAAGAAGAAAAACAAGGATTTCAAAAGAGTTTTTTTTATAATTTTTAAAGAAAGAAAAAAGGGGTGCGCATGATTTGCTAAATTTTATTGTTGACTATGGTCGGTATCAAAAGAAGAAAAAGTATCAGAGAAGAAAAACGTGTGGTTGTTTTTGGTAAATTTGGATTGATTTCTCTTTGTGAAGAAAAAAGTGTCAAAACAAAGAACAGCAAAAACAGAAAAACTTTACCAAATATTTTATACCTAAAAATGGTGGTTTAAACAAATTTTTAATAAAACATATATCATAAAAGTAAAATTTATTGTAAACAGTCAAATATCAGTGCAGATTGTAATATTTTGGGAACACTTATTAAATATTTATGATAATTGATGTTTTTTTAGAAAAAGTTTAAAAAAAAACAAGTCTGTTTTTGTCACATTTTGTTTTTTTTTTGATGATTGCGGAAGTGAAAATTTGCAAAAGTTATTAAACAAAAATAGTTTTTCAACATAAAAAAATATGAAAGAAAAATTAATATTTACAATTTTAATATTTTTCGCTTCGAATAAAGTAAACGTGAAGATTTTAAACTTCTTGAAGACTTCTACTTATATAACTGAAAAAATTTAAGCATCCGAATCACAAAAGTAATTTATTCATCAAAGAAAAAAATAGTTGCAATAAATATACATGATATTCGAAAAATCAATTTCTGCTATCACGGATTTTACAGTATTCTTGATAGTGAAGCCCATTGTATCCATGAATCGAAATAAAAAGGTTTTTTGGAGGATTTATAAGAAGTTGTTCGAAGCAAGTTTCAAGCAATTCTTTATAAGCAGCAGAAAATTGAAAATCATTGGAATAAAAAAGATCAACAAAAATCGTTTGATTCTTCTAAAAATCTAAATTTAAATAAACTACGAACAATAAATTCATATTTTACCATTAGAAAATCTACGAATGAAGAAAGATCGAAATTTTCATTGAGATTTGTTAAACAAAATCGACGCAATTTTTTAAAACCTGAGAGAATTTGGACCATTTTTTTGACGGTATCCTTTTCAAACATTTTTAATCCTGATTTACAATAACTAGAAATAAAACGTTTTTTTTTGTGAAAAAAATTTAACTTTTTTTTAAACTTACAGAGTAAAATTTTCAATATTTTGGAGATTTTTTAGCAGCTTATCAAATGTTACATCACTGCCATCAGAATATTTAAATGAACAATTACAAAAATATAAGTTTTTTAAAGAGCCAGATGATGTGAGTTTTTGATATTCTTCCCATGGTAAAGCTTGATCAGAAAAATGCAAATAAAGAAGTTCACACTTGACTATTTTGGACATAAATTTTGAAACATTATTCGGTCCGCCTGAATGATAAACACAGATAAATAAGTCAAATATCCATAAATTAGAAACATTTTGAGTCGTCTTAGTTTTTCTTATATCAGCGTTCCAACGACCATTAAAATTTGTAAGTTTTTCAACTGGATAAACAGGATATTTTACAAAAAAATATTTGCAAGTTTTGATTAATTTCTTCCATACTTTTGGATTCTTTGAAATATATTTCATAATTGGCCATCGAAAAGGAAAAATTTGTCGACGTGGATTTTTCATGATCATGTTTGGTGAAAATATTAAGTTTTGGGTATTCTCTAAATAAAAAGTGATGGATGAGGAAAAAAATTAAATAGCACGAAGGCTACTTTAAAATTTAAGTAAGAACAAAACTTAAAAAACCTACAGGAAAAATATATTATTCTCATTCATTTTGGGTGGTAGTTACTGACAATGAAAGATTGAGTGCGTGCGCATTTTGCTAAGTTGGCAAACCAAGTTGGTGGTATTTTTTAAGGAATTAAGATCAATAATGCTCTTGCTTATAATTTTCAGTCATCCTTTTTCTAACCTTTGATTAAGAAGTTTCGTGGATTTTTCTGCATAACCAACTAATCCTTTAAAAGGAACATCCAGATATGACGTTAAGAAAAACAAATACTTTATTAGTTCAAGTTAACACCTAACTAAAATACAAATCATTTTCACGAATTTTGATAAAATTATCAACGCAATGAAAAATAAACAAAGTTAAAAAAGAAGGTTGCCATGTTTCCTTTATTCATTCAACAAATGAATCACAAAAAGTATTTTTTCCAAAAACGTTTAAAATTACAAACAAAATAATCATTCTCAATATTTTCGATCACGAATTTTGCAGTATTCTCGAAACTCAGCACTAGCAAACCCAGCAATCACAATATGGGGAAAATTTTTGGTGGTTTTGCAACAAGTTTTTCGAACGAATTGTTAAGCATTTGGGCATAAGGTGCAGAAAATCGTACGTCAAAAGCATACTGAAGATTTATTTTAATTGTTTCATTTTCCTAAAAACAATTCAATGTTGATAACTTGAAAATAAACCAGTGTTGTGATTTTTACTTTTTGTCGACTCCGATTCCGACTCCGGAGTCGGAGCTTATGGGAGTCAACTCCGGAGTCTATTAATAAACTCCGGAGGCATTATCACCTTTAATGTTTTAGAATCATTGACTTCGACTCCGACTCCGGAGTCAGAGTGGCAACAACACTGAAATCAACAAGCAAATTTACCAAAAGAAAGTCAATGAAAGACTCAAGATCAAAAGTTTCATCAAGATTTAATAACCAGAAAAATAACATATTTTTAAAACCGGAGAGAATTTCACCCATTTTTTGGACAGTATCTTTTTCAAACAATTTTGATCCCGATTTACAAGTACTGAAATAACAAATTAAATTTTTTATAAATTATTAAAAAAATTAAAAAACATACAAACGAAATATTTTAGTTTGGTAAAGTAGGTTATCAAATGTGACATTTTTGCCATCCGAATATTTAACTGTCGGATGAAATAAATGTGAATGTTTAATAGATCCAGAAGAGGTAAACATTTGAAAAGTTTCCCATGGTAAAATAAGATTATCAAGACGCAAATAACTAAGATCACACTTGACTATTTTAGACATAAATTCCACAACGGCATTGGCTTCGCTCAAAGAAAAATCACAATTAAAGATATCGAATAGCCATAAGTTAGCAATAGGTTTCGTTGGATCAAATTTCTCTCCATCAGCGTTTAACCAACGACCATCAAAATTTGTAAGCCGTTCAACAGGAAAAACAGGATATTCGACAAAGAAGTATTTACAAGTTTTGATTAATTTCTTCCATGCTTTTCCAGTTGGATTCTTTAAAATATATTTCACAATTGGCCATCGAAAAGGAAAGTCTTGATGACGTGGATTTTTTTTGTCCATATCTGGAAGCTTAAGAGACCAGTATTCTGAAGAAAGAAAATTATGTATAATGAAAAAGTAAAACTGATGGCAACTTCAAAATTTGAATAATGACCAAACTGGTGAATTTTATGAAAAAATATATTATTCTCATTCCTTCTAGGTACTAGTTAATGAGAATAATAGTTTTGAATAGGTGTTAAAATAATCTCTTGAATAAAGAAGGGCAAAAAATATTTTTCTCTTTATTTTTATTAACTATAATAATATTATTTTTTTTGTGTATGTCATCAATAATCCATTCAGCAATCTTTCTGATAAAATTATGCTAATATTACATCCATTAACTGATTCGTAAAAATGTCTCACAAAAAAAGAAAAGAAAACTTTTGATTGAATAAGAAATAAAAAATTACATCATATTTTAGATGTTTGTAATTTTTCATGTTACATACAAATTACCGTATTCAACAATAGAAGATTTTTTTCTCCAAGTTTGAACTAATTCGTATATCCTTTAAAGTTAAAGGGATTCTTGAAACATATTTACTGATTTTTTCAAAAGGTCACTTTTTTGCTTTATACTTACATTAAAATAGTTATTCAAAGAAATATGATAAAGAAAGTCCAAAATAGAATTTAAAAATTGTCATTTAAATTTAACATTCCTTTCTAACGAAAAACGCTTTGTCTTAGGTGAAGTTAAATGGTATTCCAAATTACTAAAATAGTATTCATCATAAATGATTAACGAATTATGACTCAGTAGATATGTTTTATAGTTAATATTCTCCATTATGAAAACACATAATTGAAAAATGATATAATTAATGGAATATCATTTTTCGATTAAAATTTGGCTGTGTATTATATTGTTTGAAGAAATTGTTTCCTTTATTTATTCAACATCTGAATCACAAAAGAAAAAAGTCACAAAAAAATGTGTAAAATTACATGGTGAACAATCAATCTCGAAATCTGTTATTCCGTTTTTTGCAATATTTTCGATATTTGTCACTTTCAAATCCATGAATCGAAATGTCCACAACCTTTTTTGGTGGATTTGAAACAAGTTTTTCACAGCAGGTATCAAGCATTTGGGTAAAAGCAGCAGGATAGTGAGAATAAGAATCATACTCAAGATAAATGGAGACTGTTTCATTTTTCTTAAAAGTTTCAAATTTAATAAAAACATGACGCAATATCGTAAATTACCATAAGAAAATTCATGAAAGAAGAAAGATCGAAATTTATTTCAAGAAATTTTAAAAAGAAGATACTTATACTTTTAAGACCTGAAAGAATTTCGCCAATCTTCTTTACAGTATCTTTTTCAAACATTTTTGATCCTCGTTTACACCATCTAAAAAAATATTTTTTGTGACAAAAAAACTTAATTTTTTTAAAAAGCATACAAATTAAAAACTTCAAGATTTCTAAGATTTTCAAGCAGTTTATCCATTGTGACATCTTTGCCATCAAAATATTTAAATGTACAAGAATAAAGATATAAATGTTTGATAGAACCAGAAGCAGTAAGAATTTGATAATCTTCCCATGTTAAAGCTTGATCCCAAAATTGCAAATAAAAAAGATCACATTTGACAATTTTAGAAATAAATTTTGAAACAGTAGTTGGTCCACCCAAAAGATCACAAATAAAGATACCAAATATCCATAAATTCGAAACTTTATTAATTTTTTTAATCGTTTTTCTATCAACATCCCAATACCCCTTAAAACTTGCAAGATGTTCAACAGGATAAACAGGATATTGAGCAAAAAAGTATTTGCAAGTTTTGATTAATTTCTTCCATACTTTTGGATTCTTTGAAATATATTTAATAATTGGCCATCGAAAAGGAAAAATTTGTTGACGTGGATTTTTCATGTCCATATTTGGTAAAAAATATTAAGTTAAAACCTTGGTATTCTTTGCAAAGAGAAAGTGAAGTATAAGGTTCCAAGAAAAAAGAAAAAGTGAAATGAAGAATGAAGGTAGCTTTTAGATTTAAATAAGGACAATTATAAATCAATAAAAAAATATATTACTATAACTCATCTTGGGTGACAGTTAATAATAAAAACAGATTTAGTGCGAGCGCATTTTTGCAAAAACAAACAAACCCATTTTTTGGTTTGTGCCATGCCTTAGTTAGTAGAGTTTTTTAAGAATCAGGATTAATAATTTTTTTATTTCTCATTTTTATTTAACCAGATTTATAGCAGACTGAAGTTTAAGACTTTGTTATATTGAGACCAAATAAAAAATAAGCTTTATTAACAACATTTCAACATTCTACATTTTCGTCAGATTACGGTAATCGCAAACTGTTGACTACAGAATTTCTTAAAAAAATTTCGTCTTTTGTACATCATTTTCAAAGTCTACATAGAGAACAACTAATCTCAATTTTCGCCATCCCGTATTTCGCAGTATTCTCGATATTTATCGCTTTCAAATCCATGAATATAAATAGAACATTTTGTTGATGGATTTGCGATAAGTTTATCAAAACAAGTTTCAAGCATTTGAGTATAAGCAGGAGAAAATTGTAAATCATGTGCATACTGAAGACCGACGGTCATCTTTTCATTCTTCTAAAAAATATCAAATTTAACAACCGCTTGACGAAAGCAATGTAAATTACCATAAGAAAATTCAAGAAAGAAGAAAGATCAAAAGTTTCATCAACATTTGAAAAAAGGAAAAAAGATTGATTTTTAAAACAGGAGAGAAATTCGGCAATTTTTTTGATAGTGTCCTTTTCAAACATTTTTGACCCTGATTTGAAAGCACTAAAAAGATTGATTTTTTGTGAAAGAAATAATACAAATTCTAAAAAAAGAATACAATTGAAAAACATCAAGATTTCTAAGGTTTTCAAGCAGCTTATCCATTGTGACATCTTTGCCATCAGAATATTTAAATGTAGAATTAAATAAAAATGCCCGTTTGATAGAACCAGAAGCAGTAAGAATTTGATAATCTTCCCATGTTAAAGATTGATCAGAAAGATGCAAATAACGAAGGTCACATTTGACTATTTTCAATAGAATTTTTGAAACAGTATTTGGTTCTCCCAAACGATAATCACAAATAACGACACCAAATATCCGTAATTTAGAAACATTTTGAGTCGTAATAATATGTTTCCCATCAGCCTTCCACCAACCACGATCATTTGTAAGATATTCTACAGGAAAAACAGGATATTTAGCAAAAAAATATTTGCATGTTTTGATTAATTTCTGCCATGCTTTTCCAGTTGGATTTTTGAGGATATATTTCATAATTGGGCATCGAAAAGGAAAAATTTGATGACGTGGCTTTATCATGTTCATATTTGGAAGCTTAAAAGATGGGTATTTCGTACAACGAAAAAATGAATCAAAACAAAAAAGTAAAAACTAATAAAAAGCACAAAAGCAACTTCAAAATTTATGTTATGACAGAACTAATGAAAGTTCGAGGAAAAAATACATTATTCTCATTCATTCTTGGTAATAGTTAATAATAGTTCGAGAATAATAGTTTTGAATAAGTGTTAAAATAACCCCTATAATAATAAAGAGGGGCACAAAATATTTTTCCCTTTCTTTTTTTTCTTTCAGAAGGCAAACAAACAAACACAAGTAGATTTCTAAGTTTCAACACAGGTCTCTGAACTTGCAAAAAGTTCGCAAAAATTTGCAAATTATCAGCAAAAAGTTGAAAAAAATCAACGAAAAGTAGAAAACTGCAAAATATCAACAAAAAGTTGAAAATTTTCAACAAAAAGTTGATAATTATCAGCAAAATTGAAAAATTGAAAAAAATCAACAAAAAGTTGAAAATTTTCAACAAAAGTGAAAGCTGAAAATTATCTGCAAAAAGTTGAAAATTATCAACGAAAATGAATTGCTAAAGAGAGAGCGAGTCTTTGTTTCTCTGCCTCCCGCAAAACCTCGTATTCCTTTATTCTTTCTCTTTTTTATAAAAGCTTTCATTTTTTTCTACTTCTTCAGTTTTTTTAAACTCCGGTTTAGAAAACAAAATAAATTTTGGATAAAGTTTGCTTTTTGCAAATCCGCCTTTGGGCTGGTTTGCAAAAAGTTTCCAAGCTTTATCCAAAAATTAAATTTTGGCATTGCTAACAAATTAAGTTAGACATTAAATTTTTTCTAGTTTTTGTTGATTTTTTTCAACTTTTTGCGGATTTTTTTCAACTTTTTGCTGATAATTTTCTATTTTTGGTCTTAAAGAAACAATGAAGAAAGAAAAAAATCAGCAAAAAACTGAAAAATATCAGCAAAAAATTGAAAAATATCATTTATTGTAGATAATTTTCAATTTTTTGCGGATTTTTTGCAAGTTCAGAGACCTGTGTAAAAAGATTATTTTTTTCGGTTGTCAATAATTCGTGATAAAATTGAGCTGATATTACATTCATCTATTAAGTGATTCGAAAATGTTTTACTAAAAAAGAATAGCGGACGGGTGGCCGAGTGGTTTGAGCGACAGACTCTCGGTCGGACAGAGACTCGAAAGAGTGGAAGGTTCGAATCCCCGTGCGTGCCCAACCCAGGCGCTACCAATTGGAAGGCAATGGGTACACTCACATGAGCTCTCCGCTCGAGTGGAAGGTTCCCGAAAGGGGGTGGTCCACCACCGGGTTGCGCCGGCAAGGATCTTAGATCCGGACACCTAAATGCTAAGTGCAGATGCTGGAAAGTCGCGCCAGCATCGGCCCCCCACGACCTCTGGTCTGATTATGGGGTTCTTTAACCTTTTTTTTTTTAAAAAAGAATAAAAAAACTTTTGATTGAATGTAAAATGAAAAAATACAGTTAAAAAAATTACAAATATCTAATTGATGTTTGTAATTTTTCATGTTACATACAAATAACCGTATTCAATAATAGAAGATTTGTTTTCTCCAAATTTGAACTAATTCAAGCATCATTTAACATATAGCATGATTTTTTCTTAATTCGATAACTAGTTATTAAAGAGTTCAAAGAAACAGTTTCTTAATGCTTTCAACATCAAATGTAATCTTAAAGTTAAAGTTGATTTTTGATTCACATTTACAGATTTATTAACAAGGTAAATTTTTTTAACTTTTACTTTCTTTAATATATTTATAAAAAAAAGGGATCAAGAAATTTCGAAGTGGATTTAAAATTGCCAATTAAATTTAACATTTGTTTTTTAACGAAAAACGTTTTGTCATTGTGGTTGAAGTTAAATGGCATTCCAAATTACGAACATAGGATTTATCATAAGAGACAGTCTACGAGAGAATTTGAAAGTGAAAGCGGAACCGAGAATCTTTGAATGAAATTTTTTGTAGTCCATTCGACTAAACTAGGTCAAAAAACCTCATTTTGGGTCAATCTATCTCGTACTTTTCATTTCGGAGTAATTGAAAGTTACTGTATTGCCAAAAATAAAAAAATTCGGGAAAAATCCAAAAGTGAACCAATTAAAAAGTTTTTTTCCATGATTTTACATATAAGTAAGGGCTTTTGAATGCACTATACAAAAATTTTATCTGACCCCTAATGCCGAAATTTCGGGTATTGTCATTTTTGAAAACTTGACAGTTTATTGTGTTTGAAGAAATTGTTTCCTTTCTTTATTTAACATCTGAATCACAAATGAAAAAAGTTGCAAAAAAATGCGTAAAATTAAATGTAGATCAATAAACTTCACTTTCTGCCATCACGTAAGTTACAGTATTCAAGATATTTATCACTTACAAATCCGTGAATAAAAATCTTAACAAGCTTTTTTGGTGGATTTGCAACAAGTTTTTCAAAACAGGCATCAAGCATGTGGGCAAAAGCAGCCGACAATTGTGATCCTTTAACGTAATGAAGTGAAACAGTAACTGTTTCATTCTTCTAAAAATTTAAAAAATTTGTTAAATTGTGTTATAAAAAATTAACTTGCCATAAGAAAATCCATGAAATGAAAAAGATCAAAAGTTTCATCGAGATTTTCTAATTCAAAATAACGCAAATCTTTGACGCCGCAAAGAATTTTTTTCATTTTCTTGACGGTATCTTTTTCAAATATTTTTGATCCTAATTTACATACACTAAAAGACATAATTTTTTGTGAAAAAGTAACAAATTTTAAAAATTTACAAATAAAAGTCTTTGATATTGGGAAGATTTTCAAATAGTTTATCCATTTTGACATCTTCGTCATTAGAAAACTTTACTGTCGATTGTAGTAAATGTAATTCTTTGACAGATCCGGAAGATGTAAGAATTTGATAACTTTCAAACGTTAAAGCTAAATTATTAAGACGCAAAAAACGAAGATCAAACTTGAATACTTTGGAAATTACGTTGGAGAAAGCACTTGGTTTGATCCAAGAACACTCACACCATAAAATGTCAAATATCCATAATTTAGCAATAGGTTTCGTTGGATCAAATTTTTTATTATTGGCGTTCCACCAACCATCAAACTTTGTAAGCCGTTCAACTGGATAAACAGGATATTGAGCAAAGAAATATTTGCATGTTTTGATTAATTTCTTCCATACTTTTGGATTTTTCAAAATATATTTCATGATTGGCCATCGAAAAGGAAAAATTTGTCGACGTGGATTTTTCATGTCCATATTTGGAAGGTAAGTCAGGCTCAGAACTTGGTATACTGAACGAAAAAATTGTAATAATAACGGAGTAAAAATTAGAATTATGAGCAGAGACAACTTTGAAATTTAAATAAGGACAATTATGAATCAATAGAAAAAAATATTACTATCACTCACTTTTGGGTGACAGTTAATGACAATATGCCTATATATAATTAGGTTGAGTGTTTGTACATTTGGCAAAAACAAACTGACTCAATTTTTGGTTTATGCCATGCCTTATGTTGTAGTGGTTTCACAAACATAAGAATCAATAATTATCTTAATTTTGATTTCTTAAATTAATCATCTTCATAGCAGATTGAAGTTCATGACCATGTTGTGTTGAGATAAAATAAATAAAACATAGACTATGTTAACAACGTTTTTACCAGTGTCTCCACCGTTCCGTTCCAGAACGTCCGTTCTTCCGTTCCGTTCCCGTTCCGCAACGGGAACGTATACCCGTTCCTCATTTTAAGAATGGAACGGACGGAACGGGTACGGCATTTAAAAGAACAGAACGGAACGCGTTCCTTTTGAGTTTTTAGACGTTCCGTTCCTTTACATGTTTTTGCTGTTTTTCTCCATTAATTTGGGTACAAAATTGTGACTTAAGAATTGCATAAACTTTAATTTAATTCTTAATGCTGTTTTTTAATAAAAGTTATCTTTTTGCAACCCAAAAATATCTTATGTTGCTTTTTATGGTGGAATAAAAACATTGTCCTTTAAAATTTTTGCACCTGCGAAAACCTAAAATACAGTATTTTGCAAGAACAGGAACGTATACCCGTTCCTGGTGTGCGGAACGGAACGGATAAAGCTAGAGAAGGAACGGAATACGTTCCGAAAAAAAAATTGGAAGTTTGGAGACTCTGGTTTTTACGTCAGATTACGGTAATGGTAAACTGTTGACTACAGAATTTCTTAAAAGAATATCGTCTTTTTTCTTTATCATTTTCAAAATCTTTAAACTCTGCAAAAAAAGATGTTCAAGTTTTTACCATTGTATATGCAACAGTTTTTACTTTATGTTTAAAATATTTTTAGAAATTTATTTATTCATCATAAAACAAAAATAAAATATCCTCTGTTTGAGATTCGTAGTATTTTTAAAAAATAAAAGAACAAGAAAAATTTAGACTCCAAAAACTCGGAAAAATCGTTTATCATGAGGTTTCATTTCACCGAATTTTGCAAAATGCCGATTTGAAACATTGATATCTCTTTTATTCTTTTTCATTCCCAAAATTCTTTCCTTTTGTTCTTCTTGTGTGGCAGGAACATGAACATCTTCTCTAAAAATAGTCGGATATTTGAAATCCAAGCTACAGTATTTTCGATAAAAAAAACCTACTCATTCTTTGCAAATGTTGCTGCAATAATTAAACAAATAAAAAATAAAATTAATAAAAGTTTTGCCATATTTTTTTATTATTTAATTTAATAAAATATAAAAAACAATGCTGAATTGAACCAAGAAAAATTTTTCAAGTGAAAAGGTATAGTTGCGTAAAAAGTAAAATAAAAAAAAAGATAACAAATAAATTTCTTGAACAATATTGTTCTAAATCATATAAAAACAGGTTTACCGGGAAAGGAAAAAAGGTTTTTTTTGTTAACCTTCAATTTTAAAAAAAAAAGTTTGAAAGAACAATCTTTGATTTTAAAACGCAACGATAAAAAAAATTGAAATGAAAAGTATCAAAAAACGTTCATCTCTGAAACAGATGGACTTTTACTAAATGAAGAAAAAAAATGTGTTCAGAAAGAAATTTGGGCAACAACATTAAAAGAATTTAGTTCATTATGGCGAAGAAAGTCAATGAAATTTTGCATGCTTACATTCAAAGCACCGTAACCCACTTTTGCATTTTAGTGGATTACGGTATTTTTAAAAATGCCGCATCTAAAAAAAACAACAAAAACTAAATTTAATAGAACCCGAAAATGTTCTAAAACAGTACAAATAAATATTAAAAGTTTATACAACCTTGAAAAATACACAGCAAAACACTAATAAGACAAATTAAAAATAACCCTTAAACAGAAAAATAGTTAAATGAGAATCACCAGCTTTAGTAATATCCAAATTACGGTAATTGACGTAGCATTCATTTAAAAACTTTGGGGACTAGTTTAGCATAAATTTCTTCATCTTCTTCTCCAAATACAGTAAAAAATACATCATCAATCTAAAAAAAGGAAAAGATTACGGTAAGGGTACTGATAATAGAAAGGTAACCTTTTCACAATGTTCTTTATCTTCCAAGAAATCTTTTACAGCTTTCGTTGCAACTTTTGCTGCTTCTTGCTTCGGATAACCATAAATTCCTGTTGATATTGCTGGAAATGCCTAAAAAGGTAAATCACTTTTAAAACAATGAAATGATACACGGCCATATTTAGAAACAAACAATTGTGACAACGATCAGACTAGAGATTCAAAAAGCTCTTTATTTCTTAAGAATTCGGGTTACAAGAACACCAAATACACAGTAATTATGAGCTTTAGAAATGCAGTAAGGTACTGTAGGAAAATACTTCATACAGGAAAGGTAAAAACACAGTACGTTATATTATTCTCCAACTTCGACTTTACTGTATATCACGGAAAGTAAAGAAAAATTAAAAACAATTTAACCTCCAGTCATCAGATCTGTGTCCCTAATCGTCGCGTCGCAAAAACAGATTCCACACAAATGCTCATGACATGGCTGGTACAAAAAGAATACTTACAATAGTTCGAGCATCATTTTCGGCAGCAACTTTTAAAGAATTAATATAGCAATTATATAAATCTTGTTGAATTTCTTCCGTCACACCATCATAAGCTTTTGGACCAACGGTATGAATAATATCTGAAAATAGATAAGATTTAATCCGGCGATTTAAAAAAATATGTAAACAAACATTTAGCACTTTGAATGTTATAAGCTTTCGTGATTTTTGCTTCTCCAGTTTTACAGCCATTTAGATTTCGACATTCTTTTAGTAGCTCTGGACCTGCAGCTCGATGAATAGCTCCATCAACACCACCACCTAAAAATAAGAATTTAAGAAATTAAACAACCAAAATAAACGGAACAGGGGAGACATAGAACCGCAATAGGCATAGTAAAGTGTTATTGAAACCTCTTCGTAGGAAAGTTCTATTACAACACATAAAAAGATTAATTAACAAACCTCCAAGAAGACTTGAATTTGCAGCATTTACAATTGCATCAACTTCTATATTTGTAATATCTTCTGCAACAACCTTCACCTTCTTTGCTTCCACAAGAATATTCCATTTTCTTGCTGTTGATGTTGACATTCTTTGAATGTTGAAAAACGTTGTTATTGCTGTTTGACGCATTGTAGGCAGGCAGGCAGGGTAGTTGGAGAAATAAATAGAAATATAGAAGGAAGAACGTGAAATATAAAAAAAGTTGTTTATATTTTTTGCAGCAGCAAAATTTTATAGAAAAAAATAGCAGCAAAAAACGAGAGTTTTTTTGGGTGCGTCTACACTTACAGGAATGAGGGAATTCCCGCATGGCTTGTGAGATTCCCGCATGCGCATATGGACAAACTTTGTGACGCACAAGCCTGTGGTTTTTTTTCATTGCAAATCTTTTTTAAAAAAAGTTGAATTAATTGTTTAAGTCATTAAACATTAATTTAATATAAAAATTGTTTTTAATACATAAAATTAATAAAAATATATATTTTAATTATCTAATTTCATGCAACAGGTATTATTTATACCATGTTTGTATATTTACTTTAACAAAATATTTGCTCAATACACTAATCTCCAAGCAAAACTTGGGTTATTAGTGCATTTTTTTTTGTCTTTAAATTAATATAATTATCAGATAATTATCATTGTTATGCTTTAACAGTGGTAACTAAAGCTTACAATTAGTCTAATGTCAGTGATTAATGGCATTCAGATTAAATTGATAGCTAAAAAGCTTTCAAGAAGCTCATATTGAGCAAGTTGGTCAAGGTAAGTTTGAGAGTTAAAGGTATGTTTAAAACTTGTTTTGGCTTTATTACAATGTTAATAAGCTACAATTAATCATTTACAACAATTTCATTAACAATAATATTTATTTTTCAGGATATGGAATTAATAAATGAAAGAAAAGCAAGGGTTGCTGTTCGAGTTGATGGTATGTTTCTTTCTTGGATATTTTCGGATCTTTAAGTTAGTTAGATAGCTGCTAAAATTGTATTTAAGCAATGTTAAGCTTTATTGTTAGCCTATTAATGTTTTATGAACTAATTTTATCAATTTTAGGTCGTCAATGTATGGTACAAATGGAAGAAAGTTGGAGAATTGTGTTATTGCTGATGGTATGTCTTTCTTGGATATTGTTGGATGTTTAAGTTAATCAGATAGTTGCTAAAGTTGCATTTGAGCATTGTTAAGCTTTATTGTTAGCCTGTAAATGTTTCCTGAATTAATTCTGTAAATTTTTAGCTCAAGAATGGATGGTACAAATGGAGGAAAAGTGGGGAAAGCTGTTATTGCTAATGGTATGTCTTTCTTAGATATTTTTGCTTCTTTAAGTTAGTTAGATAGTTGCTAAAGTTGTATTTAAGCATTGTTAAGCTTTATTGTTAGCCTATAAATGTTTCCTGAACTAATTCTGTAAATTTTTAGCTCAAGAATGGATGGTTCCAATGGAAGAAGTTGTTGATGATGATGGTATGTTTCTTTCTTGGATATTTGTCGATCTTTATGTTAGTTAGATAGTTGATGAAGCTTTATTTAAGTATTGTTAAGCTTTAACTGTTAGCCTATAAATGTTTCTTGAATTATTTTTATCAATTTTAGGTCGTGAATATATGGTTCAAATAGAAGCAGCTGTTGATGATGCTGGTATGTTTTTATTTGATTTTATTATTGTTAGTGAATCACTTTTGCTTTATTAAGCTATTGTAAAGCTTGTTTCATCCGTTTAAATTTTTGTTAAGTGTTGATCCAATTTTTAGGATTACGCAAAGCGAATGATGGAGATAGGTAAGTTTTAATCCTTTTTAGATTCGCTTCTCAATGATTAAATGGTCGTCTTCATGGATATAAGGTATGGTTGCTGCTTGTACTGCTTCGGGATTCGTTGTTTAACTTTCTTCTTTTTGTAGATAATGGTTTCTCAATGTTGTAAAGATGGGCAGGTTACGGTAAGTTTACTGCCATTGTTTTATTTTGTTATGTATTATTTTATTGTTTTGTTAAATATTTAAATAAATAATAAAACTTTTATTTTTATTTTTTCCATGTTTAAGGGTTTGGGAGGGTAACATATTAATCACTAGAAGTACAAAATAGAAAGTTTGTAAAATATTGCTGATACAATAAATTTTTTTGCTAAAAGATTTTTAAAGTAACATCATAAAAACCAGAAAGTTTGTAAAATGTAGTTGTTACAGTAAATTTCCCTGCTAAAACATTCTTGAAGTAAAACTTGTTTCATACTTTTATCTCGAATTGTTGTTTCTTTTCATTCCAATGTTCAACTAATCATACTGTAGCTTTTCCTCGAAGAAATAAGACTTTTTTATTTTCTCACAGCTTTTTTTTTCTTTATTTGGAATGCAGTTTATCGACTTGCTCTTTCTTTATTGTATAAAGACGGAAATGAGACATTAATTGATGTTGGTTGGATTTGCCGAAAAAGGAAAACTTTGAAAGGGATGTTTATCCTATAAAAAACCAGACTGGTGGTTTAAAGCAAGAAAGGCGGAAGACGAAGCTTAGACTTTGCTTCCAAATATGAATATCAATCGTTCTCAATAGCAAGAAAAAAGTTTTTCAGTGAAAGCTGGAGAGATTATAGAGATGCATACAATAGTCTAGACAAAAGTTCTAAACTACTAAAGGAAGGCGGGACACCATGAATGGAATGTTCAGCTTTTGTGAAGACATTTGGCTTTCCAATGTAAAACTTAACACTAAAAAGGGCGGATCAATGACACACTTCTGTAACAAATACAAGGAAATGCATTTTCAGCAATGTAAGGTGGACAGCTCCAGACCAGACAGTAGCTTTGCAAAGTTGAACAAAATTGGATCATTTATTTATTGAAGGAATAGAAATCTTCCTTTGCTTTTGCTGCAAAAGAGATTCTTAAGCGTGTCGTTGTTGTCTTAATAGTCATTGAAAGCCATTTTTGGGCATTGCTTTAGTTGTTTTTCATTTATACGGTACCTATCTTAAATCTTTAATTGTTTTCTAAAGTAATTATCTAATTCGAAATTTAAAAAATGCTTTTAAGAATTAAAATGACAGTCCTTTTTTAAATTTTACTACAAAGATTTCTTTTTTATTTCTGACAACTTTTTTTCGTACTGTAATAGCTGGAATAAAATGAGTAATATTTTAGGATTTCTTTTCACTTTTAAATTGAGTGTTTTGTTACTGCATGTAAACTTTAAAAATTCATTTTATTCTTTCTATTTTTTATTTACATATTTATCTAATACCCGTAAATCATGAATATGACTAATACTATTGGAACACATTGTTTCAAAAAATTTACTTGAGATACTTTAGACCACTTGTGATTCATCTATAGAAACAAGAAGTTTTTTGTCAAGTTTTTTCCTACTGTAGAGTAGTGTTCATTTTCACCCTCGTTCCCCAAAGGGAAGTTCCCGCTCCTTGCCCCAAAATTTTCATCCCCGTATTTTCTCCCTGCCCGTTAGGGTTCACCCTCCCAGATTCCCACAATTTTTTTACGAGGAAGAATGAACATTACTGTAGAGCAATCTTTTAACATTTCTTTTATTTCGGAACATTTTTGATTCATATAAAACTTGTAGCATGTTAAAAACTCATTCATGCCTCCGTAATATCTACAAGCAATAAGAAAAATACTCACAAAAATATTTTCGGATTAATAGATTTAGCAAGCTAATTATTACATTTAAGGTTCTTTGCCCCAAGTAATTTTACAAATCATTTTGGGTTTTTTCTAATGCATGCTTTTAATTCAAATCGTTTTTGACTCTTCATTTCTCTTTTGTTTTTATCATTACAGTATCTTTCACCATTAAAAGGAGGCACCAATTTTTTTGACAAAATTTAAAAATGTTAGTTTTTTCTATTTACTGTATTCTGTAATTTGAAAAAAATTTATTTTCACGTACATTTTAAGTCATTCAAAAACCATTGAAAGGTTAAAAAAAAGCGACGTCAAAAGTAGTAGTATTCATCTTATTTTTTTCTTAAATGTGAAATAGAAATAGAATATGAAATAAAAGCTGGGTAATTTAGAAATAGTCTTTATAATAATAATATGATGCATACTGTAAATTAAAATAAAATAAGACGCATATATATTACAATAATTCAAATAAATGTTTTTGATTAAAATATAATACAGTTTTTCATTTGAAAATACCAAGGCCGTATTTAGGGGGGGGGGCATTCGGTACCTGTGCCCCCCCAAAATCAAAAAAATCCTTTGATCTTTTGCCGCCGCCGTGTTAAGGCGGCAAAAGATCAAAGGCGTGCCCCCCCTGAAATGAAAATGCCCACCCCAAAAATTTTTTCTGCCTACGGCCTTGGAAAATACAACCACTTGATTTCGTTTATATTGTAGGCAGGATGACAACAAGAAATCCTTCCAAAACTTACAATCATACAGATGATAATGATGCTCGATCTTCAAGTGCTGCAAATAAATATGGGAATCTAAATTTGAATGGAAGTCACAAATGTTCAACTGCAGGAACATCTAAAAATTTAAGAAAATTAGGACCTGAAGTTGATAAACGAGCTGGATACGGTAATCAAAAATTTTTTAAAAAATTCAAAAATTCAAAAAGTTTTAAAAGTTGATATCTTTTGGGTTACTGTATATTATTTCCAGAGACATCATAACTAAAAAAGAGTAATTTCAGGGAATTCAAATCATGCAAGTGATTCTAAAAATGCAAAAGCTGTGAATTTGGGTAAACGAAAATCATATGTTGGAGAATATGGTTCTACAACTTCCAATTCCAAGTCCTCTAAAGAAGATCGTTTGAAGAAGCCTGATGGGACAACGTTGAAATCTTCAACGTTGTCCTTGCACATCGCAGCTTACGAAAATTACATTGAAGAACGTGATAAAGAACGTCCTAAAATAAAGGCTAAAAAAATGGATGAGGTAATAAACAATACTTAAATTTAATTAGAGTTATTAGTGTTAATTTATAGTTAACAACTGCAAGAAAATGGCAAACCATGAGAAGAAATTGTGAACCAACTAGTGGAAGTGCAGAGGCATTTGAGACACCGAGGCAACAACAAGAAGGAAGACAACGACCGGAAGTTATGGAATTCAAAGCTTCCCAACAGCTTTTTAAACCTAACCAAGGGGTACCTGATTCTTCTAAAATGCCTGTATCAACAGTTGCCCAACAATCCACCCAACAATCCACCACCAATGCCAAAACAGCTGGTCCACTTCCATTTGGTTGGGAATGTCGAAAAGATCAAAAGAGTGGTCATTATTTCTTTGTTGATCATCCCAATAAAAAAGTACAATGGGAAGATCCAAGAACAAAAGAAAGACTTGATCCAAAATTGCCTGTTGGATGGGATATGCAGATTATTAATGGTAATCCAGTATACTGTGACCACGATAAAAAAAAAACATCATACCTTCCTCCAAGAACTGGTAATACAGTAATGCACGATAAATAAAAATTCAAAACAAGACCTTTTTAGATCGACCACCACCATCATCACCCCAACCATCACGGATCGCTGGAATAACTGATAATGATTTCTTGTCACCGCAACAGAAGGCAATTCGTGATCGACGACTTTTCATTAATCAAATGTTTGGTCCAGTTGAAGAAGATCATACTCCCCAATCAAGCACTTTATCTGCGGCAGAACAAAGTATGACTTCCACATCTGCAGAATTTTCATCCAGTTCTCCTGCTTCTCCAACTTCAAAAGCTTCAAATGGAAGTGATGAAGGATTGGTTGGTGGTGATAATTGGAGAACATTGCCTGATTACTCTAAAAATTCTTTGTTTAATTTAGTTTTTCATGAAGATCCAACGTAATTTTTAAAGCCTTTCAAAATAGTTATTCACAAAAAATTTTTAGAATTGATACGGAAATGTTACCAGATATGATTACTGTACCAACAGCTCCAGGAGATCATGTAAAAGTTTTTTCAATTCAAGGGGTCAATGATGTTCGAAAGTCCTTTCATGATGATAGGGTGCCTTATAAAGGAAAACCTCGTTATGCAAATTTTATGATCGAAGATAATAATGGATTGATAAAATCAACCGAAATCAGAAAAGCTGGCATTATAACTCAAGCCCAATGTTACACCGCTACTCATTATAATTCTGCAGAAACTGGGATTGTTATCACAAAACATGTAAGCCCAGTAAATAAAAAAATATTAACCTACAGTAACCCAAAATTATTTTTTCAGATTTTCTCAGCAACAACTCCTTCTTCCAGAACTCCACAACCTGGAACACGGATTGTTGTTCATTATCAAATTAAAAAGTATGTTCCATCTCTCCCCGGGACAACTTCTGAAGCTGCTTCTGATCTCCCCGGGACAACTTCTGAAGCTGCTTCTGATCCATTAGTTGAATTTGCAAGCACTTTTAATAAGGCAGCAGCAGCTTTCCAAATGGAAATAAATTCTGCAACATCTAAACTGCAACAACAAATGCCTCAAATTCCAATTCCAAAGATCAAAATTGAAATGCCAATTGTTGCGCCATCTTCGATTGCTGAATCAAGAGATCATCATGAATTTGATTTTGATCTTGATGAACCATCTGTCAGTCATTCTGCTGATCAAAATGATATACAATTTGATCCCCCATCTTCTGCAGTTAACGTAGATCAAAAATGCCAACCACCAACAAAAAGGAGACGTTTGGACAATAAAGTTCATGTTCGAGTAAGATTCATAAAAGGGGGTAACAAAACAGTGATAATAACTATTTTTAGGATTATCATTTTGCACTAAATACAAAACTGGATAATGTATTGTTAGTAGTTCCACATGGATCTGATGCTGTACGTGAATTTTCAAAAAGTTCTGGAGGGAAGAAAAATACATATTATTCATGTTTGGGTTGTGCCAGGTTAAAAAGTGATGTAAAATCTTCTGCAGTTCTTGAAAAAGGTGGAAATCTTTGGGTTGATTTGGAGCATAGCTGTGAACCTGTTCCAATGACAAAGCATTTGAAAGAGCAGGCAGATCGAAAATCACGTAAAATGGTTGCTGATGGGGTAAAGCCACGTAATGCTCATGACATCTTTTTTAAACAAACAGCAAATATGGGCATTGATATTGCTGAATATGATAAATATCGTCGGCAGTATTCAAGATGGCGGGGGGCTTATCTTCCAGCATGCGTCCCTGGAAAAATTGCTGAAGATTTCCATTATCTTTATCCTCCCAGCAAAAAAGAACGATGGCTCCTTTTTGAGACGAAAGATGTCACTGGCTTTGCATCTGACTTGCAGTTACGAACTATGGCAGAAGCAGAAATTTTACAAACTGTATACTACCTTTTTAGTTGATTAAAATTTAGCCACATATCTTATTTTTAGGATGCCACTTTTGGAACATGTCCGGTTGGATTCAAGCAATACCTTACAATTCATGCATTGGTTGGAGGTAACAATGGCAAAGAATGGCAACCAGTGTTCATGGCAGTTATGAATGGGAAAACCGAAGCCATGTATGATTTGATTTTTTCGGAAATCAAGAAATATTGGACTGCCAATAATATTACTCCAAAGTTTGGTCGTATTCTTTCTGACTACGAACCGGCCTTACAGAAAGCTCTTCTGAAATTTGATGCTCCAGAAAAGGTTTGGGGTTGTTCCTTCCATTACAGCCAAGCACTTCTTCGAGCAGTGAGAAAATTCGGATTAATGCAATATTATTCTGTCTTTGAAAAGAAAGATTTTCCTGAATCTTGGATGCCAATTAGAACTTGGTTAGTTTGTTTTTGACTTTTTTAGGCCTTCATGTTTCAACTACCTAATTAAGGATTCGCTCAATCATGGCACTTCCACTGCTTCCCGTGGCTGAAAGAAATTTTATCTGGGATGCTGTGCTCAAACATCCCCCAGTTGCCCCTGAAGGTGAACCAAATTGGCCATCAGTAGCAGATTTGCAAAAATTTGTGAAATATGTTGAAGATACCTGGTTTACTCAGCCCCATAATACTTGGTGCTTTTTTGGTGGGGGGCGAGTAAAGAATACAAATCGGGCAGAAAGTTGGAATAGTGTAATTGCGAAGCTCTATGATCATAAACCCAAATTAAATGTGTTCATTCATGATCAGATGTTATTGTTCAGTAAAGCTGAGAAAAGGATTGAAGCTCTTAATGGTGGTGAAAAGGCAAAAGCTCAACAACCAAAATACAAAACTCTTGTTGATCGTATTCTTGTTTATGAAGATGAGTATGCTCAAATTTTGGCTCAGGTAGATTACGGTATTTTATAACTAAAATAATAGCTTAAAAATTATAGTCTCCGGATTACCAAACGAGAGTTGAAATGAATCTTCGGCATTTAAGAAGAGTCCAGTATTTATTGCATGACATCCGCAATAAATCTGGCAATACCATGAAGTCAAAAAAATTTGCTACGGTTCAAGCAAGAGCTGAAGAATCCGTGTTGTGGAATGCAGATCTTGGAGTACAGCGGCAAGAAGTTGGGGGTGGTGACAATGTATCTGCAGAAGATGGAACCGATGGGGGTATTTATGTTGAAGATAACGGCTTTGATGAAATTGATGCATTCACGGCTGATGATTTTGATGCTGCTGACCTTGAAAAAGAGTTGTCTGATACAATGCAAGGTATCACAGAAATCGGTTTTGCTGAGCATCTTGAACAGTTTAATGAAGTTGAACGTGATCATCCAGAAGTTATTGATTTGGCTGCTGATGAAGAAGCAGATACGGCTAAAAATTTATCCGATGCTAGTTGCATGGTAGGAAAAGAAATAAAATAAAAACATTTTCACTCATATTTATTTTTAGTATGTGCCACATAATCCTTGGGATCGAGCAACTGTTGATAAAGAAGTCTTTTTTCAACCTCCAGCATTAGCCGAATTGGAATATATTCTTGAGCGACTTCATCTTGATCCAGCATTAGCAGAAAATTCTCCTCTTTTGGGACATGCATCAATGCCAGTTGATGAACTTTCTTTCTTCGCTAAAGAAAGTGTCGGAGGGGATGGGAATTGCTGTTGGAGAGCAGTTTCTTATTTGCTGACTGGATCTCAAGATTATTATTGGGAACTCAGAAGTGCTGCTTTTGCAGAACTTCGTGATTATGCCGATTTAATCCGTAATTCTATAAAACTTGTTTACGGAAATATATAGCTCAATTTTCAGGTGGAATCAAAACAGATGAAGTTCGTGATGAATATGCTCAAAAATGTGAAAAACTTGAAAAGCTTGCTAAAGGACAAGTTGATGCTGATTTTTGGGCGGGCACAACAGAACTTTTGGGCCTTGCTAGTCTTTTGCAGTTAAATATTATTGTGTTTAATCCTCAAGGTAGTAATGGCCAACCTTTCTTCACTCGTTGTTCACCACTTGGACTTCGGTATTGTTTGGACTATCCATCCATTTTCTTGTGGGCTTCTCCACTTCATTATGAGCCAATTGTGGCAGTTATTACTGAAAATGTTTAAACTTTTTTGTTTTTTCTCTGAATAATTATTTACCTCTGAATTTTATTCAATAAACTTTTATTAAAATTAATACTGAAGAACCGCAACAAAAATAAATAGAATAATGAATAGAATCCATTTATTTATTTGAGTTGAACTTGATGTAAAAAAAATTTAATATAATTATGTCTTCTTAATTTCTAAACAAAATAATAGAAAAGCATGTGGAAAAAGAAAAAAGTATCATTAATTTTGTTAAATCTTTAATAAACTGAAAGGGAATGCACTGGAAAATAAAGAAAAAAAGGCACTTATTATTTAAAAACATTAAGATATTTATTTATTTAATAATAAAACTTAGTAAAGAATTTTTAATTGTAAAAAAAGGCAATGCTTTGTTTTTTGTCATCAAAAAAAATATTTACAAATAACATTGGCATTTGATATACATTTTGCCCCATTCCTGCAAGTGTAGACTCTTTTTCCTGCAAGTGTAGACAGTCGATTTGACCTCATTCCTGCAAGTGTCCTCCGACCTTTTTTTGCATCAAAAAACGTTTGGCAAAATGTGTATCAACAAAAATGTTGAAAAAAAGCAATGAAAAAAATAAACCAAAAAATATTAATTTTTGATGCTGTTTGACATGATTCATATCAAATCATTTCTAAATCAAATTGTATTTATCATTTTATCAGTATAAACGATATCACGAGTATGATGAATAACCAAAGTCTACTACCGGTTTGTCCGAGATTTGCTTCTTTCTACGATCCTAATGAAGATGTAATTTATTCATGTAAGTTTAGTTCACGAATGTGTAATACTTAGTTGTTGTATATAGTTATTGGTAAATGATAAAGAGTATTAAGTATTGATATTACTTAAGGAAGTATTGGGGGAACTCACAAAGTTTGTTTGATGATTTAAGCGTTTGGAATTTTGATGTTAGAAATACCACTACAAGGTGGAGTTCACTGTTGTTTGGACCCCGAAGAATTGTCATTCAGATGACAGTAATACCCTGAACATCTTATATCGCTCTTTTCTTTTGTTTCTGTGTTTATTTTTCTTTGTGAAAATCACGATTCGGTCGAGCAAAACCATCACATGGATGATTCATGGAATACTGTAGGTATACCATGTGAGCAGATTTTCTGTTAGTTGTAACCCAAGCACTTGCTTTACCGTACGAGCTTTGCGATTGCCCTTCTACTACGTTAGGTAATAGCAATACTTTCTACTCGATATCCCAAAGTCCTTACAATCATTCTCGACGAATGTATTACCCATTTTTGATGGATTTTTTTATTGTTTTTTTTTTATTAATAATAATATTTCAGCCAATGGAAACTTGCTCGAAAAATTCCAAAAGAAAAATGATATGCTGGTATTTATTGAAGCTTATAAAGTCTTAGAATCTGGTATTACTATCGATAAAATTTGTAAACATCCTAAAGGTATGATATCATTAACATCTTCTTACTGTACATATAAGAGTGTTACACTTTTCAGGGTTGATTGTTACTGGTGATCATAGAATAGCTTTATTTTGTATTATAAAAAAGACGGTTCTTGCTTATGGAAAACATTTTGATCATATCATTGCTGTTAAAGCTTTGTCCGATGAAACGGTATCTTCATGTGTTTACTTGTATTGTAATATTGTATCATTTTTAGGTTGCTGTTTTAACAGCTCGAAAGAAATTGCATATTGTTAGAATATTAGATGATGGATCTGTAGTTGATGGAAGAAGTCTTGAATTGAATCAAGAATGTACAATGTAAGATTTTATATTTTCACTGCAACTGTGTATTAAAATTTATGATTTTAGTTTTACTGGAATTTTACGTGGTGATTGTGTTGAAGAGCTTGAAATCTTTGCTGGTGGCATTTTGGGAAGTATACATCGGCATAAACCTTTTGGAGGAGCAGAAGTTTTGTCAAGTTATGAAGGACATGAAGTATGTTTGAAATTATTAGCTTTTGCAAGGGATACTGTAACATTATGTACACTATCTTGCAAAAGTTTTGATCTGGTGACACAGTTCGCAAAATCATGTGTAGCCGATCAATGTACTAGTGCAAATTAAGGATATCCTTAATAGTTCTTTAATTTTAAATGGTCGGAAAGTTATGTCCTTAAAAGATATTTTTAATATCTATCTTATAATTTAAGTTCGCACTGAAATGATTGTTTGTTGCTGTACTAAGTTGTGTATATAATTTCTTTGTTTTTAGGGAATGATCTTTGCTATGGATATTCACGGTGATAAACTTTATTCAATTGGCGATGATCGGAGTATTCGAGTTTTCGATATTGAATCTGCAAAAGAGTTGACCGTTGCTTTTGGACATGAATCACGAATACGATCTCTTGTTGTCTCCTCTGATGAAAGAATCTTTTCTGCCGGTGATTCAGTTTGTGTTTGGAAATGGATTGATTCATCTTTAGTTCTTGTGGAAAAACATGAAGTTGGTATGGGAAAAATTATTCGTCTCAGCATTATTGATCAACTGTTAATCGCTTCTTCTATGAATGGAGCTTTGGTTACGGTACAAATTAAAGAAAAGCAATGCCAACAAATTCAGATTCCTGCACTTCAAAATTTTGTGGTTCGAGCATTTATCAAAACTAAAGATGAAACATATTTCTTTATCGATGAACAAAAACATTTGTATTTTCTATCAAAGGATTCAGCAGTTCAAGGATTTATTGAAAATCAAAAACTTCGATTTGATTCTTTGAGACTTTCAAAGTCTGAAAAGTATATTGCTGCAGCAAGTGATAATAAAGTATTTTTGATTGAAACTGCAACGAAAAAATATTGTGCTGTAGTTGTTGAAGATGTTCTTGGTGGGGAATTCTTTGTTGACGATGAACTTTTTGTTATGTCGAGAGATGGAAGTGGAGTAAGTTTTTTTATTGGGTTAAGTTTTTATAAACTTTAGTAAATTGAGGGTTGATTCGTGTTTTGCATTGAAGGATTCAAAAACAAAGTTATTTCATAATAAAGTTGTTGAAACTTCATGAAGACATGAATTGTACTTTACCGTATTCCCGACTAGTTTTTTTGTATCTTTATTGCAAAAAATAAACCAACGGCAATTTAAACTCCCTCTTAAATAATCATAATTTTTTTTAAAAGTTTAATAATATAATTTCCCACTTTTAGGTTGCTTTATCAATGAAGAATAATGTTTTTATCAAAAAATCTGTACATATTTCTCGTGGATCTCCTTTCAAATGCGGGTATTCAATTGATGATTTGTATTTATTTGGCACATCAACAGGATATGTTGTTGCATTTCACAAGCATAATCTCTCAAAAGAAGTCTTCTCTTTCAAAGTTTCACCAAAAAGCGAACCTGTTACAGATATTACTGTAATTGATTCCCAATTATTTGTGCTAACACGTGATGGTAAATGTTCTGTTTGTCAAAGAGACAGTAAGTTTTTTATCTATTTGGATGCTTTGAATTACTGTAATTATTTTTAGAAAATGGATACGAAATTATTGATGTGTATGCAACTGCTGCAGAAAAGCCATCCGCATTCCTTTCTGTTGGAGATGAACATTATATTTGGGGCTTTCGAGCTGCTGAATTTGTTTTTTTCCCACTTCGATCTTCGAATCCATTAGCAGTTTATGAATGTGGTGGTGGTCATCGGATTAGTGATGTCTTTCCAGTATTTGATGATCAAAAACAATTTATTGGTATTCGATACGAACATATTGTTCGTGGTGAATTAAAAGTTGTTGAAATTGCAATTTCCCATATTCAATATGTTGTTGTAAGTTTTAATGCTCAAATGTTATTCTTTTAATAGTTACAGTATCTATAAAACATTTATTTGTCCTTAAAAAGTTTTATCTAATTTTCACATCCTTGAAATACTAATCCCAAAAGTGTCCAAGATTTAGATTTTTTAAATTAAAGATAAAAGTATTTCAGGGTCCTTATCATCAATCAAATATATACGGTATTGCTTTGGTTAATAATGGTCGTTCACTGGTTACTGTTGGAATTGATACTGAAATACTTCTATGCAATATTAATGACGTTGGAAGATTTTGCCCTCAATGGCGTTCAGCAGCTCATTTATCAAGTATTCATTCACTAGATTCAACAAAACTTAGAAATGGCTTTGAATTTATTGCAACTTGTGGTGGAACATCTGAAATTCGAATTTGGAAAGTCTCTGAAAAATGTATGTTTTTTTTGTAACTATATTTTCTTACAATAATTCCCAAATTTTAAGCACTCTATCCGTTTGGTTATTGGACTTGCAAACCTGATTTCCGATATGTTTCAATCAAAGTCCGGCAATCTCTTGAAGACGATAATATTCTTTATCTATTTGCTGCATGTTCGATCCGACAAATTCATATCTTCAGCTTTAATATTTCAACTAAGAAAATTGAAAAACTTTTATCATATGAAAATCCAGAATCTTCAACCTTTTCAAAGATTGCTGTTTCATCGGATTTGCTTACAGTATACGCAGCAGCAACATCTGGAATCGTATTTGCGCTTTCATGGGCACCTGGTTCAGCTGAAACTTCCTTCGTTCAATCAATTGAAGCATTTGATTCGGGACTTGCTGCAATTTGTGCTGTAAATTTAGATGATCCAAATCTATCAAAGAATGTTTGTGCCGTTGGAAATGAAGGTGGAGATTTTGCACTTGTTGATTTTGAAACTGAATCAATCGTTCTAAAATCAAATAGTCCTCATCATTCTACAGTAACAGGTTTGATACATTACATATAATACTGTATACCTTTACAATAGATATTTTTAGATGTTTGCTTTTCTGCTGCAGAAAATCATTGGACTTTGGCTACAATTGCAACGGATTGTCAAGCAGTTATTTCTCATTTTGGCATTACTGAAGATGGAAATCTTAAAATTCTTGATACTGTATCTGTTAATACAAATGTTGGTGATCCTATTGCTATTTGTCCGATTGATGGTACTCACAATTACTTAGTTGCTGGACAAGGTATTGACATTGTTAAACCTGTTTAATTTTTTGAATTTGTTTTTAAATTTATATTTTTTATAAATAAGTTTTTTGAAAATTCTGTTTTTCTTACGCATTTTATAAAGCAATAAGCTTTTTTTAATTATCCGAATTCTCATATTTTGTTATATTGATGTTCAACAATTTCATCAGAACTATGAATGTACGTTGCATCAAAGACTAACCAAATTAAATTAATATCATAAAAAATTATGTTCACATCATGAAATGTTATCAACAATAAAACTTTTTTAGTATCAAAGATAATTAACTAGTTTATCATCATTTCGATTCTTATTTTTTTGAATTGAAAAGTAACATTGTTCATGTGGGAATATTCAAATTTTACAGTGGGAAAATTAGTAGAATTCATTCAAATTTTTCGCTGTTTTCACATATTTCTGAGTGAAAGTTATCGTTTTTGTGGGTATATGCAAATTTTTGTATGTGAAAATCAGTCTCATAGTTCATTCTTTTTCTTACTATAAATTTGTATATATAGTTGCGAATGCTGCAACAAAGACATCATTCTTTGCTCTCAATTTCGTCTGCTTCAGTTGTCTCTGCTCTCTCTCTCATCTTCATCAACTTGCTTCTGATATTCTTGGTGCTCGCTCTGATATTGATTCTATGGTAATTCGTCCAGCTCGTGGTAATCAATCTCTTGCTACATGAACTTCAGGTCGCTGCTCAGATAAGTTTGACCCTTTTTTTTATCTTCCCCCTTTTTCGATGATTGATTGTAATGGTAAATTAGCTGTTGGATGTTTGTGTTTGGTTTGGATAAAGGTTAGTAGCATTGAATACCAACGTCACAGTGGACTGATTCTTTCAAGCACAAAGAACCGTGCTTGCGGCTTAGGATCCGGAATCAGATTCTCCCTTGTGATAACTGCATCAATTTTTGAAATTGGTGTATGTTATTTGTGAATACGAGGCTCATTGCAAAAACCTTTTTTTCATTTCCATCACAATAATTCCTTCTGTTGATTGACCCATTCTTTTATCATCGATCCCTCCCCTCCCTATCCCTTCCCTTTTTAGTGTCAATCATCATCAACCTTGTGCAACTTCTGATTCTGAATCAACTCATTGCTCTACAACTCTTTTTTTTCTCTCTTTTATGTATTTGTTTTTATTGTAATATTTGTTGTAATTGTGGAAATAAATAAAAGCTTTGATTCTTTATTTTGTTGTTTTTATTCGTTAATTAGATTTCTTCTTTTTTGGGGGGAAATGGGAAGATTTTGGATCCCATGGGGGAAGAGGTAGGGGAGGGGGACAAAAATGGCGACCTTTTATTACTGCTTAATAGATCAACATTAAAATAAATTAAAATTAAAAAGGGAAAAAATTTATTTGCAATTGGTTTAAAAACTTGTAATCACTTTTTAACAATTTTATGATTAATAACTTTTATTTTTGAGCATTAATAAATTTTACGAGATAATTCATTTAAAATTATATAAAAAACATTTTTGAGATCAAACATAATATACAAATATATGGGGTTTTTCGATTACAAGAGATCATTACATTTTGGGATTAATCGGACATGAGCAAATTAATCCAAATTTCTGTTGAACAACTAATCATATAATTTTTCACGGGTTTTGAGTTTGTGTATTTTTATATCTAACAATATTAATTTCAAACAGAATCATGACCACTATCATCATGATGATTTGAATTTGGGCAGGGGATTAATGGAAGATTTGGTGGAATTCGAATGGTACCATCAGAATTTATCATCCCATGAGTTGTTGTTGTTGGACCATTAATAATAGCGGATCCTGAATGGTAATGGCTAACCCCGGGAAGGCTTCCGCCACTATTTCCACCACCAATCGTGGATCGATCTGTGCTGATACTTCCAATTCCAGATGAAGATTCAACGGGAGAGATAACCATCATCTTGGATTCGTGTGAAATTGATGATGTATTCCAATATTGTTGAATTGGATGACGGCTTTTGCGATCCCATGGAGCTTCATATCTGAAAAATAAAGGGATTTAAATTTGTGAATTGTTATGTTTTACAAAGAGCAATATAAAACTGGTCTGCCGCGTTTTGATAAAAACCTATCTTATTTGATAGCCCCAGGGTAGTTATGCATAATCCCAAAATGTTAGCGTTAAATACGCTACCCATATGCAAATTTGTAGAAGTGAAGTTCTAAAAATTCACGACGATTTTTCAAAAACCTCTGTTTCACTCATTTTTTCCAACTTCAATTCTATAAATTTGCATATAAGGTAGGGCATTAACGCTAATATTTTGGGCTTATGCATAAATGTCCTTGGGCTATATACTGATAGTCTCCTTTGTTAGGATTTATTAAAAATAAAATTTTCAAATCCTTACCGATGTTCCAAAGTATCTGAAGGTGGCATTGGCAATGTATAATGATGATCATCATCTTCATAACGATTTTTTAGCAGTGTCTGATGCATCATAGCTGGGTGAAAATGATTTGGCGGAAGAGCCCGTTGTTGATGATATAAATTTCGATTAATACTTCTATCACTTTTTGTTCGATTTAAGGAATCTTTTCTTTTATTTTTACTGCAACAATAAATACAAAGACATGCAGCAACTCCAATTACAGTAATCAAAAAAGATGCAAAAAGAATTATAATAGAATACAGTAGACCATTCTTGGCCAAAAATGGTGATGCCAAATCAATGCTTTCATTTTCAGGTTCAACAGAATTCGAAAGTGAAACATGCAAATTTTGATCTGGACACCATGGACATCGTTCAAGATGTTTTCGAACGGCAAATGTCGCATTAAAACATTGTCCAACAAGTGTAAATTCAATTGGAGAATTTTCAACTTGTGCTGGAATTTTGTCATATCCGCCTGAATGACGTCGAGCACGAAGAGCCTATAATTTTTATTGTTGTTGAAAATATAAATTATTTCAAATTAGCTTTATTTACTCTCATTCTCAAGGTGCTGCTACCCCCGATTGACTTTTTTCATTATTTATTTAATTCAATAACAATAAAAATGGCTTTTTGACACGGGCTCGCTGACCAACTGTGATTCAAAACAAAAGAATTTCTATATTTGTGTTCCAAAAAATTGTAGCTTGTTTATTTATTTTGTGGTCACCAGACATGCCATGGCAATTCATTGTTTTTGTTTGCTGCGCATCATTTTTATTGTTATTAAAAAAGTGCCAAAAAAATAAGCATCTTCTTCGAGCTTGTGTTTTTCTAATAACAAAAAGATTTCATTGTTTTTTTTTCGCTAACTTTTTCGAGATATTCCAATTTTTGAAGAGAATCGTTCTTGCGTAAAAAAATAGAAAGTTTTGTTTTTCTTCAGATTTTTTTAACCACCACCTACTTGGTTGCTCATCTTCAACAAGCAAATAATAATGCATGTATGTGTTTTATAAGTGCCTCTCAAGTATTTTTGCGATTAAACAAGATGCATGAAAAAAAAGTTTAGTTTAACAAAAAATATATATGTTTTTTGGTACTTTTTTGTGGTAAAGAAGGAGTTCCTATATTTGAAGAAGTGGACAATGGATTAAATGAAATGTGGGAAATAAGGAATTTTATCTTCAGATTATCCGGGCGAAAAAATGGGTTTAATTTCAAGTATCTGCTATTTTGCGTGAAGAATATGCAAATTTAAGAAGCAAAAATTATATAACTTTTAACAGAATTTTTTTGTTTTTCAAAAATCTAAACTCAACGAAGAAGCCCCAAATTTTAATAAAAAATACTTACCATTGTTTGTCTCAAATAAACATTATCAGGTTGAAAAACTTTTGTTTCAGGTGTTTGATCACAGACACGAGAAAAGCCAAAAGTTGGGTCACTTCCACTAACTTCAACCTTGAATGACACAAATTTTGGGTCACTTGAAGTCCAATAAGTTACAAATGTATGTTCACGATCATCCTAAAAAATTTGCATATTTCAGTGTTTTTGCAAAAAAATTAATCATAGTTATTTAAAGCCAAAATTAAGTATTGATTTTTATGTAGTTACGAAAAACAATAAAAATAAATTAGAAAATGCCAAAAACACCCTTTTTTAAAAACCGGTAGCCGAAATCTGAGAGATTTATTGCGCAACAAAACTTCACAAAGATTGACCGGCACCTAATTTCCGGCACAGCGCGTGCGTGCCGAAAAAAGAAAGCGTCAATTTTAAATGAGAAAAAAGAGTGCCGAAAATTTTGTAATGGTTTTGACCGATTTTAAATTGAAGGTAATAAAAACAAAGATTAAGGGCTCTATTTTTTTAGTGCTTACCTTTGTCAAATTTTCATCGATCGGCCAGGTCATTGTTGGAGAAGGGGCTTCAGGAACATTGAGTAAAGTTTGGGAAACTTTAAAAGTTGGTTTAACACAATATTTTGTTGTTAAACATCCGGGAACAAATGTGACGCCAAGAAGTTCAGTGGTAAGCCAAAAAGCACCCTCCGGGGCTTTCATCCCAGAGGCAAGTACTGTAGTTGTGGAAGGACTGGCATTTATAAAGGTTGCCGTTAAGAAGGATAGAGTAAAAATAAGATGGAAGATCTTCATGCTGATTTTTTGAAGAATGTGAAAAATCACCCCTAAAAATGTAAACAATATAAGCTTAAAACTTTACAACATAAGCGGGAAAGGGGGAGATTGATGACACGAAGAAAAAAAAATTTTTGGGTTTAAAGAAAAACAAATCGCGCGAAAAACTGCGAAAAAGCAAACGAAAAATGAAAACAAAGAAAGAGAAAGCACACCTCTCTTGAAATATTGAAAAAATACAGAAAGCTTCAACAGGAAGAGATATTTACCCTAAGAGAAAACCAAATTATCATCTAAGTTAATAAAACTAAAAATTAATGGTCTTAAAAGTTAAGAGATAAAAAGATTATCAATAAGCCTCATTTTTCCATCATCAAAGATTAGCATAAGTTTCAATTATTCAAATTTTTAATGATGGAAAATGAAGGAAATGGATTTAAAAAAATCAAGATAACAAAAATCCATTGTCACAAAAAGGTGCCAAAACTTTCTTAATTATAGGATTTAAAGATATTCATTCATGTTCGCAAGATTGTGATAATAATAATTTTTTGATGGAGAGAGATAAAATGAACCTTGGAAACGGATATTTATTCGCGCAAAAAAGTTGAGTGAATGAATGCGTAATGACCGTGGTACTTTTTTTGATTGATGGGATTTCGATGAGGTTGGAACAGAAGTTTTTTTTTGAAGGTCGGCTGGGGGTTTTGGCATGAAACAATAGAAATATATATAGGCATTTGACATTCAACCTATTCATTCATCAAAAAAAGGAGGGAATAAAATATAGGCATGACAATATCAACATAAAATGTCCGTGACCGAAGAAAAGAGAAAAAAAAGATAAACAAAGAAAAATTTTAACGGCACACGCGACCAAAAATTTTTACGATGCCTGATAATGAAAAAAGCAAGGGGGTAAATAAGAATGGCACTTTTTATTTGGATAAATAAAACACACAAAAATTTATCATTTTTGAAAAAAACTGTAAAAGGCGTAACTAATTTTTAGAAGATACTTAAAACCAAACCAAAACAACAAAAACGGAAATTAGCCTTAAAATAATGTGAGAATGTTGCAGGCAGGCAGACACTTGTGTATTAAAAAAAAGCATGCGCGAGAATGGGAAACATGTTTCCCAAATTTTTTTGGGGGCACAACCATCACGGATGGAAGGGGTCAAGTAGGCGTAAAAAACTGGGAGAAAATTACTTTCTCAAAGTTTTTTAAAGGGATAATTTTTTAAAAAAGCGTTACAAATTTTCTTTTTGCAAGAAACTATAGTTTTATTATGATTGAATTAAAAATGTGTGAACAATTTAAACAAGGAATGAGAACATCAACCATCAGGGCTCGAAAGAATTAGGAACGGGAAACAAAATAATTGTACTTTTTTGAATCTAGAAAGTGACATCTGTTGTTTTAAACATGATTGCTTCTTCTTCAAAAAATAGAAGCAGACGTTTTTAATTGATTTTAGTTTAAAAAAACAAGTTTTTTTTTCAAAAAATCCAATTAAATTTTTAAACCATTAATTTCTAATTAAATTATAGCTATTCTAATTTTATTAAAAATTTTAAAACTTAATAGTTTTAAAATTTTAATAAAATGAAGCTTAAAACAGTTTTTTTGATTCATAAAAGTGACTAAAGTGGTTGGAAGCGGTTTAAAGAGTAGTAATGATAGCAGCCGAGAGAGGGAGGGGGTTGGAGTTGAGTTAAAGTGTTTATTTTTATTATTGAAACCAAAGGTTTCCCGAAGAAAGAAAGAAGAAGATCGACGCCACACTTGGCGCTAAAAGTCTTCCTCTCTCTCTTTCTGCGCCCCTGTGGGGGGTCAAACAACAAGTTGTTGTTATTTTTAATGAAAAGTTAAAAAAACTGTGTTTGAAAAAAGAGAAGGAAAGAAAGCGACCCCCACCGACGACGATATTTTTGTTGTTGATCAAATAGCACCAAAAAAGAATATATATGCCCAAAATCGGCAAAAAATGTGTCATTAAGAAGAAGAAGAAGGAAGTAAAAAGGAGAAGAAAAGCTTACAAATATCGCAGCAGCAGCAGAAAGCAATAAAAGTGTTTGTAATCTGAGTAAGCGGTTCACCTTTCTTTCATTTTTTTTCTCAAGTGTTTAATTAAAAAAAGATGATGAAGAAGATCGATGAAAAATTCATCACGCAAATTGCCGGCTTTGAAGATTCTTCAATGAAGAAGAAGAAAAAACACAAACGGGTGCTTCTTGAAAGAATAAAAAAATAAATATGAAAGGTGATAGTCTTTGGTTTAATTAGAAAAAAAAATTAATAAAAGGGTCAATAACAAAGCATTCTTGGTTTTTTTTCTTTGTCTTTTGTTAGCTTAAAACTGACCAGAAGAAGATCGAGTAGTTTATCGTTAAAAATAAAACAAAAATAGGTAATAAAAAAATAAAACAAGATCGTAAATGAATATATTTTGAGACAAAAAAAAGGGTTCTTTTGAACTTTTAAGCTTTGTTGTGGTTTGTCTATTTTAAATGTTGCCACTTTAAAGATGAAAATTTTGATGCAAACTTTTAAAATTTAACTAAACTCAAAAATGCCAAAATCCGGAAATTAGCGAACATTAAAAATACTTTTTAAAAAGTAAAAATAGGGTTTAAAAGATTCTAATCTTTTTTAAAAGTTGGCACAATATTTAACTCTTTTTTGATGGTTATTTTGAGATAATAATAAAAATGGAAGAACGACAGAAAATGCCAATGATGGAAAAGAAATGAAAAATGAAGAAAATAAGTCAACTAAAAAAATATATAGCAGGAAATGCAATGTTTACTTCTCAGTCTTTGTAAAGCTCTATAAACATTTCTTAAAAATTGTAAATTCCAAAATTCTATTGATAGCATGAGAAAAAAATTATCATTTATCGTAATCAACAACATTCGTAAAAAATTTTCTCAAGATCATTTACAAGTCAATGAGAAAAAAACATTGATTAAATATTACCTTTATACAATCATTAATCAAGTAAGCCATTGTAAAACAAATTCGTTTTTTGTCCTTAATAAATCACAAATCAAATTTTCAAATCAAAAAGAAACACGACTGTTGATTGTCTTGTCTTGTTTTCGTTTTTTGTTGAATAAATTATTGCTTGTAAAAAGAACAAAAAGAAAAAAGTCTCCATCAATCAAGGCAAAGAAAATGATGAAGAAGAAGAAGGAGGAAATCTTTCAACCAACCGGCAGCAAAGAAAAGAAGCAAAAAGGAAGGTGATGTTGTAACGGTTGTTGTTTTTGCTTCTTCCTTTCAACAGTCGCCTCATCTATCCATTTTTTGTGGCACAAAAAAAGCTAACCTCCTTCTCCAAATTGTTACCTTTGAAGATCAAAGGAAAAAATGCCGAAGAAGAAGAAAAAAGAATAGCCAAAAGGAATAACATTTTTCTTCGAAAACTAAAAGGGAATATCAAAGAAAAACAAGAAAAAATGAGAAAAAATTGTTTTTTTTCTTCAAGCAATTTTTGGCACTCACTTATGTGCGAACGAGTGCCGTAATTAGAAAAACAAAAAAAACAAGAAGACGCGAAAAAAGAATTTCAAATGGAAGACTTTAATCGTGGAAGTTGAAAGAAGAAGAAGATTCGTTTTAGTGATTACGAAAAAAAAGTAGTAATTGTGACAGGGCATGCCTTTTTGGGAGGAGAAGGCTTGTTTTTGCGGCTACGGCTTCAGGATGCCGATAACCATATCATAAAAGATAAAAGGAAATTCAGCTTTTTGGCTTTTTGCCTCAAGGTTCAAGGATCATTTGTCGAAACTAATTTCGTCAAAAATTTGGGATATTTTGGTGTTCCCAAAAATTCAGGATAAATTTTTGGGCAAAATGGTTTTTGGCGAAAAATCACTGAATTTTACCATAGGGCAGTTGTAAGTCAAAATCGATCTGGTAAGATTGAAGTAAAACAACAAAAATTAAAGTTTCACGCTGAAAAAAAAAGTTGTGTTAAAACAAAAGTTTTTGTTAAAGAGGCAGTAATAAGCTTTTTGGTAAACAAAAAATTGAAGAAGCAAAAAATAATCATGGAAAAAGACAGAAGGAAGGAAAACTAAAAAATGATGCTTCTGCAAAAATATTCAATCCTCCTGTTTTTTCCCTCCCAAAAAATCTCACAGGCTAGTTTACAAAAAAAAGGATGCAGGGGAAATCAAAAAAACGACCACAAAAAATGAAACCTGTGAAGTGGAAAAATATCATTATTATTCAAAAAAATGAATGTTTCACGATCTTTTTTCCCCTCTCTTAAAGATTCTCCCTTCTTCTTTTATCATTTTTTATGTGTTTGTGGAAGAAAAAGAAGAAGAAGGAATAATTTTCAAGAATATAATTTGAGGAGCGAAAATGCGCTAAATAGTTTTTTATTGAAGGAAACAAGCTTTTTGGAAGAAGAGAAAGAAAAAAGATACTTTCGTTCGAGAGGGTTTTTTAGAAGAGTTAAACTATATATCTTCTTCTCTTAGGGGTAGTAGTTGATTGCAAGCTTTTTTCTTAATGGTGTAATATTTAAAAGCTGTTTTGGAGAAGTTTGAAGGAAGAAAATAAGAAGCTTTCAATTTTAATACAAATATCATCATTTTGAAGATTTTTATGAATCTGGAAATCAGATAAAAAAATGTTATAAAAAAATTATATAAAAAGTACAAACAAGATTTTGAGCAAAAAAGATAAAAGTTAAATTGCGCAAAAATTTTGGTAATTAATAAGCCTTAAATCAAAAAGGTTTAATTAAATTAAAGCTATGATTTCATAAATCCGTGAAAAAAATATTTATTAGTTTTTTTACAAAAATAACGAAAAACACCTTTTTTGTTGCCGAGGATCTTTTACATCAGAAAATCCGCTTGAATGCGCGCAGAAAAAAAACAAAACCAGAAAAAAAGAAAGAGAAACGCTACACTTTTATGTTTCTTCTTTCTCTCGAAAAACCAAGAAGAAAGATGGTTTAATGCTTAATCCCCATCCTTTTCAAAATGCCCACATGTGCAACAAAAGAAAAAAAAGGTTAAGATTTCTTTGATCTTTTTTTATACGATCAAAGTGTGCCACAAAACAGAAAAAAATCTGCGCAAGATGTTTATTTTTTATTTGTTGAACATACATTTATATATGTATAAGAATTTAATAATGTAAGCAAAAAAATAACCGAAAAAAATGAATCAAAATAAGCTAAAATTTAAAAAAAAGAAGGAGAAAATGGTCACTTCGTAATGAGCTTTTTTTATTTAAAAAAAAATGAAACAAAGAAAAAAAGAAGATCCGATTAGCGGCACCTCAATTTTTTTTTTGATACATACTTTTTACAGTTGATGGAAAAGTGAGCAAGAAGAAAGGAAAAAAAGAAGACACAAAATGGAGCTACAGTCCCTGATTTTTTAAGTTTTTAGAAAAAAAAACCCTGAAAATCAGGGTTTCAATGAGACGTTTTTTTCTCTCAGGGTTCAGGGAAACTTTGACGAAAAACTCTAATGAATCCCTGATTTTCAGGTTTTTTAAAAGAAAGAACCTGAAAATCAGGGATTCACTGAAGTGCTTTTTTGCCTCAGGGTTCAAGAAAATCCCTGATTTTCAAGCTCTTTTTTAAAAAAAAGCTGAAAATCGTTAAATCCAAAATAAGTAAAAAAAACAAAAATTCAATGATGCTTTAAAAAAATTTAAATTAAATTGGGCAAGATATTTTTTTATTCCTTTTTTAAAATTTATCTTTTAATGAAATCTTTACATGCTTAATTTAAGTCCAAAAAAGCAAAAACATCCCATTTTTTGTCCATTTCCGACCTCAAAAAACTGCCTTGATTGATTCAAAGATTTCGACCCCAACAATCTAGCAGTTCAACAATGAAATCTTAAAAAACCCGAAACAATAAAAAAAAGAAGAAGTCATATCGCAACAGACGTCCGCGGCATTTTTGAAAAAAACTTTTTTTTAACTTCTTTCTTCCTTTTTTCTTTTGTCTTTTTCTCAGTTTTATTTCATCTCATTAGTTTTTGTTCATTTGAGCGAAGTTAATCTCTCTCTTTTTTCGGCAACAATGATCTCTTCCTTTATATTTTTTTGGAGATGGATAGATTTCGCTTCACACAGTTCTTTTTTAGATACTTTCTTCTTTTCTTTGGTGTTTGCTTCTCCGACAGGAAGAAATTATTACGCATGAAATAGAATTGTTTCAAAGGGAGGAAAGGAAGCAACAGATGATGATATTCTGTTCATCAATCTTAAAAAATGAAAATGCCATCAAAATTAAAAGAAAAATATGTATATTTTTAAAGAAACTAAGGGTACTTCTGCTAATGCCCACCCCATATGCAAATTTTTGAAAATGAAGTTGTGTGAAAAAGGGGTTTTTGAAAAATCTTCGAAAAGGGGTCGTGGATTTTTCAAACTTCATTTCTCAAAATTTGCATAATAAAAGGCCATTCAACGAAAATATTTTGGGGTAATGCATAGCTGCCCTAGGGCTATCAAATGGGATAGGTCTTGTTCAAAAAGCAGCGGGTGAAGTTGATACCTTCCCTTGTAAAAATAAAAGATAACAAAACATTTAAAACGAGAGAACAAATATAATTCAAATATATGCAAATCCAACTCTATGGCATTGTTCTCTTTCAAGTCAGAAGTGTATCTTGAAACCCTTACCAAAAAAAATCCCTGTCAAGAGATACTTGAACTTGAGAATAGAACAAAGGAAAAAAGCGCGCAACTGAATGAATGCAATTGTTTCAAGTGAGCCAAAAAAAGAAGATGCACTAATAATTACTACTACTATTAAAACTAGATTTCTAGCAATAAAAAACAATTTTATGCAAATTTATTTTTTCTTTATATTTTTTAAGACAGTTTTTTGCAATAAAAACACTAGATCGAAACAGGTTAAAACTTTTCGCGTTCAAAAATAATACAAAAGGTAAAAAATGCGGCATCCCCTTTGATTTACAAAAATTTTTTTTATCAGAGGTGACACTTTTCAACATCAAAATCAAAATAATAATTTGATTGGAAAATTACTGACAAGCGTTCCAAAAAAATAAAGAAAAGTGTGTAAAGTTTAAACAAATTGCGGTCAATCCTTTTTGATGTGCATGAAAGACAAGAAAAAAAGGAATGCCCGAAAAATTTTCATGTCTTTAAAATCTTTAAGGAAAGGTAAACGGTAGTTTTTTTAAACAATTAATAAACATTTAAAGCTACAGTATATACTAGTATAAGACAAATTTGCATAAAAATGAGACTCCTTGTGAAACATCTTCTTATAAAAAAACTAATGCCCAAAAAACTATATTTAACTAATCTGTCATCTTCGTTGTTTCTATTTAAGCTTTTAACTTGACTTGGAGCTTGTAAAACTGCAAAAAAGACAAGCTTCCTAATTTGTGCCACATCCGAATCAAATATCACGTTATTGCTTTGCTTTTTTTTAAAAAGTGTCAAATTTACAGAAAAAAAATTGGAGAAGTTACAAGCTTCAGATTTATCTCTCCCACGATAGAAAAAATGGTCAGCAATTAGAAAGTTAAAGCATTTATGGTAATTTTAGAAAGAATAAAAAATAGTATAAAAACAAAAAAACCCCACAAATTATGTCTTTGTTCATTAATCAAAGAAAAAATTTAGGATTAAATTGGTTAATTCCAGAGGACATCATCTTATTTGACCAATGGTCAAAAATCTCATTTGCATGTTCGGGTCATTTAGCTAACATTAAAATGGACAACAAAAGCAAGCTTAAAACAGCAAATAAAAGGAATCGTTTAAAAAGAACAAGTGAATTGGAAACTTAAAAGCAGTTAAAAGTGCAGCAGCAAGCAACAACAATAAACTCACCATGAAACCATTTTTATGCCGAAAAATAAAGGAATCGGAAGAATTTTTTTGCGCATGACCCGCCTTTCTTTTGCTTTGTTTCCTTTCATGCCAAAATCTTTCCTTCAAATGATTCATCAAACATATACAAAAAAGCTTTTAAAAATTAAGGATTTTTTAAGTGTTCCATTGTTTCCAAAGTTACCGCTCCCATGAGATCCTATTTTGAGACCCCATGAGTTTAGCTATAAAGAAAAGATGCCGACAGTTGTTTAAAATTTTGACAAATAAAAAAATTGACACATCAAGGAAAATCTCAAAATATATATTTGCGCGCATTGTTTTTGGATTTTAACGATGTATTCAAATTTTTTAAATCCTTCTTTTGAGGCAAGTGATTAACATTTTTTTAATATAAAAAAAATATATTTCGGCAAAATCAACACACAAAAAAAAGGACATTCTTTTATTTGAAATTGTTTTATACTTTCAAAAAATCCGATTTCATGCATTCCCATATATGTCTCTTTGTTGCTCGACTACTAAAAACATCCCCTCTGAGAAAGAAAAAGAAGAAAAGTAATGAAATGAAATTTCTTCTTAAAGGGCAAAAACAAAGCTTTTGTGCATTTTAGAGCAAGCTTTGTTGCAGAAGCAACGATCGAATTTCCGTCTTTAAATGTTGCCACTTTAAAAAAGAAGAATTTTGATGGAAACTTTTAAAATTTAACTAAACTCAAAAATGCCAAAATCCGGAAATTAGCGAACATTAAAAATACTTTTTAAAAGTAAAAATAGGGTTTAAAAGATTCTAATCTTTTTAAAAAAGTTGGCACAATATTTAACTTTTTTTGATGGTTATTTTGAGATAATAATAAAATGGAAGAAAGACAAAAAAAATGCCAATGATGGAAATGAAACGAAAGATGAAGAAAATAAGTCAACTTAAAAAAAATATAGCAGGAAATGCAATGTTTACTTCTCAATCTTTGTAAAGCTTTCTCAAAAAAATTAGTTTAAAAAAATTCACCTGTCTTATTTTTATAAACGTATGCCAAAAAGTATTAGAGACACCCAAAAATGCAAAAAACATCGAAAAAGTAAGCTTAATTAAAATCTAGATTAAATCTAACCTTTCCAATACGGTGTCACCATATTTTATAGCATCAAAAAAATGTTTCCAAAAAACTTGCGCGAAAAAGTGGAGCATAAATATATATTTATTGATGACCGCTAATTTACATACGCGTCTTCGAACTTTGAACAACAATACTTTTTTTTGATCCAATATTTTTATTTATGTATTTTTTCTTTCATGTCCTTGATTTTGGTCATTAAATTTGACATTAATACATATATATCCATGAAGGCCAATAAAAAGCAGCAGGGGAAAAACTTTTGTTTGCAAAACTTTCTTCAACAACAAAATTTTTGGCACAAAAAACTAAACAAACAAAATAACACACACCTTTTGGTCAAAAAGAATTCTTTGTTTTCTTTAAGTAAAAAAAGGTATCTCTTTTTTGGCTCAAAAATAGTTGCATCCAATTCCAGCAATTTTACGCTCAAACAATCTTCTACAAAATCCTTTTGTTGTTATTTTTGTTACGAAAAAAAGAAGAAGGAATGATCCTTTTTCTTTTTCTTCAAAGGCGCGAATTATAACAAAAGGCTTATGGAATATCCTGAAATCTTGAAAAAAAGGTTCAAGTACCTATAATAACTTTGTGTTTGTTTGAAGAAAATAAAATTTTTATATGTAACTCAAGGTTGAAGTATTTTTAAAGGCATATTGTTATTGTTCAAGACGCGCGTATTTTGAGAAGGAGAATTTCTTCCGCTCAATTATATGTTTCAAATAGGACAACACACAATTGAAACGGAGCAACAAAAAAGATATACAAAAAGTTTCTATTGTTGCGAATTTTGAAAACAAATCATTTTTTTGACACAAAAGAAACTGCCATTATGCCGTAGGGTTCCAAGATTCAAATAAGAAATCTCAGAACCCGACAAAATGTAATAAATGTTTTTACAACCTTTAGATTTTTGCCAAAAGATTACTATACTCATGCTCATGAATAAGCGCCCGCGCAACATTTTTTTCTAAAATCGAGAATAAAAAATTTTTGGAACACATCTTCTTTTCTTTCCTCTTTCATGCCCTCAGGGGATAACAACAACAAGAACCACAAAAAAAGACATGCATCAAAACGAAAGAAGAAGAAGCAAAAAAAAAGTGTCGAATAAACGATCATAAATGTTGTTTGATTTGTGTAAATCTTTTGGGAATAAAAAATTTAAACTTCCAATTGTTGAACACCATTTATAGCAAAAAAACTTAAAAAAGTTATGCCTTTTTCAAAAAAAAAATTTGACCATCATGTTCAAATGTTTCCCAGCTATAAAAAATTTTGATAAATTATCTGCAAAAAAAGAAGTGCATTTTTTTGTTTGCAACTAAAGAATAATAAAGCAGTACCCCCAAAGAGAGAGAATATTAGCATTTCCTTTATATTCCCAAAACACATAAAAATGCTGCAGCTTTAACTCATAGCTATTTAGGCATCGTTAATTATTCATATATAACTAATATGTGTGGCACATTTTTTGTGAATATTTTTTAGCAAGCAAAAAAATTGTATAAAGTGACCGCTTCCTTACTTTAATTAATGAATGAATTAGAAAGAGAAACATTTTTTGCAAGCATAAAAACGCAATTTTAGTCCATTTACATTATTACTAACAAGTGTCCTTTTTTCCCGTCACTCTTTCTAAAATGAGAAATTCAAGTCTTTTTTTATTCGTTAAGTGGCATGCCATGGCATGAAACAAAAAAAATGGAAATGCATCTCAATTTAAATTCTTTTAAATTAAATTTTAATCGGAGCAAATTTCACGCTTACACGCAATCGTAACTTTTTTATAAAAAGTGTAAAAGTTTTAAGATTTGAAGAAGTTGAGAAAAGTGAAATAACTGAAGAAGTTTTTTTCGATAACTGAAAATTTACGGATACCAATGGTTTGGTGAAAAACTCGAATTCAATCTTTAAAAACTATCTAAAAACAGATTTCTGACCACCATCTATCTAAGCAATCTCTAACATAATAGAATCGAATTAATTCAAAACCTGAAAAACGAGGAAGAATTCCAATTTGAACGGGTTAAGCATGTCACGCCTTTTTTGTATTAACAATAAAACTGGTTTTGAGGGATTCCTTAAAGGGATTTTTTCATTGTTTCAAATTAGTGACTTCTTTCTCACTAATTTAAATGAATAACGGTTGATTATTCTTTGAGGGATAACAACTAAACTGACAGCAGACACGAGCATTTAACATCTATTGTTCAATAAATTATTTTAAGGGATACCATAATATGACTTCAAGCAATATTTTTATCTATGGGAAAGTGTTCTCATTACAAACATTTGATGAATAAAATTGGGAACCATTGAAAATAAAAATTGTTTACAAAAACCAAAAATCAAACATGGAAAAGTAACCAGTACTTTTCCATGTTTGATACAAACCTTTATCAATCAATTTAAGATTCAAACGTTTAACAGAGCTACAATTGACAAATTGAAGTTTACATTCCCCAAAATAAGTTATCTTTTTAGCTTTATCAAGTGTGATAACCTTCGTCTTGTTATTAATCAGCAGCAGAATAAAGTGTTAACAGAAATAAAATATGAAGAATTAATTAATTATAACGATGTTAATTTAATTAATTCTTTGTCTGAAAAGAATGAAACTTTAAAAAAGTCAACAAAAAAATTGTGTAAATTTAAATGTTTGGCGTTGAGAGAATTTTGCCAAAGGTTTGCTTGAAGATTTTACTGTACTTCGAACAATAAATTTATTCTTTTTTTGCATCAAAGTAATTTTTTAATAAAATATGTTTTTTTCATTAAAATGTTTGTTTGCTGTCTAATTATAGCCATTTATACTGTTTCTTTTAAAAAAGAGCAACAGTTTCTGAAATTTTTATAAAAATATTTATTAGAAAAAAGAGGTTTCTTTGGATCAATTTTATTTCACAATAAAAATTAACGTTTTTAACAAAGTATGAATAACAAGAAGGAAAAAAATCAGAGTAATTAAAAATTTGGGTGAGTAAAAAAAGCAACGACGGATTCTGTATTCTTATAATTTTCAGAAGGTCGGAATTTCATAAAACAACACCATCGCTGCTGTTTTTTGGGCATTTCATTCGAAAAACGGATGCTTCAAAAATTGTCCTGAAAAATTGTATTAGTTGTCATTTAATATGCTTAAGTAAGTCTTCAAAAACATTACCCTTCCATTGGATATCGGACTCTTTTAATGTTATTTAACAAGCTAATTCCTATCAATTTTCGATTTTGAACTGTAATATCATGGACAAAAGCGTAAAGGTTTGTAATATTAATTTTTTTAATAAATGTTGTAACAAGATTTTCTTGATAATGACAACATTCAATTTTGACAGCTTTGTTTATAATTTCAAAACCTGCAATCCATTCGTTGTCTTTTGAGCAGGAAGAAATTCGAGATTTTTTAATACAAATAACTTTTTCTGGATTTAAGCATAAATGTGGCTCACAATATAGCTTTGGAAATAAATACATCCAATCAAGAAAGAAGCCATGTGGAAATAAATTTTTGCCACAGTTTTTCATTACATTCTAAAAACATTGTAACATTAAACATCTAATTTTAGACATATCCAATTTCTGATGCAGTTGAGGACCGATATTTTGTCCATAAACTCGAATAGTATAAGGTATAATTATGGCAACAAATTATCCGCGAAATCCTCATACTGTAGATTTAACCAGTTACTGTAATAGCACTCGATAAACGTATTTTGATCCCACCGCAAAAATTTTCGACAAAGTTTAAATAGTATTAGGGTTTTCAAAATATTTAAGAACATGAATTAAATAAGTAATGCCCAGCTATGTCCTTTAATAATGACTAACAGTTTTAATTGGTTTTATGTAAGTAATTGACTTTGGTAGAAGCCAACTTGCAAAATATGTATCCACAAATGATCCATCATTGGCAATTCCAATTGAGTAATCGTCATCGTAATCATTCATGTTTTTTTCGAAAACTACAAAACGAATTGTAAAATTACACGTAAAAAAATTAAAGTTTCATTTTGATGCGATTCTTTTTTCCTTTCTTAGAATTGCATTTAGTGCTTTTAAGGAGATGTATCATTTACACATTTTTTTGTTTTTGCAAGAAAGTACTCTAATCTGAAAGTTATTGAAATTCAGGGATTTTCTGTTTTTTCAAATGTTAAAAAAGTTTGAAGAAAACGAAAGTTCCTGAATTTATATACCTTTAAGCTTCGAGAACTTTTTTGCAAAATAAAAAAAATCAGCAAATGATAAATCTTCTCTGAAGAAAACTTTTGTCTAAGAAAACAAATACCTGATAATTCATCACTTCCAGTCCACATGGCACCACTAAACAATTGCCTCGGGCCTTGTGCATTATAATGCCTGTCGATAATTTTTAATTCATCATTTGTAGGACATTGCATACGATAAATATCGACAGAATAAATAATTCTAAAAAAAATTATGCAAAAACTTTTTAGGATGGATTTTGTACAGAAACTCAAAAACGAGATAGATTTGTCCTTCAAAATCTTTTAAAAACCACAAAAAATTTACTCACTCTCCATTGCCGAATGTCTGTTTCTGAATATTATTTGCATATTCAAATTTATCTAATTTTCCATTTTTGACAATAATGTCATGAACATATTCTTCGGTTACCGTAATATTTACGCGTTTAATGAATTTTCCTTCATTCTCTAATTTATATCTACAACATTCAACTTCAATCCATTGATGGGTAACATTTTTTTGACGAAAAAATCCAGAAATCCATTCATTATCAAAAACACATTCATCAGTGCCAAAATTTGTATAACATTCAATATACTTTGGTTTAAAACATCGATGTGCCTCACAATACATTGATGGGGATTTCGTCCTAGGATCTATGAAAATTCCATGTGGAAAGAATTCACCTCCACAAGATTGGGATTTTTTCTACAAAAGAAATTTTTGAGAAATTGCTTAAATTATTATTATTTAGGCCTAAGATTTTTCCCTGCCGCATTTACAACTGTGTTAATTGTCACAGTGTAACACTTTTATAAATTTTGGGCTTTTATATTCAATAAAATTTACTCACAATTTCAATTTTCTTTGAAGATGGAATCAAAAATGATTCATATTTCTCATTTTTATTTATCCCAACTAAATTTTTGTAGACAATTTTTGTCAAATTTGAAATATCTGCAACATTATTCTCGTAAATACCAAATCTTTGAATACTTATACCAAAACAAATTTCAATTAAACAAATCTTAAGGAAGATTATTAAAATCATTTTACGAAAAATTGTAGTAGGAAAAAAACTATTGAAAAGGCAAATGAATAAGAAAAATATCTTTTATCTCTATTTTTTATAGGTCAAAATATGATAAATACAAACAAATCAATTTTCAAGTCAAATAAATGTGCCGTGAAACAGAAGAGAAGTTCAGAAGATTTATGCGGAGATAGAGATTGTCAAGTTGAGCCAACAAAATTGATCTCTTTTTGATTTCAATCACTCAAAAAAGTGTCACCTTAAACGATTTTTAAAAATTGTATTTTTGCACGTCTTTTTATTTTTAATTTCAATTTTTTTAATGCCAAAAACCTTTAAAAACCGTTTCACTTTCTACTCAATAAAATTAGCCAAATACAATTCATTGTATAACTGAAACTTTTCTAAATTCCAAAAAAGCTGATTATTCTTGTCGATGATGATTTTCATTGCTACTGTTTCTTTAAAAAATGAGCAATAGCTTTTAAAATTGTTTATTTTAAAAATTAATTTTAAAACACATGACTCTTTTGATTTTTTTTATTTCACAATCAAAATTAACTTTTTTTAATAAACTAAAATCTTGTTTTTTGACAAGCTATTTTTATCAAATTATTACCACCATTTCTTATAATTCCCCGGAAGGCTTTTTTACAGGAACATTAACGGGAGCTGGAATACCAAAATTAGGAGTTCCATCATCGTTCCATGTAAATTTTTGAATCCTTGAACTTCTGATATCTCCACAACCTTGACCTTTTTGAGGATTTGCATGAAATATAATCCAATCTTCACTTTCATCAGGAGATTTAAAAAATCCATTATGTCCTGGACCGAATGCGCCATCACTTTGTAAAAATACAGGATCAGGGGATTTTGTCCAATCTGCCGGATTTAAAGGATCTCCACAATCTCTTAAAGTCAAAAGTCCCAAAGCATAATTATCCACCCAACAAACAGAAGCAGAATAAGTGATAAAAAGTTGATTTTTTGGACTTATCAATCCTTCAGGTCCTTCATTGATTGTAGGTGGACCACCAACTTTTTCCCAATCATATATCGGCTCTGCAATCATCACTCGATCGCCATCCAATGTCCATGGATTTGCCATTTTTGCAATATAAATTTGTTGCGCAACATTTACATAATCTTTCCATCCACTCCAAATCATATATCTTTGTCCTTTGAATTCGAAGGTGCTAACATCAATACCCCAATGATCAGCAGGATCACCAACTTTTCCTAAATATTAGCTATTTATTATTATTTGTGTTAAATGGATTTGCTGCAGATATTTTAAAGTTTTTAGATGTCAATGAATTGAATTAGAAAAAAATTTGCCGACTTCTGAGCGCAATGATACCAGCATCTGCATTGAAATTTTTTTGCAAAATGTTACAAACTTTCATCGGAGCTACATGAGATTCAGATAATCATATCGGATATCTGACGATATATTGGATATCCGTTTTCGGTATCCATTTTGCAGAAAAATTCAGATATAAAAAAAATTGAGGCAATGTCCGATATTTTTTAAAAGAATTACATTTTCATTTTTAACTTCTTTTACCTCTTTTTGACAATTTACTAAATTACTATTTTAAATTAAAAATTTGTTATTTATTCAAATTTACTCATCACACTAACATTTTTGGTTTTTAACAAACTCCAGAATATTTGTCTTTCTGAATCTGGGCTTAAAAAATCGGATAGTGGATACCGATATTGGATAAGACAATTTTGATATCGATATCGGATAATGAAAATATCGGTATCACGAGTGAACTCCACAATCAAAAAGCGGCATGTTTTTAGTGTTTCAAAAACAATGACTCCGGAGTCCATACCTGATTTGGGGGGTTGTAATTTTTGAACCCGGCCGTCGGTCCCACACGTCTATACCAGAGGTTTTTCGAAGCTCAATTCTCGGAAATTACCCACAAATAGATACCTTAAGAAAATGTCGGCGGCGCGAAGCGCCGCCGACATTTTCTTAAGGTACCTACCTGTGGGTTGTTTTCCAACAGTTGCACTTCTAAAACTTCCACAGGTACATACCTGTTATGCTAATTTTCAAAATGCTAAATGAATTCATTGTGTATACACTGAAATGGATATTAGATGTTTTCCCCTTGTTTATATTATGGGAAAAATATTTAATATAATATATCAACTTTTTGTTATACATAGAATTCGTCATTATTTGGCTCGGAATTTCTTTAAAATTAGTTTTTGTTTTTTTTAAACATTTTTCTAAATTTCTTCTTATCGTCATTCTGTGTAATTAAATGTTAACCCAAATAATAAAATAAAAACAACATGCTTTGCTAAATTTGTTGATTTACCTCATGTTGAGAGATGCTAACTTATTATCTTTTTGGTAACGTTTTAAATATCTATTGGTAAGTTGAACAAGAACAATCGACAATGATTTGTTTTGAAATTTATCTCGTAGTCTGAAAGTTTAAACCGTCTAAACATTTTAATCCATCAATGACTAATATCTAACAACTCTTTTTTAATCGATATGCTGTTTTTGATGCTGAACAGCTAGATCATGCCCAAAGAAAAGCGGGATAATAACAAAACGGTTTAAGATAATGATTTACTGGAACCCGTCCCGACTGTAACACTTAATTTACAGTCGGGCAACCTTTTGTTTTTTAAAGTTTGCTATGGTCAGAAATATTTTACTTATAATTAACATGACCTCTTTAAAATATTTGATGCCTTTTGAAAATCAGTAAACCAAAAACTCGCTTTTAAGATATAAGGATTAAACGAAATCCCAATATATAGCGGATGACTAAAATAATGGGAAAATTTCACTTGGTAATGAGCGCCATCTAGAAGTTTGCATGAAAACATTTGAACACATGGGGAACACGATATAATATATCCTGTTTCAACTTGCTTATTACAGTCGGGACGGGTTCCTTGTCTGTGATTTAAACTAATGGTATATTTAGAGTAAACGTAGCCCCTCCTATATTCCTATTATTATTCTGAATTGAGTGCATACTTTGGACTAAAGAGCAAAAAGTCTAAAATTAACACCATAGATGTTGTAGAGTGTAACAGAATATGTCTAATATAAAACACTTTTTTCTATCTTTATTCAAACTGAAACTCTATAAATGCTTGTTAAAAAATCCAAAGTAAAGATATCCGTTATTGTCCATTTGTCCTTTTCTGTATTCTCGTAATTCCCCTTATTTGCAATAGTGTTACCGTTCTCATTCTCGTATTCGAGTGTTACTTCTGTCTCCTCGTATTTACTTGTTGTTAATAAAGTGTAGTTATTGTAAAAGATTTAGGATTCTTTGGTTTGACAAATAATACAAAAATTCTATTTTTATGGATTCCTTTAGTAATGAGCGCCATCTAGAAGGCTATTAATCTGTTTAAACGTTTTTTCCTATTATTTTAATTATAAAACTTTAGTAATTTTTTAAGTTCCATAAAAACCTCTAAAAAATAATCCAAAGATTTCTAATGCATTCACAAACTAAGATTTTCTTCACAATTTTAGTCCAACTTTTCAATGCTGAAAACTTTAAAGTTAAACGAAAGCGAAACATATTTAGAACAAAGTGATAGTCTATAAATTCAGAAATCCCAATAACCGCAAATTTAAATATTTAATGTAAACGAGGGATTTAGATCCGCGAAAAAGTTCGGGTTTTCGATTTGGTTGAAATTTTGTGGAAACAAAATTTTGACCCTTACAAGCAACTTATCACTGTGTGCTTGCAAGCATACAGTGATAAGTTTCTAATGCTTAAAAATTTAAATAAAAATCAACTCCAATTCAATTGAATAAAGCTAACTCCACTAAAACAAGTTAGTATTTTGTGAATAAATAAGCGACAAGATGTTGACAGGCTTATTAAAACATAAATAAAAAATAGTAGAATCCTTGCGTCTAAAGAAAAAAACAATTGTCAATGTCGAAAACGGTTCCAAAACGTCGACAAAACTTTAAAAAATTAAGCTTTTTTCCTCTTATTTTTCCTTTTTCCCCCCACGTCTGAATCAAGCGGAAATTTTGCGTTTTCTAACGGCTCGCCCGTTTTGGGGTGCCTGTCTGTCGCAGTTGTGAGTGCGCGCGTCTTCAGTCCAAAATGGGTGAAAAAGGATCGAACCCTGTCGCGCGCATAAAAAATTATTTCTTCAGAATTTAATAAATAAAATAATTGTTTATTAATTGCATTATAAAAAAAAGTTATTAGACTAAATAAATGAAATTTTCAATGCATTTTTTTCAAAAATATTTTTGTTTAATTTATTTTTTTGATCCTACAAAAGAAATGAAGCTTGAAAAGCAGAATGAAGCATCCTTTTGGACATTTGGGGCAGCAGTTTTGTTAATTATTGTTGAAAATAATTTATATGTATCAATTTTTATGAATACAAAGAATAAGATTCGAGTAAATATGTTATTACATTATTAATAAACAATGTTTGTTTTTATTATAATTTGATGGACCTTATGCGGATCTTTGCCGATTAATTAATAAAGAAAGCTTCTTACACGTTATCTAAAAAATGAGTTATTTTTCCCTATTGTATTAGCTAAACCATTGATTTTAAGTATCATTCTGATATAACTGGCTTAAATAAAGCTGCAACAAAGTAATTCGTTGCTGTTAAAGAAGCATACGATACTTTAAGAGATAATGATAAACGACAAGCATACGACAGTCAATTATCTGGAGCCTTTTCACCTTATGGAAATCGAAATCAATCAAATCCATTTCAAAGTGGTGGGAATCCATTTCAAAATAATGGCCGATTTGAACAAAAATAGAGAAATGGTCGTTGGGAATTTACCTATCAAAGAAATAATGCAGATGGTCAAAAATTTACTCAAGATGACTTTGAAAGGGTATGTTTGAGATAATTTTGTGTACTGTAATATTTACTCATGCTTAAAGATTTAGAGAGAATTTCAAAGAAAAACACAAGATCCTCGAAATGCTTCTTATGATAATGATAATATGTTTCGTGAACATCAATAAAAAGTATGGGATGAATTTTCTAAACAACGAGCAGAATCATGGAGAAAAAGAGCTGAAGAGCATGCAAAAAAGTTTGTTCTTGCACACATTTAACTGTATTTATTACTTGCAAGATTTTAGGTATCCGTTTGATATTACGCAATTCAATCCGTCACTGTATATCAATTGGGAAAGATTCAATAGATGGCTTGTTATTTATGTAATTATATTTTTTTAATATACAAGCAATGTGGAAAGGGTAATCCATTTCACTTTTTTAAAGTTTGTTAAAACATGGTGTTTTAGTGACAGCGAAAAAGAAGCAAAACAAAAGCAAAAAGTTGTATATTCTCAACAATCACATGATCCAACTCCACGTGAACGACTTCAAGAAATGATATACCTTACACCACCACCACTATTTGGAGAATGGTATGATGATCCACCAACGAGCCATCCACCGAGCCTTTAATTTAGGATTCGTTTTTTCGCGTTGTTAGTGCTTAGTGTTTGATATGAATTTTTGTAGTTAGTTTTTGTAATAAAAATGCCAGAATTTTATACTGTAGTATTTTAAGCATGTAGTTATATTATTTTTTTTATTACGAAAAATTATGGTAAGCATTAACGATTGACAAAACTGCTGATAGAACAATTTTGGGAATGATCTGTGTTAATTGTAGTTTAGCAATTTTTTATACTTATCTTTGTGTTGTGTGAACCATAAATTGGTTTATATTTTATAAAAACGTTAATAAAATTTGTGGGATATTTGATACGGTATTAATCTAAAATTTTCATAAATACACAAAAAAAATAAATTAAACAAAAATATTTTTGAAAAAAATGCATTGAAAATTTCATTTATTTAGTCTAATAACTTTTTTTATAATGCAATTAATAAACAATTATTTTATTTATTAAATTCTGAAGAAATAATTTTTTATGCGCGCGACAGGGTTCGATCCTTTTTCACCCATTTTGGACTGAAGACGCGCGCACTCACAACTGCGACAGACAGGCACCCCAAAACGGGCGAGCCGTTAGAAAACGCAAAATTTCCGTTTTTCCTTCTTTTGATTCAGACGTGCCCCGAAAATCGACGTACTCCCCCCTTTGCCTATTTGTTGGGATTTCGTCGATGACGGTCCATCGGTCGGGGGGGGGGGGGGGGGGGGGGGTTGTAATTACCACCCCAAATCAGGTATGCCGGAGTCGAAGTCACAAAAGCACTTCTTTTTGTTGATTTTCTAACAAAACAACATTATGGTAGTAATTTACATACCTTTAAAAGTCCATGTCCCGATTGTTGGATCAGGTGATGAATTTTCAAGGCAATAAATTCGATGATTATCATTATTTCCATTATCAGCAGTAAAATAAACATAAAATTTGCCATCAATAAAATGAATTTCAGGGGCCCAAATTTCTTTTGAAAACATTCCATCAGAAGGTGGAGTCCAAATTGTAACAGGTTGAACAGAATTTAAGGCACTCATTGTCTTTGTTTTATAAATTCTGATATCGATTCCAGTTGTATGTGTATAGTAATATGTATCATTGTGTTTAAGTACCCATGGATCAGGACCTGGAGAATGAACAGGATTTTGAAAAGTTTGTGATATCGGGACTGCATTGGTCAAACAGGCAAATCGACCAGCAAAAGAGCAATCTTGAGAATACCAAAACCCTGTTGAAACACTAACAACCATGCAGTTATTTTCAGTAGCATCTGCTGGCTCGCCTAAAATCGATAATAATGCCCTAGTTTAAAAGGTAAACCCGGCAGAGCTTCAGAAAAAAGTGCCACCAATTTAGGGGCACCAAATATATTTATTACATTCTTTAGAAACGTTACTTAGATTTTCACTTATGCGTTTTTTTGAAATGCCGATTTGACACTGTTTTGTGCCATCGAAGTTAAAAATGGTATTACTGTATCCCATGGGGCCATTAATGATATTGATTCGTTTTTGGTAATAACCAATTCGAGGTCGCTGAATCCTAATCTCGCATTTTCAGTCAATTTTAATTTTTCACTTGTTAAGTATAATGGTGGATATTCAAATTTTGTATCCAACCGATATTTCGTTTTTTGCCCGATATCAATATTATCAGTATCGGCCAAAAAATTTGCATATCGGATATCGATGCAAGATAATTAAAATTTCGGTATCGCGATTCTGCTTGTTAAGCATAGTCGAAAATTTAGGTAAAGAATTAAAAAAATTTATCTTTGCTATGCCTGTTACAAGCTGAAACCCTCTTTTTTAAAGTAAAGTTGCGTTTTTAAATAACCAAAGAATAATTACTGTTTGCCCAATCAATAAAATCAAAGCTAGAGTTATCTGTCCATGTCCACTGATGATTCCCATTAAAATTATTTCCACCAATAAAAAAATAATCCGTTGAATCAAATATTTTTTTAGCATTGTCTAAAATCCTTTCAAAATTTTATATATTTAATTCTATTTAAAAACCAATAAAATGAAAATAAACCTATTAAATGATTGTTACTAAATGCATCATGAATACTTGCTAAATGACCACCATTTGATTGACAATATGTTTCGGCATCATTGAATTTTAAATTTGTTGTACTTAATATCCAACATGTGCCATCTGTATAGCCATCAATCATTCCATATGGGCATACTGTACCATCTTTTGTGTGGCTTTGACAAGAAATAACACTTATTGAAAAATAAAAAAGTAAACACCAAAGCAGCATTGTATTCTTTAAACAAAAATCAAAATAAATATGTACCCTTTCAAAAAAACATGCTTTTTCTTTTTTATCGATTAAAAGAAGAAGCAAAATGTGGTTAAAAAGCCAAAAATAACTGATAAAAATGATAATAAAAAAACACATTAAGAACGAATGTAGTTAGTGTATTTTGATTTTTTTGCTTTACTTTATTGTCCCTTAGATGTTCTTCAACATCTGATTACAAATGACCTGTTTTTTTCCAGTCCTTAACATGTTTACTGTCATCATCTCTAATCCTTACAATATCTTGCCAAACACATTTTTTTTGGAAACGTTGTTTATTGTTTATTTTGTTTTTAAAGGGGGAGTCGCATCGCCTACTAACTTTTTCTTATGACATTTCGTGAAAATCAGGCAAAAAGCATTGTTTTTCTTCATTCTTTTTTCGTTTCCCATTTTCAAAAAAATGCGAATGCAAAAGAACAATGCTTTTTGCCTGATTTTCACGAAATGTCATAAGAAAAAGTTAGTAGGCGATGCGACTCCCCCTTTAAAATCTTAAACAGCATGACTTGAAAAAAGTTTAAAAAATTAATTTTAAACAACATTCAGTTACCGTCATAAAAAATGAGGCAAAAAAACAAACAATGCATCGTATACTGTTGACTTTATTTTCTACAGCATGTGTTTTTATCGATCGATCAAAAATAATAGAACAAAGAAAGTCCTAAATTGAATGGCACATCTCACCCATTTTTCGTTGTATTTAAGTAAACCGTCGTCGTCCACATTGAGGTCAAAATGTGGCATGTGATGTGAGTGTTTTTAAAAAGGGAGGGTCCAACTTCTTCGAAATTTTTTTTGTCAGTTGCAGTTTTTTGTTTAGGGGAGTTTTTCAGTACTTTTTGAATATTTTAGTTTAAAAAAATAAAAGATAAAAAGACATACTTATTTCAAAAGTGTTGTATTTTTAGTTTATTCTTTAATAATATATGGCGCAAAAAATGTAATTGACATTTTTTAATAATTTGAAACTTTTCCAAATTTTATAACACCAAATTAAATAAATAATGTTAATTGTTCAAAACTGTTACAAAGAATCCAAAATGTAAATAGCGTTTTAGAAAATAGAAACCATTGGTTGAAGAATAAAGTGTTTTGGTAATTTTAATAAAAAGCGTAAAAATTTTTATGAATTGATATAGTTGAAAAAAAATACTATAATTTAGCTTCTAATAAAATCTTTCAAGAAATATTTTTGACCATCATTTGAACAACTTCTACTAAAATCAAATTAATTCAAAAAGGAAAAAGGTTTCCAACTTAAAAGGGTTAAGCGTGTCTGATGACTGCACAAAAGTGTTAACAAAAATAAAATACAAAGAATTAATTATAACGATTAAAAATTTAATAAATTTTTTGACAGAGAATGAAACTTTAAAAAAATCAACAAAAAAATTGCAAAAAACACATGTATTCATTTTTTGTGTTTGGCGTTTAGAGAAATTTGCCAAAAGTTTGTATGAAAATTTTACAGTACTTCGAACATTGAATCATAAAAGTAATCATACATTTTTGTGGCGTCTGTTAAAGTAATTTTTTGTGTTATATTAATAAGGTTTTTTGTTATTAAAATGTTGAATTAAAAAAAGTTAATTAAGGGTACGTACTAATGTGTGAGAAATTTCAAGAACGTATTTTCTTAAATAATTAAAAAAACTAATTTAACATTAAAGATGAAGTAGTTCTCTAAAATTTAGTTCTTTTTAGTTACGTTTAATCTATAAGCTTTAAAACTTAAGATTAAATAGAAAAAACGTTTTTTTGCAAAATTTAGAAAATGCTATCGTATACAATAGAAGATGTTGAAGCTTTTGGCATTTATTTACAAATAAATACTGTATTATCTGTAATTGTTAATGGTGTAGCTGTTTATTTAATTTTAAAACATTCAACATCAGCAATGGGAAATTATAAATATTATATTTTATCCACCGTAATTTTTGCATTTTTAATGGATTTTCATTTAACTTTTATTTTTGGTCTTTTTCCACTTTATCCACATTTTGGAGCATGCCCTGCAGGAATTTCCAAACATTGGGGTCCATTTTGGGGGTCTGAGGTACAACTTGTAGGTTTCAAAAATTATATCAACAGGTATACTGTAAATGTTTTTAGGGTATATTTCATTTTACATTAACATTTTTTGGATTATCAGTATTTTTTGGGCTTGTTTATCAATATTTTTCCATTATCAACAACAATCGTTTTTTTCAAACCTTCAAAGGGGCTATTTTTGCTTTTATTTTTATGCTAATTTATCCTCTTCCATCCGTTGTCCTTTTTATTTCATCATCTGATTTTGAAGAATTTTCGGAACATTTAAAAGATCACGATGCTGAATTAGTCGAAGTTTTTATGGCAGCCGCTTGTGGTGGACATGTTTTTACTCGATCAACTGTTATTCATTTAATTGTTTGCCTTTTACAAATTATTGCTTTGATTTTTGGCGTTTTAATTATGGCATTAAAAATTGTCAAAGCTTTAACAGCAGAAAAACAACGAATCTCAAAACATACTTTAAAAATGAGACATCAATATTTTAAAGTTTTAATTATTCAACTTTTTCTTCCAATGATTTTTATGGTTATTCCTTTGATCTTTTTAATTATTATGATTCTGCTGAATATTCATGACACTGAACGTAAGTATTTTTTTATACTTTTAAATTCATTTTTTAAAATTTGTTTAAAAAAACTGAAAGAGATAGCAGTTTACGTTTTTTCTAGTCCCTGATTATCAGGTTTTTTTGTACCACAAACCTGATAATCAGGGTTTTTCGAGACAAATTCATTCAAATATATTTTTGTTTTGAGACCCAAAAAAAGATACGTAAACTGCCACCTCCTTTAAAAATTAAAATTTAAAAAGACGTTTGTACCCCTGAATTTTTTAAATTATAAAACCCTAATTTTAGTTGACTTTCAATATGCCACCCAATTTATGACCCTTCATTCAATTGCAAATGCCATAACAGTTATTTTTGTTATAAAACCATATCGTCAAGCATTTTATCATTGGATCAACAAGTTCAATTGTTTTAAAACGTAGCCAAAAATTTTTGAATTTTATATTATTGTAGTTGTCAAATTAATTAAAAAACACATTTGCTTGAGATCTCCAGTGTACAGTAATTTGTAATATTTGTGTTATTAAACTATAATTTTAATAATTTTCATTTAAAAAACAATTAAAAAAACCAGAAAAATTAGGTATTAATCCTTTGCGTGGATGGTTATGAAGTATTCTGCTTTTATTTAAGTATTAATTAGTTTTGAATTACTGTAGTCGTGTGAAAATCAAAGAAAGTGCATTTATTTCTTTCACATATCAGTTCTTTGTATTTTAATATTTCATTTTTGAACCTTTAAATTTTATGTTTTGTTAGAAAAGGAATGAAATAAAAATTTTATTATAACAATTATACCCGTTTAAAATATAACTAAATTTTCTTACAAAAAATATTAAAAAGAATATACATAAATTAATGATTCATGGATTGCTTTTTAGTCAGTTCAAAATATTTGCCTTGAAGGGACATTAGCTCATCATGTGTACCCGCTTCTTGAACCATTCCAGCATCAATGTATAAAATGAGATCACTATTCTGAATAGAAGATAGTCGATGAGCAATTGTTATACAGGTTCGACCCTTTTTAGCATTATCTAAGGCGAGTTGGACTGCCCTTTCGGCTTCAGAATCCAAAGCAGAAGTGGCTTCATCGAGCAGTAGAATTTTTGGGTTCCTGATTAACGCTCGAGCAATGGCAATTCTTTGTTTTTGTCCACCACTCATTTGTCCACCTTTTTCGCCAACTTCTGTGACAATCCCTGAGGGCAAATTAGAGACAAACTTTTGAGCATTTGCCAATTTCAAAGATTCCATAATCTCTTGATGTGAGATATGATCGATCAACCCAAAACAGATGTTTTCTTTAATAGAACCACAAAATAGTTTTGGTTCTTGTCCAACAAGTGCCATTTGAGTTCTTAAATGATCCAGCGATAAATCTCGGATATCCCCTCCATCGTTCTTCAAACTGCCACCATTAATTTTACAGAATCATTGAAGCATCGCCATCATGCAAATTTTAATCATTGTTCACCATCATTGGAAAGAAAAAATAAAATGTGACGTTCAAACAAACAATGATCATAATTTGAAAATCAATTATATGTCAAAGTTTGAATTTAAAAAACAATCAATGAAAAAAATGTTAATACTTTTGTGTTTGGCATTTAATGACTTGTGAAAAAAATGTATTTAAAAATTTTACAGTATACATTTAACACTGAATCACAGAAAAACATCATTCTTCTTTTGTTTTATTGATTGTAAATAATTTTTCTTGTTATTTTTGTAAACAAGGTTTTTTGTTGTTTAAACGTTCAATTAAAAGTTATAATCACGTAAACTCAATTTCATTAAAAAATGTACTTTGTATTTTTTAACAGCAGATATAATTCTTTGTAAAAATCAATTATCATTTTTCAAAAGTATTGTAGTATTATTCAACGTCATTTTATTTATTTTACATCTTTGATAGATTGTTTGATGCACGATCAAAGTGTTTGACATAATTCTATCAAATAGGATTTGCTGTTAAATGAATGTCGCGCATTTCGCCAAAGAGTTAATAAATTTCTTTTCCTTCTTTTTTTGTATAAGTTTTTTCTTCAACTTTAAAAGCACATTTTTGTCGCGCATTTCTTAAACTAGATTGCAACAATTTTATATTCTTACTAAATTTATGCATTTTTAGCAGAAGCAGAATCTTTTCTTTAACCTATACCAGATATGAATAACCATGAACTTGCAAATCCATCAACATCAGCAACTTCAAATGATCGAGTTTATACAATTGATAACCCATTCATTCAATCATTTCGTTTTCGACACCCAATAATGAATTATATTCTTGCTAATCCAAATGGAAAATTTATAAAGAAACTGATCAAAACCTGCAAACTTTTCTTTGCTAAATTTCGAATCTATCCTGTTGATGAATTAACTTATGATGATACTCAGTCTTGGAAAGCTGATGGACAACGATTTGATCCAAATTTTATTGTTGTTAAATTATGGCTCATTAATTCTTTCTTATGTTTCTCTCGATTACCATTAATGGTAAGAGAATTTCTTGCCATTGATGCTAAGTTAAATCTTCAACTTTTGGATATTAAGGAACAATGGCTTCAATGGAATGATTATAAACTTCTTACGTCATCTGAATCTTTGAAAGATATAACATTTAAAAATACTTCAATTAAATATGCAAGTGGCCATGATGTTCCAATTGATAAACTTGTTGAAAACCTTCCAGTTCTGGAATCCTTTATATTGTAAGTGCTTTAATTTTTTGGGTACTAAAAATATTTTCGTTTTTAGTGAACGTCCATTTGATACAAATCTTTTTGATAACAATGCTGTTCAAAAGATGGACAATATTCTTTTAAATCTTGAAGACATGTATTTCTTGGTTTTATCTAATCTTGATGAAAGATTTGATCTTTCTTCCATGATGGATTTTTTTAAAGTAAGTGTATTTCTTTTTTTGTACTGTATTTTAACAATATAATTGTTTTAGAAGAATGAAGCGATAGCAGTTACTCTTGGATATGGATATAATTTAGAACTTCCTGCTGCTACAAGCAAATGCTCGAAAGATTCTTCGAAAACCTTCTTTTAAATCTTCCAAAAGAACTCCCGGAAGTTTATATTCCTTATTATTTTGGTAACAAATATCTTGCATATGAAGAAATGCGTAAAGACAAAATTTGATATTGATAGTTTTTATATTGTACATTCAAAATTTGTTGTTTTTATATTGTACATTCGAATTTTGTTGTTTTTTATTTATACATTTTTGATATTCGTTCTTGAATAAAAATTTCGGCATTGACCGTCTTCGGTTTAAACCTTTTCATTTTTTGATTTGCATGTTAGTTTTGCCATTTTTTTTCTTTAATTTTTGCATCTTTCTGAACAATAAATAAGTTGACTATTTTTATTTTGTAGTTTATAAGTGAATTAAAAGCTTTTAATTAAACAACATTTTTTCTTGTTGTTCATTTTAAGTTTTTGTCATTGTTCGTTTGTAATTGCTAGACTATTGGCGGTTAATCTTATTTGCTTCTTCAATTTTTCACAACATCAAAATAGATTGTTTAACACCAACTTGGACAAATAAAAAAAAGTTGTATGAATTAGTTAATCTGTATTCCAATAAGACAACAAAAACAAAAAAATTAAATACCTTCCGATTATTTATCGATTTGAGCATGACTAATTTGCTATTGACATCCTTATTCTGACATCATGCCGCGTGGGCCGCTTCATGGTCATGTTACACAGTTGTGAACATATAGTCAAAATGAGACAAAATACTGTAATAAATAGATATGCCGGCTATTGAAGAACAATGACTATTTTATGGCATCATCTTTTTATTGCAATGCAACTTCTTCCTCTCAGATATCACGTAAAATTCACCTCAAAAATTTTTGTTTTTTATCATCCTGTCATTGTTCAGTTTAAATCGTTTTCTTGCATTCTCTTCGATTTATTTCACATTCACATTTATTCATTTTTATTTATGTACATTTCTTTATTTCCGATTAATTTGCATTAATTTTTTCATTCCCTTGTGCATCTCAACTTATAGGTGCCATTACTTTTTTAGATGCCAACCTTCTGACTTAATCGCTACCATTTAGAAGTGTTTTGCATACAATTGATATTCTTATAAGAAAATCATTTCTTAAATGTTTTTGTAGAATTGTTTATTAAAATAACTTTTACTACAGTTTCATTAAATCTTAATTTTTTTAAATTTTTCATGCTTTGGACATTTTTTCTGTAGCTATCAATTGATTATACAAGATGACGACATAAAAAACGTTTAAGGCAGAGGTCAAAAAATGACAATTTTCCATCGGTAATAAAAAATTTTTGCGCCCTCTTCTTTCCTCCTTATCATTTTTTTTGGGATTTTTCCAACCATTGGAAAATTGCCATTTTTTGATTCGCCCTAAACCTTTTTTTTGTGCATCTTATATTATTCAATGTTTTCAAATTTTATCCATAAGTTTTCTTTAAGAGATCACTTTAGCCCTCAAATAAAAAATGACAATATTTTGTCTCTACATTTTCCCATTTTTTCTAGGTGGTCCGTTTTTCATAATAAAAACTGCATTCGTGCAAAATATATTTTTTACTTGTTCTTCTGATTAAGTTTATAGTTAAATTATTTTTTTTACATAAAACTACCAACTCAACCAAAAATGGATATCAATGATCTTCAAGATGCTATTAAGTCAGCCTTAAATTCTGATGATGAAAATACTATGTTTAATTTTCAAAACCCCCGCAAACAAAACTTTTCTTTTAGATGGCCATTTATTAAATATATCGTAAAAAAATCAACTGGAAAGTCATGGAAGAAATTAATCATGGCATGCAATTATTTTTTTCCAAAATATCCCGTTCTTCCTGTTAAAAAATTACAAGATTGTAATGATCATTGGAATGCAGATGGAGAAAATTTTGATCCAAATGCGATACTTTCCAAATTATGGTTATTTGATTCTATTGATTGCTTTTATGTTTCTGAAGTTATTCCCAAAATAGTTAAATGTGATGTTCGTTATTTATGTTTTAATTATGAAGATTTAACTTGGGAAGATTATCAAATCCTTACATCTTCTAGTTCAATAGAAACACTTACAATTCAAGATTGTTCTGTGAAATATTCTGATGGTAAAGATGTTACAGTAGATAAACTACTAGGAAATCTTCATTATCTACAATTCTTTAATTGGTAATTTTTAAATATTTTTTATCTGTGTCGCAAAAATCATTGTTTTTTTAGTTATTTAAAATCAGGATCAAAAATCTTTGAAAAAGATTCCGTTAAGAAAACTGAGAAAATTCTTTTTGGATTCAAAGATTTGCGTAGTTTCCGATTATCCCATCTTGATGAAACTTTTGATTTTTCATTAATCATGGATTTTATTATGTTAAGTTTATTTGTTATTTCCCAGTTTTACAAATATTTTTATATTTTTAGAAGAATGAATCAGTTTTTATTTATCTAGAATATACTGATGGTTCACAATTTTCTAATGCTTTTAAACAAAGAATTAACACTTGCTTAGGACAATTTCTTGCAAATCCTCCAAAAAAACTTCCCAAAATTTGGATTTCTGCCTTTATTGGAACAAACGTTCGAAAATATCGCCTTCAAATGTTAAAATAATTATTTTATTAGTGATTTGAAAATTTTTTTGTCGACTTTGATTTTTTTGAATAAACTCTTTTTGCAATTTTTGTTCAGTTTTGACCACAGTTTTATTTTGACTTATTTTGGTTTACTTTTAACCTTTAAAAAAAGTGACGTTTATGTTTTATCCGACAAAAAATTAAATTAATATTTTTATTATAACAATTATACCCGTTTAAAATATAACTAAATTTTCTTACAAAAAATATTAAAAAGATTATGCAAAAATTAATGATTCATGGATTGTTTTTTAGTAAGTTCAAAATATTTGCCTTGAAGGGACATTAGCTCATCATGTGTACCCGCTTCTTGAACCATTCCAGCATCAATGTATAAAATGAGATCACTATTCTGAATAGAAGATAGTCGATGAGCAATTGTTATACAAGTTCGACCCTTTTTAGCATTATCTAAGGCGAGTTGGACTGCTCTTTCGGCTTCAGAATCCAGAGCAGAAGTTGCTTCATCGAGCAGTAGAATTTTCGGATTTCGAATCAGTGCTCGAGCAATGGCAATTCTTTGTTTTTGTCCACCACTCATTTGCCCACCTTTTTCGCCAACTTCTGTGTCAATCCCTGCAGGCAAATTAGAGATGAACTTTTGAGCATTTGCCAATTTCAAAGATTCTATGATTTCATGATCCGAGATATGATTGGTCAACCCAAAACAGATGTTTTCTTTAATAGAACCACAAAATAGTTTTGGTTCTTGTCCCACAAGTGCCATCTGAGTTCTTAAATGATCCAAAGATAAATCTCGAATATCCACTCCATCAATCTTTAAACTGCCACCATTAATATCATAGAATCGTTCAAGCATTGAAATGATTGTACTTTTTCCAGTGCCTGAGGGTCCAACAAGGGCAACACTTTGTCCGGGTAAAGCTTTGAAGGATAAATTAGTCATCACAGGTTGATTTGATTTTTGGGGATATGTAAATTTAACTTTTTCAAAACTAATTTTTCCGGCGATATCCGTTTTATCTCCAACACTTGAATCTCCAGTTGAAGGTTGTCGATTAATCATTGAAAAAAGAATTTTTGAAGCAGAATTAGCTTTTACGAATTCTGGAAAGAACGATGCTGACATGGTTACAGAGAATGCAGTCATTAGAATTGTTGTAATCGCTCTAAAAAATTTGCATATTACAAAGTTACGGTATTTTTGGAACTTACTGAAATGCCGCATCTGTTCCCAAAGAAGTAGCAGTCATTAAATGAATGCCTAAGGCATAACAAACTGCATACATAAAAGGCTCAAAACTCATTGCAATTGAATTATTTGTTGATTCTAGAAGACATTTTTTCTTGATGATAGGTTTTTGAAGTTCCAAAGCAGCCAAATATTCATTGTTGAAATGTCCTTCAAGGGTTAGAAGTTGAATAGTTTTAACATTTTCGATAATTTCAATTGAAGTTTTTCCTGTACAATCATCCCTGGCCATTTTTACATTCTTTTTCATTACCAAATATGCAATAAAAATTTCAGCAAATGCCAATAAGGCAAGGGTCAATAATCCAAGTAATGCTATAAGCCATGAATAAATGAATGCAATTATAACTGAGACTATGATGGAGATAATTGAATTGAGGACAATAAACATTCGAATATCGAGAACTGCTTTGATGTTTAAGATATCCGCCGCGAGACGGGTAATCAACTTTCCGGGGGCATTTGCAGCAGAATCAAAGAATCCGGCATCTTGGAAAAGAAGGTTCCGGAATGCAGAAATTCGGAATTTTAGGGTAAGACTTTCAGCAGTGTAATTGTAGCACATACTCTGAAAATTTATTATTAAAGATTAACCAGAGTTTAAAATATGCAAATTTGATCAAGTTACGACTCCCCCAGTATAACTGAAAACTTACTCCTAAACATTGAAAAATCCAACTTCCAATTCCAACTCCAAGAAAGATAAAAAGTGCATTTAAAGTATGTCGAATCATTTCATCATCTCTGCGGGCAAATGCTCGAAAAACATATGTAAATGCAAAACCACAAGCTGGAAGTTCTAGCGCTCTAAATACTGCACAAATAACTCCTATAATTATCCATATGTATTGTCCACGCTAAAAAAATTTGCATAATATTTGTTATAAAAAGTAATATTACTTACAGCATTTTTGTAAATTGTTGAAATGCCATATTTTGACCCCATTTTTTCGTCTTCTTGTGTAATGGATTTATAGAAGAACATATCTTTGCTATCAGGGCCAATAAATTTGCTTGAAAGACGTTTTTGAGATTGCCGAAAATTATCTTCGATCAGTTCCCGAATAGAATCCCGCTTTTTAGTCTTTGATGATCTTTTAGGTTTTTCAATTGAAGTTGGCAAAAATTCTTGAGCTTTAACCAAATTTGCATAATGCCCTTTTCTTCTAACCAATTCAAAGTGTGTTCCTTCTTCAACGATATTCCCTCGGTCAAAAACAACAATTTTATGAGCATTTTTGATTGTTGAAAGTCGATGCGCAATTACAATTGTTGATCTACCCTTCGAGGCATTATTCAAAGCCGCTTGAACGATTCCTTCACTTTGGGTGTCCAAAGCTGAGGTAGCTTCATCAAGGATAAGAATCTTTGGATCTCGAGCTAGCGTTCGAGCAATAGCAATCCGTTGTTTTTGACCACCAGAAAGTTGAACTCCACCATCTCCAAGTTTTGTGTTATACCCCTCTGGCAAGGCATCAATAAAGTCATGGGCATTTGCCATTTTACAAACTTCAACCATTTTTTCATTAGTGATCCTAGGATTTGCAATTTTAATATTTTCTGATACTGTAAGATTGAAAAGTGTTGGTTCTTGTTGGACAATGCCAATAATAGTTCTCAAATTTTGAAGATTAATTTCTTTCACATTTGTGCCATCAATTGAAATTATGCCTTCTTCAATATCGTAAAGCCGAGTCAGCAAGTTTACGGTAGTTGATTTTCCAGAACCTGACCCACCAACAAGGGCAACTGTTTGTCCAGGGGAAACAGTTAAATTGATGCCATTCAAAACTTTGGCATTTTCACGATTTGGATAATGAAAATGAACATTCTTAAATTCAACCATGCCCCTAGGGCTTTCCATTGTACAGCCACTTGTTGAGTATGGATCAATTTCAGGAATTCGATCAATAGTTTCAAAAATTACGCCAGCGGCAATTCTTGCTTTGAAAAATGCCATCAACGGAGGTGAAATCATTCCAATAAAATACGCTCCAAGTAGTTGACTCAATATACAAATGAAGATATCCCCTGGGGCAACAGTTGGATATCGATTAAGCAAATATGCTCCAAATAAAAATCCACCTCCCAAAAATGTATATAAAATACAATAGAAAAATCCTTCCATAAATCCACTCCAAAATGATGTTACAACACTATGCTTTTTTCCTTTGAGGAGTTCATTCTGATATCGATTAACCATTTCATTTTGGCCATTAAAAGATTGTACAGTTCGATATCCCATAATTGATTCTTCTGCAATACTTCCAGCTTTTGCAGCATTCTCAAGTTCTTTGAGGGTTGATTTTTCCATCTTTTTTGCTTGAATTAGCATAACTACAAAACTAACGGGAGCTAAGGCAAGCATCACTAACGCTACACGCCATTCATAAATAAAGCTGATAATAATTGCAGCAATAAACATAGAAATTCCACGAATTACAACTCCAATTTTTTCACCAATTCCTTGTTCAATTTTTTCAATGTTTCTGAAAAATTATTGATTTTTTACAATTATTTAACATTTTATTGCGGAGAGGGCAGAAATCACTTTAAGGGGGCCGTCTTTGATCTTTGCCGATGGAGGTAAAACATTAAAGAAATTCGGAAATTTCAGAAGGACCACCTTTTTGATCTTTGCTATTGGCGGTAAAAGATCAAAGGATTTTCATAATTTCAAAAAGGACACGTCCATTTTAAAATTCTGTCCTTACCCTGGGGCATGTACCCCTGCCGAAATTCTAAATTTCTTTTGATCTTTAACCGCCGTTGGAAAAGATCAAAGGGTACCTACTCCATCTGAAATCCGAAAAATTAATAGAAACCTACTCATTTAAAATAGATGTTAACATTCCAGAACGATTTTGATCAAACCATCCAATATTTTGTCGCATAATTGATCGAACATATTCATATCGAAGTTTTGCAACAATTCTATTACAAACAACTTGAAAACAATAAAATTGAAAAAATGTTACAATTAAACATGCACCACCAAGTCCAAGAAAAATATATACATTTTCATAGGCTTGTCGGCGAAATTCTGCTGGATCAGAAGAATGAACAATTAGGACATTAGAAATTCGACCTGCAACTAATGCCAAAGCTGGTTGAGTTATTCCAGCCAAAATAGCAGTAAAAACACCAAAAAATAAAAGAATATGATCATATTTTGTGGCATAACGAAACTAAAATATCTCAATTACTATTAATGATAAAAATTATGCAAATTTTCATACTAGTTTTGATAAAGGAACTGCTTTTTGGGAATTTTCGGTTTCTTCGCGGGATGAACTTGTAGATGATGAAATATTTGATCCATCCGAAAGATTACTATTTGAAAATTTTGGATTATTATTCATATTTTTATAATTAAAATTGAAGTCATCGTTTTCACCTTCCGTATATCGGAAAGCCATTTTCTAAAAAAAACTATAAGAAAATTAGCATAAATTTCGGACAAAACATGCAAAAATGCGCAAATTAAAAATCGCAAACCAAAAAATTTGCATAAATTAAAGATATAGGGTACAAGAAAATACAAAAGCAAATTTGCAAAATACTAAAATTTCAGGTTTTTTGTTTTATTTAATTGTAAGTAAAAAACTGAAAAATAGTCAATCACAAAAATACATTTTTCTACTTTCTTTTTTACCACGCCTTTCATCTACTTACTCAAACTTAAACAGTTTGACAAAAATAATTGTTTGACAAAATTTGTCATTACTAAAGCTTTTAAGTTAAAACTCAACCCGCCCTTACATTACTTACTGATGGAAAGAAAATGTTGTTTATCTTTCACTACAACAAACTTTTACTTTTATTTTTAAAGTGACTAATCTAAGCTGGGTAAATGTTAAAAAATGTTAAAAAATGTTAAAAAATTTGACAAAAACAAAAAAAGGGATAAACTTTCTTAAAATTTGTTTAAGTTTTTTCCGCAGAAAAGACTTTTTTATTTACTCAACTTTACTACATATACAAGAATGACGATAGTAAATAAATAAAGAAAACTCCTACCGAAAAAAATACAAACCTTTTGTAAAAAAAGTGAAGAGATAAAGTGTTGGGTGTTCAGAGGGAAGTCGTTGAATGATGATTCACAACTTTTTTTGTGTGACAACTTTTAAATTCTCTGAGGGCTTAAAAAATGACGTGTAAAGATAGAGCTTGTTAAACAAAAACTTACATTAAACTTTAAACAATGCATAAACACCACACCCCCAAAATTATACGATAGATTGTGAGTTTCGACCAAACTAAATCTTTGAAGAATAATAACATTCCAAACTTCTGAATTGACCCTTAAAATTATGATATATAAACTCAAAAAACAACTCTTGCCACCACCAAATCATCTAAAACTCAAATTTACTTGCTATTATTTCTTATATCCCAAATTCAACAAAAGCCAAGATGTTGCGATTAACTCAAATTCGATTCTTTTCAAATGTAATGATTGAAAAGAATTTATTTTCTGTTCCAGTTACTGTTAAAAATAAATTTGATGAAAGCATTTCCTTGAATGCCGTTTATCAAGATTCAATTCCAGATAAATCTGTACCAATTCGAGGAACTTGTATTGGCCTACATGGATGTCCAGGATCTCATCTTGTAAGTTTTTTTGGCATACTGTTTGTATTTATGCAAATTTTTTTAGGATTTTAAATATATTGAACCAACCCTGACAAAAGCTGGCATTCGATTTATTGGAATTAATTTTCCTGGTTTTGGTTATTCTTCTTGTAAGTTTTTGAATAACTAAAATTTTGAAGATTTATAAAAAATCAAAAATTTGCATAATTTGTTTTTAACAAAATCCATGTTTTTAGACGATGAAAAACTAAAGAACGATAATTATGAAAGAAATCAAGTTGTTCAACAAATTGTTGATGGCCTAAATCTTCAAGACAAGCTTATCTTTATGGGACACTCCCGAGGCAACGATAATGCCTTGGTTGCAGCTGCAGAAAATCATGAAAAAACTGAAGCTTTAATCCTTCTAAATCCCCTCGGGGTTCGAAAATCTGCTGCAATGGATTGGAAAATTTATCTTTTATCTCAGCTTTGGGCAAAGCAAGAACTTCGATTTTTTTCAAATTGGTTACTTTTTAACAGTAAGTCAATATTCAAATTATTTTTAAAAATTTGCATAATCTTATTTTCAGTATACCGAGCATTTAAAGTGAAAGTTAGCTCTGGGCATGAATGTGGAGTAATGGCAACGACAATCAAAAATGCCTTTTTGGAGAAACAAAGACCCTATATTGAAACAATCAATAAATCAAATGTTAAAGTTTATATGGGTGCCAGTGGCAGGGATTGGATGATTGATCCTTCAATATCCAAAGAATTTATGTCACTTTTTAAGAATTTGGAACAACTTGAATCTATCACAAATGGTGATGATGATGAAACGATTTCAAAGGTGCTGGATCATGTTAAAAAGGGCACAAAATCTGTTGGAGTTTTCTTTCAAAATGAAGGACATTTTTTGCAAAAACATCGTGCAAATCTTGTTAAAGCTATTGTTATGAATTGTTTTAATGTTTAAATTTGATTAAGTAAATAAATTATTGTTTTTTAATCAAAAATTTCCATGCAATATGTACTTGTGAGAAAAACAAAACATTAGAAAATTTGCATAAATTTTTTTAAAACCCAAAAATCATATAAAAATGAATAAAAACTTGATCTTCAATAGCCGACCCTAATCTCGATATTTTTGTTTGGTCCATCCACACTTGGTCAAGGTGTATGGCCGTGTATGGATTCCATACACAGGGTCACGGGTCGCGGAAGGGTTGAGAAGAGGGTCGCGGTTGCGTAGACCAAAATCCAAAGGGTCCTCCCTTTTGATTAAAAAATAATACAATTTTTCGAAAAAATAACTCACAAGCTCCTTTGCGATTTTTAGGGTCGCGGATTTTTCAAAATTTTTCCATATCCATCTGCCCAAGTGTGGGTCCATCCCTGCCCCGACCCGGGGTACAACTTAAAAAAAATCAATTAAGATGCAGATTAATTATCGTACATTTTTTGTTGACAGATTCTTCTCTATTTTTTTTACTGAAAACTTATGTAAATATCGTTTTTAAATTTTCAAGCTACAGACATTTTTTAAGAGCTTTAAGAACCCCGTTATAAAATATAAAAACACAAAAGAAGATTTCGGGGAAGGTAAAACAAAAACTTTTTCTATCCTTTCTTGTTACGTCACAAAAACTGTATTCATCCTTTCTTATCTTTTTTACTTTCTTTGAGTAATTAAGTTTCAGGGGCTGACAAAAAAACTGTGCATATTTTTGTAGGCGTTCTTCTTTTTCGCTGTTTAACTTTATTTTGTTATTTTTAGCAAAATCTTCTTTACACGTCATTTTTTTGAGAAAAACTTTATTTTATTTTTCTGCGATGAACAGTTTTTGTCTGTTTTGTTTGTTTTACACTCTCACATTCAAACAAAATTCTGTGTAGTCTTATTTCTAACTTAAAAGTTTAACAAAAGCTTCTAATGCTACTTTTCAACAATGAAAAAAGTTTGATTTTCAGTTTCTTTCAAATATTTCAAAGTTTTTCAAAAAATAAATATGATTATTCTGCGCCATCACAACTACAGCAGCAACAACAAAAACTGCATACAATCTTCAAATCAAACAATAAATAAAAACTAAATCTCTCTGTTTTGCTGCATAATCTTATTTTATTAAAATACAACAAATTTATGAAAGACTCTGAGCAACAGAAAGCAATCATTATCAAGAAAATTATTGGTGAAAAATTTTTAAAATCAATGTATTAATCATTTTTGATGCACTTGGCCCAACACGGTTTGTTGGAAGCAGAGATCGAGAGAAAAACAGTGGAAACCTCAAAAGAAATTTATCTCTTATTAATGAAGAACTTTGTCTAAAATAAAAAATGGCTATATTTATTTAACGATTTTCACCTTTTTCTCATTTGTGCTTTTTTTAACATAAAATCTGCTGTGCTTGGTACAATTTCAACAACAACTTGATTTTCCCACGAGATGGAAAAGTTCCGCTGTCATTGTTTATTAGTAATTTTTTAAAGAGCAATCAGTACAAACAAAACAAAAAGATGAGAAGTATTATTTAAGAGAATAATTAAGCTCTTATTGATAAATTCCGTCCAAAACAAAGTTGATGATAATATTTTTTTTATAGTTTCTTCCATTTTTCTCAGTAGTTTTAAATATAACTATTACTTCCTCGTCCAATAATTTTTATACTTTTTTTCTGATTTCATTTTTTCATTTAATTAAACTAAAGAACCAAAAATGGATATCAGAGACCTTCCATCAACTTCACCATGTGTTAGAAATCTTATTTATACATTTGATAATCCACGGCATCAAAATTTTCCTTTTCGATGTCCAATCATTAAATATATTTTAAAGAATCCAACTGGAAAATCATGGAAGAAATTGATCAAGACTTGTAAATATTTTTTTGCGAAATATCCTGTTTATCCTGTTAAAGAAATAAAATATTATTCTGTGTAGTATTCTGATGATAAAATTATTAACCCTGCTAAAGTTATTAAAAAATTATGGATTTTTGACTCTTTTCTTTGCTTTGATTATTCACCAAGAAATCTTTCTATATTCATGTCTAAGGTAGTCAAATTTGATCTTCGAAAATTGCGTCTTACGGGTCAAGTTTTGACCTGGGAAAATTATCAAATTATAATCTCATCGGGTACTGTAGAAAAAATATGGATTGATAATTGTTCATTACAATATTCAGATGGCAAAGATGTTACAATTGATAAGCTTCTTGAAAATCTTCGACATATTAAAAAATTTGTTTTGTAAACTTTTATATTTGGTATGTGTTGTAAAAATATATTTTTAGTTCGTATAAATCGGGGTCAAAAACCTTTGAAAAAGATGCCATCGATAATATGTGTAAAAGTTTCACCTGTCTTAAAAGTATGCGCAGGTTGAAATTCAAAAATCTTGATGAAAAGTTTGATCTTTCCTCTTTCATGGATTTTCTGATGGTAAATTAATTACATATTTTGAAGTTAAACAAATTTTTTACAATTTTAGAAGAACGAAAGAGTTTCTATTAGACTTAATTATACTGATGGTTCAGAATTTTCTGATGCTTATGGACGAATGATTGACACTTGCTTCGGAAAACTTCTTGCAAATCCACCAAAAAATAATCCCGTAATTTCTATTTTTTGCTTTTATGGTAAAAACTTTCGAGAATACCGTCGTCAAATGAAAAAATGATCGAATTGTTTGGCGATTTCAATTTTTTTATCAACCTTGTTATTTTGTGAAAGTAATTCTTTTTGCGATTGTTGTTCTATTTTTACCAAATTTTTATTTATCATTTTAAAAAGTTATTTATTTTGCATAAAAGATTTAAGCTGCACTTCGTATATCCTTACTAAAATTAAAAAGTGTAAGAAAGTAACAACGAAAGAGTTGTTGATGATCCTTATTTGTCTAACAATTTTTGAAAGAATAAATGGCGTATCCAGTTTTTGTTGATGAGATAAAAACTGGAAACGTGCCAATTTCGAACCAACTTCTATATCCTTCTCATTTTTGCCTTTGATCGTTGCTGCTTTATTAAGAGAGCGTTAAAATTTGGTGTCGTAAAATGACGGATAAAATAGTTTGGCAAATGCCATTTGGTTTTCCTTTTTGTTGTTATTGAATAATTTTTTTCTTATTTAATCAAAAACATTTATATTTTATTTACATTAAATATAAACAATATAATGATTCACTATTCTTTTGAAATATCCAAAAAAGGCAATCAAATATGTAAAAAAAACAAAGTTATTATAAAACAGCTTTCATGTTTAGAGACCGGCAGGGAACTCTTTTCTTTTCTCTTTTTCCATATTTTTCTTCGTTACAGTATCAAAAAATCAAAATTGCGCATACTTTTTTTTAAAGATTAATAATTTAACCTATCAGACGTATTTTTTTACGCTGATTCCGAATATGCAACTTTTAAAAAAGTTTTTTCTGCAGCAAATACCTAAAATTTGCATTTTTAAGTGTTTTTCTGCGTTTTGACCGCTGTATCAATCGATATAAACTTAGCGACACATATCAATAGATAGCCCTTTAAAAAATACAACTTGTACGCTAGGCTAAAATTGCGCGAAAATGCGCGAAAAAACGTGGCAATAAACGCAGAGCTAAAATTTCTTCAAAATAGCAAAAAAAAGTTGCAAAAAAAGTGTAAAAACATTTTTCTCTCGACAAAAATGAACGCACCACGAAAGTTTTCACGACAAAAAAGTGTTCCTTTTTTATTTTTTTCGACGAAAAATTTTTGTTTTGTACTATTTTTAAATGCTATTTTGGGCATTTTAACGAGTTTTAATAATTTTTTTGATTTTATTTTCGGCTTAATCAGGTTAAAAAGTACCTAAATCACACAAAAAATTATTTTTTCACGAAATTTTTTCTTTGAGCTGCCGGTCGCTATTCATGTTTTAACAAAATGACATTTTAAATATCCTATTGTTCTCAAAGTGCAGAATTTTTACAACTTAAAAAAACGAAATAAAGAAGATATATTTATTCAATGAAACGAGAAAAGAAAAGCAATAAAGATCACATGAAAAAATTTACATAACAGAAAAAAAAACAAATTAAAATTTAAGCCGCAAAGCATCCAATAAAACGCTTTTTGGAAGATCGTCAAGTTGGCTATCATCAATTTCATGAGTGTTTTGAACCAAAATTTGAAGACATTTTTGTTTTAATTCTTCAAAATTATTTTCTTCTGCGATTTGAAGTCTTTCACAAACATTTGAAGGATCAACAGTTTCAACAAGGAATGATCGGCATTCATCCTAAAAATATAAAGACTTAACAAAAAATTTGCATAATGAACAAACTTACAACAACTTCTTGAATTTCATATTTCAAAGCAAATTTGAATACTTCTTTTTCTTTGCCTTTGATTGCATCAAACTTGCCAGAAATAAAATTTACAACAGCTTGAACAATTTCAGACTCAAAATCTTCAATCTCAATTTCAACAGGAATTTTTGTATTTTCAGCAAATATTCGTTCAAAGACTTCAGAAGCAGGATCAAGAAGTAATCGATGAGAAGGAATTGTTGTTCCATCTGGGAATTTGAAGAAGACATCTGCATATTTGAAAGTTGAACCAATTTTTTGAAGTTTTGATAAACTAAAACTTGGTGATCGAAAAGATGAATTAAAATTTGGAGATCGAAAAGATGAATTAAAATTTGATGTTGGAGAATTAAATTTTAAAGGAGAATCCAAAAATGATCGATTAAAAGAAGAATTGAAACTTGAATTGAGCTTTTTTGGAGTTGATTGATTCATTGGATTTGTAGAAACAGGATAAATATTTGAATCAAAAATAATAAGCAAATATAAATGAACATCATTCAAACTGCTTTGTTTAAATAAGAGATCACCTCTTTGACCTATAAAATACAATATTAAAAATGCTAAAAACACATTAAAAAATACCTTGAATTTGAACATTCTCGAATGGATTTTCAATTAAAATCCAAATATCATTTATTCCTTTGGTTTTGATTTTCTTATAACAATATGCAAATTCCAAACCATCATATCCAGGTACAACAAAAGTTGATTCAATCCTTTGATTCATATGTAAGCATTGAAGATGAACACGACGAACACGAAGTTCATAATTAACAGCCCGAAGTCCTTCTTCAACTTTAATTGTTACAGTAATATAAATAGTGTAAATGTTGGATTCATTTTCTGGAAAGCCATCAACATAAAATTTATTCGATTCAAGAACACAAGAAATTCGTCGACCAGATACTAAAAAAAAGAAATATTGAAAGAAAATTTAAATAAAAAATATGAAACTTACGAAAATTTTGTTCAACACTTGTAATCTCGAAATCACCTTTGACTTTTTTGAAGAAACAACATCGATTTTGATTTTCACGACCAATTTTTGAACAACTTAATTCAATATTTTCACCAAATTGAATAAATGTATCATCATCAGGAGAAAGTTGTACACGTTTTGCCAAATTGAGTATTTGAGACATTTTTAGAGAAGAGCCAGAAAAACTAGCAGTCTTTAAAAAATTTTTGGCAAGAATAAAATATAAATTTTTGTTCAAGAACTAAAAAACCTGCATTTTTTCTAAAAACAAAAAAGCTCTTAGAGGTTTTTGTGGCAATTGTCAGAAGTTTATTGGCACCTTAAAATAAAAAGCTTTCAGCCATTTTTTGTTGTTCGTTTTTAAATACAAACATATATATTATATATTTATTTATTCAAAAGCGAATATGCCTCCAGAGAAGCGAAATAAAAACAATCCATTATTGTCAAAAACATCAAAAAGATCTTGAGCTTTCTTGATGTTTTTGTGAATATCAGTTTTCAATCCTTGTAAATAATCAGCTAGCATTTGCTGAAAATACTGTAATGTTATTGAAAATCATTTTGTTTGCTTCTGGTATGATACATCTGATGCTGCATACTGTAATGCTCAATTTTTCATCAAAAAGGAATGAATACGCTCGAACATGGACATTTGCAACAATTTTTGTCATTACTGTAATTTCGATTTGAAACCTTTATGTGTTTTGATTGTTCTAAAAATGAGTACCAAATATTTTTTTGCTTTTTTGATCAATTTTATATGGTTTTTTTGATTTAAAAAAAATTTTATAATTTTTTTTCTATAACAGGAATTTTTGTATTTTCAGCAAATATTTGTTGAATGAATCAATCATTTAACGCAGATGAAAAGGAAAACAGAAAGAAGCAACAAAAAAGTATGAACAAGGAGTGTCGAACAATGAAATTACAAAAATAAAAAAGGAAAAGTTGCGAAAAATTGTGTGTGTAGTTTAGTTACATCAAAAATGTTTACATTTTTTGGATAATTACATTTTTTCTACTATTTTATGTTATTCATCATGAAGTACTTAATAAAATAGAGAGAGGTGCTGTAGCAACATCAATAAAAGGGCTACAAAAGTTGTGCAATTAGCCCTAGATTAATCTCATCGATGGAATGGATTTTAACAGATATATAAATGAATTCGATTATTCTAACAATACAACATTTTTAGGGAAAAATAACATATTTTTTGGCCGTTACTTTTTTCATGCTCTTTTGTTCTTTTGAGATTTATTTTTGTAGGTAACAAAGAAATTATTGAAGATTAAGACTCGTTTTTTTTATTGTATTCCTGAAACATACCTAAAATAAATACAATATAAAAATTTAGATCTAAATAGAAGAATAAATTTCTTGTTTAAAAAACTGTTGACTGAAATATGGCTAAACTCTCCCATGTTTTTGGCTTATTGGTAGCAATGCTTCTTATATTTAAAACAACTCAAGCATTGTCCTGTAGCATGGGTCGGGCTGGTTGTGTTTCTTCATGCAAATTTCAAGTTAGTTAACACTGAATAAGTTTTAAGTGCTGATTTAATCTTTTATCGAAATACAAATAAATTTGCATAATGTCTTCCATAATCTGTTTAGAACTGTGGCACAGGGTATTGTGAAAATCGAGGTGGCCAAAACATTTGTGTTTGCAGTCGCTGTGGAAAAAGTGGCGGTGATTGGCCAAACAGCCCATTTCAAATTGGTCGCAAAAAGTAAAGTCTCCAACATGTAAAGCTATTTTTTATTTTAATTACTTCTGTTTGATTCTTCGCTTATAATTAATTATTTCCTTAATTTACTTTGTTTTTTAATACATCAATAAAAGTTTTTTACTTCAAATCAAATTTTATGAAAGTTTTAAACAAAAATTAATTATTAGTACATTTTACTTCAAAATTTGCTGGGCTTTAATTTTGTAACAATTTTCATGACCTGTTTACAGAAGTTGTTAAAAACTTCCAAAAACAATTAATATACGAATTAGATATATTAAAAATCAGCTTTGGAAAATCATTTTTATAGATTATACATTTTTCTATTCGGAGGCGAAAAAAAGTAAAAAGCACACCATTGTTTGTAAAACATTATTAATTTCTTACGGGGATATTTTTGTTACATTGATTAAATCATAAGCAAAATAAGATAGTTTTTGCAGCAAAAGCAACTGAAAAATATGTTATTACAAAAAAATTTAATTTTGCATAAAAACATGCTTACGTTTAACATTTTTATCAATGTTTTTAAAGTTAAAACTGTGCTCTTTATTTGTTTTTTAAGGTTTGCTTTTTATCACTTTAATCATGTTTGGCTTACAGCAAGTTTGTTTAACTAAATTTAGCAACTTGAAAAAAATAATGTTCTTATCACTGTACAAAAATCAAATATTTAACTAAAATTGCTTATCAGAATTTATTACGTTTAAATAGAATCCCGCCCAAAAATATACTATATAAATATTCACAATCAAACACTGCGGTTTTTTTTTCTAAAAAATCTCTGATAAACATCTTTTCAATCGCGTTAAGAGAAATCCCTCTGCCTCTGCCTTTTTTCTTCTTCAACCAAAAAGGCAGGAAAATGTGGATTTTTTCTCAAAGCGATTGAAAAACAGAGTATCAGAGATTTTTTAGAATTTTTAGATGTTTTTAAAAAAGGGAAAAAGAAAAAAAGTTTGAATTTCGAAAAAGGTTAAAGAGTTTAACAGGGGTCGAAAATGCGGCCGGCCGCGGCCGAGGCCGGCTTGTTTCTGTGAGGCCTGCGGCCGGCCCGGCCGCAAAAACTTCGGCCGCGGCCGGCCGCTTAAATTTTTTGAGTATTGATTATTTACAAAAAAGGACGATTTATATTTTACAAGCCTTGTGCCTTTTTGTTATTTCATCTATAGTAGTTGTTTTTCAGTTTTTTTTCATGAAAATAAAACCATAAAACAAAAAAACTACCGTATTCGTGAATAACGCTTTCATTATTTGTCCAAAAAATCTTCAAATTTTAAAAGCAGAAAAATAAAGGCCGGCCGCGGCCGGCTTGTTTCTGTGAGGCCTGCGGCCGGCCCGGCCGGTAAAAATTCGGCCGCATTTTCGACCCCTGGAGTTTAATACGTGACGTTTCGGCCCTAAACTCTAAAAAAGAAGAACAAAAACCGTGGTGCAAATCTGAGAAATCACAAACTATTTTTTGGGTTAAAAACAGTTACTTAAAACATGGCTAAACTTTTTTTTATTTTTGGTTTATTAGTTGCAATGATTTTTGTATTTGAAACAACTCAAGCTGGATCTTGTTTCATGGGTCGGGCAGGTTGTGTTTCTTCATGCAAATTTCAAGTAAGTAAAAATTTTGAAGAGTTTTTATCGATGATTTAAGCTTATATCGAAGTACGGAAAATTTACATAATTTAAACCATAACCTGTTTTAGAACTGTGGCACCGGATATTGTGAAATTCGAGGTGGTCAAGATATTTGTGTTTGTAGTCGATGCGGAAATGGCGGCGGTGAATGGCCAAATACCCCAATTCATATCGGCGGTAAAAAGTAAAGTCTCTAACATTAAAAGCTGTTTTTTATTTTAATTGCTTCTATTTAATTCTTTGTTTATAATTATTTTTTTAATTTACTTTGTTTTTTAATACATTAAAAAAAGTATTTTACTAAAAATTAAATTTTATGAAAGACAAAAGAAGGTTTTAAGCAAAAATTTAATTACATTTACCATCAAAACTTTTTTGATTTAATTTTGTAGCAAGGTTCTTAATAGGTAATTTACAAGTTATGATATACGATCTTTGAATTGCCAAACTTGTGACTGTCTGGCTTGTAACACAAAATGTTGAACATTGAATTAAATAAAAGTTTTTCAAATTTGAATTAAATGAAGCAAAAGAAGAACGAATGACCTCTGATTTCATCATCCATTAAAAAGGCCTCAAGCGACATGAGTAGAATTTGGATTTGGAATTCCATTATTATTTTGGCCATGCTTAATTTCATACAATTAATAAATAATTATGTAAAAGTAGTAACATTATCAACTTTTTTATCTTTAAAAATGTAATAGTAATATAGCATACTAATAAATACCCCAGAAATATTCATTGGTGCAGAATAATACCCAATCACCAAAACTAGTGGTTGTCCCGTGAACTAAAAATTAATCATACAAAAATATATTGGATAATTTATGCTTAAATTTTTTTAAAACTCACGTAATCATAAATAAAGTCAATTAAATTTGGTAAAAAATTTCCAAGTATTGATATTCCTGCTATAATTAGCACAGCTTTATTAGCTTTTTGTGACGAAGAGGATGGTAGAGGATAACATTTTAAAACAATTAATAAAAGCATTGCCGAAAAGAATTCAATGAATGGTGCAATAATTAGAAAGAGTTCAGATTGAAAATGCCGGAGGCAATTAAAAACTTGGCATTCTGTGAGAGCATTGGAAGGGACTACCCAGAGGGTATGATAAAAGATATTAAAAATTGAAGATAAAATACACAAAAATATTACAAAATAACAGCTTGCTTTCCGCAGGGTTAAAGTGTACCAAAGTGGAACTGCGACTGCGATAGAACGTTCAAAGCAAAGCATTGTCTCAAAAAAAGTTGCCCAACGGCGAAGTACAAATGGCAGCACTCCAACTAAATACATAAATTGTTGATTGTTGTAAGAGTTGATAGGATGCCATAAAACGATTAAATAAATCCAATACAAACATGTTGTAGAACCATAAAGAACAAGATATCCAAAATAGAATAGTAAAGTTACAGTAGTTTTTTTACGAATACTTTTTTTGCATAACATAAATATACAAAGAAATGTGAAAGCAGCTTGAACAATCAAGGAAACAATATTAAATGCTAACATCCAATATTTTAACATTTTATGCAAATTTTCTTTTATAAACTCTTTTAACAACAAATTATTTAACACTTTTTTTACGAATTAATTTTGTTTAGAACAATCACAGGCTTAAAAAAATTTTTTTAAAAAAACCATATTAATTTTTTCTAATTGTTAGAAAATTGTACATATATACACATAAGCTTATATATGAGTAACCCGCCTCTACAACAGTAATTAATTATTTATACTTTGTCACATGCTTAATTACTTTGTTCATCAACCTTGTAAAAATTAACGTTTATTAAAACTAAAAACTCAAGTAGAAAGTGCAGAAAACTAATAATGCATAGATTTCTCATCATTTTGAAAGTTCCACATTTGCACATCTGAAATTACATCTAAAAGTTACAATAAATTTGCATATCAAAAATTTGTAATTGTAATTTTTTTGCCATAAATAAGTTTTTAGAACAATCTAAAACACGAAATGCAGATTAAAGAAATGACCCTATATATGATGTAAATTTCCATAGTCATTGTCTTCTATTTTGAAAAACTATTTGAGTAATAAATGCAACACATTCTGTTCTTTGCTATGAAATAAAAGATGTTAACCGTAGACATCTCCAACTTATGATGGAGTTGAGAGCCCATATTTTGCCCATAAACTCATCTAGTATAAGGTATAATTGTGGCAAAAAGTCAGCTGCTGAATCCTCAATCTGTGGGTTTACCAGGGGCACCAAGTTACTGTAATACAGTAATCCACAACATGAATCCGAAATCAAAATTTGCATATTCTGCAAATTTTAGAAACGGAAATGCTCCAAATGTTTCAGATTCGGATTCAGCATGTTCGAAAACTTATATATTCAGGAAATAAGGCCGATAAATCACAACACTATAGAAATTTGCATAAAAGTATTTATATTTTATAAAAAATCCCTGCCACAAAATCATGACTGCCCATTCAAAAAAATTTGAATATGATATTTTAGAGAAAGTAGTGTTTGGGGATCGTTAAATATGCTTAATTAATCATATTCGAGAGGAAAACATGCAAAAATATGCAACGGTACAGATGTTCCAACAAGGTGAAATTACGATAATGAGTGTGAATCAACATTTTTCAAAAGCCGATGTAGCTATAGCGTATTGGTTTTAGGGAAACCATAAGTCCATTTTGTGATCATGTTATTATTTTTAAGTTCCCAAAACTTTACGGAGTCTATGTAACAACCTCCAAACACTACTTGCCCCAAAATATATCATATTCAAATTTTTTGAAGGGACGGTCATGATTTTGTGGCAGGGATTTTTTATAAAATATAAATACGTTTGTGCAAATTTCTATAAAGTTGTGATTTATCGGCCTTATTTCCTGGATTTATAGGTTTTCGGACATGCTGAATCCGAATCTGAAAGATTTGGAACGTTTCAGCTTCTAAAAATTGCGGAATATGCAAATTTTGACTTTAAATTCATGTTGTGGATTACTGTATTACAGTAACTTGGTGCCCCTGGTAAACCCACAGATTGAGGATTCAGCAGCTGATTTTTTGCCACAATTGTACCTTATACTAGACGAGTTTATGGGCAAAATATGGGCTCTCAGCTCCATCATAAGTTGGAGATGTCTACGGTAAGCATAGATCACTTAAGGTTATTCTTTAAAAAATTAATGAATTACACCTGAAAAGTCCATTCGAACAATTCGGTACATCACGGCTTTTTTAGATCATTAAAATTTTAGCAATTTTCTGTTTTCTTCAAAGAAAACTATTTCTTTCTTTATAAGTTAAAGATTCTGTTTATCGGTTTACAAAAATCTATTATTGAAATAGCCCGAAACGAATTTTAAATCAAAGAACAGCTAATTCAGATGATTATAAAAAATGTGAGATCTTCGGTATTAGCCAGTTTGATATATGAAAATACCTGAAAAGCAGGAGTTGAAAATGCAGCCAGCATAAAAAGCAACATTTTGTCAACCGCCGGCGTTTTTTGATTTCATAAGACGCGGCCGCGACCGTAAAAAAGTAATCCGGGCTGGCAGTGACTGATCTGTTGCATTTTTGATCTCTGCTGAAAAGGAAATTTTTGCTTTGAATGCCACATTTATTTTTGAATCTTTAATATTTCTGCCCCTTAGATTCTACACACTTCAAATTTTTTTCATCCTAGGTTATTTTTACGTTTATGTTGATTTTTGAAAATAAAAAGGTATATCTTTATGAATATTTCGTTTTTGAAGTTGCATACGGTAATCGATTACAACTGAATACTGTAATTGATATCAGTGTTCGCCGGAAAATTTAATGAATATTCATATTTCTTTTATTTTTGAGCTATTCATACTGTTACTCGAAACATGAGCACCAACGACAAAACAAAATAAACTATTTTCAAATGATGAAAAATGAGCCAAAATATTGACAAAAATATGCATAAAAAATTGTAGTAAAGACAGATTTTATATTCCAATTCGATTTGTGTCACGTATTTTGCAGTATTCATCGTAGTTTTTCATATCATCCATAAAAATGCAAATTTTTGGAATTTTCTTAGGAGGACTTGAAACAAGTTGTTCAAAGCAATTTTCAAGCATTTGCTTGTAATCAGGAAAAAATTCTAACAAGTGGGACCACTGATAGGTAAGAGATACATCAATTGATTCATTCTCCTAAAAAACGTACAATTTCGAAAAACTTCAAACAAAAATTAAACTTCCCAAAAGAAATTCCATAAATGAAGAAAGATCAAAAGTTTCATCAAGATTTGATAATTGGAAATAACGCAAATTTTTTAAACTAGAAAGGATTTCACCCATTTTCTTTACGGTATCATTTTCAAGCGTTTTTGATTCAGGTTTATAACTACTAAAATACAAAAAAGTTTTTGCAAAAAAGTAACAGTTTGTTTACAAATAGGAATATTGTAAGGCAATCCGATCCGAAACCCAAAATATCGGATCACGATCAATCCGACACATTGCAAATCGGATAGAAGGATTGAAAACGGATTGGGAAATCATACGGATCGGATTGACGGAATGGATTGATCCATCGGATCAATAACAATAAAGAAGTAATATTCTACCGAAAACTTTTGTACCAAAGTTATGCAATAGTAATTAATAATATTACATATTTTGTTTAAGAAACGATTAATTTAATTCAATTTTCAATGTTAAAAATTAAACGAAAAGAAGAAACAAAAATTTGTCAAAGATACTTTTGCATAAACGGATTCGTCCTTATTACGGATCGGATTGACGGATTGAAATGGATTGAAAAATTCCACGGATCTGGATCGGATTAACAAATCAGTCCGTCGGATCGGACTGATTTGGATTGCCTTACAATATTTTCAACTCACATATAAAACTCCTCAATATTTTGAAGATTTTCAAGCAGTTTATCCATTGTGACATCTTTGCCATTGGAATACTTAACAATAGAACGATGGAGTTTTACTTCTTTTAAATAACAGGAAGATGTGAGAATCTGATAATTGTCCCATTCGAAAGCAGGATGATCAAGATGCAAAAATCGAAGATCACATTTGATAACTTTAGAAATTACATCGGAAAAAATGTGAGAATCCACCGAATTATCAGAACTTTCAAAACCAAAAAATAGCCACAATTTTGGAATAGTTCTAGTTGGATCAAACCTTTCGCCATCAGCATACCAACGACCATAATGATAATCGAATTGTTTAACAGGATAAGCAGGATAATTAAGGAAAAAATATTTGCAAGTTTGGATAAGGTTTTTCCAAGCTTTTCCAGTTGGATTCTTTAAAATATATTTAATAACTGGGGATCGAAAAGAAAAGTTTTGATTACGTGGATTAGAAAAAGTGTAAATTGAATTCGGATCAGTTGAAATTGGTGAAAAAGTATTTGGATTAACCGAATTAGATAGGATATCAAGTTGGCGATTTGTCATTACTGTTTTTGGTTAATAAGTTTGAATATGTTGGTATATTAACAAAATAATCTAAATAAAATTAATGAAGTAAACGCGAAAACAATTTTTATTTTAAAAACTCACAACTTTGAAAATTGGCAAAACCTCTCGGCAAAAATATTCTCATTTTTTATTTTGAGTGGCAGTTTCATATAAGTGCTGAATTGATTCCTTAAAGGAAAAATGTCTATTATTTTGTTTCTAAAAAATTTATTTGAAAAATGTTGGCAATCAAGAATCATAAATGAGCAAAACAAGGTTCTTGAGAAATATTGACAAAATGTTGATAAAATTTTTAAACAAAATGAGAGTAATCTTTTTAAAAACAACCAAAAATTTCAAAACAGAAAACTTACCAATATTCTCTAAGAGATCAATTTAGCCCTAATTAAAAACAATAATGTAAATGAAAAATTGCAATATTTTTTCGACAGATTCTCCCCATTTTCTTAGTTGTCCTTTTTAAACACCAAAATAACTCTCCCTTCTGGAATGGAATTCGAATAACTTTTCTTTGATGATTTTTTCATTCAAATTTAATTTTTAGATTTTAAGACCTAATAATTCTAGTTAAGCAACCAAAAATGGATATGAGTGATCTTAAAATTTCTCCTTCATTAACTAAACCTTTTGCTGCTTATACTTTTTCAAATCCACGTCATCAAAACTTTTCTTTTCGATGGCCAATTATTAAATTTATTTTAAAGAATCCAACTGGAAAATCATGGAAAAAATTGATCAAGACTTGTAAATATTTCTTTCCAAAATATCCTCTTTATCCTGTTAAGGATTTAAAATATTATTGTTGTGTATGGACTGCTGACGGAAAAATTATCGACCCAAAAAAATTTACTAAAAAATTGTGGTTATTCGATGTCTTTTATTATGATTATTGTTTAGTCTTAAATCATTTTCCTAAATTTGTTTCAAAAGTAGCAAATTTGGATCTTCGATTTTTAAGTATTTATCAAAAATCTTTAACCTTGGAAAATTACCAAATGCTTACATCTTCCAGCTCTTTGAAAATATTACATTTATTTTCTTGTTCATTTAAATATTCTGATGGAAATGACGTCAAAATGGATAAACTCCTTGAAAATCTACCACATCTTGAAGAACTTAATTTGTAATTCTTAATTTTTGGGCCTCTAAAAATAGTTTGTTTTTAGCGTTTGTGAAGCGAGATCAAAAACGTTTGAAAATGATACAATCAAAAAAATGGATAAAATTCTCTCCAGTTTAAAAAGTATGCATTATTTTAAATTAGCATTTGTTGAAGAATATTTTGATCTTTCTTTATTCATGGATTTTCTTATGGTAAAAAAATTTTCAATATCATGCTCTAAAAATAATTCATTTTTTAGAAGAATGAAACAATTCATGTTCATCTTTTTTATAACAGTGGTTTACGATTTTCTGACGCGTACGGACAAATGCTTGAAAATTGCTTCGAAGAACTTGTTGCAAATCCACCAAAGAAACTTCCTCAAATTACTATTTATTGGTATGGTAGTAAAAAATATCGAGAATATCGCAAAATTTACTATAACCCTAATAAAAAAACTGGATTATTTAATTTTAATTTAAAAAGCAAGTAAAAACCTTTCTTCCCTATATCTTTCTTTTCTTTTTAACTTTAAAAAGTTAAAAAAAATGTTCTGCTTGTGATTTTTTTGTCAACCTTGCTTTTTTCTTTGAATAAATTCCTTTCCATTTTTTTATTTTTACTTTGATTAAAAATGCATTTAAATGATCAACATTTGAGATTTTTAAAACTACAAAATTCATGACATTCCAGTTCTTTTTACGTTTTTTTATCTGATCTTTGGATATGTTGTATTTTAATGTTGTTGGAAAATCAAACGAAATGAGAGTTAACTTCGCACATTTTTCGTATTTTTCAGCTAGCTGTTTTTGTTGGAAATACGAAAAATGTGTTTTAGGAAACATATATTTTAAAGATGTTGTAAAAGTTAAATTAATAAAAGTTATCTTTTGATTATCAACAAAATCAATACATTTTGCTTAATTTTTTTTTATCAGTGATCATTTTTTAGCGTTTTTAACCAATCTCTTTTTTGAACAAAGAAACAAATAATTGTTTTTTTGCAGATGCATTGTTTGAAACATAACTGACCACTAACATGCTTTTTGAATATTTAAAAAACTTTTCACCAAATATTCCAGCACTTTGTTTTAAACGAATATTTTTAGCAGACTACAATTGAGTTTCGGAGTATTATCATAGATATGTAATTTCACAATGAATAGTATATTTCTAACTTTAAAAATTATAGTATCCAAACATTGCAAATGTGTTTAAAGTTGTCAATCCCAATTTGCTTTTTGTTGAAAAAATTTTAAAAACAAGGTTTTCCATTTTATTAAGTTCAAATTATTGAATCCGACATAAAATATGCCGTGTTTATACACAAGAAATTAATAGTATTAAAATATACGTCATTGTCATAAAAATGGATAGACAAAATATGCCAGCAGAATTGCAGTTATCCGTTTCACAACAACAATAATCAACAGAGACATCAGAAAAATATGCATAAAAATGACCAGATTCCTTAAATCACTTTTATCAACGTTTTTAAAAGCCATCAAACATACAGTACACTTAATTCCCTTTTCTTCCAATATTTTAACTTCTGTCGAACAACCTTGATACGAAGTTGGTCCTTTCATGTCTATGCAAATTTTTAAAACTTTAAAAAGTTGTTTTAAAACTTACTAATCCCAGAACCATTAAATGCAAGTTGAACACAAAAAAAGTCGTGTGTATCACATTCTTCAAAGAATTGATTAATTTGACCAGAATAAAGGCATTCAAGACTTGAAGAAAAATTTACCGAACAAAAAATTGCAAGAAAAAAGAAAAATTTTTGCATGTTTTTGTTGTAAAAAAAATATAAAAGAATGAAAAACAAAAATGTTTTTGATTGAATGTTACACACAAAAGAATTTATAAAATTGTTATAAAACAAAAATTAACAAAAAAAATATAAGAAAAAAACGTCCGTCGTGGTGGCTTTATTATGTTAATCGAGGTCACAAAATTATTTTGCATAAAAATGAAACAAACAAGAAAAATATAAAAATTAATGTAAAAATAATTTTGAAAACTAAATTTATGTATAAGTTTATGGTTAAATGATATCATTCAATTTATTTCATACAATCTGAGAATGTGTTTGTCATAAAAAACCGTCAGGACATAAAATTAAAGGGTGTCTTTCATGCAGATTCATCTGTTGAATAATTTATTACAGTAACTTTCTTTGCATTTTCGCCAAATTTAGTTTTTTTACGATTTTTGTTCTTTTTCTGTATTTTGTCAATTGATAAAATTTCTAATTATAAATAAATTTTTTACAGTTTTTGAAGAATGAAATAACTTGTTGAAAATCCTCCTAAAAAACTTCCCAATATTTGTTTTTTTGGGGTTTGGTAGCAGAAATTCTCTAGAATACCTATATCTATTGGTAAAATTGTTATTTGTTTGTGATGTGAATTTTTTTGTGAACGTTTATAAATTTAGCAGTTACGTTTAGTGTTGCACTTATTTACCACTTTACCACAAATTACTTATTACTGTAAAAATTATTAGATTTATAAATAAAGATTAATAATTTTTAACTGATTTACATTCAACAAAAAAAATAATAGTTACAGTAAGCATTACAGTAATGTACCAGTTTACCACAAATCCCGTATCGCCGAAATTGTATCACAATTACTTGAAAATAATTAAAAGCCAAAAAGGTTTATTTTAATTACCATGTTTAAGAGAATTAGGGAAGTTTTGTGTTTCAAAAGCTTATGTTTACCATTTTACCACACTTAATTATTACTACATATCGATATATGACCATTATTTAGTAATAATGAGATGGATTATTGTTAGGGTTGTCATGGGGTGGCGCGCCCGGGCGCAGAGGTGTTGTCGTCCGCGCGCCCGATGGTTGCGTAATAATAAGGTAATTTTTTCCGAAAAATTGACAAAACAACAAATTATTTCCTTATATAATTTTCGTTTCTAAACCAAAAAAAGATAAGTGGAACAATTAGTTTTGTTGTCTTTAATTTTTAGCATGTGTTACAGTATCCTGAGGATACTGTAACATATGTAATTTAAGAAATTCACGTTTTTTTATCTTTAAAAATTAGTAACGACAAAAATAAGTAAATTCATGCTTAAATAATGCTATTTATAGCTAAAATACCCCTTTTTGGGATTTTTATATTGTACATATTAGTAAATTTGAATTTTGAGGTCACGGGCGCGCCAGCAAACCTAATTATTGTCTATCGGAAAATCTAATTCTATTTTTACAGAAAATTTTTTCCCTTTTTTCTGATGTTCGACTATAAACCATTCAAAGCAAAACAAAATAATTTGTTTATTTTTCGTAGGAGTTCGTTGCTGCGTAACGCGTAACGAATGTTCTTTTACTTTTTTATGTCAATGTGTTACACAATGACAATTTATAAATTGTAAATGTTCATCCATTTTTTTTTCTTACATTATTTTATTCACGTTCATTTTTTATCCAGCTTCAACTACAAAATTCAATAAATAATGTCGTCTTTGAAAAGAAAATTTATTAAAGTAAGTTTAAGTTTTTGCTTCTTCTTTTAACAATCACAAAAAGCTCTTATAAGTTTATTGATTATTATTTTTAGGAGAATACTTATCCTGTCTCAATTGAATGGATAATCAAAGAAGAGAATCTTCGAAAAGTTGAAGATACAAAAGCTCTTTACAGTCCTGTAGTTGATGTCTATGGTTTACCGGATGTAAGGTGTTGTATTCAACTTGTACCAAAACGAATTGATACAATTCAAACTGGAGAAACATATGCTTTTATGAATTTAAAGATGAAAAAACATATGAATGTTACTGCATATGTTCAAATGGATTGTAAATCTGCAAATTTTTCACGAGATTGGACTGTTCACTATACAAAATCAACTGGAAGTGGTATGAAAATATGCAATTATGTTGATTTATTTAATCCAGCTAAGAAAGTCTTCGTTGATAAAGAATTGATTATCAAAGTTTCGGCAATTTTAACTCTTCAAAGGGATGAACATGTTGAAGCAAAAGTGCCAAAATTGGATAAAAGCTTGGGATATATGTTATGGGAATCTGAAGCTGATAAAGATGTTAGTCTTGTTATCGATGGTGAAAATGAACTCAAGGTTAGTTTAATTTCTCTAAGGAATATATGCACGAATAATAATCATGACATTTTTAGGCTCATAAATGTGTTCTTAAACGTCGCTCAATGAAATTTGCAAAACTTTTAAATATTAAACCTGAATCTGGAACCTCAGATAGCAAAGTTGTTGTCCAAAATATTGCTTTTGATACTGTAAAAGAAGCTATCATGCATTGTTATGACATTCAAGGAAAAGAATTTCTCTCTGCTGAAGATGCAACAAATATGCTTATTTTTGCTAATGAATATGATATTGAAGATCTCAAGGTTTGATTTTTTTATTTTACATACATGTTTTTGTTATTGGGACTGAGGAATACGGCTGGGGATACTGTATCCTCAAGGCATAGGCAGTGTTGTGCTTTTTTATTTTTGTCGCCTCCGGAGGCGAAAAGCGGTACTTTTTCTTTGATCTTTTTACCGACTCCGCCTTCGGAGCCGTCTCCTCGCTTCCGGGTGGCGAAGGCGCAACAAAGCTGGACATCTTACAAAAATAATAAAAGACCGGCCTAAAAATTGTTTTCAAGCCGTGTTTCTCATCCCTGAATGTTACGTTTTTTTTAATAATGCAATTTTTATTGATGAAAATAATTTTTAGGAAAGTATGGAAGAATTTTGTGTTAAAAGCATCTCAGTTTCAAATGCCTGTTTATATGCCAATTCTTCAATTGCTGCCAAATCAGAAAAACTTGAAAAATGTTGCTGTCAATTCCTTGCACATTGTATGAAAACTGGAACTGCTGTCAAGGATATCGCAAATTTGAATGCTGAATTGAAAGAAAGTTTATTCCTTCAATCTTTTTCCACTATTGTTGAAAGTTAATTAGTTTACATTATTATGTTTTATATTTTTGTTTTGAGGTATAATAAATTATATGTGGCTTTTGTAAAATTTTTATATGGTTATTATTTAGAGAATATTTTTCATCAAAACTTTTGAAGACAAATTTCTTTGATCTTCATCAAAGCCTATTCCAAAAAACCCCGAAAACGATTTCATAATTTTATCGTAAAATTTATAACATCTTTGCCGATTTTTCTTTCTTTTTTTTGACCTTTCAAAAGTATCTTTGTTTATTTCTTAGATTTGATCTTTCTTTCATTTCTTTTTTTATACCTATTTGTGAATCATATATCATCTTTCTTTTCTCTCTCTTTTCATCACATTTTAAATGCCAACAAAAATAAACAGAAAAAAACCCACTTTTTTGCTTTCAAATGTTTTCATTCAAGTTTTTTTTCATCCTTCAAAAAAAGATGGAAAATTTTTTCTTCTCCAAAAAAATTAAAATTGTTTTTTTATTTTTTTCAAGTGTCCCAAAATCTATAAAAATCATCATTTTGACCAAAAATTTTGTAAATGCGCGTTTTTAACGACAAAATCGTATTTTTCGTTATTGCGGATTAATGTACCATTTTCGATAAATTGTAAAACACCAGAAACGTTGTTTTTAACCCTTTGCGCGAGATGCTTACTAAAAATTAATAATTACCTTGTAAGTTGCAGTTTTTGCAGAAACATGTTCCCCGAAACTTTTTACGAAAAACTTGATCCGACTTATTGTCAAAAACTTAAAAAGCTTGAGCAAGATCTTGAAGGGACTGATGATGAAAGGAAAATCAAAATGTTATTGAATGGATTTTTAAAAACATATATGATGCCCCGACAAGCATGGGATGAATACTATGTAAGTTTTAAATAAAAAAAATAAAAAATAAAAAAATAATAAAAAAAATATTTTTTTCAATAACTAAGCATGGCTTCGGGCCCCTTTTTTGTAGGCCCGGACCGTGGCCATGCTTAGTTATTGAACAAGATATTGAAAAAAGTCCTACCCGCGGACTTTAAACAAAATTTTTAACATTTCTTGAAATCAAAAACTTTAAATTTTTGGCAAAATATTTCTAAAAAATTATGTTCAATAAAAAATTTGATGTTTTTTTGGCATTTTTTTCTATTGAATAACACAAAATTGAGTAAAAACGACTTTTCCAAACAATAATTATAAAGAAAATCGTATTTTGAACTTTTTGTACAAGGCCCACGGGTCTGAAATTTTGGGCCCGGGCCGATAGGGCCCGCGGCCACGCTTATCAATAACTAATTTATTTTTTCAGAATGTTCAATTGGGTAACAATGCCACGTCAGTTAGAAAATTAATTCAATTATCGTTTTATCAATTTTATTGTAACAGAGAAAACATGGATGCCATCACGGCCGATTATGAAGCGGTGAATAAAATGTCAAAAAGAAAACTCATGGATGTTCCAGATCCTGAAGCTTTTTACCCTTCGGAGGTCGAAGATGTCTGTTATCCAAATAAGTATTTAAATATAAAAAGAAGGGAATATGAAAAGGTTATTTGTAAGTTTAATTAAAAAATTAAAGTATTTATTAAAATGTAATTTTTTATAGCATTGATAATGCCGAAGAAAGTTATCCTCAAGATTGAAGAAATGGAAAAATTGTACCACAAAATTAAAGCTGTTGAAGAAAATGGTGATGAAGAAAAATGGATTGAAGCATTGATGGAAGCATATGATGATGAATTTGTGATTCATAATATTGAATACAAACTTGGAAAAGATTTGACAAATAAGAAATTATGGAAACTCTATATTTAATATCTCAAAGAAAAAGATGTAAATGTAAGTTTTTCGAATAATATTTGCATGTAACTACTCTTGCCTATTATGGTAATATGCAAATTTATTCAACTTTGGAACGACACTGCTCTGTGGGATTAAAAAATTTATCGAAAAAACTTCTAATCAAAAAAGTTTTCACAAAATTTTGTAAAAGTTTTTTCGAAAAATTTTTTTATCCCCCAGAGTCAAGTCGCTCCAAAGTTTTAGAAATTTACATATTACCACGCCGATTCCCTTGGGAATTGTTTGAAAAAATCAACTTTCCACAAATTTGACTTCCAAGCGGAAGAACCAAGTGAACCTCTAACTAACTTTGTAAATTTGATATTCTCCAACATGAATTTCCAAAAATAATTATTACCGTTTTTAGACTCTTTTACAAACATATTCAAAATATTGTCGTTTCTTTACTGATGATGCTGAAATGAAAGAAGTATATTCCAAAGCTGCTGCAAAGGAAAATGGTCCAATTTCTGTTTACTGGAAGAATACATATGAATGGGAAAAATGCATGGAATATGTCAAGAGTGAAAGTTCAACAAAAAAACGAAAGCATTCACCAAAATGGTATCCTCATGTCCCTGTTAAACTCAATCCAAAAAATGCTTTGCCACAAAAATTCCCATTTCGACCTGCTTTAATTCGATATATTTTGACCAATGGAAACTTTTATGTTCTTCAAAATCTTTTTCATTCTTGTAAATGGTTCTTCATAAGAAATCCTGCAATTATTTGTCATCAATTTGTATTACATAATGGTCGGAATGGTTTTTGTACAATTGAGGGACAATCTGTGCAGAGTTATGGTGCAGTCAAGATGGAAAATATTTACATTACTTCAGAATTGTATATTGATTCTGTTCGACGTCAATATTTATCACATTTCTTTTCAAGACTTTATCGCTGTGAAGCAAGATACATTGAAATTGAAAGTCAAAAAATTTCTGCTGCTCAATTAAAGATTTTACTTGGTGCTGGTACTGTAGTAGAATTAAGACTTGAATATTTAACCATTACTGAAAATGCAACAGAAAATTTAATGTTGGAAGAAATTTTGGAATTAACTCCAAATATTGAACATTTTGAGTAAGCTTTTCTTGCAACTAAAAATGCCAATTTTAATCCCTGTTTTGCAGTGTTTATACGGTTTTGGTAACACCTGAAACTATTCGAAATTTGGTCAAACTACCTTTCAATAGTAAAATTGATTATTTTTACATTGAATGTGAAATAAATAGAAATGAAAATTCTCGGATGTGTGATGTTTTTGAAATTCATGCACTTTTTGATTTTCTGACCGTAAGTTTTTGAAACAGGCATAACTTTTAATAAAACGAGTTTTTTTAGAAAAATGTTGCTGATCACGGAAAATTTAGTATTTCGTTTAATTCATATGCAATGCAAGAAACAAAAGCCTTTGAAAAAACTGTTCAAGATATGATTGATGCTCGTTGGAAAGGAAGTGTTAAACCTTCTGTGAATTTTTATTGATTTTATTAAAACTTATATTTTTACCTAAATTGACTGCTCTTTATTTTTTTTTATTTCAGCATTTAATTAATTAAAAATTTGTTTTGTTTTTTTTACCAATTCTGCCTTCGTTCCCCAATCACAATTTTTTTTGTTTTTTTTTATCAACAACTTCTTTCATTTTTTGATGATTTTTTCCGACTCTTTTTTCCTCTTTTCACAATATCGATTACACATTGTTCAACATTATTTTTGTTAAACTAAGGTTTGTTTATTTCTTGGGATACTGTAATCAAGCCTTCCTATCTCTCTTTATTTATGCTTTCTACTTCCAGAAACTTTCGAGAATCGTCAAATGTTAAAAATGATTGTTGTTGATTTTCAGTTTTTGTCAACCTTGTTTTTTGTTGAATAAATTATTTTGTTCAATTTTAACTATGAGAACTGTCCTCAACAAATTTGTATTATTTAACCTTAAAAATATTTTTGTTTTTTTGAAACTATAAATTTTTTGAATCACACCTTCGATATTCTCACAGCTATAATTTATGGACATTCGAAAATGTAAAAATAAGCAACTATAATGATTAAATTTGTTATTAACCTGGAATTGTTTTGTTTTATTTCCATACAAATTAATTAAATTTTAAAGAAAAATGTATTGTACAAAAACATTAAAAGGACATTCACATAACGGTTACAAGACTGACAGTATGCAAATTTGTATTTAAATTTCTAGTTACAGCTTGTTGTTTCTGTTTGGGCAGAAGAAAATGAAGTCGATAAAACCGAAAATATGCAACCTTAAAACTTGGAGATAAAATAAAATGTGATCCCATCACAGCTAAATGATGAAAATGCCAAAGAATATTTGAGAAATACATAAAAAACAGAAACAAGTTTCCAGTTGTTGAAGCAGATGCAAATTTTAAGGAAAATGAGATTAACTGAAATGCCGAAGAGAAAATGGCTTGATAGATTAGTCGATGTTCAGCTTTAGCTCGGACTGTGGTGGTTTTGTTTTTGGATGAAATGTACATGGATGCTGCAATGAGGGAAATGGCAATGGCATTTAAAACAGCGTTGATGATTGTGCCGTTGAAGAAGTAAAGTTTTCGAAAGATTAAACAGTCTTGAAAGGTTGTGACCGAGCAGTTGGAAGTAAAAAGTGAATATCCATCAACGGCAAATGGAAAAACCACCATGAAAATTATAATGCAGAACATTCGGGAGCGGGTCCAAATCTGAAAATTTGCATAATGTTAATAAATTTATTTTGAAGAATAAATTTTTAATTTGTATAAATTTATTCTATGTTGGTAAATTTTGCGAATTTTATACACCGATGATGAATGTATGCAAATTTATTCGCCAATGATAAATTTATGCAAATTTATTCACCAATGATAAATTTATGCAAACTTATTCACTAATGACAAATTTATGCAAATTTATTCCCCAATGATAAATTTATGCAAATTTCTTCGCCATTGGTAAATTTATGCAAATTTCTTCGCCATTGGTAAATTTATGCAAATTTTGTTGCGGCATTTCACATTAAACTTACTTTATCGTATTTAACCAAAAATACCAAAGCTGTGCACCGATTCAAGCAAAGTACCACATTCCAAATTGTTGAAAAATATAATGCATACCATTCAAATGTGACCAAAGTAAACAAATAAATACTTCTATCAATTGGGATTACCCAATTTACAAACAATATAAAATCCATGATATATCCGGCATTTAAAATAACAAAATATGCAGAATTATGCCTTGAATGTTTTATAAAATATTGTGCTGTCAAAAATACGATAATCGTAAAACCAATTCCTCGAGAAATACATGAAAAAATATTTGAGATTAATTTTGAGGCATCCACAAATACCGTATCCATTTTTAATAAATTCAATTTTAAAAGAAAGTGCAAATTTCGTTTTCAAAATTCACAAAACTGAATTTTTGTTCTTTATTCTTTTTGTATTTAAGTACATCCAAAAAACATGAATTAATTAAGTGTTATTAAAAATGACAAGAAAAATGTGATGTTTAAACATATTTAGCAATTAAAAAATAAAAACAAAATCCAATTTTTAATTGCTTAAATGTGAGAAAAAAGATGATTAATTTTTTTAATTTACAGATAAACAGTAAATTGTTTTTTTACTTCCTTGAGTAATAGTTTTTAGAATTTCCAGGTCACGATTTTGATATTTGGGTACTGTATTTTTTAAAACTTATTTTTGTTGGAAAATTTCTTTTCAATAAAAAAATTGGGATTCTTTTTTTGACCTTTATGAAAAAAATGAAAGTATCACCACCAACATAAATGTGAAAAAAAAGTCCGATTTATATTTTATATTTTTTTATTTAATGATCATCATCAAATTGTGAAATGGTAAACCAAGAAAAAAAATTAACAAATAAATATTCCAACTTTACATACAAATTAATATCATAATTAACAAAAAAAACTTAATTTTGATTTTTACGATTCTTTTTTTTATACTCCAATTGTTTCGGTCTTGCTGAAATGTGATGTTTCAGAATCGCTTTTATTTAACGAACTTGAGGTACTTGACATGAGTGGCTATAAAAGTGATGTTTTATATTATGAAAAGATGAATATATTTTACTTTTAATTCTCCACTTTTCAAACTTAAAAGAAATAATTCTTTCGCAATTTTACATGCAATAAAATGATTAGTTTGAACTTCAATAAAATATAGAAAAAGTGATTTTGCCATTGAAAATTCATTGGAAAAATTTTCAAAATCTTCTTTACAAAAGTCGCATTCTTCTTCTCTCGAATTTATTCCAAACCATTCCTCCATCTTGTATTCATCTTTAAATGACATTATTATTGCCCAATAAATCCAATACAAAAGATTCAGAAAGTTAAGTGTTGTTAAAAAAGCCAACATAAACCTGTAATAATAATAATATTGATGGTTACAGTTTAAATTTTTTTAAATAATATATGTTATACCATGTAATTAATGCAGTTCTTTCATGCCAAGTTGAATCCAAATAACATCGATATGTATAAAAATGAACATCTCCAAGTGAAATAACTGGATAATCACAAAATGTTATCCTTGGAATCAATGGCAAAATTAATGTATCTGATGATTTTGAGCCAAAAAAAGGGTTTAGTGGTACTCCTTGCCTAAATTCATATTTATTAAATAAGACTTTCAACCCAACATATAACTTACCAATATTTATCTTCCCAGCACGCTTTTGCCACATCAAAACCCCATGTTCTGAAACCTTTGCCAATCAACAATGGCAAAACAACCAACCACAAAAATAATGGTGAAGTTATTAACATAATTTTAAAGCACAAAAATCTTGCAAAAATATCTGATGAAGATTTAACATTGTTAAAACATGTATTTATTGTATCAATGGAATTCGGATTCAATTCCTTACTTTCTGATTCTTCTTCATTCATAATATTTTGACATGCTTTTTTTACAGTATCAAAGTCAATGTCTAAAAAAAAGTTTAATTCTTGTAACATGTTTTTTTCATTAAAATTAAATACCTTGATCTTTCACGAAAAATTTCCAAAAAAATCTTGTAAATCCTTGCATTACTAATAATATTGGAGCCCAAAACCAGAGAATCCATTCCGGATTTTTAACTTGTCGCACATCCCTCCATTCTTGATTATATTGAATTGGTTCAGCATGATCGACATAATACCTTTTTCCATTATAGCAATACCTTTCTACATCGTCCTGCAAACCCGAACCCTCAAAATTATACAAATTTGCTCCTCTGCAACTTGTTTGTTCTTGTGCAATATTTGATCTAAAAAGAACAAAAAAAGAGTATTTTTGCAGTCATTCCATTCCCCAAAAAACTTGAAAAAATACGGTGTGCTGACAAAATTAAAAAAAACTTTTTTCCATATTAAATTTTTAGAATCCTGTAGGATTCTGAATCCAAGAATTTTTTTCTCTTGAATCTATAAAAGTGGTATCAGTAGATCATCTCGATGAGAAGATGCTTAAAATAAAAAACGTTTTCAGTTTTGGCGGATTCCGAAGTCGAGGGCATTAAAAGAGAAAAGCAAATTTTTAAAATTCCTGAATCTGACTTCAGATTTCATTAAAAATAAAAAATTTTAATATTTTTGGAATCTACTCATCGAGACGAATCCAGTGATAGTACTTTTATGGATTTAGGAGAGAAAAAATATCTTGGATTCTGAATCCTGCAGAATTCTGAATCCTACTTTTACAATTTTTTAGCCCATATATTAAAGGAATATGACCTTTTTTTCTGCGTTTACAGAATTCGTTTAAGTTGTTTCAGTCTCTCAGAATCTAGGTTTAAAAATTTAATATGGAAAAAAAGTTTTTTTTTAATTTTGTCAAGGGCGAGCTCTAAAGGCGTTCGACACACCGTGACAGCAACATTGAAAGTCAAAACTGCTGAAAAAAAACTAACAATTTTGTTGTCCATAAAATTGCATAAAAAAATACTGTAAACCCAGGAGCAATCCATAAATTTCCTGTTTCAAGAATATCACCCATACCAAAATTTAGAAGCGATGAACCATTTTTGAAATTTTCACTGAATTTTTTGCGAAATTTGTTAAAACTGTGAAAAGCTGTTGTTACAGAAGAAGCCATTTTAATCTTATTAAAAATAGAACACTAAAATAAAAAAGGAAATGTATTTTATATAAAAATAACCAAAAAAGAAGACAATGATCCGAGAAAAAATAATTACCACGAAAAAAGTCTAACAAGGAAAGACATCAACCTGGCCCGAAATGACATTTATCCCATTAGAAAGCCCTAGGGCAGTTATTCATAACGCCAAATTATTTCCGGTAAATGGCCTTTTATTATGCTAGTTTGAAAAATCCACGACTCTCGCCCGGGTCGACGATTTTTCAAAAACCCCTGTTTCACCCACATTTTTCAAACTTCAGTTCCATAAATTAGCATATTAAAAGGCAATTCACCGGAAATAATTTGGCATTATGAATAATTGCCCTAGGGCTATCTAACGTGATAGGTTTTGCTCACAAAGTGACGGGTCAGGTTGATGCCGATGTTTTCCCGTGTAAGATGTACAAGGTTAATGAATTAAAAGTTTGCAGTAATTCAAAGGCTAAAAGTAACAAATAAAAGGAAGCTCATTTTTTTCACTATTTCAACAACAATAAGTTTTAAAACGTGGCGGCAGATGAACTTTCATACAGTAACAGTATACCAAAGATAAAAGAAATGAAAGTTTCAAAAAGTCGGTAAGAAAAAAGAAATGACATGTTTTAGTTGAATAGTCTTAGAATATTATAGTAATTATTAGTTTCATAAATAATTCTTGTACAAGGTTAATGAATTAACGGTGTTTCAAAAAGTAAATTTTTGAAAGCGAAGTTTCCCCAAATCGATCAGTGTTTTTTGCGCCGTCCCCTCCGGAGGCTGACTCGAAGGCAGCTAATATACAAAAGAAAGCACAACACTGGTCTCGATAGCTTGCGCAAATCATTTGTTTTCAGTTAGTTGTTTTGCGACAGAAGAAAAGAAACAACGCTGCTGCTGCGACCACAGTTTTCATGACTAAAATTTATCAAGAAATTAATTACGAGATATTTTTTGACAAAAACTTTTGAAATTTTTTGCTTTCAAAATCCACTTCCGCGGAAGAGTCTTTTGCTTTTCATTTATTCTTTTCACAATTTTGTTTACTACAAATTTGTTGTTGTAAGTAAACAAAAGATGATGGTGCAATTTTTAACCCCCTTGGTTCGTCAATATCACCAAAACAATGATGCTGCAATTTTTAATTTAGGCACTCTGTAAAGATACAAAGACTTTCCGTGTCATATCTATATTTAACAGTTTCACAAACGAATAGTTTAATATAACAACAAACTGGATGACTACAATTTCGGGGCTGTCCAGATATTACGTCATCATCAAATTTTTTCTTTACCCCTCTACATTCAAGGCACTTTTTGCCGCACATAAAAGGCGACATTTACCCCTCCCTAACTGATGACGTAATATGGGGACAGTCCTTTTCCACGAAATTTCAAAGCAATCAATTTCTTTTGCTTTTCATTTATTCTTTCTGTAATTCTTTGTCGGCTTGCTTTTTTATGTTGAAGTGCAAATCAAACACGATTAACAAAAATAGGACAATCCTCTGAAAAGTTTGTACTTTTTGGAAATATGATTTCACATTTTTCAAATGTTCGAAATACATATAATTTAAACTGAGTATCATAAATAGATAGATTTTACTTCATTTCAACAGTTTTTTTTAAAAGAAAGATGAATCATTATGCTTTTTATAAACTTTTAAAAACTTGCAGGACCAAAAAAAAGTTGTAAGCTGCTGCGTCTTTGTTTTATTTATTTATTTGCTTTTCACTTTTGTTTTCTTTTAACATCAATTGGGGTCATTCCTCGAAAAATTACGTGAGAGAATTTTACTTCTTTTTTTACTCCTGACAATGCAAAGTATTTTCCAAAAAATGTGTCATGTAAAAAAATAATAACAAAATTCTTTTTTTTAATTGCTTAAATGTGAGAAAAAAGATGATTAATTTTTTTTAATTTTCAAAAAAACAGCAAATTGTTTTTTTTACTTCCTCGAGAGTAATAGTTTTTGGAATTTCAGGTCATGTTTTCGATGATTGGGGTACTGTATGTTTAAAAAATTTTTTTGGTCAAAATATTTTTTGTTAATCTCTTGCAAAAACAAATCGTTTTTAATAATGCATATTTACGATGCACAAAATTGATGAAGTATTATTATTGAGAATTTTAACATTTAACCTTTGACACTTTTGCAAATGAGTTATGTGAATGTCATTATTATGATTCAAACAAGGGCATTTCCAACTTAACTTAAAGTGTCATGTCTTTATTTTTTTAAGAAACAAATTGTTTAATATAAAAACATAAGCAGAATAATTGCAATTTTTGTGAAAAGTATGACTAATAATTTACATAAAAAGAGTAGTTTATACTTTTCTTGAGTAATGTAAAGTTTTTGGAACTTATGTTTTTTTTATTTTTGGGTACTGTATTTTTTAAAAATTATTTTGTTAAAAACCACTATTTAAAATCACCACTTGTCTCTCATAAAAAGTTAAATTTTGAGTAGTTTTAAATAAAGTTTTAAATGTCATAATTTGTTTATGACTCACAAAATTATAAAAAGTCATTCTTTTATTGATCTCTTGAAAAAACCCTAATCCTCATTAACAATGCACAGTTGTGAAAATGTTTACGATGCACAAAATTCATGAAGTATTATTACTCAGAAATCCAACATCATATCTTTCAACGTTGTTTTAAATGAAGATTAGGCATATCATAAATGCCCTTGTTTGAATCATGTAAAAATTATTGAAACAAGGGCATACTTTAAAAAAAGAAAAACAATGTTTTTTTATTGTAAACTCAAATTATATCATTGACCCAGAACAAATTTATCCGTATAATTAATCCATGATTTTGTTTATCCGAGAGTGTCGTCTCTGATCTGAAGTATGCCTTCAAATATTTTTTTCACGCCATTTTTTCTCTCAAAACAATGATACTTGAATTATGCCATCCAAAAACAACCAATAAGTTAAAGCCATAAAACTCATAAAGACCCTTAAAGGTCATTACTCCCTCTTTGTTGACTTCCTAATCACAAGGACAAAAATAAAGTTTGTCATTTTGCTAATTAATTTTTTGGATCATCTTTCTCATCAAATCTTCTTCAAACTTTAAAAAAAGAAAAATGTCTGATAATTTACTTGAAAATGTATGTCCAATTTATCAAGGTGCCCTTGGAAAAACCTTAATTTTGATGGAATACGCTGAACATAATAGCGAAAAACCAAAAATTTTAAAAGAGTTTTCTGACAAATATTTTATGCTTCCAGTTTTATGGCGAAAGCTCATTCATATGCCATATTTTAGTATTCATGGAAGTAATTTCAACTATAAAAAATCTTTGAAATATTGGCAAAGACTTCCTGAAAAAGTTAATACCACAAAAGTTTTTCATTATTACTTTATTAAATTTCATGGAATTCAAAATCGTGATGGAAAATGTGATGTCAAGCATATTGAATGGGATCCAAAAATAAGATTTTATTGGCTTGAAACATCAACAAAATATGAAGAAACATTAAAAAGTGTTGAAAATGCTTTTGATTTTCCTCACAAAAATATACAAGAATTTTATGAACAATACTTAAAATTTGGAGGTAACTTTTTTATGGATAAGCGATTATCAAAATGTGACATCATGCAAAAACTCTAAAGTTCTGAACCCCCTTCTGTCACATTTATTCCTTTGATGCCTACCGCTTTTTAAAAAAAGCTGATGTCAGATCAGGATAATCACACTTGGGCAATGTGTATGGCAGTGTATGGATTCCATACAAAGGGCCACGGGTCGCGGACGGGTTGAGAAGAGGGTCGCGGGTGCGGAGGCCAAAATCCAAAGGGTCCTCCCTTTGGATTAAAAAACAAAGCAATTTTTCGAAAAAATAGCTGACGTCCCCCCTTTGCGATTTTTAGGGTCGCGGATTTTTTAAAAATTTTCCATATCCATCTGCCCAAGTGTGAGGAGAATCCCTTAAATACAAAACTTACAGTATGCCATTTTAGCAAAACCTTTGTCGGAAAAGATGAAAAATAGTTACACCATAAATTCACGTTTAATGAAAAATTTTAAAAACGCTGAAGACGATGATGAAAAATGGATTGAAAACATGAGAGACCTGGCGGGAACGGATAATGAGGAAGTTATGATTGCAAATTTTGAATTTCGTCTTGGGAAAACTGCAAGTTGCAAGAATAAGGAAATCTGGAAGACTTATATTGAATATTCATCCGAATATTTGGAATTTGAAAATTCATCAGTACTATTGGATGTATATTTGAGATACTGTAGATTCTTTATTGGTGATGAAGAAATGAGAAAAGCATATCGACGTGATATCAATTACCATAGAATTTTGCATGATATTCCAGTATCTTTATATTGGATTGATACAATTGAATGGGAATTGGATTTTGGAGATCTTCAATCAGCTTATGATTTGCTACAACAGGCTGTTCGAGAGATTTTGAAAGAATTCTCACTTCCAAAATTGACATCAAGAGAAGGCTTTATTAAGCTTTTGAATACATACAAAGAAAAAATGAAAATAGCTGAAGCCAATTCTGATTCTGAAGACAATAGTGACAGCGATGGCATTTGTGCACCTCCGGCAAAACGTAGCCGTTTGGAAAACTCAAGCGATGAAATTCCATTAAAATGGCCATTATATTTTGAAAAATCAAAATCCTATAGTCGACTTTCAATTCCATCTTTTGTTGCAACCTATGTCACCCAAAATGCCAATGCTTCATTACTTTTCAAATTATATCAATCCTCCAAATATTTCTATTCAATCCATTCAATTCCAATTTGTCATCGATTAGTTATTGAAAAATCTGTTAAACCTCGATATTTCCAACAATCCCTTTTCTACAAAGATTCTGAAATGAAATTTCTTGGTTCCCAAAAATTTGTTTTATCAAATAGTTTATGCTTTTGTGCTTTTGGTAATCCAACTTCAACTTTACCGAATCTGATTTCAAAGCTTCACAAATGTGAAGCAACAGTGATCACGATTTGTCGTCATAATCTTAATCTTGCAGAATTGGAATTTTTTGTTTCATCGGGAAAAGTAAAACATTTTGAATGTAGAGACATAAAAGTTTTTGATGAAAATAATGTTCCTCTTTCCGAGGAAGAAATCAAAGCTTTAATCGAAAGTTATGGAAATAAACTTGAAACATTTTTTAATGCGTAAGTGTTTTGATTTTACTAATTTTAATAAATTGTATTTTTAATGTGAGAATTTTTAGTGACGATGGTCCAAACAGTTGCCAGCATACACGAGCAGATTTTTAAGCGCAGTTCTTTGTGTTTTATTTTTAAATATTCATGTAAAATTTTTGATTGTGATTTTTACATATTTTGCAATTTTCAAGTGTTCTTTTTTTAAATAAAAATTTTATCGAAAAAAATTTTTTTAAGCTAGTTTTTACCATTATATGAAGGTGAAAATAACATCATATCATACTACATTAAAAATTTTACAAAAATATGCCGAAAATGTAATTTATTAAAAAATTTGAAAATTAAATTTCGACAAAATCAATACTTTCTTTTCTTTTGATTGCTGATGGGATTTGTAAAATCCGCTTGTGTAAGATTTTTGCCATTGTGAAATTACCAAGTCATTCATGGAAAAATTAAGGTTGATTCTCGTTTTAAGTGTTTCATTTTCAAATATGTCAGTTATTCGTTTGAGAACGGCAGCGGTTTCAAAACATGATAATGGATTTGTTTCTGCATTTATGGCATAAAGAGTATCTTCTACTTAAAACAAGTATATTTATGCCTCGGAAACAAATGAAAGTTAGTGGACTAAGAAAATTCTTTAAGTCTAAAATTATCAAAAACTGCTACGATTACCGTATTACAAGGAAAAATATTTGTTTCATGTTAGATTTCTAAATAGTCTGTTATTCATAAATACCTTTCAGGTACCAAAAAACAGTTGCATTACACAATTTTTTTTCAAATTCTCACAGAAGCATTCATTCAAGCTTTTTAAAAGACTTGCAATAATTAAAGAAAAAAGAAAAATGCCTTAATTTTTTAGCACAAAAAAAGTCATATGAAAAATATCCGTTTTATCGTCACCAAAGAATTATGGACAAACTAAAGCACCAACTCAAAACATGCCATTCGACAGCAGCAGCAGCTGCAGCTTCCTCCTCTTCTTTTCTTACTCTCTTTTTTTAGAATCAATATTTTGTTTGTTGTTGTCTTTCTATTTTTAGTTTTCTCATTATTTTCTTTTTAGAGCTAAAAGATGGCAGAAAAAGCTGAACCTGCTGCCAAAAAACCTCCAATTTATGAAATTTCACCAAAATGGATTCTTATTTATCAAGCTGTAAATTTTTTTATTCTTTTTATTGTTATTGAAATTTATGTAATGTATGAATGTTCATATGCGATACTTTTTTATTCTTTCTTGTACTTTGTTGCATTATTGCATCAAGTGTTTACATTTGCCGATGGTATAAATGATGATCTTTCATCAAAGATATATCACCCTGATTTATTGTCATCTACTGAATTTAAGGAATTAAAAAAGAAATTCGAAATTGCAAAAGAAGTTTGTTCATTTTCGGGATTGTCTAGATTTGATGTCGGGTATTATCTAAAAATTTTTAAACACCTCTAAAACCTTTTCCTTTGATGTTTGCCGCTTTTAAAGAGTGTCAAAATTTGGTTATTCTTTAAAATGCCCTACGTCAGATCTAGACTATCCTTTTTTATCCTAAAAAATAGAAGAGAAAAGTGCATTTTTAAGGTTCTCAGGTATCACAAATTAAATGACAAAGTTGTTCCAGCTGAAGATAAAGAAGAATTTAAAGAGATCAAAAAGGTTTTTGATTCACAAGCACAGCTTCGCCTTCAATGTTGGTATTTAATGTTGATTGGGGTTCCAAAAACTACTGTTGATGATGAAAATCAAAGAAATGGAGGAAAAATCCGAAAATGGCTTAATTCCATGATTTCATCGTGCAAAAACTATAGTACGGGAGAAGAATCGAATGATAAACAAGTTCAAACCGAAGATGTTATGACATCATTAATCCCAAATGACAACCCTGAAGCTGAACTAAAATCTACAATTTCGTCCAATTCTGAAGATGGCGATAATTTTTCGTTTCCTGATGACAGTGATTCTGGGGAAGCTGATGTTTCTGAAAAAATTATTGAGAAAAAGAATGATATCAAAAATGAATCAGAAATTGAAAAAACTGTTGAAAATTTAAGAGAAGAAATAAAATCACTCAAAAATCAAGTTGCTGACATCAAATACATTATGTCAAAAATTCTAACGACTTTCATGGGTTATTTGGTGTTTAAAACTGCACAAATTATTTCAGATCCATTTTATCAAACCATTTTTTACCTTATTGTGTTTGGTGGATCTATTTATTTTTGTCGTAAATAAAATTTTAAAGATCAAAAATACTTTATTACAAAAAAAGAAGCAAAAGTTCTTATAAAATTATTGAAAAAAGCAGTTTAAAAAAATTATGTGATAAACATAGCAGAAAATTTGCATAAAATTCATTAAATGAAAAAACGAACAAAACAAAGTACAAAAATGAAACCAAAGAAAGAAGCCATTGTTTTTGTTGTTGCAGAATTGCATAAATCTGTGTCACAACAAGTTATTGAAGCATTCAATTTGTTATTTTTGTCTTGCAAAGAAACTTTTCCAACGGACTGAAATTGGAATACTTTAATTTATTTCTCAAAAGCCAAAAATTTTTCTTACCAAACATGTTAAACTATTGTTCCCAATTTTCCATTTGTTATAATTCGCACAACCTTTATTCGTTGTGGTTTTTGAAGTTTTGCCATCAACAAAGTTCAAAGTTACAGTTGAACAAAATTGATCAGTATCAGGGCATGAACAAATTGGATGCTTGATTTCACCATTTTCAACATGAACACATTTGATACTTTCAACAAAATTTAAACAACCACAAAAAATCAAAAAAGCAAAAAATATATTTTTGTTCATTCTTGAAACTCAAAAAATCAGAAAATGAATAAAACAAGAGTTTCAAAGAAGGTTTTAAAACTTTTTTTTTGTTAAAGAAAAAATGAGGTGTTCGTTGTTTTTTTAAAAAAATAATGTTTTTAAAACTAGGATAAAACAAAATAAAAAAAAGAGCAGAAACATGATTCAATTTTTTCTCAAAAGCAGCAAAAAATGCTATCATTAATAAATAAAAATTCCATAAAATAATTTTAGGGGTTTGAAAAAATCAGAAGGTAATTTTTGGATTGAACATTTTGTAAAGTTACCATAATGGTTTAATCATTGTTAAAATTTAACTATATTAATCACTTAAAATATCAAATTTTTCAAAAGTGAAGATATTTGATAATTCTAGAAGCCTTAAGAGAAACAAACTTAATTTGCATGTCCTCAAAAAGTTTGTTTTGTCTTTAATAAGTTTAATCCAATTAAGAGACGATATACGACAGGATTCAAAAACAGTGGCACATGAAATTTTTAAATGATCTTTTTTGTGATCCATTCGATAAAACTAGATGAAAAAACATTGTTCTGAAAGTTTTGGGCCGATCTATCTCGTACTTTTGATTTTGGAGTAATTGAAAGTTACTGTATTGCCAAAAATGGAAAAATTCAGGAAAAATCCAAAAGTGAACGAATCGAAAAGTTATTAATCACAATTGTACATATAAATAAGGACTTTTGAATGCACTATAGAAAAAATTTTTATCTGACCCCCAACCTCGAAATTTCGGGTACTTTAATTTTCGACACAGAAGAAAAATTTGCATAATTCCTAGTTCAAAGCAAAGACATATCACACCAAATAGCCCAGTATCTGGGCTTTCCAAAAATATAAAATTTGTTGAAATCGGTGGGGTACTTAGCGATAGCCAGTAAAAAAGGTGCGCGTGATCAATATCTCCAACATCAACTTTGGGGCAAAACTTGGGTATGATGAAAGATATTGACCTGCGGTGAATTGCACAATGAAATATCATGTTATAAGAGTATTCTGGGTGAATTTCATAACATTTGGATATCATTTAGGAATATGCCATTAACATGAAATTTTGAAATTTAGCAACATTTGACTTCGAAGGGAAAATCAGGGTCATTTGAGTTTTTGGTTAAAAACAAAAGAGTGGATGCTTTTAAAACATGAAATAGATGTAATTTAAGTAATTATAAGCAATGAATATTGATATATCGGTCATTTTTGATTTTTTGGTTGGTTTGAAATTTTCCTTAATTTTGGCCATTTTTCGAGGTATCAAAACTGTATGAAATATCATTCCTATCAACTTTTTTCGCCGTTACCGATAAAATATAGCATGTTTAGAGTAAATATGTAAATTTTCAACACCTGGGGATACCAACTTTTAATTTCCCATAATTTTAAAAATCATGGTATTTTTCGTATATAAATTATCTCTAAAATCAGTGTTTTTTGCATTCAAAACGGTTCGAATCTCTCAAAATTGATTTTTAAGATTAATATTGCCAGTAAAATTCATTCAGGAACGAATTTGATCCTTATTCAAATTTTTCTAAAATTTCGATATTTTCGAATTTTCGAATTATCGATTTTTAATCGATTGGTTTTCTTTTTCTGTTTAATGTTAAGAAACACTGTTACTGAGTTCGAAAAAATTGTTTTTGTCTCATTTTGGGAAGAAAAACACTGATTTTAGAGATAATTTATATACGAAAAATACCATGATTTTTAAAATTATGGGAAATTAAAAGTTGGTATCCCCAGGTGTTGAAAATGTACATATTTACTCTAAACATGCTATATTTTATCGGTAACGGCAAAAAAAGTTGATAGGAATGATATTTCATACAGTTTCGATACCTCGAAAAATGGCCAAAATTAAGGAAAATTTCAAACCAACCAAAAAATCATAAATGACCGATATATCAATGTTTAATGCTTGTAATTACTTAAATTACATCTATTTCATGTTTTAAAAGCATCCACTCTTTTGTTTTTAACCAAAAACTCAAATGACCCTGATTTTCCCTTCTAAGTCAAATGTTGCTAAATTTCAAAATTTCATGTTAATGGCATATTCCTAAATGACATCCAAATGTTATGAAATTCACCCAGAATACTCTTATAACATGATATTTCATTGTGCAATTCACCGCAGGTCAATATCTTTCATCATACCCAAGTTTTGCCCCAAAGTTGATGTTGGAGATATTGATCACGCGCACCTTTTTTACTGGCTATCGCTAAGTACCCCACCGATTTCAACAAATTTTATATTTTTGGAAAGCCCAGATACTGGGCTATTTGGTGTGATATGTCTTTGCTTTGAACTAGGAATTATGCAAATTTTTCTTCTGTGTCGAAAATTAAAGTACCCGAAATTTCGAGGTTGGGGGTCAGATAAAAATTTTTTCTATAGTGCATTCAAAAGTCCTTATTTATATGTACAATTATGATTAATAACTTTTTGATTCGTTCACTTTTGGATTTTTCCTGAATTTTTCCATTTTTGGCAATACAGTAACTTTCAATTACTCCGAAATCAAAAGTACGAGATAGATCGGCCCAAAACTTTCAGAACAATGTTTTTTCATCTAGTTTTATCGAATGGATCACAAAAAAGATCATTTAAAAATTTCATGTGCCGCTCGATCTGTGAATTTTCTAATCCTGTCGTATAGTGTCTCTTAAAGGAATGTTTTGATAATTTTTATTTATGTATCAATAAAAATACAGTACACAAAATATTATCATAACTTTAACTAAAATGCAAACAATGTTTAAAATAGTTTTCATACTTATTTAGATAACGGTTGGTAGTTGATAGTTCTTAGATCATCACCAAAAATATGCAAAATATATTTATCAGCGACTTAAGCCTCTTCGCCACGGCAAGGCGACTATCATTTGAAGAGGATGCAATTAAGATTTTTTTCTGCTCCATTCTTGATAATTCAGTTGACCACTAAACTAAATTATCATAATAATATCAAGGTGGTCGTAATAATGTCGATATCAATGCTCACAATGTAGGTGAGACTTTAATAATCAGTTATTAATTAATTATTTAATTAATTAAAGTTAAATATAACTTTGAATGAGCTCTTTGAAGTTCTTTTTCATCGAATAAAGAAGAAAGTTGAATTTTTTTTCATGTTTAAGATCGGATATTTGTGAAAGTTTTAATTTCATCGTTTTTAAGAGAGAGTCTGTGAGAAAATTTGCAATTTTCAGAAATGAAGCGCACAAGATTTTTTAGAATTTGGTTTTTTGTTAATAAATCGACTAAATAGGTTGTAAATAGGCGATTTTGAAAATATAAGACTCATCTGGTGTGTAGTTTTGATATAGGAGTAATTCAAAGTTACATATATGCAGAAAATAAGAAAATTCGGCATATTTTTTGGCGTAAAGTTATAAAATTGATACTCTGCACTTATACTAAGTTGGACATGGGCTATTTAATGGTATATAGAACATATTTTTCCGATGACGAAATCGGGTCCAAAATTCACTTTTAAATTTTTGAGCTTAGATATCTTCATGAAATCTTTGCTTGGTTTTTTAAGCACATATCCCACAATATTGCCCAACATGTCTAGTTTATGTGTGGAAAGTTTCAGCCAAATCCAGCATCCCGTTTTTCGTAGACTGTAAATCAAAGTTGCTGACTCAACATCTCCAACATCATATGACCCACATAAGTTACGAAATAGTTGTACAATCAACTTCTAGTGACTTATATTATCAAATACTATGCTAATAGACTATTCTGGGCGAGTTTCATAACATTTGGACATCATTTCGAAATATGCCACCAATTTGAAAATCCAAAAAATAGCAACATGAAGCATTCAACTAAAAATCGGAAAAAGTTGTTGTGGCTTGTAGTTTAAAACGTGTTAATGTTTTTAAAATGTTGAACAGATGCAGAAATATCATGTAAAAGCTTAAAATACTGGATTCCGCGACCTATCGATTATTCCGGATGTGTCGCAATTTGCCTTATTTTTGATATATTTTCAAAGTATCAAAATTATATCAAAAATTTTATATATCAATATTTTTAGGTGCTTACAACAAAATTTAGCATGTTTACGTCATTTTTGGGCAATTTCAACGCTCTTGGATTTCTGCTTATTATTAAGCAATATTTCAAATATGAGCTGTTTATTGGCATATAAAAAAACCTTTGAATGAAAAATCCAAAACACCGGATTAATCAAAACTAACTATTGGACAATGTACTACTATGCCAGGGAAACATACTGTGAAAGTTTCAGGTTTTTTTTTTATCAACTTTAAGCTACTTTTTGAGTGACCTGAAAACCATAATTTTCGGTTTTTGGGGCAAATCTCAAAAATCCAATGGAGTATGTGAGATGATATTTGCACTGTAAAAAGACCAATTTTAGGGCTACAAAATAGTAAAAAAATGATTTTTTTAGGTGGCGGGCAAAGAAGCTATATCTGTCAAAAACAGGTATTTTTGCATATTTGTGCCACATATGTGCCTAAAAGCGCCTATTTCAACAAAAATGGACATCACCATTGGATTCCCCATGGTTGATTTGCTATATACCTTTAAAACGAGGTAAAACCGACAACTTTTAAAAAATTCCAGATTACTGTATTTTGGTGTTTACCTAAAAACTACAGTAATACTACCTTAATCTGGAAATTTTAAAAAGTAGAACGTAAACATGCTAAATTTTGTTGTAAGCACCTAAAAATATTGATATATAAAATTTTTGATATAATTTTGATACTTTGAAAATATATCAAAAATAAGGCAAATTGCGACACATCCGGAATAATCGATAGGTCGCGGAATCCAGTATTTTAAGCTTTTACATGATATTTCTGCATCTGTTCAACATTTTAAAAACATTAACACGTTTTAAACTACAAGCCACAACAACTTTTTCCGATTTTTAGTTGAATGCTTCATGTTGCTATTTTTTGGATTTTCAAATTGGTGGCATATTTCGAAATGATGTCCAAATGTTATGAAACTCGCCCAGAATAGTCTATTAGCATAGTATTTGATAATATAAGTCACTAGAAGTTGATTGTACAACTATTTCGTAACTTATGTGGGTCATATGATGTTGGAGATGTTGAGTCAGCAACTTTGATTTACAGTCTACGAAAAACGGGATGCTGGATTTGGCTGAAACTTTCCACACATAAACTAGACATGTTGGGCAATATTGTGGGATATGTGCTTAAAAAACCAAGCAAAGATTTCATGAAGATATCTAAGCTCAAAAATTTAAAAGTGAATTTTGGACCCGATTTCGTCATCGGAAAAATATGTTCTATATACCATTAAATAGCCCATGTCCAACTTAGTATAAGTGCAGAGTATCAATTTTATAACTTTACGCCAAAAAATATGCCGAATTTTCTTATTTTCTGCATATATGTAACTTTGAATTACTCCTATATCAAAACTACACACCAGATGAGTCTTATATTTTCAAAATCGCCTATTTACAACCTATTTAGTCGATTTATTAACAAAAAACCAAATTCTAAAAAATCTTGTGCACCCCGTTTTAACGAATCTCACAGACTCTCTCTTAAATCATTGCTTTTAATTCCAAAAATAACTTGTTCGATTCCAGATAAATGACATTGAAGACAAATATCACTTTTAATAATATTGGTTAATTGGAATTCATTAAATGGTTTAGGGGAAAAGCTTTTAAATTCCACAGGTTCAAAATTGATTTCATCAGCTATTTGAGATCTAATAAATCCATCAATTTCACAAGTATAATGTTCTGTGCATTTCAGATCTTCATTGTAAGATTTCATATATCTATATACGGTATATTGATGTTCCAGGGGATATTTAAAAACTGCTCTTTCAGCTTGACATCCACTATGCCGTTGAAATTGAGTTGTATTAATTTTTGCTTCACGCCAAACCAAAAATATTTCTTTTTTAATACCATTTATTTCAACAATTTTCTTTTCAATTTTTTCATTTCTGTTTTTCGTTGAACAAGATCTCAGAGCTGCTCGATTGGTTATAATATCGTTGTCATTAATATTATTCCAAATATCTTTCAAAATCGGATTTTCTCGATGTTCATACAATATTGGTGTATTGTTGAAAGAATTAATTATATTGGTTTCGTTGACCATTTTTTCTTCTTTAATAGTAATATCATGAATTTTTTGGGAATTAATAGAATTTAATAAAGCATTTTTATCAATATAGGGAAATGAACTTTTATCAATAATAAAGGGTTCATTTAAACTATCTATATTTGAAATACCAAAGTATTCCATTTTTTAAAAAGAAACAGGAAAAAGAGAGACAGGAAAGGGAAAGATTTCAAAAAAAGGGAAAAGAAAGGTAAAAAGTAAGAAAAATGCATTCTCTTTTATAGCCCTCTGGCAGCAGTTGCTGCAGCAGCTGTCAACAAAAAAAGGAAAAGGTGCACTGACATTGGCACCCGATGGTGCAAACTTTGCGATGGTGCAAGGTTTTGACACCAACCTTTTTTGAAGGTTGTCTAAATACAAAAAAAAAAGTTTTTTATGACTAGCAGTTGTTTTTTGTCAAGAATACATTTCAGTAATTTGTGTAAAAATAACACGTTTTCGTGTTATTATAACTTATAAACGTACAAAAAAAATTAGTACGCATTCGTACCGTTGTTTGGTACGTTCTCAGATCGTGTTAAATAACACGTTTGCGTACCAAAAACTACCCGCGTCCGTTTCTTGTTGGGAAATGGTACGAAAACGTACCAAAATAACCCATTTTCGTACCACTTTTTTTTTCAGTGTGTAAGCTTCTGCAGAAGAAAAACTTCTACCCTAGATACATGCTTTCACAATGAATGATCTGCTGTTTAACTCTCTATTTTTCTGATAAAAAATTTGTTCTCTTTCATTGAAGGCGATCGGAAAGCAAAAAAAAATTCTGTCATTTTGTTGAAGCAATGACAGTGTTTATGGAAGATAAAAATTCGTTTTTAAATATTTTAATTGAAAAAATGATCAATAAAAAAGATCCCATTTTGGCTGGTAAATAAAGTAAAAGTGTTTAAAATGTTATTCAATGATGGCTCCGAGGATTGGTGAAATATAAAATAAATATTTGGTGCTCCGTCTACCATTTTATGACATTAAAAAAAATGTGAGAAACAAAAAAACACATAAAAAATCAAGCAATAACAAAAAGTAATTTTTGAATTACAGTTATCAAGTTTAAAAAACTGTTTTTGATGCAACAACGGTTTCAAGAGTCTTTTGGAGTTTTAAAAGTTCGAACTTCAATTCTGCAATTTCAGCTTTGAGATTTTTGATGTCACTTTTCATGATGTCATTTTTATCCAAATTCTTTGAAGGGTCACTTTTGTTGCAACCGATTGATAGTTTATCAGTGATATCAAATAATTTGGAATCGATGTCAGAAAATGCCGATTCCAATTCCTCATCACTTTTATTATCAATTTTATAGAGTGAAGCAGGATTGAGTTTTACATCAGGTTCAGCATTATTATTTTTGGATGCATCTTCTTGAGAATGCTTTACACCTTCGATATAAAGGACGTTTTTTGTAACATTTGAGAATTTTCAGCGATATTTGGCATTAGGAAAAATTTTTTGTCTCAGAATGGGCTGAAAATGTGTTCCTAGGGTAATTTTGGTCCAGGAATTCGAATTTTGTCATAATATTTGAGATTCTTCAGGTGGATTCTGAGATTCAGAATCTGTGACCCAGAATCTGGATTCAGAATCCATATTTTCAAAAAATTTCAAAAATGATACTATTCGAAAGCCCTGGACGTTTTTAGTCAGGAAAATGCAAAAGTATTCATATTTGACCCTTTTTAATGGTTTTTTGCCCCCGGGAAGTTCAAAATAGGCCTAAAATTACGGTAATTGGGTTCTAAAATCCATTTTTACAACTTACCTAAAGCCAGTTCATATTTTTTTATAAATTTTAACTGGTTGGGCATCGAAAAACACCATAATCTTGAAAAAGTAGGAGGTACTGAAAAAATTTTTACTGTGCTACTTTTGTCGACTTCAACAAAATTCAATATCTCCAACATCGATAAAAATTCAGAACTTTGGAAAACAATTGTGAATTGCCTTACGGTGACTTTTATGATGAAATATAATATATTTGTAGCATTTTTGGAAAGTTTCAGTCCACCTATATCAAATATGTGCATTTGGGATCAGCTTAAAATATCTGGTTTTTACCTAAATTAACACCAAAATACAAAAAATCGCAAAACTGATTTTTTTCTTCAATAAATTGTTTCTTGTGGTTTATTAATTTAAAGTACATGTATCTGCAATAGGTTAACGCATAAATAGTGATATTTGGACCAATATGGATTTTTTACGAATTTTTGAAAATACCTCATTTTTGGTCATTTTTCATGATTTTCGGATTTCATGAAAAATCTAAGATATGAACTTTTTTGAGTGTTCACCATGAAATATATACTAAATAAAAATTTTGGGCAAAGTTTCAATACTCTAACACCTATATTGTAAATTTGGGATCAAATTTTATTTTAGCAATGTTATCACAACTTTGTAATTATCCCTATGTAGTTCATTCTGGATTTTAAGGGTCCAAACTTTGCCCAAAATTTTTATTTAGCGTATATTTCATGGTGAACACTCAAAAAAGTTCGTATCTTAGATTTTTCATGAAATCCGAAAATCATGAAAAATGACCAAAAATGAGTTATTTTTAAAAATTCGTAAAACTCCCCTGTTGCTTCAAATATCGTTGTTTATGCGTTTATCTATTGCAGAAACATGTACTTTAAATTAATAAACCACAAGAAACAATTTATTGAAGAAAAAAATCAGTTTTGCGATTTTTTGTATTTTGGTGTTAATTTAGGTAAAAACCAGATATTTTAAGCTGATCCCAAATGCACATATTTGATATAGGTGGACTGAAACTTTCCAAAAATGCTACAAATATATTATATTTCATCATAAAAGTCACCGTAAGGCAATTCACAATTGTTTTCCAAAGTTCTGAATTTTTATCGATGTTGGAGATATTGAATTTTGTTGAAGTCGACAAAAGTAGCACAGTAAAAATTTTTTCAGTACCTCCTACTTTTTCAAGATTATGGTGTTTTTCGATGCCCAACCAGTTAAAATTTATAAAAAAATATGAACTGGCTTTAGGTAAGTTGTAAAAATGGATTTTAGAACCCAATTACCGTAATTTTAGGCCTATTTTGAACTTCCCGGGGGCAAAAAACCATTAAAAAGGGTCAAATATGAATACTTTTGCATTTTCCTGACTAAAAACGTCCAGGGCTTTCGAATAGTATCATTTTTGAAATTTTTTGAAAATATGGATTCTGAATCCAGATTCTGGGTCACAGATTCTGAATCTCAGAATCCACCTGAAGAATCTCAAATATTATGACAAAATTCGAATTCCTGGACCAAAATTACCCTAGGAACACATTTTCAGCCCATTCTGAGACAAAAAATTTTTCCTAATGCCAAGAAATTCTCGATTCTTACAAAAAACGTCCTATAAATCTGTTCCTTATCACTGATATCTTCTTTACTATCTTCAACCTGTACTTTTGGAGTACCAAACCAAGTTAAAAACCAACATTGAACATGAAGTTCTTTTTGTGCTTCAATAAGTGATTGATAATGGCTTTCTTCAACGAAATCTGCAGGAAGGGGTTTACCTTTTATTTCAAAATCAAATTTATCCTATAAAAAATAATTTCTTTAAATTTTTTGGAAATTTGTGTCTTACTTCTCTTGCTTTTGTACAAAGCTTTCTCAAATAACTTATTTTTTCCCATGACATTAAATCAGGATGATAACATTTTGTTGAAATATCTGTTGCTGGTTCATTAACAGCAGAAAAGAATTGAATAGTTATTGACAAAAATTGAAATAAAAAGTAACACAAAAAAGGCAAGCCATTTTTATAAGCACAAACGTAAAAAACAACAAAAAGAACAGCAATAAAATTGGCAAGTTGATAAATTATAATCCATTTTGGTGAAATTTCATATGCTGGAGGTTTTTTATTTTCTGGAACAGCTTCAATTTTTTCAGCCATATTTTAGGGCCAAAAAAAGAATAAATAAATGGCAATTTAAAAGGTTTTTTCTATTGCATCGACCAAAATATTAATTAAGATGACCTCATAAATTGTCCATCCTATATTTCATTAACCCCATTTTATATAAATGATGTAAGGACGAACATATTTTTGCCATGGAAATCTAGTGAGATAATGTTTTTTGGGTTCTTTCTCTCTCTTTGTCTAATCAAATCTGAGGACGTACCATTTCTGAAAACAAAAACTTTTTAATAGGATGGACAAAACTGCAAAAATCTTATATTCATTTTTCATTGTAATAGGAAATTTATATTTATGATATTAAAATTGGGATATTTCGATTAATTTTTTCAAAATTCGGTTTTAATTTTAATTAGAATGTTATGCAAAAAATGCTATAAAAGAATTTTAGAATAAAAATTTTTTAAAAGGTGATTTCTGTTTACAGTGGGCTTATTTCTTACGTGTTTATCAAAAAGACTGTAACCTACTACCTTCTTTTACTTTGTTTGTAAATTATAATTATTTGTTTTCCTTTGTATTTTCTTAAATTGTAAAAATTGTTTACAAGTTTAAATTGTATTTCCACTGAATCAAATCAATCAATTTTACCAAAGTTATTTTAAAAGCATAGCAGAAAATTGGCATAAAATTCATTCAATAAAAAAACGAACAAAACAAAGTACAAAAATGAAACCAAAGAATGTTTTTGTTGTTGCAGAATTACATAAATCTGTGTCACAACAAGTTATTGAAGCATTAATTTTGTTAGCTTTATCTTCCAAGGTAATTCCTCCAACGGACTAAAATTACGATATTTATATTTTTATCTCTCAAAAGCCAAAAATTTTTCTTACCGAACATGTTAAACTGCTGCTCCCAATTTTCCATTTATTAAAATCTCCGCAGCCTTTATTCGTTGTAGTTTTTGTAGTTTTGCCATCCGAAACGGTTAAGATTGAACAAAATTTATCAGTATAAGGGCATGAATAAATTGCATGTTTAATTTCTCCATTTTCAACATGAACACATTTGATACTTTCAACAAAATTTAAACAACCACAAAAAATTACAAAAGCAAGCAAAATTTTTTTGTTCATTCTTGATTCAAGAATCTTGAAAATCAAAAATGAAGAAAAAAGTGTTTGAAAGAAGCTTTTAAAACATTTTTTGTTAAAGAAAAAATGAGGTGTTCGTTGTTTTTTAAAATGCTATTTTAAAAGTATGATGAAAATAAAACAGAAAAGAATACAAAAATGTTTCAGTTTTTAGTCAGATGCAACAGCAAAATGCTATCGCTTATTGGACATTGATAATTTATAAAAACGATTTAGAAGGCACAATAAAAAGTGGAATAAATTTATCAGTGCCGGATTGGAAGTTTCAGAAAATCGAGTGTTCTGATTAAAAAAGCAATTGTTATCATTCCAAATATTAAATTTCAATTTAGTTTATTATAGTACATAAATCTTTAATAATAGGAATCAAAATCTTCCTTACCTAAGATCAAGGCCGTATTTAGGAGGACATTCGGTACCTGTACCCCCAAAATCGAGAAACTCCTTTGATCTTGTGAAGGCGGTAAAAGATCAAAGGCGTGCACCCTCCAAAATTCTTACAATACTTTCTTTGGAAAATTTTTCTTTTACTGATAACACAATTTTTATGAGTAAAAAAAGGACAGGCAATTATATCAAGACTTTTAAAGGATTTTTATCATTGAAGAAAATTATTTTATTGATTGATATTTGAATATTTCAGTTAGAACAATTAAATAACTTGGCTAAAATTCGACAAAATTTAGATTATTATTATAATTCTGGTGTTACGCAATCTGGATACATAGAAGCCTACAGTTAAAATTGAAAATAGAATTTTATTATGGAGTTACAAAAAATACAAAAAAGCATACAAAACTGTAATCTTGAGGGCTTCAAAAATACTTTTCATATTAAATTTCATTTAAAGAAATATGAAGTAAATGAAACAACAAAAATGAAACCAATGAATAATAAGTTATTATTTGTTTTTGAAGAAGAATTGCATAAATCCGTGTCACAACAAGTTGCAGAACCTCTCATTCGTATATTAATGTTGTAATACGGAAAAGTTCCATTTCTCTAAAATTAAAACTTTTTAAGTTATGCAAATATATCTTTTTTTTCTTACCGTACACCTTTGAGACCTTAAACTTTGATACCATATAACTTCGCTTTGACAGCCCCGTCGAGAAAACACTTTAGTGTGCGGTTTCAGAGAAACACAAAACTTATCGCCAATTGGGCATTGCTTAGCTTTGTTCAAGGTTATTCCATTTACGGAAAAAACACATCGAATACTATCAACTGGAAAGAAATAAGCCAAAACAATCAGAAAAATAAAAATTCTTGTCATTGTAAACAACAATTATTGTTTAAAAAATTGTGATTTCAAAACACTTTTATAGCATTGTTCGACTAACATTCCAATTAAAAATGAAAACAAAATAACAAAAAAAGCTGAAAAGAACAACAATAGTTTTTGTAATACTTGAACAAAAACTATTACAAAGAATTGTTAAATGAAATATCACAATTACTCATCGTTTTTTTAAGACAACGAAACCCTTTTTATACAAATGAATTTCTGCTGTTAAATATCAATATTATTACTATTAAAAGAAACCTCCACGAATGTAATTCTGCTTGTTCGCTACATGTTTGTTCAAAGTTTGGTAATGTTTTTCAACAAATTTTTTTAAAAAATTGAGAAAGTTAAACAAAGTAACAAAAAAATATTGCAGAAAACTGAATTGCATTTTAAAACATAATAATTTTCAGATTTTTCTCTTGCTCTAATAAGTACTTTTTTCTCAAATTTTAACAAAAAAACAACAGAGAAATCACTGAATTTCCAGAAGAAAAATGGTTCGTCCTTACATCATTTGTATAAAATGGGGTTAATGAAATATAGGATGGACAATTTATGAGGTCATCTTAATTAATATTTTGGTCGCTGCAATAGAAAAAACCTTTCAAATTGCCTTCTTTTTTCTTTTTCTTTTTTTGGGCCAAAAAATATGGCTGAAAAAATTGAAGCTGTTCCACAAAATAAAAAACCTCCAGCATATGAAATTTCACCAAAATGGATTATAATTTATCAACTTGCCAATTTTGTTGCTGTTCTTTTTGTTGTTTTTTACATTTGTGTTTATAAAAATCCTTTGCCTTTTTTGTGTTATTTTTTGTTTCATGTTTTATTTATATTATTTCAATTTTTGTTTACTATTGATCCACCAACATATATTTTCACAGAATTTCATCATCCTGATTTATTGTCAGACGAAAAAATAAGTTATTTGAGAAAGCTTTGTACGAAAGCAAGAGAGGTGAGATTTTAATTTCTAAAATTATAAAACGATGAATTTTTATAGGAAAGAATCGAATATGAATTTAAAGGTAAACCCCTTCCGGCAGATTTTGTTGAAGAAAGCCATTACCGATCACTTATTGATGCACAAAAAAAACTTCATCTTCAATGTCTGTTTTTAAAGTTGCTTGGTACTCCAAAAGTACAGGTTGAAGAAAGTAAAGCTGATAGCACTGAGAAGAAAATTATTCATGTCGAAGGTGTTAAGCATTCTCAAGAAACCAAATCCAGAAATAACGCTGAGATTCCTGTTAAAGGCTATCCTACTTCAATTGATAACATGGATGATGAAAGTTATGTTGGTTTAAAGTCTGCATTTGCTGATACCGATTCGAAAGTGTCTTTTATCACCGATAAACCATCGACTGATTGCCCTTCGAAGATTTTGGATAAAAATGACATTATTAAAAGTGACATCAAAAATCTCAAATCTGAAATTGGTGAATTGAAGGTCGAATTTTTAAAACTTCAAAAGACTCTTGAATCCGTTGTTGAATCGAAAACTGTTTTTTGAAGTCGATTACTGTAATTCAACGATTTTTTTTGTTACTGCATCATGTTTATTAAAATATGTATTCCTTGTGTTTCTCTCAAATAAAATGCTCTAAAAAATTTTGATTTTCGGGTTAACGAACATTTTTCTTAGTGGTGCAGAATGAAATACTTGGTGCCACATACATTTCATATTTTACTAATCGTCGCTGAAATTAGAATTTTTGTAGGTTTTTGAAGAAACACAAATGTTACAACCAAAAGGGCATTGCTTATCTCTGTTCAAAATTGTTCCATTTACGAATCCCAACACATCAAATACTACAAACATGTAAGAAATAAGCCCAAAACTGAGAAAAATAAAAAATTTTGTCACTGTAAACAGAAATCACCTTTTAAAATATTTTTATTCTAAAATTCTTTTGTAACATTCTAATTAAAATTAAAAACAAAATATGAAAAAAATTAATCGAAATATCCCAATTATTCATTACTGTTTTACTAAATAGAAAACTTTTCATATAAATTTCCTATTACAATGAATTTTATTTTTTATTTTATTTATTTAAAACCTTTTATCTGTCGCGCAGAACGAAAGGGGACACATTTTGGCACCAAAAATTAGTTAAACAAAGTGATAATAATTCAATTGGTTTTTATTGGTGAATTTCTTGAAATCATCCATCTATCTTGTTGGTGGTCTTCCAACGGGACGAAATAAAACTTTTTTTGCAGGTTTGTCCATCCTATTAAAAAGTTTTTGTTTTCAGAAATGGTACGTCCTCAGATTTGATTAGACAAAGAGAGAGAAAGAACTCAAAAAACATTATCTCACTAGATTTCCATGGCAAAAATATGTTCGTCCTTACATCATTTATATAAAATGGGGTTAATGAGAGTATGGATTTCTTCAAAAAAAGTAATGATTTTGCTTCAACAAAGAAATATTTTTTCTACTCAAAAGTGGTATCACTAATAAAAAGCCTGGTCATTCTGCATTGTTGTCAACAAAAAAATATTGTTTTTATTTTTGCTTGTTTGAATATTTGAGTTTAAGAATAGAATGTCCATAGTTAAACTACGACATCAAAACGAATGACCTAATTTAACCAATGATTATAAAAATTACGATACATTAATAAATAAAATATGATCAAAATTTGTTAAGCAAAACTTAAAAAACTTTTTTAGGAAAGCTTGGAAGAACTTTGCATTGAAAATTTATCTGTTACAAATGCTGTATTTTTTGCAAATGCTTCAATGAAATTAAAAGTTGATAAACTTTATCAAAAATGCTTTGAATTTTTGTTGAAATGCATGAAAGATGGCACTGCAGTTAAAGATATTAAAGAAATCGAAGCAGATATCAAAGATTCCTTGTTCAGTAAATCTTTTGTTACGAAAATGTGAAATTTGTGACAATTTTACTGTACTTTTTTCTGTCTTTAACGCTTTGTTTGCTTTTTTAAGGAATTTTTTATTTTTTTTGCATTGAAAAATTTTTTGGCTGTTTTGATTTCTTCTATTTTTTCTAAAACTGGTTAAATAAAATTTTTTAATGTTTGAACAATTATTATCGCTGCAAAAATGTAACAAAAATTTTTCCATCGTCGGCCATAAACAAAGCATTCTCGTAAAAAAATATTTGAAAAGACCGATACCGCTATTTCAAATATTTTTTAATGATCTCGTTTCAGATATTGCTTTGTATCCCACAGTTTAATATTTTTCTTTTACCAATAAACTGTGTCTCTTTCTTTGCTTTTTTGCAAAAATGTTATAAATTTTGTTTTGTTTTTGTATAGTTTTTTGAATAGCTGAAAAAGAGAAGAAAAAATTTATTTATGCTGGCTCCAAATTATGATGATCTTCCGCCACCGGTGAATCCTGGAAGCCGATATGAATTTAAGCTTCACACAGAGCGATGGCTAATTTTCGGTATTGCAATGGCACTGAATTTTGCCAATTCAATGGTAAAAACATAAAATTTAAAAATAATACTATACTATTCGTTTTGTTTTAATATATTCAAAAACTACAGTATTTTTAATTTTTTTAGTATTCAACAACTTTTGTCGATTTAAAACCTCGAACAAATGACACAATCGGATATTTTTGTAATGGTTCAACAAATTGCAATTATTTGGATTCAATTACCGAATTTTCGTATGCCGGAATATTTTTGTTAGCTGTGTATCCATCAATTCTTTTTTGTCTTAAAGCAAAATTAAAGCGTACTGTAAGTTTTTAATCAATTATTGTTTTTGATGCCATTTACATTTTTCAAAAATTTGCATATTTTTAGTTTTTGCTTGGTTCATTAATAACAATTTTTGGCGGTTTAATTAGATTCGCGGGATCTTTGCCATTATTATCTGTCACATTTCGATATTATTTTACAATTATCGGACATTTAATTGTTGCCATTGCACATCCTTTGCTTCTTTGTACGGCACCAGTTGTGGCACAAAAATGGTTTCCAACTTATCAAAGAACTTTTGCAACTTCTTTAATCCTTTACGGTATCTTTTTGAACAATGCTATTTGTAAAATTGATCTATTTTAAGCACATTTCTCTGGACAAATGTTTAATTTTATTGCTGTTCCAATAATCCAACATTTTTTGGATGATAGTATTTGTTATCTGATTTTGGTAAGACAGTTTAATTCATTGAAACAAGTTTTAAATGGAACTTTTAAGAATGCAATACCGATAATAATTTGTTGCATTTCACTGATCGCAATTTGGCTTCTTTCAAAAGGATCCCCAACTTCTCCAGCTTCAGCTTCATGTGATGGAAAAGCTGCCATGTTTCAATCCGGAACAAATTTGTTTCTTCAACCAGGTAAAATTTTTAGGATAAAAACAACATTTTCAAAGCTGTAGAGAGGGGGGGGGCATTTGGGGCACGTGCCCCCTCCAAACTGATAAAACCTTTTGATCTTTTACCGCCGCCATGTCAAGGCGGTAATACAGTGCTCCTCTTAAATTTAGAGCCACTCCAGAATATGCAGATATTGAGATTATAAGCAAAGATAAAAACATATGGATTTCAGATTCGGATTCAGCGTGCTAAAAAACCTATAAACCCCCAAAATTATCTAAAACGCCCTTCTGGTAATATTTCTACAGTAATAAATGTTAAAAATTGCTTGCTCTTAAATATAGAGCCACCTATGAAAAAATTTGCATACGACATGATATGAAGAAACTGGCTATCAGGGGTTGTTAAACATGCTTATTTTAGCTCATCTGTGAAGAAAAAATCAAAAAATCTTTATTGGCATCAATTTGGCACCATGTTGAAAATGGCATTTTCGCCATTTTTGGCATTTTTTGAGTGCCCGCAAAATGGCAAAGAAGCGACTTTAACAAAAACTGTTAATGCCATCATGTAGCCCTATCCATGGTTAATAAGTCCCCAAAGTTTCACAGCTCAATCTTACCTGGCTTTCCGTAGTCAAAATTTTGAAAATCTAGAGTTTCGGCATTTTTCTGCTTTTTTGGGCAAAATTTCAAGTTTTTTGACGTTTTGCGTTTACTTTGAAATTATGGCTACGGAAACCCAGGTAAGATCGAGCTATGAAACTTTGGGGATTTGTTGGCAATATATAGGGCTACAAAATAGAGTTGATAGTTTTGGCCAAACTCACTTTTGTGCCATTTGGTGAGCACTCAAAAAGTGCCGATAATGGCAAAAATGCCATTTTCAACATAGCGCCAAATCGGTGCCAGTAAAGATTTTTTGGTTTTTTCTTCACAGATGAGCTAAAATAAGCATGTTTAACAACCCCTGATAGCCAGTTTCTTCATATCATGTCGTATGCAAATTTTTTCATAGGTGGCTCTATATTTAAGAGCAAGCAATTTTTAACATTTATTACTGTAGAAATATTACCAGAAGGGCGTTTTAGATAATTTTGGGGGTTTATAGGTTTTTTAGCACGCTGAATCCGAATCTGAAATCCATATGTTTTTATCTTTGCTTATAATCTCAATATCTGCATATTCTGGAGTGGCTCTAAATTTAAGAGGAGCACTGTACATAAAGATCAAAGGTGTCCACCCCCCTCCAAAATGAAAATGCCCATGCCAAAATGTTTTACTCCCTACCGCCTTGTTCGTCCTTGATAGTAATCCCTGTCAATGGCTGAAATTTGCATAATTTTAGCTTTTATTGCTCAAATAATTCTGTTTGGAATTTCATTTGGTTCCATCAAATTTATTTCCCTTTGGCAATTTAGCCTTTTTTGCCCACAGGGATATCTTCCAACAACCTTTAAAGGTTTTTATACATTTTTCCTTCTTTGTTCAACTTTGATTGGAGCTTTATTGTTATCCACCATCATTGACCAATTTCATAAATACAAAAAAGTTTATCGTTTTTGTTTTGCTTTGATGACTTTTGGAATCGGGTTATTTGCATGGGTTTGTTTATAGTTTAGGTTAGTAATAAATCCAGTATCCTTTAATATTTATTAGGTTTTACAAAAACCTGATCGACCGCTGATGCTTTTGATTGCTTTGTTTATCATTGGATTTTTTGGGATTGGATCTCTTGGAATTGCTGTTGAAACATCTTGTGAAACGGTATTTCCAATTGATTCTGGAATTGTTTCTGGAATGCTTTTATCTGCTGGGTACGGTATATTTAACATTAATAATTACAGTATTTTATTTTAGCTACTTTTGCTACATTTTACTTGCCCTTGGAACCCTTTTAACCCGGGATCTTGTGTCCTATGAAGAATATCCGACAGAGCAATGTTCAAATGGGTTATTTTATCAATTTTATGATTTTTCAGGTTGTTATTTTTAAATGTCAAGAATTAATAATAATTTAAAAATTTTAAGACACAACTCAAGTTTTGTCATTTATTGCATGTGCCGGACTAGTTTTATGTCTTCTGGGATTCCATGCCCGGAGGCGGCGATATGATTATGAAGCTGCTGCAAAGCTCATGAGAATTAGTGTTTTTAATACAACAAATTCAACAACAGCACCATTTCGACATTACCCAACAGCTTCAACTTCACAAACACATTTGGCTACTGAATTTTAATGATTCTTTACACAGTAATTTTTTAACAGGAAGACTGTATAAAACTAAAATATTGTTCCATATTTAATTCTTCTATCAATGCATTACACAAATTATTTAAAAATATTGCATATATTATTGATTTTAAATCTTCTTCTTTTTTGTCTGTGTTAATCATAGTCGAACTGGTGCTTTGGAAAAAAATACATTAAAAATTCAAAACAATTCAATCCTGCATTTTTTTCTTGCGTTCATTTTATTGCACTTTTTTTTTAAAAAAATCAATTTTTGTATCATTTTTTTAAAAAATGGATAAAAAACTGCTACTTGGAAATAATTTCCGATATTTAATTATTATTTTGTCTTTAATTGGGCTAACATTTGTATTTGGGAATCCTTTGATTTTAAATTTTACAATAATTTGTATGAATAAAGAAACATTTTTAATTAATGGCACAACTGTCTCAGAACCAATTTTTACTTCAACTGAACGATCATGGCTATTTTCGGTTGTTGCAATTGGAAATTTATTGGCGACATTTGTTGTTACACAATTAACCCGAATTCTCGGGGGACGGATTACTTTTACGATTTATGGTGCCGTTTCTGGAATTGCAACAATTTTAATGCCATTTGCTGTGGAACTTGGGTTTTGGCCACTTGTTTTTGTTCGAATGTTTCAAGGTGCTGGAGCTGGAATAACATTTGCTGCCATGAGTGTAATTGTTGATGCTTGGTGCCCGCTATCAGCATTTGGATTTGTAATATCCGTTGTATCAAGTTATGTACAACTTGGACCAATGTATGCAAATTTTTTTATTCAATAGTTTTCACAAAGGCATTTTCGAGATTGGGTAGGAGAAGAAAAACGTCTTTAATTTTTTACCAACGCCGGCAAAAGATCAAAGGCGGTCTCCCTAAAAACTTGAAATATCCTGCTTCACTGAAATCTACATTTATCTATCTTTAGGTACACAATGCCAGTGGCATCTGCATTTTGTGGATCTTCAACATTTGGATGGCAGGGAACTTTCTATCTTCAAGGTGCCCTAACAGTGCTCTCATTTTTGGCATTTTTCATTGTTTATCGAGATTCTCCAAGGATGCATCGAAATGTCAGTGACCACGAATGTGCCGTAATTGAAAAAGATAAAGATCATACATCTTCTAAACATTCATCATTTGTCCCATATCGAAAAATATTTACCGATTATACAGTCTATGGATTATTTTTCACGGCATTTGCCAATCTTCTTGGTCAACAAATTTTTCTCATTTATGGGGCAGTGTATTTGAATCAAATTTTGAAGTTATCCGTTGAAGCAACAGGTTTTGCCGGATTAATTGCAAATGTTGCATGTTTGGCCTTGAAATTATTTATTAGTCCGATCAGTGATTACGCAACATGCGTGAATCAAAAACTTCGAGCAATTATTATCACTGCCATTTCACATTTAATTTTTGCTGGAGCATTTTTCGTATTAGCTGTCATTGATGAAAGAAGTCAAATTTTGGGTGAAATAATGTATATTCTTACAATTCTGGTTAGCAGTTTGCAATCACTCGGTTTTATTAAAACTGCACAATTGGTAAGCTTAAAAGTTTTTAAATGTTTAATTTCAAAGCTTCTTTCAGTCATGCCGACAATATGCTTATGTTGTTATGTCAGTTGTTGCATGCATAAATTGTTTAATTGTACTTTTGCTCCCTGCATTTGTTACAATTGTTGCACCAAGTAATTCATCATCTCAGGTATTGATTTTGTACCTTATGAATTTTCCAATACAAAATTTACAATTTTAGTGGCATTGGATATTTTGGATTATCGGAGGATTAATTTTAATTTCAATTTTTGTTTACGCTTTTACAGCTCGAACCGAGCCTCGTTCATGGACAAAATTGCAGCAGACCGTGGAATCAACAGGAGGAATGCCACCATCGCAAAATTTTAAAATGATAAATGGAATCACAAATGAATCAGTGGAAATCGAAGTTGAACGCTTTAAAGTTTAAAAAGAGTATTTTTGTTTAACGGTGGCGAATTTATTAAAGGTTTATATTTGCTGTAATTTTTAAGAAAATCAATAAAATGAAACCCAAAAATCAAATTTTGTGCATTTTATTATATAATTCCAGATTCCACAGTTTTGGATTCTTAAATAAGATGATCCCCGATTTAGATCAAACCCCTTTCTAACAAATTTTTTCTATAATTTCGTGTTGAATAAATTATTAAAAATCATATCTTTTCTATGAAACAACTTTTTTTTTCTGAAGAAGATGAGCAGAAAAAACAAACATTTTTTTAACACTTTTCTTGCGATCACCGATAAATTACGTCAAATCTCGTTTTTGTTTAAAAAAAGAAAAAAGGGCGACAAAAGTGAAACCAAAAACAGGATTACTTTTTTTTATATCCATGAAAAAGTCCTTTCATTTTTTATACGGGTGGCTTTGGATAATATTTCCAAAAAGTAAGCATTGATAAAAATACTTTTTGGAAAAATCTATTTTATTTCCATTTTTTTGTTAAGAATGACAATGGAAAAATCGCAACAAAAACGAAGCTTTAATAGATTTTTTAATAAATATTTTTTACATGGTAAGTCTTTCTTCTTTTTTTAACTGCAATAATACAATATTTAAATTTTTGATCTTTTGGTTTTTTAAATGATTCTCGAATATTTTTAGGGCAAGAACTTTCAGATGAACAAGAAATTAGTTTTATTGAAACTCAACAAAAAGAAAGTTTTGATGAAATTTTGCTACAAAAATGTCGAAAATTCTTTGCATTTTTGTTACCATTTTTAATTGCACAGGTTTAAATGGATTTTATTTTTTATCACCAACAATGTCAAAAATTAAGTTTAGGTTATTTGGTGGTCGATAGCTTTAAGAAATGATTTTTTATCACTTTATCAAACTTTATGGCCATTACCAGTTACAATGATTTTGGGGGCTACTGTAGCGGGTATGGTTTTTTAGATGTTGTACGGTGTTAATTAAATGTTTAAAGGTATGACAGCAGAAGGCTCGGGTGCAGTTGCCTTTCCCGTGATGACATTTATTTTACAACTTTCTCCAACAACTGCTCGTGATTTTACTGTTTCTATTCAATCAATTGGTAAGCTTACCAATATGTACATCACTAGCTAGAAATTTGCATAAACATACAATATCCATCTAGACTACTAATAAGTACATGGATTCCTTGAAATTTGCATAAAAATACCGTATCCATCTTAACCAAAATTTTATAGGAATGTCATGTGCCTTCTTTTCTCTTTTATTCATGAAAATTAGAATTGAATGGAGAGCAATAATTTATTCATTTATGGGTGCAATTCCTGGTGTAATTATTGGATTTGAAACTGTAAAAATTTTTTGTTTTGAACTACATTACAACTTTTATTTTGAAGGTTGACATAATTTTATCAGCACCAGTAAAAAAGATGATCTTCGTATCAGTTTGGTCTTCATTTGCAATGTCCCTTTATATGTTAAATTGTGAAAAGAAACGAATTACAACTTCTTTAATCCAAAATTTTTCACCGTGGAAAATTGTTGTTCTTGTTTTTACTGGTTTTATTGGAGGTTTTATTTAAATAGGTTTTCTGGGATTAAAAAGGTCTAATTTTATAGGAATTTTTACATCATTTGCTGGATCAGGTGTTGACATATGTACTTTTTCTACTGTAAGTTTAGGTCCTAAAACACAAATATTTTTGAAAAAACTCGACGACGCTCAACGCAATTTGCAGGGCATAGCAACATGCATATTTGCAAAACTTTGGATCCTATCTCTACCATAGAAAATAATGCTTTCTCTAAAAACTCTGGGCCACACAATTCTCCTAATCATTCTTTACACTTTGCTCTAGGGTGTTTCGAGAAAACATTGTTTTCCATGGAGGTGGCAGGATCCAAAGTTTTGCAAATTTGTATATTTCCGTCCCTTCAATTTACAATGTGAACAAGCATTATTTTTTAGATAACATTTTTGTTTCGAGTTTCTGAAAAAACGGCAACTCCAACGACCGTCGTCATTATGGCCCTGACCTCTCAATTTTGCTTTTTTTATCGTGGCCTTGTTGTAGCTGATTTTGATCCTTTGGCATTTGAATACTTTAAAGTTTGCATTCCGGTTGTGGTATTTTTTGCACCATTTGGTTCCTTTTTGGGATCACATTTTCATCGAATTGTATGTTTACCGATGTTACTCTATTTGTTAGGAGATGTTTTATTTGCTGCGTTATTTGATTTTGCGAAAACGTTCGCGAAGCTAAAAGTTATTGAAAATCAGGAACTTTCGCTTTTTTTAAACTTTTTTTACCCTAGAAAAAGCAAACGTTCCTGATTAGTAATGACTTTTTAGCTTCACGAATTTTCTTGTGAAATTAAAAATAGCAGCAAATGAAACATCTCCTTTAAAAGATGTACTGTAGTTTTTAGGCAGAATTTGGTACTTTTCTAAATTTATGCAAATTTGTAGAAATTTGCATTTTTTTGAAACAATTCCTTTCAAAGCATAAATTTTAGACCCTTGCTTGGCTGGTTTGTATTTTAGAAATTTTTGCAATGATTGGATTTCTTGCAACCCTTCCACCTTGGACTTTATTGGTATCCGCTGTATTAATTATGTTCTTCGGATTTATTCTTTTTTCGATGTTAGCGGATTTGGGGGATCGATTGATGGTAAAAGAAGCACAGCAAAATAATAATTCAAAAGCATTATTATTTATTGAAAATTGTTAACGAAGTCAAACAAATTTTAAATTATAAATATCCATTGTAATTGTTATTTATAAAAAGTTTTTTATAGTATTACAATGAAAGCAATCATAATAAGAAAACTTTTGCAATCAAAACAAAAACAATTCCAATGAAAGAATAAGTTGGAGCAGAATTGCATAAATCAGAATCACAGCAATAAAGATCAAGGCTCATTCCATCGAAGTCATCTGTGTGGGCCCTCCCTGTTACCTGAATAGAAAAAATTAATTTAACCCTGTCATTCAAAAATTCATACATTACAGGATAAATTATTTTTGACACCATTAATCCCCCCGCAACCATAAATAATTTGATTCATCTTATCCCCATGGTCAACATTTCCACTGAAATGTGCAGTAAAACAAAATAATGATGTACAATCTTCAATTGAAGTTGATTTTTCGTCATCGGACATTGTGAAACATTTTAATCCGGCAACAGAATAGAAGCAAAGAAGTAAGACCGAAAATGCAAGGAATTTCATTTTTAAAAAATCAAAAAAGCATAAAAAAACAGAAATAAATACAAAACTAATCAGTTTTATATTTATCTTTTTCTTTTGGATGCTTACAATGATTTATGACAATGTTTATTTATTGTAAACATGTTTACAATAATTGAACGATCTTTTTCTATTTTTTTCATAGCCATTTCTTAATTAGAGCTGGTGATTCTTTGCTTCTTTCAGTTTCAATTGATGAAAAAAAAGGCCGGGTAGTCGAGTGGTCCAGCGCGTTGATTCATCAGTACATTATATTACTCACTGGTTCGAGTCACGCCCGTGGTCACATTTAAAAATGATTACCCGCGTCCGTCCCCGGTCCTACCGGGTTACCAAGGGATATATTATGTCAAACCAAAGACATTAAAAATGGCTACTGGAGGGACCCCAGGGTAAAAATATCCAACTGTATTATGGCATTACCGCACGGAAAGTGAGTGGCATCGCTTAGACGTGATAAAAAAAAAAAAAAATAATTGAACGATCTTTTTCTATTTTTTTCATAGCCATTTCTTAATTAGAGCTGGTGATTCTTTGCTTCTTTCAGTTTCAATTGATGAAAAAATTATATGTCGAGAACAATGTTTTGCATTTCTTAATTGGATTCAGTGATGAAAAATTTTTTATTCATGCATTTATTTGTGATTTCTTTGAAGTGGTAAAAGAAGTTGTAATTTTAAAAATTTATAAAAAAAAAAAATTCATTAAATTTGTTGTTTATGATAAATCTTTTCATGCTTTCCAATAAAATTAAAGCAATTATAAAACGATAAATTTAGCAATTATAAAAAAAACCATTCCAAAGAAAGAATAAGTCGGAGCAGAATTGCATAAATCAGAATCGCAGCAATAAAGATTAGCACTCATACCATCGATGTTAATTATATCAGCCCTCCCAGGTTTCTGAAGAGGAAAGATTAATTTAACTCTCTCTTTCAAAAAGTCATACTTGACAGGTAAAATTACTAACGGCATGTTTAATACCCTCCCCACAACCCTGAAAATTTCGTTCCATTGTAATACCATGGACATTTCCACTTAAATGTGCAGTAAAACAATATTTTGATGAACAATTTTGAATTGAAGTTGGTTCTCCGTCATCAAAATTTTTGAAACATTTTAATCCGGCAACAATTTTGAAGCAAAAAAGTAAGACCAAAAATGTAAAATATTTCATTTTTTAAATTAAAAAAAACATGAAAAACAGAAATACAAAACAGATTTTAAATGTGTTTTGGATGCTTACAATAATTAATGACAATGTTTAACTATTGTAAGCATCCAAAAATGTTTATAATAATAGAACGTTGCTTTTGTATTTTTTCATAACCATTTATAAACGATGATTCAAGGTCTTTAAATTGTATTGTTGGATACATTAGAAAAAAACCGTAAATAAAATTTATGTGTGGAAAACAATGTTTTACATTTCTTAATTGGCCTGAATCATAAAAACTTTTTAGTTATGCATTTATTTATGATTCATTGAAAGTGGTAAAAAAAGTTTAAATTTAAAAATTCAGATAATATAATTATGGAATTATAAAAAAACTATTTTATTTCAAGAAAAACGTTGGCTTAATAATATTTCGAACGCTCTTTTTTTAGTGAAAGTAGTTAAAGAAATCGGCGAGCTAAGTTTAAATAAGAAATATCATTTGTTATTTATTAATATTTATTTTAAGTTTTAAAGTTAAATCATAACATTTATATAAATAACAATTTTACAGACAAAACAAAAACAACGTTACCAATAAACGAAAAGGTTACCGCAGAATTGCATAAATCAGAATTGCAACAATACAGATCCCCATGAACACCGTTATCGTTAATTGTTTGGGTCTAAATACGAAAAATTAATTACAATTCTGTTTTCAAAAAGTCATACTCCCGTTCTGTTACAATACAGATTTTTACCGGGAATATAAATATGTCCCCCGCAACCTTGTGAAGTTCGGTCAATTTTAACACCTTCGATATTTCCACTCAAGTGAGCAGTGAAACAAAATTTTGAATCAATACATTCTTGATTAGAAGTTGATTTACCATCATTTAAAGTTGTTACACATTTCAATCCAGCAACATTGTAGAAGAAAAACAGTAGTACCAAAAACGTAAGATGTTTCATTTTTAAAAAATTAAAAAATATAAAAACTGATTATAAATGTTTTCTCGCATGAAAAGATTTCAAAAATGTTTACAATAATTGAACAATGCTTTTGTATTTTAACATAACCAATTAAAAATTAAAACTGGTGATTCAATGCTTCTTTCAATTTCAGTTGAAAAAGAACAATGTAAAAATCGAAAACCATTAAAGCCTTTTTTATAAAAAATATTAAAACAAAAAAGTAATACAAATTTTTTAATAAATTTTTTTAACAGTGTATTAGGTTCAAATTAACGACATCGCAAAAATCAGAATCCATTGGAAGTGTTTTTTATGAATACAATGCTTTTGAATTATAAGATTGCAATTATTAAATCAGGAATTTCATCAATAAAACAAATACACCGATATAAATTAATGAAAAAGTTGATGTTGAATTGCACAAATCGGAATCACAACACTCCAGAAATCCATTATAGTGGTCATCAAATTCATGTAAATCAGTATGGCATTTTGTCTTTAAATTATGCAAATTAAGTTTGTATAAAAATACAACAGTTTTCTTACTATACATTTAAAAGCTTGAACCCCGAGTTTCCATGTAAGCTCATTCCCACATCCTTGTTGGACAAATTTAGAATTATTTCCAGTGTACCTAACATTTACATATCCGCAGAAACTTTCGTTGTGAGAGCATTCATGGTTTTTATTAATCATCTTTCCATTGAATGATTGAATGCATCGTAAACCATTACCGTTGATAAAACAACAAAACAAAATCAACAAAAGTAACATGTTTTTTAAAAGCTAAAATTATAACTTTTAATTTTTTAATAATTATAAGATGAATTTAACAAAAACTAATTAGTGTCTTTAATTAAAAATAAAATCAAAAAGGAGTGAAAGAACAAAAATCGTTTATTATAGATTATGAAACCATAGTAAGGGAACATCCCAAAATGGGCTCATCAGGTGATCGAGATCAAAGAATGTTTTGATAAAGTTTTCAAATTTTATAAGATTTTTGATACATGCATCTTACTTGTTGACTAATGCGGATATATTTAAAAAGTTAGGTTTGTACTGTATTTTTTCATTTATTAATGGAAACTTTTATCGTTTTGCTTGACTAATGTTCATGAATATTCGAAACAATTTAAAAAACAAAAATTTTAACAAAAATGAAAAAAGTGAAAACTCCCATTGCAAAAGAACTTGTCGCAGAATTACATAAATCTGTGGTGCAGCAATAAAGTTCACCATTTTCTCCGGGATGAGTACCTGGTTTCTAAAATGTAAAAATTTATAGAAAAATGTATAATAACAAAATCAAACAAACTTCATAAGATTCACATGGATAAAGGTCATACTCGTCAACATCAGATCTCCTTAGTTCGCTTCCACAACCTTGTCTAACCCCAGACATCACTATGTCGTTGCTTATTTCTTGGGCGTGTAATGTAAAGCAATATTTTGAACCAATACATTCTTCATTTGAAGTTGATTTTCCGTCATCTGAAGTTGTTACACATTTGAATGCGGTTACTGTACTGAAGCCAACCAAAAAAGTAACAAATACGAGAATGTTCATTTTTCAAATAACATGTAACATGATGTAAAATAGTTTGAAAACTGCTTTTATATTCTTGGTTTTGACTGATGCATAATGCAATTGCAATTGTAACATATTCACAAAAGAAAAAAGGAAACATTGTTATCTTACTAAGAAAGCACTGCAAAAAACACGTATTACTCATTGTATATCTCAAATTTTCTTTCATTAATAATATATTTCCATGGATTATTTTAAAAAACAAAAATATTTATGGAAAAATGTTAATTCAATAAAAACAGCATGTCAAGAATCAAAAGATGGAAATGAATCATTGGCAAAATTTAAACAATGACAAATGTTTGATTTATTTTTAGCCTGTCTTCTGGTTTTGTTTTGTATGTTTTTATTTTACTATTTTACTTTGCATTACACAATCAACCACGAAAATATTGGTACAAAAATCTTATCAAAAAATAAAAAAGACTAATAATTTATTAATAACTAAATTTATAGAATGAAAAAGATGGTGCTAAATTGCATAAATGAGAATCATTTTTTAAACTTTCAAACGTTCAACATTATTTTCTTCAATCTCCATTGATTCATTTGTAACTCCATTATTTTCATTATTTTGCGAAGAAGCTTCAATAATTTGCTGCAATTTTGTCCACGATCGAGGTTCGGTTTGTGCTGTAAGAGCATATACGAAAATGGAAATAAAAATAATAGTTCCAATAACCCAAAATATCCAATGCCACTAAAATTACCTAATGAAAAACTGTAAGGATATAAAATTAGAACCTCTGATGATGAATCATTTGGTGCAACAATTGTAACAAATGCAGGAAGCAAAAGTACAATTAAACAATTTATGCATGCAACGACTGACATAACAACATATGCATATTGCCGGCATGACTAAAAACAGCTTTTATAAAAACATTTTAATTATTTTATGCTTACCAATTGTGCAGTTTTAATAAATCCAAGTGATTGCAAACTGCTAACAAGAATTGTTAGAATATACATAATTTCACCCAAAACTTGATTCTTTTCATCGATAACAGCTAACACAAAAAATGCCCCAGCAAAAAATATATTACAAATTGCGGTGATTATAATAGCTCGAAGTCTTTGATTCACGCATGTTGCATAATCACTGATTGGACTGATTACCAATTTTAGGGCCAAACATGCAACATTCGCAATTAGACTCGCGAAACCTGTCGCTTTTACAGAAAGATTTAAAACTTGATTTAAATAAACTGCGCCATAAATAAGAAAAATTTGTTGTCCAAGAAGATTTGCAAATGCTGTATAGAATATGCCATATACGGTATAATCGGTAAATATTTTTCGGTATGGGACAAAGGATGAATGCTTGGAAGAGGAATGATCTTTTTCTTTTTCAATTACGGCACATTCGTGGTCACTGACATTTCGATGCATCCTTGGAGAATCTCGATAAACAATGAAAAATGCCAAAAATGAGAGTAATGTTAGGGCACCTTGAAGATAGAAAGTTCCTTGCCAACCGAAAGTTGAAGATTCACAAAATGCAGATGCCACAGGGTTTGTATACCTGGAAAAAATAACGATTGACAAACAAGATCCGAAAAGCAAAAATTTGCATACATTGGTCCAAGTTGTACATAGCTTGATACAACAGATATCACAAATCCAGTCGCCGACAAAGGGCACCAAGCATCAACAATTACACTCATCGCAGCAAATGTAATCCCAGCACCGGCACCTTGAAACATTCGAACAATTACAAGTGGCCAAAATCCAAGTTCTACAGCAAATGGCATTAAAATTGTTGCAATTCCAGAAACGGCACCATAAATCGTAAACGTGATCCGTCCCCCGAGAATCCGGGTTAATTGTGTCACAACAAATGTCGCCAATAAATTTCCAAGTGCAACAACCGAAAATAGCCAGGATCTTTCCGTTGAAGTAAAAATGGGTTCTGAGACAGTTGTGCCATTAATCAATAATTTATCTTTTTTCATGCAAATTATTGTAAAATTTAATATCACAAGATTTCCAAATACAAATGTCAGTCCAATTAATGAAAGAACAATAATTAAATAACGAAAATTATTTCCAAGTATTAGTTTTTTATCCATTTTCAGAAGCTGAATCAAGAATAATGATTAGCAGGTGATAGAATATTTCAATATCAAAAACCATTAAATACTGTTTTGTTAATTTGCATAAAAAATATTTGCCAATAAATCAGGAAACGCCTAAAATGTTAAAATTTATTACTTCAAAAAAAATATTCGATTTTGCATGTAAGCTTCTGTTAATGCTCACACCTTCTTTTTTTTGCTTACATCATTTTAATTGTTTAAATGTCAATTCAGCGCTTATTCATTCCCCCCAAAACCGGACCATGGTGTTTTGTCCTCCCCCAAAAAATATCAGTGATAAGATTGAACAAAGATTAATGTTATAAAAATATCTATTTTTTCTTCCAAAAAAAATTGATGATTTTAATCAATCTTGTTAAAAATGAATGTTCTTTTATTTTTTGGTCTTTTATGTTTCAGCCTAAATTTTGTGGATGCTTTAAAATGTGTTGAAAATTTACCAGCTTCTTCATCCTCAAATTTTGAATGTCCAAAAGAAGATAAATTTTGTTTTACAATTAATTATAAAACAAAGCTTAATGGTCTGGAAAGAGATGGATTAATTCAGGGTTGTTCAAATGCTTTAAAAGAATATGGTGCAGCAACTTGTTCAGTGAGTTTTTTTGGATATTTCTAAAGTAATCAATGCGGTATTTTTAGAAAAATGAAGATACACTTTATGTCGGAAGACAATATAAAGGAACATTGTATTGTTGTGATTCTGATTTATGCAATTCTGCAACAACTTTTTCGTTCTTTGGAATTAGTGTTTTTATTTTGTTAATTAAATTCTTGCTTTGACTTATCTATTTATTATGGTGAATAGTAATAGAATATGAAAATAAAAAATAATTAAAATAAATAAAATTGTTAAGAATTTGTACACTTTTGAGTGAACCAAAAAACATAATCGAAAAGTAATGTTTGTTACGAAAAAATTTTGTTTTCGCCAAATCAACAATGAAACAAATGATATGAAAAACGCATTGAACTATTTTTAAAGGGGTATTTCGTTTGTTTTAAAGTGCCATCTTTTTTGACTGTCAGAGAAATAAACCATAAATTTCAAGTTCTAAAAATAACGGTCACAGCAAAATATGAAAGTTAAAGGGGGAAGTCGCATTTGATACAACTTTTTTTCTTATGAAAGTTATTGAAAATCAGGGAAATGCATTGTTATTTTTCCTGATTTTCAATAAATTTCATTAGAAAAAAAGTCGTATCTCAAGTGTGATTGCCCCTTTTAGCCAAAAGTTAAACACGCACGAAGTCAAAAAAGGAATAAGAGTATCCACAAAAAGAGGAACAAAGAAGACTCTTTAAAAATTGTTTACTTTTTTGTTAAAATACAAACAAACTACACTGCAATCATGTCCTACATTTTTTTAAAGTCAAAAAAAATCAAAAAAATCTTTATCATTACAAAACCAAAAAAAAATGTACCAGAACAGCCTTGGACAATCGATAATTTTTTTGAATATTTTATTGTGCGCAAAACAACTCTATCATTAAAAAAACCATCGTTTTTAAATTTTTGTTTAAAGTAAGTAAACAGTAATAGAAATTTAAAGAAGATTGACAGTGTTTACGTAAACAGAAAAAACATATATTAAAGAACAAGGGCCACATTGACTTTACCGCTGAAATTAAAAAACCATTATTTTAGATATTGAACATAAAATAAAAAATATGGTTCTGAAATTCAGGATTCTGTTGTTCTTTGAGCATTTTCACAAATGAAGAAAAAAATTTGCATATTAAAATAGGTTGCAAAACTTTCATACCCTTTTTTGGTATGTGTTTGCATTTCAAGGTGTTGTAATGTCTTGATTTTCCTTGTACTTGACAGATAAATGTAAATAAATAAAATAAAACACGACAAAATCACACCTCACTTGATTAATTTGGGAAAAAAGTTGAGGAAGTTTATTGGAATTAATAAAAGATTGTTTAAATCAGGGCAAAAATTGTATTATATTTTTAAAAAACTTTTGTTTTGAATAACAAAATCAATGTCATTTTTTAAAACGAAAATTTATTTAAAGAAACAAAGGCAACATGAAAATTGAAAAAAAAGTTTAATTAACAAAAACTTTGTTATAAAGCAATGGCACCTGCAGGTTATGATAAAAGAAATTTTGCGAAAATGGCAAATGCCAGAATTCCAACAAACGAATAAGTTGTTGCAGAATTGCAAAGATCTGAATCACAGCAGTAAAGTTCAGCACGAAGGCCACCCTGATCATATTTTTGTGTACCACTCTAAAATGGGTTTTTAACAAAATAGAAAAACTATTATCGACAAAAACTTACTCCATTTTCATCACATGTTTTAGCATTATATGGACGAACTTGATCAGCTGTTATATCACTTCCGCAACCTTGTGCATCTTGGTCAAGAGAAACTCCACTGATCTGTCCATGAACGTGTACAGAATAGCAGTATTTTGAATTACAATTTGCATTTGTTGTTGATTTTCCATCTGATGAAGTTGTTACACATTTCAATCCAACAACAATGTTGAAGCAAAGAAAAAAACAAATAAGAGTAACTGAATTCATATTGAAACAAAAAAAAGTGGTTGAAAAGAAGGGAAATTAATTTCAGCTTTTATACAAGCTTTTTTCAACCTATTTTTATCAGTAAAAATTTTTTTTGTGAATGTATTTTCGTCATCAAAAAAGTATTATCAATTTAATCAATAATTTTTGAGTTGATGATTAATACTCCAGAATAAGACAAAAATAAGGGTGTGTCAATACTGAAAAAATTAGTCATTGAATTTTTGTATACATTAAAAAAGGTAGATAAAATATACATTTAATTATTTAATTATTGAGCCGACTTTTTTTAAAAAATTTATGCAAATTCAAAAATTTTAGAAAGCCAGCACAAGCTTTTCTTAAAAGTCTTTATTATTCTTAAACAAAAATAAAATTATAAAATTAAAAATTTGGCAATTAAAAGAAAAACACCAAAACCAAAAAATGAAAAAGTTTTTGAAGCAGTGTTACATAAGTTTTCATCGCAGCAATATAATGAGCCACTGGCAATATCATTATCAAAATCATGCTTTCCATTTTTCTAAAACTTTTACTTTTCATGCTGTAATAAATTTTATCAAAAAACTTACAGTACACCCAACCCCATATGGTCCTAATGTACCAGAACAGCCTTGAACAATTCCACTTGTTTGTGCATTCGTATATTTAAATTTGAAATCCAACGTATAGCAATAGTTATCACTATTTGGACAATCAAAATTCTGTGCCGAAACACCCGGGGCACTGTACAGGCATTTTAAGGAATTCACAAAAATGCAACAACAAAGAAGAAAAACAACAAAAAGAAATTGTCTCATTCTTTTGAAAAAATCTAATGAAAATTTCAGGCCCTGTCAGACTGTTTTTATAGTGTTTTTTAAATCTAAATTTTAGGGTGTAAGTTTTTTTGGACATTGACTTTCAAGGACGAAAAAACTTTTTTAGCTTGGATATTTGCAATTTAATTTTGAAATTTGGGATTAATGGAGTTGGTGCAGTGAATGAAATTTCTGTAGACATTGATGTAAAAAGAAAATGCAAAAAAGGTGCAGCAACAAAATTCCAAAAAATATCATCAAAAAATAAATGCTTTTGTTTGCACCTTAAAAAATGCTAAACAAGAGATTTAAAGGAGGGATCAACTTTGAACAAATTTTTTTTCATGAGAGATATATTCTCAACGCGAAAATGCATTGTCTTTATCTTCTCTTGTTGACAAAAAAGCATTTTTGCCTGATTATCAAAAATTTGTATGAAGTGGAACTCCCTCTTTACAAGATAAAGCTATTTTTTGTTTTCTCATCATTTTTAAAATCCGTCAATAAAATGAATATAAGTCATTCCATACCAGTTTAATGGTCATGTTATGGACCTGATTACAAGATTTACAATCAAAATTTAATTCAAGAATTGCAAGAAAATCTGGTTTTTTGCAAACAGTTGCAATTTTTTAACACTGAAAACCTCACAGGTAATTTTAATTTGCATAAAACTTTTTACAATAGCAGAATGAAATTTAAAAAAAAGTTTGGGGTTTTGATTGCAAATGCATCATCAATAAAAGTGAATTTCAAAATCATAGACGACAAACTTTGCTGCTCTTTTTTGTTTTTGTTACACTTTTTATTCTACACTGGCTTTGACTTTGCCATTTGAAAAAAAAGAGACAAGGTGGATGCGCATTGCGCGGCTTTGGTTCCTTTGAAATAAAAAGACAGCATCCATAAAAAAATTAATCAAAAAAATAGCAGCAATATGACGCCGATATCGGCGGTGTCGTTCTACTCTTTTTTTACTTTCACATTTTTTTCGTAATAGTTTATTCTTTTTAGGTGACGACTTTTTGTAATTTGTAAAAAGTCTGAATTACAAACTCGAGTTTTTTTAAATTTTTTTTAATGAAATTTAAATAATTGTTAATCTAAGAATTGGCTTTTTTATTTATCCGTGTTTCTGCCACTTTTTTTAGATTATTTTTAATAAATTCATATTTAGTAATTCTTGGTCATTCCTAAATTAATAAATCATCATGAGTGTTACAATGAAACGCAAATATGCAACTGTAAGTTTATATATCCCATGCCCTCACCATGGGATATATAAATGAATAATCAACAATTCCTTTATTTTCAGGAAGAAACTTTCCCACTTTCTTTGGAATGGATTATTAAAAAAGATAATCTCAAAGTTTCATCAAAGACAATTCCAATCCCAAATTTGCCAAATGTCTCCTACCATCTTGCTTTTAATCCAAAAGATGGAGAAGATGAAGGGCAATCAACAATTTATTTTCATTTACAAAGTGATAAATCTGTTGATATTACAATTGATGCAGTACTTTTATGCAAATCTGCCAATTTCAAATTTGATTGGACCCATACCTTCAAAAAGGATGATGAAATTGCTTGCTTTGGTTCTCGGATTTGTTATTCTGTTGAATTATTGGAAAAGAGCTCAAAATTCTTTGTTGGAAATCGAATGGTTGTTGAGATTAAAGGAATTTTGAAGATCGAAAATGGCGATGACGAAATTGAACCAAAGATTTCAAAAACTGGAGATTTGGGATTAATGCTTTGGGAATCCAAAGCTGGCAAGGATGTCATCATTGAAGTTGCAGGGGAAGATGAAATTATGGTAGGTCTTCCTTTTGTTAGGGATTATCCAAATCCACATCCCCTCCCTCCTCCGTTAGATTTTTTCCTTTGATCTTTGCCGCTTTCAAATTCAGTGTTAAATTTTGGCAAACCCCTTTAAAATACCCGAAACCAGATTTAAACAACCCCTTATATACCATAAAATAAAATTTATGCAAATTTTTAGGCCCATAAAGTCGTTCTTCATCGACGATCTGCAAAATTTGCTGAACTTTTGGATGAACTTGATTCTGATAAAAAAGGAAAGATCAGCCCTGCCATGGATCGAATAATCATTGAAAAGAGTTCCTTGGATACTGTTAAGGAAGCTGTCCTTTTCTGCTATGATGTTCAAAGTGCTGAAACTCTTTCAGCTGAAGATGCTGCAAGTCTTCTCATTTTTGCACATGAATACAAAATTCATGATCTCAAGGTAAGGGATTACTGTAATATGCAAATTAAATATCTAAAATTATTGATTTTTACAGAAAATTATGGAACAATTTTGCGTTGAAAATATTTCTGTTTCGAATGCCTGTGTTTTTGCCAATACTTCAATTGCTGGAAAAGCTTGTAAGCTTAAAGCTGCTTGTTTACAATTTCTTCGTCAATGCATGAAAGATGGCACCGCTGTCAAAGATATCGAACAAATCAATGATGAAGTTAAAGATGCTTTATTCATGAAAGCCTTCTGTGCAGTTTGTGAAAGTTAAATTTCATGCTAATTTTCATGTTGTGCATTTTTGTTGTTGAATTATTTGTTTTTAATGCACAACTTTTTGGGTGCTTTTCGTAATTTTTGTTGTTGGGTTTTTCATTTCTTACTTTTATCATATTATAAATTATATTTTACGCAAATTTTTTTTTATCGATTTTTTAAACAAATTAAACAAAAATAAAAACATTAATTAAAATCACAAAAATTACAGTAACAATAACCTTTACAGTACTTGCCGAGTTACAAAAGTTTGAATTACAACAATACAAATTTCCATACCATTCTCCCATGCCAATGCCATTGTTAACTCTTTGATTACCGTATCCCTAAACAAGCAAATATTTATTCAAATTCTGGACAAAAAATAAAACAAACATCACAATTGACCCCATAAACATGTCTCAGCTCATGAGAACATCCTTGAAAATACTTTGGAAAATCAGTGGCTAAAAAATCATTTATGCAAATTTTTGATTTAAATTTAAAAAATATGTAAATTTTTCGTTTTCAATTCAAGTTTTTTAAATATGCTAATTTTTAAAAAAACTTACGAAGATGATGAGGATCATAAACAGACATTTTAGCACAAAATCTATCCGAAGAATGACAATGTTTATTACCGTAAATATTTCTTCCGACAGAACTGTAACATGTTAAACCAAAATTTGAAGTAATGAAACAAGCAAAAATAATAAATGCAGCAGCTTTCATTTTTATAGTTAAAAATCAAATTTAAAGTCAAATTTTTTGGTTCAAGAAAAAAAGCGAAAATGTATGACACATAAAATTTATAAGAAAAAAAGAATAGTAAAAAAGCAAACAAAAAATAGGAAACCAATTTAAATGATTTTTTCTTGCCTTTTTAAACTTTAAACTCGTATTTTCTTTTCTCTGCATCGATGAGTAAGAATGGGTTTTTTAAGAGTTGTAGTTAGGAAAGAATGAATCACAAGTGGTATCAAAAAAAGTTGAACATGTGTCAAAAAATGTCTGTTTTTGAGAGATCGGAGCAAGGCGTTTTAAAATTAATCAAGAATGTTATAAATTGCATTTCTTGAAATTTATCAGTGTCAATAAAATTCTATTGATCTTCAAAAAACAATAATCAACACTTTATTTTTGTTTTAGAATTCTGAGAAAATGTCACAAATATCACAATTTATTTAAATTTTTGTCAAAATATATGTATGAATGGTGCCCGTTTTTAGTTTAAAAAATTTATTCTATTAAAAACACATATAAAATCAAAAAAAACTGCTCGAGCTAATTTTAGAAATTTTTTTTAGAATAAAAGTTGAAGAAAGCGATAAATTAAATTAATCCCATATGACATCAAAGGTGCTGCCGATCCTGCTGAATTTTCCAGATATTCTGTTTTCAAGTTGTTGCAAAAATTTTCACTGCAACAATTAATCCGAGCTCCAATTCCACTTTTATAATAAATTTCTCTTTCACCATTTTCCTAAAAATCCAAAAAATTGAACAAAATTTTTAAAATATAAACAAAGTTTTTTTTAAATTCATATTTATTATATAAACACTTACAGTACAATTTAAATCCTGATTCCCAAAGTTTTCACTTGGTAATTCTGATGAGCATCCAGTAATTACAGAATGAAAACGAACTCCAGCAGTTTTGGCATTAAAAGTTAATATAAAACAAAACATATCATTTTCAGGGCAGTCATCGCTTAAATCTGGCACATAACCATCCAAAGCTCGAACACATTTTAATATTTCTGCATTTGTAAATGACAAAAATAGAAGAATACCAAATAAAAAAGTCTTCATTTCAATCAATTTGATTGATATTAAACAAAATTAAAATACTCCAAAATTTGTACGAAATCAAAAGCAAATGCAAGATTTTTTTGTTGCTAAAATAAAAAATTAATCTTCTTTTTTTGCTTTTTAATGCTTAATAGTTGAGATTAAAATTTTTCAAGTGTTAGAATTTTGTGTGATAAAAAAGCTGTTTTACACTGCACCAAAAATAAAGTTTTTTGTTTTACATTTTTCTTTGATTGAAATGAAGACTTTTTTATTTCTTTCCATTCTATTTTTGTCACTTACAAATGCCAAAATAATACAATGTGTTCACGCTTTTGATGGTTTTGTGGCGAATTTAACCGATGACTGCCTTGAAGATGATAATTTTTGTTTTACTTTAATTTTCAATGCTAAAACAAATGGGGCACAAATTCATGCTGCAATTACTGGATGCTCATTGGAATTACCAAATCATAATTTACTATTTCGGGATCTTAATTGTTCTGTAAGTATTAATTTAATTAAGGTTGCAAAGGAGAGACATTTTTTAATCAGTAATTTAATATTAAGGAAAATGGTGAAAAAGAAATATACAATAAAAAAGGAATTGCAGTTCGACTTGATTGTTGCAATGAAACTTTATGCAATAACTTTGATAATGAATATGAAGCTTACTCGACAGAGGGGGCATCTTTGATGTCATATGAAATTAATTTTGTTTATCGTTTGCTTGAACTTTTACATTGAAGGTTTCTTGATCCATGATTTTTAAACACATTTTCAATAAACGGCAGTTGTAGAAATCCCTTTCTTTTTTTGGTAAAAATAAAATGATGATTTCGGAGTTTTATTACTCTTAGACGTTTAAATTCTACTCAAATTTGAATTACTAATTTAATCAAAAAATAAAATGTATTATAATTAGATTCTTTTTAAGTAAATTTTAGGATTGAATTTGTGTAAAGTGAAACACGCTATTGGTTTTTTATTTGACATAGTTACAATAGTCCTATTTTAGTTTTTTGAAAACAGCAAAAATCAATTCAATTTTTCGTAACAATTAAATGCAAGAACTGCTTAATAATGTAAAAATGTTGAAAAAATTTATTTTAAATTACAAAACATTCAATTTTAAAAAAAATTTTCGAAAAATTTATCGAAAATTTCTGCAACAAAAAAGAGTAACTGTTTAATTTAGAAGTAACAATTCCACAGTTTGTGATATAAAACGCCTATAAACAAAATTATTTTCTATAGAAAGAAAAAAATAAGAAAAGCATAAAATTTTGCTCATAGCTTTTTTTCAAATGATGAAAATCTCAAAATCTCCTCATCGAAATTTTAAGGGTGAGGAGAAATGGAAAAAAAAGTAATTTTTTGAAATTTTAAAACTTTGTTTTTTTTAAATTTTTAAAGTGAGGAATTTTTCCCATGTTTTTGATTTTTCTTACTTTTTTGATTTTCATCAAAAGTGCACTACAACGCGTTTTGCACACTTTTGCTCATGCGCTGCGTCTCTTCTTTTCTCTGTTCTTTTTTTAACTCTGTCGTGAAAGAAAAAAAAAGAACAGAGAAAAGAAGAGACGCAGCGCATGATCAAAAGTGTGCAAAACGCGTTGTAGTGAAAGTGAGGAATTTTCCTTCAGGAAAATTTCCTCACTTTTTTTTACCCTTCTTTTTTCTTTTCAAAAATTTTGGATTCGAACCCACGACCTCCGGGCTCCAAACTCTTCGTACTAACCACTCCGCCATTCAGACTTTTACAAACAAACGATAAAAATTCCTTATCTGCTTTCGCAATTCTCTCGCAACGAAAACTTGCTTTCTTTTTGTTATTTTTGTATTACTTTTTTTTACCAAAGTAATTATTATGTTTTTTTAATGTTTTTTATAATATTTAAGTACTTATTAAACAAAAACTATTATAATAATTAATCATCTTTTATAAAATTGAAAATGTTGCATTTAATGTGATTTTTACAGTAATCTTTGTAATTTTTTCTATCAAAATACTTGTTTATTGATTAATACTTGAATATTATCATAACAAAAAGTGGTTTTAAGCTTTTTTTACACTATTATATAAAGTTCATGATTGAAACAAAAGCTCTTATTTTTTCAGAAGACAATTTAAAGCATTGGTAAAAGAAGAAATTCACAAAATCATTTGGGAGGCGATAAACTGTTGAATTTCAATAGTTGGAGGCACACGATCATCATCATTACCACGCGGATAATCAAAACGAAGATCAACGTGACTAACAGGAGAATAATTTCTTCTCCATGTTCTCTAAAAATCTCAAAGTTATAAAAACAATCAAAAGAAATAGAAAAATACCTTCAAAAGACCACGAAACAATGTAGAAATTCCACGAAATGCAGAGGTTGAACGACGTGGAGGAGATGGCGGAGTTGGAGGAGGTGAAGGATCATCTTCATCTTCAATATCGCCGTAACAATTGTTCGTCGATCTTGCCTTAAAGTACATAATTAAAGAAAAAGAAAGAAGATAAAGAAAAAGTACCCTAATATAAGATATACATGCATCACCACTCAATCCACGGGCCACTTGCTCTTCAGCTGGACTAATACCATGATAATCAGCATCAATATATAAACTTAAATGTGAAGCATTTAAATCATTTCTTTGTGGCAAGGGACGATCATTTCTCGGAATAGCAGAAGTGAAGGTTAAGAAAGATGGAGCAGAAGATGTGGAAGCTGACGATACCAAATACGATGACCCATGATGATTTGAATGATGCATTCCACCGCCATTTACTTCAGCATGATGATGATGAACGGTAGGCGTTGGGGGAAGTGGAGCAGGTTGAGCATGGTGGACGTGCCCAGCATTGAGATTGATGCTGCCATAATCATTGGATGAGCCACTTGAGCCAGGATTGGCGGCATGACCACCAGACGAATGTTGTTGTCTTTCCATATTAGCAAAAAAGAAAGACAACAAAAACGTATACAAAAAAGTAGAGAGATACAGAAAAAACCTAAAAAATCAACGATTTGTAAACAGACAAACAAATTATAATCAAAAAATGAATAGCGTTATATTGAAAAAACCGCGGTAGAAAAAGAGGTTCAGAAAAATACGGTATTAAAAAAATAATAATAAAAAAGAAAATCAGAGGGGATAAAAAGATTACAAACGGAATATACCAGGCAAAAGGGAAGGCATGGCCCTTCGGGCATTTTCTAACCAAGTTATACATGATATTGTCTTAAAGAATTTCTTCTGTTACCAATGCTAAATAATTGTCTTTTCAAAAATATGGGCATTTCAAGTCTTTTTTTATTTTTCTGTCTTTTTCTGCAATAACAATCTTGACTTTTTTCTAAACAATAAGAGCATAAAGGAAAGAAGTGCCATCATTTCAAGTCTTTAAATATATTTTTGTATTCATCTTCAACAATAATTAATTATTCATGTATTTTTTTAAACTTTATTTTTCTTAAATGATTTTGTGAATTTCTTCTTTTACCAATGCTTTAAATTGTCTTCTGAAAAAATAAGAGCTTTTGTTTCAATCATGAACTTTATATAATAGTGTAAAAAAAGCTTAAAACCACTTTTTGTTATGATAATATTCAAGTATTAATCAATAAACAAGTATTTTGATAGAAAAAATTACAAAGATTACTGTAAAAATCACATTAAATGCAACATTTTCAATTTTATAAAAGATGATTAATTATTATAATAGTTTTTGTTTAATAAGTACTTAAATATTATAAAAAACATTAAAAAAACATAATAATTACTTTGGTAAAAAAAAGTAATACAAAAATAACAAAAAGAAAGCAAGTTTTCGTTGCGAGAGAATTGCGAAAGCAGATAAGGAATTTTTATCGTTTGTTTGTAAAAGTCTGAATGGCGGAGTGGTTAGTACGAAGAGTTTGGAGCCCGGAGGTCGTGGGTTCGAATCCAAAATTTTTGAAAAGAAAAAAGAAGGGTAAAAAAAAGTGAGGAAATTTTCCTGAAGGAAAATTCCTCACTTTTGATGAAAATCAAAAAAGTAAGAAAAATCAAAAACATGGGAAAAATTCCTCACTTTAAAAATTTAAAAAAAACAAAGTTTTAAAATTTCAAAAAATTACTTTTTTTTCCATTTCTCCTCACCCTTAAAATTTCGATGAGGAGATTTTTAGAAAAATCGTTGAAATTTTTACAGAAAAAAGTGCGAGGAATATTTTCATTTTCATTCACTTTTTTATTTTGGACAACAAAATTTTGTTTATAGGCGTTTTATATCATTCATCTAGTCAAAATTTGGATTGCGTCATTCAAACTTTCAAACTTCCCAGTATACCGAATCTGTGGGAAATTTCCGTGCGAAGCCAATTTTTTTGGAATTTTACAATTCCAACAAAACTATATTTTATATTTTAACTATATTTTAAATGTCATGAGTTTGATTTTATGCAGACAATTTTTTTTGAATAGAATCAAACTAAAAACATTTTAAAAGTTAACTCGTGAAAAAAAGTGATAAAAAATTTGCTTATGTGTTATAATCCATATTTAGGATAAATTTTTTTGTTGACACAAAAATATTTCTATAAATATCAACGAAGACCAACAACAACTTTACTGTTTTAATTTGAGAGCTAAAAATATGAAAATTATAGTGATTTTATTACTTTTATTTAATTTATTTATTGGTTCTATTTATTCAAAAAACTGTGACTGCACAACAGAAAATGAAATAAAGCTAAAAGAAAATGAGATTGGTTTTTTTGAAACTACTAATTATCCAAAATTATGGTCATACAACGAATATTTAAAATCAAGTTGTAACATAACTTTTATTTTTTCTGGAAATGAAAAGGTGATATACGTGAAAAAACGCGGGAACTTTGCTTATTGGAAAAATTCTTAGTTAAAATTTTTCAAAGCATGGTGATATTAACGAAAAAAAAAGGATGATAAATGATTTCTTTTGAATTACAGCGTGGTCCATTTATATTGGGCACTTGTCTTTTGATGGTAAATTGATCGCAGACAGTCCCAGAAGCTCATATTTTGTGGGAAGATCACTAACAAAGGAGAGCATCTTTTGAGCCAAAAATTTTGGCATTCTGGGACATTTTGCGAAACCGCGCCAAATTCAAATATTAAACGTAAAATAGTGTATGGGCAACATTAACTGAAGGATTATCAACAATTTAAAACGTATTCTACCAAAACTTTTTAAACGACCTTCACCGGCAAAAATTTTTATTTTACCTATGTTTTCGAACATGCTTAAGAAGCAGGAAAAAAATACTTTTAGGTCGAAATTCGGCAGAATGCCGTTTTTAGAGCATCGAGAATGCCCTGGGCAGCTTAAAAGCTGCCCAGGACATCAATTAGGTCAATATTCATCGTCTCACCTCAAAAATTCGAAAAAAGGCGTTTTTCATTTAAACGCCTAATTTTTGGTTTTTATAGATTTTTTGATGACGGGGAATTCAATTCTGATATTTATTTTTATTGGGTTTAACGTATTTTTAGTTTAAATGACACTTTTGGATTAAAAAGTTTTCAACCACAGTTTGGAATGCCAAAACATTCCAATAAAGTTTGCATTGTTTATTGCAAATTTTTTTTTTTTCAGAATCATTGGCTTTTCGTTGGTTACACTTTGATAACAAATGCAACAACTGATGTATACGATACCGATTTTTCTATCACTTTGAAAAACACTTCCATTTTCAATATTCCTTCTTCACTTTTTGAATCCTTTTTTGAAAAGCCTGACCGATATGACATTGCCTTTCAAGGATTTATTGTTTTCGATGATGGAAGTAAATGTCCTTTAGAATCAGCTACAAAAACGCCATTTAAATTTGATGATGAAAAACAAATTATTTTTTTGCAATCAAGTTTCAAAGAATATTATTTTCGAAATTATTCATGCCTGTGGAAATTTTCTGCTCCATTGGGATATGGTTTTAAAATTGTTATTAAAGAATTTGATAGTTTAACAAAATTTTTTATTGAAAATAGTACTCAAGTTCTTGTAAAGTAAGCGTAAAAATTGGGTTTGTTTAAAAACGTGACATCAAATATTTAATATCAATTACTTTGGATCGGTGTTTTGCAAAACCGAAATCCATGTGGCCGAAATCGAAATTTCGAAATCCCCGAAATATTTTTTTGCGTCAGAAATTAGAATCCGAAATTCATAATTTTTTATACTCTTTTATTAAAAACTATTTTTTGTTGAATTAGTTGCGGCATTGCGGACTGTCAAATTTGAAATTCCTGGGGAAATTTTTTTGTACAGTTAAAACAAAATTTTACATTAAAAGTATAATATTTTTAGAAAAATAAGGTCATTTTTCCTTTTGAAACAGTTTAAACAGTATAAAATGGTTTTAACTTAAAAGTTACCAATCTGAAACTCAAGTTTTAAAATTTTGGGTGGCAAAAATGTTAAACTTCAAAATTTGGATTTTCGGTCAATTTCGTAAAACCCCCTGTTCAGATTCTTGTTTATTTCAGTCAAAAAGAGATTGTCAAGAAAAATTGCTAATAAAATGTTATTCTTTTTGTAGTGAAAGAAGTGCCCATTCTTTTGTTCCATATTACAATAGTGACAGCTTCATTCAAATTTCATTGTCTGAGAGTAAATTCACTACAAAAATGGAATTTCAAGCTTATGTAACTGTTGTAAAAAGAGAACAGAAAAAAGTCAATGGCAATTGCTCTATCACTGAATCAAATAATGGTGAAATTATTTGGACAAATGTAAATAATAAAAATGGATACGACAACAATATTTATTGTAACTTTGAATTAATCCTTCCTCCCAATACTGCAGCTTTTGTGAATATGGAAGATGAATTAGAGAAAGGAGTTGATTACATAAAATATTTTCCTGATTCAAATAATGGTTACAAATTCATTGATGATAAAAGTTTTATAATTCAGGCTCATTCAGATGGCTTAAATAGGAGTATTCTTTGGGAATTTGTAAGTGATGGAAGTTATCAATTGCTAGGTTTTTGGATATATTTTCAAAAAATGGGTAACTTTTTTTATTTTTCAAATGCTAAAAAATCGACTTTTTTTAGAATGTCAGTGCGCTAAACGCATTATAAATTGTGATAATAAAACACATGGAATAATGGAACACAATTATATCAGTAATTATTATTGTGGAAATTTACATTGTATATTTGAAGTAAATTTTTCTTTGTTCTTAACTATTTTTTTTTCGCATAATTTATTAAGATTCTACCATGTAATACAGACATTACACTGATGAAAATACCCTTCAGCGCTGGCGGTATAATCGATGTTTTTAAAGTAATTTCAAATAATTTAACAGTGTTTGAATTAAGTTATAAAAAACAAGCGATAAGAACGCAAATGATATATTTAAATTCTTCAAGCATAAATTATTTTACAGCTGATACATATCCTTCGACGCTTGGAAGAGATTTCTTTTTCACAATACAACCAATTATACGTTTGTTCAACATATATCATTAAAAATATCATAAATATAATTCATTTTAGTCCCAAAAACTTTATCTAAATTTATTTTATCTTTCGCTGTCCCAAGATATATTATTGATACAGCATTTTATAATTTTTTTACAATAGAAATTTCACCAGAATTGGTATGTTTTTTATTGAAACGCAACAATAAGTTCATATTAAAATATAGCCTCAACCAAAAAATTAGAAAGCAAATAAAGTATATACTTTTTCAAAAATTTTTTTTTAATTGGGACATACAATACTGCGTATATATAGCAACAGGTTGCTATCATATATATACGCAATATTGTATGTCACTCACTGATACAGCCATTTTTAGCATAGCTTGAATCTCACAACGTTTGTGTATTCCCTGTATACTTTGGACATTTATAATAACGAAAGCCTTACATATAATCTTCTTAATATTAATTGGTAATCGTTTTGTTATACAGAATAACTTTTAAGTTAAAATTAAAATGGTGACCTCTAGAAGGAGATCCAGAATTATTAAATAATTATTATTCTTATAGTTTTGAAGATGCTGATATCCTTCGATGCAAGATTAATGCATTTACGGTTTATATAACAGATGATTTAGCTCCAAGAATTGTTGTAGTCGAATTATCAAGTAACTCTTAAAGAAACATTTTATAGTACGAGCCTATGTTATTTTTAGTGCCACCAAAAGGTTGTGTATTTGAAAAAGGCACATTTATCATACATTCAGAAAGTGCACTTGCATCACTTGCAAATTCTGAAGCAAGTTGTGATATAATACTTTTGATTTTGCATGATTCATTTTTTATGAATTTATGGACGACTGCTGCATCACAACCTGTAAAAATATTTGCTGGAGACGATGATTCAAAAATCTTCATTGAAATAACGTAACATATTTTTTCTGCCATTAAAATACAGGGCTTCCCGAAGAACGATGCCGAATTTCATTTGTTTATAAGATTTTTTTAGAGCTTAATTTAATTGAAATTTAAATTAACCATTTTATAACCTTGAACAACAGCGAAGCTTCGATTTTGGAAAATCCAAAATATCAAAACTTCGTTATTTCATTGTCAGACGTGAAAACGTGTCTCCGGAATTTCGACTTTTCGATTTTTCGATTTTGACCGCACGGATTCCAATTTCAACAATCCATTTTCAGCACAACTTCAGTTCAATCTTGGAATCCCATACTTCTTAATTCTCAAATCTACAAAATTAGGATTCCAAAAAATTCTGCAATTTTGATAAACTTTTTAAAAACTCCATGTTACGGAGATGCACCATGTTTAACAATTTCGCAATATCCATATAAATCTCTTTTTTCAACTTCTGGTTATGGACTTTCTGGAAATGATAATGGATACATTTTTCAACTGGGCATAACAAACTTTTCCACAAGAATTACCGCAATCGATTTTGACATGAATTCAGATGAAAATTATTACTTTAACGATCAAAACACCAACCAAAATTATCAGTCAGTTAAATAATTATATTGCCAAAAAAGATTATATTTTTTAGCATCAACAAAACTGGCGACTTTCTAATATTCAAGAATCAAATAATTAATTTCTTTTTCTATCTTTCTAAAAATATAAGTTTAAAAACTGGTGCTTTATTTTTTGTCGAAACATTCGATGAAACTGATATGAATGAAATGTAAAATTTATAAAAAAAAAGTGCGTTAATTTTAAAAAAATATAAAGATTTTGTTTAATTTTTTAAAGCTAACGGAGCTGATTTAACAATTTATATAAATTTACATGACAAATAATTATTCAATATACTTTTTAATAGGTTCCCTAAAGCTACAGTAACCATAATCTATCGTTTTATTTACCAAAAAATTATTGAGCAGCATTTTAATAGCCGTAAAAGTTGGACGATCATTACGATTTTGCTTCCAACAATCATGTGTCAACATCTGCCATGGCTGTTCTGTACCTTTAGGTAAAGCCAAACGATTTCCATCAACAACAAATTTTACAATTTCTTCATTGCTCATTTTTCCATATGGCACTTGCCCGAAAGTCAGCAGCTCCCAAATAATTACTCCAAAAGACCAAATATCAGATGCCTCAGAGAATAAATGGCCAAAAGATTCCACTGCCATCCAACGAATTGGAAGTTGTTGATGGGCTGGTGCATGATAAAGGGAATCAATGTCACAGAATGATGCAAGACCAAAATCGCTAATTTTAACTTCAAAATTTTTTGTCAATAAAATATTTCTTGCGGCTAAATCTTTGTGAACGATGCCTAGAGCGGAAATATATTCCATTCCAGCGGTAATTTGCCAAAGAATTTTCGGAATTTGCATATCATTTACAACAGCTCTGTCATTGGAATATAGTCGAATCCATGATAGCAGATCTCCTCCATCGATGCTTTCGTAAATTAGGGAATAGTTCTGTAAATTTACATATTTTTAATTTATTGAAAAAATAATGTCTACTGAAACCTAATTATTTTCGAGGTGGAAAACTGGTGCGAATAAAAAAGATTTACACTAACCCGGACGCTCCCTTTAAATGTAAATTTTTGTTTAATCATGATCAAAAGTTAGACTTGATGTATGTTAAAGCTTCACATTTTAAAACAAAATTAATACTTTTTTATCATTTCTTTGGTCCAAGTAATAAAAACCAAAAGCAGTATCGAACCCCCATATCCTAATCTGGGGCCAAAAATTTCAGCTCCTACACCAAAGAATCAAAAGCGTTAGGGTTATCGAAAGGCATTCTCATCCAGTCCGAAATTTCGGTCAGTCTGGTCCGGAACTTCCGTCCCCAAAAATATTATGGTCCGAGATTTTTGGACTCGGACTTTTATATTTAAAAAATGTTTTTTCTTTTTGTGATCGATGTGGCAAAAAGTAAAAAGTTCAACAGGATTATTACTACTTTTATCCAGTTGATGATCAGGCTGTTAAAAAATCAAAATAATGATAACATTTTTCTAACATTTTACTTTTGCTTTAGTTAGTCCAAAATACGAAATTGGATAAAACTACTAATGTAAAAAACATCCCTGATGATTCCCCTTTCAAAATTGCCTCTTTTCCTTACCCCCAAATAAATACTCCAACCAAGCAGACAACAAACATTTTTATGCCATTTCATCTTCAATGCTACCGTAACCTCTTTCAAAACATTTCTGAATTAATCTTGTCCACCACAATTATTAACAATTTTTATAACAGCCGGGCAATGTTTGTATTTTTGAGTTTCCAAACATTTGTAAATTTCAGAAATTGGAGCTTTTGTATGAATAAAAGCATCACAAACTACAGAAGAGCTGCCCTTGCCCCGAATATTATTTTTAACTTCAACAAAATTTTCATCAATAAACATTTTTTGGGATAAATTTGCATATTCTTTTGTTTCATCAGGGTCGCTGAAAATGAAAAAAAAAATTGCATATGGAATTTTATTTATTTAAACAATTACTTACAAATTCATTGCCATCGCAAAAATAAATTTTTGCTTAAATTTTAATTTTCGTTCCTTGTTGTTTCTCCATTGATGGAATACTGTAGCTACTATCGTTGCAAGAATAGTAAAAATGAGAAGTGAATAAAGCATCGCTTTAATTGGAAGTTCACCAAGTTCACATTTTTCTCTCCTTGTGTCATCCAAAATTCTGATTAACTTATTTGGTTCGACAGCATTATCAAAATTAGTCAATAAAACAATGTTGTATCGTTCGTCGCGAATTCTTTTCCATACTTCACATCTTGAAATAAGATTTTCGCTGGCTTCATTGATGAAGTCTTGGTAGCTGACATTGTGAAGGGAAGAATTATAAACATGGTGAATATCTTCATCCGTAATATTACATAAATAAAAGCTAAAAATTAAAACTTTATGTACAAAGGTGTATTATTTCTATTAGGTTAAACCGTAATTTGTGAAAAGTAATCTGGTCAAATAAGTTCAAAATTGTCCGAAAAGTCCGTCCAAAAAATATTTTGGTCCGGAATTTTTGACTCAAATTTTTATATTTCAAAAATGTTTTTTCTTTCTATGATCTATGTTGCAGACAGTGTTGTTGCGACTCCAACTCCGGAGTCGTGGAGTCGACTCCGGTACAAAATTTTAAAAAATGCAAAAAAAGCTGTTTCTGTTGAATTTATTTTTTGTAAACCTTGTTTACCGATGTTATAAACATAATAGTTTATTAAAAATAGCTTTTAAATTAGTTTCATAAGGTTTTTCAAAATTGTCAAAAAAATTTGAAAAATTTGTGAAAATTTTTTTGTTAACAGAAGTTGTTAAAAATCATCAGAACCAGTTAATATATGTATTAGATATATTAAATAGTAAGAATCAGCATCAAAAAAGCATTTTTACATGTTTTATAAGATTTTTTCGAGTCGGAGTCGACTCTGCAGTCGACACCGACTCGGAGTCGGAGTTCGGACCGTAAATTTGTTCGGACAAAATTCGGATTGGACTGTCTTTCACTATTTCGGAATTAGTTTGATCGATCATAAGTATTTTTTTAAAACCAGTTTTTTATGACCTTTGTTGCATACATTAACAAGGAACCTACCTTTTTTCAGAGGTAGGAAGAAAAAAACACAAAGTGTCATTTTGTCTTTCATTTTCCACTGATTTCCACATTTTTTGAAATTCATCAAATGTCACCTCGTTTGAAAAGAACGGAATAATTGTAGTAACAACCTGAACAATAGATTTTCGTAAAATATTTTTTCCATAACTATCACAAGCAAACAAAAGTAATAACCAAATTTTCATAGTTTTTTTTATTAAAGAATTCTTAACTTAAAATTATTTTGCTTCAATATTTTTGATCAAATTTATACGTTTTCATATAATGAAAAGATTAATTGTTATCAGTAATTTATTTATTTTTGGAAAGAAAAGCAATGAAAGAATTTAAAAAAACAATAATATTTTTTTGTTATTTATAGGAAAAAAGTCTACATTTCGAAAACAGTGCCTTTTAGTTCCGTGTTTTTCATTTATGATATCCTTCAAAACAAGAACGACAAGAATGTACGACAAGGATGTACTGTATACGAAACAAATATGAAGAAAAGCTAATAATCCATACTTACTTCCTTGCTTTATGAAGAAAACAATTTTCAACTTTAAAAGTAAAACCCATTTTTTTGAGGGCAATAACCAGGGACCACGTTGGAATCAAGCTGGTAGTCACGAATAGCGCTGCTTTAAAGTAAAATCCAGAGTTTAGATTAAAACTTTATGATTTGGTTTTGACATATTCTGAATCAGCAGAAAATTTGTGATCGAGTAATAGGGAGCTTTTTTAAAAAACAGATTCCATAAAAAATACATTAGCCAGAAACAACCAAAAAACTGACTTTCCCATACAAACCTTTAGCAGATTTTTTTGAGCTTTAATCAAAGTCTTATGCTTCGAGTCCTATATATTTAGAATCAGCAAAAAAAGCTTAATCTTGTAATAGAGAGCTTTTTAAGAAAACTTAATAGCTCTAAAAAGATATACCTCAATTTGCATAATTGAATGCTAAAGAAATCTTTAATAATACAAAAATGTTGAAAATTTTTATTTCAAATTACAATGCATTTAATTTAAAAAGAACGACAAAAATAATAGATCCAAAAACAGAAAAAACAATCGATATTCCTCCATGATTGTTGCATTTATCCATGTCACAGCAAGAATATTTTTTCTCAATTCCATTCATTGAAACATTAAAATGTCCATTTTCCTATATGCAAGTATTCTTGAAGTTATTCAACAAAGAATGTAAACTTACTGTACAGCTGATATCCCGATTACTGACCATATAATCACTTTGTGAACAAGACAATGTTTCAAAGATTTCAGCGCCTGCAAAAATTAGAATAATTTTTCATCGTTAAAGAATGCAATTACTGGAATTTATTGGAGTTACGGTTAAAGAAATACAAAATTTATCTCCATCCGAGCAGGTCTCCTCTCCAGTTGGAATCTCAACAATTGCTGACATACATTTTAAGAGACGATCTACCAGGGAATTTGAATCGAGCGGAACTGAAAATTTTTAAATGAAATTTTTTGTGGTCCGTTCGATTAAACTAGGTGAAAAAACGTTATTCTGAAAGTTTTGGGTCAATCTATCTCATACTTTTGATTTAACTGTATATTTAAGTTACTGTATTGCCAAAAATGGTAAAATTCAGGAAAAATCCAAAAGTTAACCAATCAAAAAGTTATTTCCTATGATTGTACATATAAATAAGGGCTATTAGTTGCACTATAGAAAAAAATTTTATCTGAACCCTAATGTCGAAATTTTGGCTATTGTAATTTTCGACACAGAAGAAAAATTTGCATATTTCCATGTCCAGAGCAAATATATACCGTACCAAATAGCCCAGTTTCTGGGCTTTCCAAAAATATAAAATTTGTTAAAATCGGTGGGCAGATTAGCGATAGCCAGTAAAAAAGGTGCGCGTGATCAATATCTCCAACATCAACCCCGGGGTAAAACTCATGTATGATGAAAGATATTGAGATGCGGTGACTTGCACAATAAAATATCATGTTAGTTGAGTATACTGGATGAGTTTCATGACTTTTGGATGTGTTTTTGAAATATGCCATCAATGTGAAATTTCAAAATTTAGCAACATTAGACTTCGAAGGGAAAATCAAGGTAATTTGGGTTTTGGGTTAAAAATAAAAGAGTTAATGCTTTTAAAACATTATATAGATGTAATATAAGTAATTACAAGCAATGAATATTGATATATCAGTCATTTTTGATTTTTCCGGTCATGTTGAAATTTACCTTGTTTTTGACCATTTTTCGAGATATCAAAACTGTATGAAATATTGTACCTATCAACTTTTTTTGCCGTTTCTGACAAAATATAACATGTCTGGAATTAGTAGGTACAATTTCAACATCTGGGGGCACCCACTTTTTATTTCGCATCATTTTAAAAATCGTGGAATTTTACGTATATAAATTATCTCAAAAATCCAGGTTCTTCTTTGAAATTAACATCACAAACGTTTTTTTCGAACTCAGTGACAGTATTTTGTTACACTAAACAGAAAGAAAAAACCAATCGATAAAAAATCAATAATTGAAAAATTTGAAAAAATCGAAATTTTTGAAAAATTTGCATAAGCATTAAATGTGTTCCTAAATGATTTTTACTAGCATTATTAATTACAAAAAATAATTTTGAGCCACTTTGAACCTTTTTGAATGCACAAAACACCGATTTTTGAGATAATTTATATACGTAAAATTCCACGATTTTTAAAATGATGCGAAATAAAAAGTGGGTGCCCCCAGATGTTGAAATTGTACCTACTAATTCCAGACATGTTATATTTTGTCAGAAACGGCAAAAAAAGTTGATAGGTACAATATTTCATACAGTTTTGATATCTCGAAAAATGGTCAAAAACAAGGTAAATTTCAACATGACCGGAAAAATCAAAAATGACTGATATATCAATATTCATTGCTTGTAATTACTTATATTACATCTATATAATGTTTTAAAAGCATTAACTCTTTTATTTTTAACCCAAAACCCAAATTACCTTGATTTTCCCTTCGAAGTCTAATGTTGCTAAATTTTGAAATTTCACATTGATGGCATATTTCAAAAACACATCCAAAAGTCATGAAACTCATCCAGTATACTCAACTAACATGATATTTTATTGTGCAAGTCACCGCATCTCAATATCTTTCATCATACATGAGTTTTACCCCGGGGTTGATGTTGGAGATATTGATCACGCGCACCTTTTTTACTGGCTATCGCTAATCTGCCCACCGATTTTAACAAATTTTATATTTTTGGAAAGCCCAGAAACTGGGCTATTTGGTACGGTATATATTTGCTCTGGACATGGAAATATGCAAATTTTTCTTCTGTGTCGAAAATTACAATAGCCAAAATTTCGACATTAGGGTTCAGATAAAATTTTTTTCTATAGTGCAACTAATAGCCCTTATTTATATGTACAATCATAGGAAATAACTTTTTGATTGGTTAACTTTTGGATTTTTCCTGAATTTTACCATTTTTGGCAATACAGTAACTTAAATATACAGTTAAATCAAAAGTATGAGATAGATTGACCCAAAACTTTCAGAATAACGTTTTTTCACCTAGTTTAATCGAACGGACCACAAAAAATTTCATTTAAAAATTTTCAGTTCCGCTTCAACCTTGAATTTTCAAATTCTCTCGTAGAACGTCTCTTAAGCCTTCAACAAAGCTCAAAAAACAGAAAATTACAAATACACACAACTTTTTCATGTTTGAGAAAAATTAAAATGAAAAAGTTTGCAAAAGTTTAAAAACTGAAAAGCTTTAAATATTTTATAATTGGAAAAATTCGTTGTTTGATTCAATGAAAAGTTTTTTTAAATTAATTAATTAAACGTTTATTTATGTTTTTTGGTGTCAAATATTATTTCATCCCTAAAAAATGTCTTTACAAGAAAAATAACAAGCTAGGAAATGTACTTTGATGCCGCTTGCGACAAACAATCAAGGATATGTCCATGCCAATAATTGTTTCTGCTAAGGCCTTGTTCGTCGTCTCTTTAATTGATTTTTGTTGGGAAAAAAGGTTTGACTAGTTATGCCAAAATTAGATGTTGTTTGCTTTCCTTAAAAAATTCCTTGTTCATTTTTGATTAGTGATTTTATGCCTTACCTCGGTGCGTCCATGTACACAATAATAATAAAAAAAGACAAAAAAACTTGCGCTCTAATCTATCTGAATGTTTGCTTTTATATTTAATTATCTTTTTTAGATCAAAATATTAACAAAATAAGAGTTTATCAATTTTGGTATCAAATATGGGTAATCTTCAATTTTCTTTTCCATTAATTTTATTTTCTAATGAATTAAATCCAATTTATACTTCTGATAATCCACGTCATCAACAATTTTCTTTTCGATGGCCAATTATTAAATATATTTTAAAGAATCCAACTGGAAAATCCTGGAAGAAATTAATCCAAAGTTGCAAATATTTTTTTCCAAAATATCCTGTTTTCTCTGTTAAACAATTAAAAACATTAAATTGTCGTTTGCATACTGATGGAGAAGAACTTAATCGTGCTAAATTAATTCCTCGGTTGTGGTTATTTGATGAATTGGATTGGGATTGCCCTCTTACTGATCATGTGTTTGTCTCTAAAGTTATTTCCAAAATCGTCAAATGTGATCTTCGAATTTTGCGTATGAAATGGCAAGATTTGACCTGGGATAATTATAATATGCTAACGTCATCTGGTTCTATTCGTGAATTAAAATTTTACGTTTGCACAATTAAATATTCTGATGGCAAAGATGTTACAATGGATAAACTTCTTGAAAATCTTGAACATATTGAAAGCTTTTTCATGTAAAGTTTGAAATATTTGTCATTTTACTAAAATTCATTCATTTTTTAGCGTATGTCAATGGGAATCAAAAATGTTTGAAAAAGATACCGCCAAAAAAATTGCTAAACTTCTCACGAATTTCGAAAATCTGCGTAGTTTAAAATTCTGTGATATTAATGAAACATTTGATCTAATTTCGTTTATGAATTTTCTTTTGGTGATTGAATTCGTTACATTTCAGTTTTATTCATTTCAGTGATTTTTAGATGAATGAGACCATTGATATTAGTCTTATATATAATGAAGATTTAAATTTTTCTGATGCCTACAAACAAATGCTTGACAATTGCTTTGGACAACTTGTTGATAATCCTCCTAAAAAACTTCCAAAAATTTTTGTCATCTCGTTTGATAGTCTTCAGTGTCAAAAATATGACGAAATTGTCTATGGAAAACACTGAAATGGAAATTGAAATGAAAATTTTGTTTAATAATTTTTTTGATTGTTGTTTTTCTGTTTTACAAATATTTTTGTGATTCTTTTATTTTTTTGTTTTGGTATTACTATTTTACCATATTTATGTCCTTGTTGATTTTATCTAATTCATAAAATGCTATTACCTGGAAAATATCGGCTTGAAAAAATTTTTTTTTAGTATTTCATTGTTGTAGGAGAGAGATACGCACAACATAAATTTCTAAAAGTATTGGTAAAAAAGTTCAATTTTAAGAAATCGTAAAATTGTTTTGAAAAATTTTGTTTAACGAAATCAACGAATTAAAAAAACTTGTTGTTCTTCAAAAGAAATATATGATCACAGAAAAAAGCAAAGAATTAAAAGCTGAAGCTCTTGTTGCAAAACTATTTGGAACTTTTGTGGCATTGTTAAAATTTTCTTCAGTGTTGCACAAATCTTTATCACAACAATAATAATATAATCGTGAATTTGGATTAATACTTGAAAATAGACCAGTTTCCTATAAACTTTGCATATCATATCCAAATATTGCAAGTTTAAAAACTTACAGTACATCTAAACATATGTGCACATGCTTCCATGACATTGGTAATGTTTTGATGTAAAATATTAACAGATCAAACAAAAAAATCAACATAGATGGGGCATGTAACTGTTCCGTTATTAATAGAATCATAACAAATAAGATTTTCACTTAAAGTAATGAAACAAAAGAACAAAAATATGTTTAACATCTTCATTAAGCAAAATTTTTATTATTCAAGCTTTTCCGGAAATAATGATTTAAAAACAGCAGAAATATTGACTTCCATATACTTTTTGCTTGTTTTTGTTAATCATCACTAATTTTTCTTTTTTTTTAACATAATTTTTAAAAAAATGTTAAAAAATTATTATTCATTTTTTAATAATGAAAAAAAAACATTTGAAGAACACAACTGTGATATGTTTATTAAAATTAAAAAAAGAAAAAAGAAAAATTTTCTTTCATGATATAAAATCAACAATATAGAAAAAATACAACAGAAGAAAATAGTTTAATATTATAAATGGTACAATTCATTCAAACAGGTTTTTTGATACTTTTTATAATGTTCACCAGTATAGAAATCAATAAAAATAAAAGGGATCATTTTGGGAGGATTTCCAACAAGCTTTTCAAAGCAGGCTTCAAGCATTAAAGCATTCGAAGCATTCGAAAACTGGAAAACAGTGGCATACGAAAGAGAAATTTTGATCGTTTCATTCTTCTAAAAATGTGAAAAATTTGAACAGCATAAGAAACAACAATTAAACTTACCATAAGAAAATTCATTAAAGAAGTCAGATCAAAAGTATCTTCAAGATTGGTTAACTGTAAAAAACGCATATGTTTAAAGCTGGGGAGAATTTTGGCCACTTTCTTGACAGTATCTTTTTCAAACATGTTTGATACAACAGAGCAGTCACTAAAAGAAAATAGAATCGTCGTCGTCAAGGCCGTAGAGAGGGGGGGGGGGCATTTGGGACACGTGCCCCCCCCCTGAAACTGTGAAAATCCTTTGATCTTTTGCCGCCGCTGTGTTAAGGCGGCAAAATATCAAAGGCGTGCCCCCTCCGAAATGAATATGCCCACCCCAAAATTTTTTTCTCCCTACGGCCTTAGTCGTGATTAAAAAATTTAAAAGCTTGCATTTTAAATTCTTTAACATTTTCCATATTTTCAAGTAGCTTATCCATTGTGACACATACGCCGTTAGAATATTTAACTGTACAGTAGCATAAACGTATGTCTTCAACAGAACCAGAAGAAGTAAGAATTTGATACTCTTCCCATGTTAAATTTTGGCGAGAAATACGCAAAATTCGAAAGGCACATGTGACTTTTTTGAAAATAAATTTAGAGACAACATCTGATTCTGCGTAAGAAAGATAACAATCAAAAATATTAAAAAACCAAAATTTAGGAAAAGTTTCAACTTTTAGTTCAAAGTTTTTTCCATCAGCATTCCAACAACCATTATAATATATTAATTCTTCAACAGGATAGACAGGATATTTTGGAAAAAAATATTTGCAAGTCTTGATCAATTTTTTCCATGATTTTCCAGTTGGATTCTTTAAAATATATTTAATAATTGGCCATCGAAAAGAAAAGTTTTGTTGACATGGATTTTTGAAAATATAATAAAGATAAACAGAAGATAAGTGAGGTGAAAGAGAATGTTGAAGATTATCTACAGTCATATGTGGAAGCAGATCTGAAGATATTTTTAGATCTCTGTTTTTAAAGGATATTACTTTGTATAATAATATAATGAAAAGAAAAATACCAGAAAAGAAAATTGAAAATGAAAAATTTAAACAGAGCAAAAATAAATTTGAGAATTAAAAAATAAAAAGCGAAAAAATTGACAAAACGTAATTTTAAAAAGAATTTAGTTTTTATTAAGTTGTTTTGCATTTATGGCTGCAAGGTAAATAGAAGTGCCACTTGAGTACCTTGGTTTCAAAGGTTTTAAGTAATGGGTGAGAACAAATAGAAAAAAGAAATAGGTTATGAGAAACTTTATTATTCATCGCTCCCTCTTACCGTAGAGGGCCCCATGTTACAACAAAGATAAGTCCCCATATTTTGCCTATATAATGGTCATGAGTAGTGATGATTATGGGCAAAATATTAGCTGCGGAATCGTAACTGTTTTTGTTTAGCACCAATTTCAAAATATGCCAAAAACCCACTAAAACGTTCTTTTTACATAGGTAGTTTCGGCACTTTTTAAAATTTCGACGTTATTTCATGGATATATGGGTTTTTGAACATGCTGAACCCGAATCTGAAACATTTGAAACGATTTATCTTCTACAAGTTTAAGAATCATCTAATTTTAAGGTGCCCGTGAAGGTTTTTGGGGGTATTTGGCGTATTTTCAAATTGTTGTTAAACAAAAACGGTTACGATTCCGCAGCTAATATTTTGCCCATAATCATCCCTACTCATGACTATTATATAAGCAAAATATGGGGACTTATCTTTGTTGTAACTTGGGGCCCTCTACGGTTAGTGTCTTTTCTGACCTTAGAAACCGCACAAATCTTTTTTTACTATATCATTTGACAAAACAAAATTTGTGTTATAACCGTGATTAAACAAATATAACAAACAATATTTATTAAAGATAATAAATAATACAATACAATATAATCACGGAGGATTAAGGGATATTGAAGTTAACTAACTATATAGTTGGGGGAAAGCAACGATAAACGAAACAAGAGGGACAATTCGGCTGCTTAGACAAATAAGGGTTAAGCACTGAAAAGTGTAACACTCAGTCTACGCAACGCCAACAATAAATACAATTAAGGATACCTTAAACTAAGGGTACAATGTGGTACCTTAAACTAAAGGTACAACAATTTGTACATCGAGATGATGCATGCTTACCTATAAGTAACTTAATGAAAAAACAGAATAAGAAAGATAATATTCCATTAAGTCCAGACCACACTTAAATCGTTTTTCATCTTCCTACAAAAATGATGAATTGACCACAGTGGGAATAAAATTCGCATTATGGACGAATACAGCATCGAAATTCTTGAAAACATTTTTTTGTAAATTGTTTTGCTTTGTTTAATTATTGTAGAAATATTTTTTTAGTTTTATTTATACGCTCCGACTACTGAAGTAGTGGAACGGGGCAAATTTTTAATGGAGCATTATATAGTAAAAATTTTCGTGGTCCAGATGGCATTCCTGGGTATGTTTCTATGGTAAAAAACAACACTAAATTTTGCTTAATAGGGTACTTTAAAACGTGTTCAAAAATTATTATTTGTCTTAAAAACCTAGTTAAATAGGGCACATCGAAATAAAAAGAAGAACAGAAGAGCAAAACTTAATTTATTAACAGTGACAAAAATCAACAAAAAGAATCGTCCAAAAAATTTCAAATGTTCTCATCGACAATTTTTATATATTTTTGATATTGAAGGCCATCGTATCCAAACATCCATATTTCAGGAAGTTTTTTAGGAGGATGAGCAACAAGTTCTTCGAAGCAGGTTTCAAGCATTCGTTTGGATGCATTAGAAAAATGTGAGTCAAATCCATACTGAAGACGAACGAAAATTGTTTCATTTTTCTGGAAATTGTTCATTTTGTACGAATTACAAAACCAACCAGCTAACTTACCAAAAGAAATTCCATGAAAGAAGAAAAATCAAAAGTTTCATCCAAGTTTGATAATTTAAAAGAACGCAAATTTTTGAGACCTGACAGAATTTCGATCATTTTCTTGACGGTCTCGGTTCCGAAATTTCTTGAGTAATTACTAAAGAAGGAAATAAAATTAAATAAAATATTAAAAAATTTTTAAACATACATTTGAATATCTTCAACACCATGAAGATTTTCAAGAAGTTTATCCATTGTAACATCTGTGCCATCAGAATATTTAACTGTAGTTTTGATAAAACAGAAATTTTTACAAGAACCAGATGATGTAAGTTTTTGGTATTTTTCCCAAGTTAAAGCTTGACCAGACAAACGTAAAGTTCGAATATCACATTTGACTATTTTGGAAATAATTTTTGAAAACCATGGATTCACATGAGTGGAAACACAGTTGACTTTATCAAATAACCACAATTTTGAAATTACTGTAGATGGACAAAATTCTTTTTCATCTGCACACCAAAAACGATTTAAATATTTTAATAGTTCAACAGGAAAAACAGGATATTTTGCAAAAAAATATTTGCAGGTCAAGATAAGCTTCTTCCAAGCTTTTCCAGTTGGATTCTTTAAAATATATTTCATATATGGCAGTCGAAGGGAAAAGTTTTGATGACGTGGATTTTCAAAAGTATAAACTTGGCTGGAATCTGTTGAAGCTGATGAAAGAGAAAGTTGAAGATCATAATTGTCCATGTTTGGTGGAAAAATTACAAAGCTCGAACCACTCTAGAAAGCAAAAAAAAATTATTATATACTTTTGCGTGTTAATTTTAAGTAGATTGACTAGTGTAGGGAAAAACTCTTCCAACAAAACAAAATATTCTCAGCAAAACAATTTGAATAATAAATTTTAAAAGGGAACACTTGAAAAATCTGTCACTTTTTAAATTTTCTTTTTAAGGCATTTTTTATTACATTTGAAAAATAGTTTCCAGACATGTGATTTCAAACAAGTATTTTTTTCGGGATAAATAATAAATAATAAACAACAAAATTAAACAATAACCAAAAAAGAATCTATTCAAATGTATTAAAACAACAAAAGAAAAAGTATAAAATTATGAATGGTACAAATACTTCAAACACATTTGCAGATATTTTCGATGATATTCACCACCTTCGAACTGTGAAAGAAAACGAAATTAAAACAGATATTAGCCAAAAACCATTAAAACTAAAACCTTACTATGTTTTAAAGAGATTATTTTCTGATGTGATACGTTATTCTTAATTATTAACAATTATACTTTTTAACTAAAATTGTATAAAAATTTGATAAAAGACAAATTTCTAAATAAAACCCTTTAAATTTTAAAAAAGTGATGTTTAGGTCAGGAAGTAGAAAACGTTACAAATAAACGTTATGTTTATTTAACATGAGGGAACTTTTCGCCAAAGCGTTTATTTTTTTAAAAAATAAACGCTTTTCAATAAAATGAGAAAGAGAAAATATTTTGCGTTTACTTTCTCAAACTGCAACCTCGTATTTAATAAATTGTATTTTATTAAGACAAAAATTGTTTAAAAATATACAGAGTTAACAAAAAAAATTAAACTTGTTTTCTTCCAGTAGCCCGAAATAGAAGTTGTATAAGTTTTTTTATCAGCTAAATATTTGGTTTATTCATTATCAATTACAAAATCGGCCGATAATTTAGAAACACCATCGAATCCAGTAAGATCTTTTCCACCAATTAAAGCACTGCATGCACCACCTTTACCAGCAACTTGATCAACAGATTCTTAAAAATGGCAATTATTAATGTCCTTGAAATTTAATGTACAAATAAACTTACTTGCTTTACGTTCAAAATCAACAGGTCATCCATTACCAATTGTAATTGCAATCGGAGCAATACCCAAGGAATTTTGTTCTGTGAAAGGAACATGCAACTACAAAAATAAAACTTGTAAGCATATTGTAAATCAATTAAACAACTTACGGTAATAAGAGCAAACTTTTGATTATTAACTTCGATGTTCTTTGAAAATGTAAATTCAGAGATTGGAAAAATATTATTATCTTCAGGATAAGCCTTATTTGCACGATAATCAATAAAAACACCAGAAGCTTGTTTACCACCAACTAATAAACAATTCGAAGGAGCAATAATATGTTCGAGAGAAATAAGAGCACCAATACATTCACCAGTTTGAGTTGTTTTGCCATCAGTTGAGATATCAGGAATTAAATAGAATACACTTCCTTGACCTACAACAGCAGCTGCACCAACAACATTATTGAAGGTAGAGAGAAGAAGAGGAATGAAAAGAAGAGGAAGAATCAAATGACCGTTCATTGCAAATATTTTTTGATTTGTGTAAAGTCTATAAAGATTACTAAATTGAATAGAAATTCTTAATAATATAACATAAAAAGCAAAAACATATATATCATATATCTTCACAAATTTGATGGAAAGAAAAAAATTCGCTAAAAAGCTTGATGGATCAACAGCTTTGGCAATATGTGACGTCGTGCTATCCTTGAGTTTATTTTTTTGAAAATAAACTCAAAAAAAATAAACGTTACGTTCGCACTAAACATACAAACGCTTTTTTTGGCGTTTATTCTTTTGCGTTTATTCGTTGACTTTTTCTACTTCCTGGTTTAGGTTTACCTGCAGAAATTTCATTGTTGAATAAAATCATGAATGCTTCAAATTAGAAGACGAAACTATTGCAGTATGTTGAAATGGATCAGTACAAGATACTGCAGAAAAACAGTTTTAGCACAACATTCTTTGTTGAAAAATTTAATTTTACAATTAAAGTTTAGGTATACCTACAGTAACTTCAGTGTACACAAAAATAGGCAGTTATGGTATAGTTGTAAAGTATATAATTTTGTCTGAATTATTTTTATCGATAATGCCCTAATATTGATTTTTTTTTTAAATTTTGATATTTTTTTAAAATGTTATTTGCTTTTGATTCAATATAAAAAAATTTTTTTTTGTATATTTTTTTCAAATATTTGCATGAGAATGCTATGAGACAACAATTAGAACTATTTTATATTAGAAACAAAAAAGGCTTTGTTGCAAAAGGTACATAAATAAGATATTTAAAAAGATTCTTTAAAAGCTTTAAACCTCTTTTTTATCGATGACGGCTGGATATGGATGCAATTGGTTTTATATACATTAATGGTTGTATTGAAGTTGTGTTTTGTTTTTTGATACAAATAAGAGATTTCAAAAATTGAATAATACATTCTCGATATCCAGTCATTACAAATAAAATTATTAAACATTCCAAAAAAATTCGAAGTTGGCGGATTTGTTGAACAGTGATGTATAATCCATAAATATAAGATGTTGTTGAAGAATCAACACTAATGTTATCTGTAAATACCCAACTGACGGACAAATATAAATACCCAACTTCAAGGTAAAATATAAAAGCATTAACTATAACTTGAAATATGAGAACAAAGGTAATTCTTAGAGAACTAAGAAAATCTTTTTTATTGTGTTTAAATTGAAATTTTGCTTGTTTTAATACTTGAAACATCACAGCTGCGGATAATAGAATTGAAACCAAAAGACAAACTGGTGGTTTTCCAAAATTCAAAAGTATACCAATATCTCGAAATTTAGAACCAAAATGATATTGAGGATCAGCATTTTGAAAATTAATATAAGCTTCAGATTTTTTAACTTCATAGCTCAAAGTGACTAAAAAGCCGGTATTATTTTTGTCATAGAAGATGTATTATTTTTATATAGTGTTATAAAAAATATTTTGCCTGACGTAAAAAATTACTTATAAAAAAATATGGACATTTTTTGAATAACGGATGTACTTCCAAAATGAAATGGTACAAAACTTTCCGAAAAAGAGGCAAAACCCAACAACTTGAGCCAAGTCGGTGAATAAAACTTTTACAAATTCCATGAGTTCTGAAGTTGACCCAAGTCAGCAAGGCCGTAGAGAGGGGGGGGGGAACACTTTGATCTTTTGCCGCCGCCGTGTTAAGGCGGCAAAAGATCAAAAGGCCTACCCCGAAATTTTTTTCTGCCTCTGGCCTTGCAAGTCAATGAAATAAATTCAGAAATTCATTAAAAACTCAATTTGAAATCTTTCCCCTAATATCTCAACCATATTTTGTTAAAGCTTACCATTTGTTAGATTAATATATTCATCTCTTAATCGTTGATTAGCAGTCTCAAAAATGTAATAACCAATTGTTCCAATTTGAGACGAAAAAAGAAAACAAAAGTTCCATAAAATAATTAATTTAATAACTGATTTTGTTGTCATCTTGGAATAAAAATTCATAAAATATAAAGCGCAGAAACGACTGATTGTAAAAATTAATAATGGCGAATAATAATCACTTTCAAAATTTAAACCATGTTTGATAGCTACTACAAGCACGGAAATATCATTTATTGTATTATCAAAACAGGAACTTTGGGCATCATCTGAATTCTCAAAGTATAAGTTTCCTATGACATTATAACATAAATTGAAATAAGTAATATAAATATCCCATATAACTTGATTCAATATAAACCATCGATAATTGTGTTTAATTTTACCAAAAAGAGAAATAAAAATTATCAAAGCTATTAAAACATAGCTTACAGTAGCAATTGGAGTAATAAACAGGAAAGCAGAGACTTTATGTAACAAGCATCGAATATCATTAACATCAATAACGCCTCTATAGTATGGAATACCATTGATAATGCATTGCCTTGAGGGATCTACAGCAGCTATATTATTCGTTTCAAAAATGGCACAAATTTTTATGAAATTTATCCCAATTTTCCTCGTTTTTATATGTAATCAAATCTATTTTGTTATCAAAGTTCCGCCTTTTTTTCACTTTTCTTATTTTAATAGTTTAAATATATCGTTTTACAGTAATTCCACAACATTCAATTTTATACAATCTAGCTTTTAAAATATCATGTAATTAATTCTTTTTCAGTCATTAATTTTTAAAAATTATATAATTCTTACTTTTAACAAAGCTATGTTATTCTAAAAAATTTTACGCCTATTATTTATTGCTGTTATTTGAAATAACTTATTTCCGCGTCCTATTGGTAAAATTATATACATATTAAAAATTTTATAAAATTTTCAAGAATTTGTTGTTTTTACTTTTAAAAGTTACTATTATTTTGATACAGGGGGCGTCAAATATAAATCATAGCTTCTTAAGAGACTTTTAACAAATTTCTAATTTTTTAAATTTATACAAAAGTGCAACTTTTAAAATTCACACCACATCACAATTGTAAATCATTCTTAAAAAGCATAAAGTCAATAAAAACATCAAATTTGAAATTGCAAATAAGTAAATTAGATGTGACGAGGGTTGCCAGTTTGTTTTAAGTAGGTAGTGAAAGAATAATGCAGTAAAACAAAATATTCTCAACAAAATAGTTTAAAAAGGGCATTATAATAATGAAAAAATATCGATATAATCGGCCTGATTTTACGTTATTTTCCTTTTAAAGCTCAATTTTTCAATTTACATGTCTTATTAATCCAACACCTACCATACTAAAATAATTTATTAAAAGACAAACAAAAGTAAAAAATTGTATAAAGTAAAGCCCAAAACAACACTTTTAAGGAATCTAAATTATTCCAAAGCAGATGTTTTTGTATTCTTGATATTGAAGACCATGAAATCCGTAAATTAAAACTTGAGGAAATTTTTTAGGAGGGTTTGCAACAAGTTGTTCGAAGCAAATTTCAAGCATTTGTTCGTATGCATCAGAAAATTGGATATTGTCATATTTTAGAGTAACAGAAATCGTTTCATTCTTCTAAAAACCAAGGATTTTTTAGTACCTTGGAAACGAAAAAATAAAATTACCATAAGAAAATCCATGAAAGAAGAAAAATCGAAAGTTTCATTAACAAGGGAAGGTAGCAACATGCTCCGCCGCTTTTTGAACGAGACCTATCCTATTATGTAGCCCTAGGGCAGTTATGCATAACCCCAAAATATTTCCGGTGAATGGCCTTTTATTATGAAAATTTGTGAAAATGAATTTCGACAAAAATGCGTGACACAGAGGTTTTTGAAAAATCGTCGACCCGGGGGTCGTGGATTTTTCAGACTGCATTTTCACATATTTTCATACTAAAGGCCATTCACCAGAAATATTTTGGGGTTATGCATAACTGCCCTAGGGCTACATAATAGGATAGGTCTCGTTCAAAAAGCGGCGGAGCATGTTGCTACCTTCCCTTGTAAGTTCTAATAATCGTAAATGACGCATTTTTTTGAAACCGGAGATAATTTTGACCATTTTTTTGACAGCATCTTCCGCAAAGATATTTGATCCAATTTTACAAGTTCTAAAAGAAAAATTATCCTTATACGACGCAGAAAAGTTACGAACTTACAATGCAAAACTTTCAAGATGTTTAAACCCTTCAAGTAATTTATCAATTGTGACATCTTTACCATTAGAATATTTGAATGAACAATTAGAAAAACTCATTTCAGTAATTAAACCAGATGATGTGAGCATCTTATAATTTTCCCATGTTAAAAACTGGTCCGAAATAAGCAAAGAATGAAGATCACATTTGACTATTTTTGGAATAATTTCAGAAACAGTATTTTCAACAGGATATTGATTCCAACTATGAAAAGTTTCATAAATCCAAATTTTAGGAATAACCTGAGTGTGATGAAATTTTTCTCCATCTACATGCCACCAATTCTTTGTATTTATAAGCCATTTAACAGGAAGAACGGGATATTTTGAAAAAAAATATTTACAAGTTAAGATAAGTTTCTTCCAAGCTTTTCCAGTTGGATTCTTCAAAATATATTTTATCAGTGGCCATCGAAAAGAAAAGTTTTGATGACGTGGATTTGCAAAAGTGTAAATTGGGTTTGAATCTGTTAGAGCTGGTGGTAGAGAAAGTTGATGGTCATTGTTGGTCATTTTTGACAGCAAAAATGACAGAGCTCAAATGAAAAGTGGTAAGTTAACGATTGAAAAATTAAGAAAACCTAAAAAATAATACGCATAAAACTGTTTTTCCATTTAGGTAGTCTTTTTTATTAAGCACGATGATTCGGATAAATAACAAGAAAATTTATATCACGATTTCCCCAAATTTTATTACAAATGAAAATACCAAAAAATGCCATTAACACATTAGAACCTCTGAAGCAATCATTTAAATTTTTTTTAAATTCCAAAACAAAAAAGTAATAACAATGGCAGTTTTAGTTTATATCAAAAAATTTTTGAGAACATGCCCTATACGATAATTAAAGTCAGCCCAAAAGAGCAAAATCCATCATTTTTCTGTCTCTGCAGGTTAATTTTAAGTGAGTAGTGACGGACTAATGCCATCCTGCGAACAAAATATTGTCAACAAAATAGTTTTAAATGAATCATTTAAAAAAGAGACACTTGAAAAATCTGCCACTCACTTTTTCTCAGATATTCAAATTATCCCAGACTATTTCCCCCTTTTTCCATTCATTCATTGGCATCAAATTGTTCACATTAGTTTTACTTCCTTTTGTTGAACTATTTACTCAAGAAAATTTGTTTGTTATTTGAACAAAATGATTTGTCTTTTTTGTGATTCGGAAAATCATGAATCAAAAGACTGTGACAAATATGTAACTAAAAAATCTCGAAAACGACATCCAAATTCTAAAAGATTCTGTTTTTCATGTTCTACTGAATCTGTAGCAACTCATTTACCAGGGGTAAAGGAATGTGAAAGCAATGAAAATTGTGTTGGATGGTTTTCAACGGAACATCATCTATTATTTTGTCCTAAAAGAATTAAAGGTAAAATATCATAAACCTGTAATAGTTTTTATCTCTTGCTTTTGATGGTCAAAAGATTTTTGATTGCCTGAGGGCAGCAGAATAAGAATTTTTGGAGTTTGAAAAAATGTCAATGTGGAAAATTTTAGGACAAATCGGGCCGGGGCCAGGGCAAGAAAAAATAGGGAAAGTCCTGGAAGAGGGAAATAAAAACACTGCAGACAGTCAAAAATTACTAAATCAAATATTTAACAGTCCTTTTGCAGGTTATTAGCGTATTTACGGTAAAATATTACTGTAGCATGGAATACAATAACTTCGGGACCGGGAAATGAACAACCTTAAGCCATCCCAAATTTTGACTTTCGCTCTCAAAAATGTTAAAATATATAACCGTTTTGCAAAATATTTTCAGCCAACAAGCGTTTTACAGTAGAAAAAATTTTTTGTTTAAAATTTTTGAATTGAACACAATTTTAGCATTCAAAAACTTATTTCTTCCAAAAATTGATCAAAATATCTTACAAAGATTTTTAAAAACTGTTGAAATTGATGAAAAATATTCAATGATACTTTCCTCACCTGAGAATCAAAATATTATGCCTTTCAATAATATCGAAATTATGCAATTATTCAATATTGGCCAATGTTGGATTCCTTCTGGAAAAACTGTCATTAACAATAAAATGGAAATTCCCGATTATGATTTCGAATATGATATGAAGTTGCTTGATTTTATTAACGCAAAGACAGTGATTTGTTTGCCAAAAAGTCTTTACATTATATTTTCAAGTCTTCCTGCTGATATGATTCTTCAAATGCTTTCATCCCATACAAAAGAGTTTAAGTTAATTGATTCTTATTGTAATCCAAGGTTATCATTTTTGGACATTATTAAAAAAGCACCAAATTTGGATATCATTGATTTGGATAACAAAAATATTGTATATGAAAGTTCATGGATTCAAGATTTGTTGAAATACAAAAATGGTAAAAACTTTGCTGAACTAAGTTTCATGCCGGGCGTTATTGAACTGGATGTCGAAGCTTTGGTTGAATTTATTCAGGTATATTTGTAAAAAAATATAATTTTTAATGATGGCTTTGCATTTTTAGAAAAAATGCCGCAAAAATGTTGAAATCAGGATTCAATTTTTTATGCTTTTTCGTAATCAAATTGATAAAATACATCAAAAATATAACAAAATTATTGAAAAAGTACAAAAATATTTTGACTTTACTTTGAATCCTTCAAAATATGACCTCCAGCTTATGGTTGAATTTATTGCTCCTAATTGTAAAGTAGAAAAAAATTTTAGCAAAATTAAATCACCCTAATGAGAAAATTTTAAAAAGGTTTTGGAATTTTCTTTATTTTTATCTTGGATGAAAAAAGCCATATCTAATTAACAATTAGCTAATCCATTGTTTATTTCTCAGTTTTTTTTGTTTCGGTTTTTTTGAATAAAAAATTATCAAATATAGAAAAAATTAAACTAATATGCAAATCATTGTTTCTGATTGTGCTTAACAAAACCCAACTTAAAATTGTAATCTCAACTTTGAACGCCTTCGTTTCTTACGGTAAAAGTGGCGGTAACTACTGTATATATTGGAATATACCGTAATTACAACAACTTCATCTTACAAATGTTTGTTGTTAATTATTTAATAAAATGTTTAAAGTACGAGATATATTTATTATGGTTAGATGAAACAAAAAAAATAAAAATTTGTTGAATTCGAAATATAAAAATTACAGAAGACAATTAGAACAACATAAAAATTTAATTTTTAAACTTTAAAAAGTTTAATATTGTTTTTGAAAAAATGCAACAACAAAAATAGTAATGATCATTGAACCCAAAAGTGAAAAAGTTGTTGCAGAATTGCAATTATCCTTATCACAACAGGAATAACTGACTCGAACATTCAAAAATTGTCTGTCATATTTTCCATTTCCCTGAAAAACAAAATAAATTAAATGTATTTGAACGAAATTTTCAAGTATGCAAATTTATTTCAATAGCTTGTTCTATGTAGGCAGAATCAATAAATTTTTTATGCAAATTTTTTTTGTAGAGCTCACTATTCAAATGTTAGCTTACCGTGCAGACAACCCCCATAGGACTAAATTGTTGCATAATAGCATTGGTAGAGCATGCCTGAACTGATAATGGCAAATTTGTGCCTAAAATAGGACTATTTTGATTTTGTTTTCATTCCAAAAACATACTTGGCAATGAACCATTTAATGCAACTCTAACACAAAATCGATCTGTTGGTGAGCAATTTTCATTTACCATTGGTTGATTTCCCATCGATGCTAAACATCTTAACCCTGAGGCAAAACTTAAACAGCACAAAAGTAATAAAACAGTCAATTGATTCATTTTTTGAAAGAATTTGAAATAAAATAAAAAACTAGAGAAATAACGGAAATAAAGGTTAAAAATGAAAATTATTAAAAAGAAAAGAAAAGGTTATATCTCCCATTTTTTGTCCCAAAAACAAACAAATGAATCAAAAAACAAAACAATGACAAAAATTTTTTCAACCAAAACGTTTCAGGTGTTCAAACACAGTCATGAGGCTTTGATGAAATAAATCTATGTTTTTGAGGCTTATGAAAAAAGGTTTTTAAAAAAAATTTAAAATCGATTTTGAGATTTAAGGCCAAAGTTTTTAACAGTGTGTTTCTTTTAGCATCTTTAAATAACAAATTGGTCAAAAACTTTCAACAAAAAATACAACAGAAAAAAAACAGTGTTCCAACATTTTTGAAACATCGCCGCCGCCCTTTGATTTTCGGCAAATCCCTTTGAACTTTTCAGTTTATCGCTGCCGGCGATGGGGGCGACGAAACTCTGGAAAACCATGTTATTTTAATTTTTGTTTCAATGGAATTTTTTATTTTTTAAAGAAAAATGTGACCTTTGTTGTAGTTGACATATATATTTTTAAGGTACTTTACTAACCTGCACTTTTTCTAACCAGCACCTTACCAACCTGCACTAACCAACCTGCACCTATGACCAACCTGCACTATATTAAAGACCAAAAAATTTAAGACTATGTCATGAAAAGGTGCAGGTTGGAAAAAGTGCAGGTTGGGGTTCGTTCATTTTTTAAGTTAAATCTAAAATGATCCATTGAAAAATGTAAATTGGCATTTTACTCCTGAAAACATATTTTTCAGATAACTTGTTAAAGAATGAACTTTCAATAAATACACGTATTGAAATATTTTTGGCCATGCCATAGTTTTTATTTTCTTTTTAAGTGAAATTACTCTAGTTTTCGATCTTTTGACAAAACCTTCGCTTTTTTATGGCATTTTTTATTCCGTTTTTTAATTTGATTGAAAAGTTCAGTAAAAGACTTTTTCAAACTTTATTAAAAATATTTCAAAAAGTACTCAACATTGTTGTAATTTATTCAAAATCAAAGTTGTAAAAAATGCATAATAAAATAACAAAACAACGAATATCAATTTTTGGAATCATATTTTTTTTTGGTATTCTGTATATTGAAACCCTTTAAATCCAGAAACCGTAATCTTGGGAAGCTTTTTCCGTGGTTTTCGGATCAGTCGTCGAAAGCAGTTTTCAAGCATATGGGTATAGGCAGCAGAAAATTGTAAATAATAGCCATATTCAAGAGTAACGTCAACCGTTTTATTCTTCTAAAAAAGGGTCAGTTTTACAAATGTAAAAAACAATAAAAAAAACTTGCCACAACAAAATTTATGAAAGAAGAAAGATCAAAAGTTTGATCAAGACTTGATAATTTGAAATAACGCAAATTTTTGAGACCTGAAAGAATTTCGGCCATTTTCTTGATGGCATTGTTTTCAAATATTTTTGCCCCTGATTTACATGCACTAAAAGGTAGCAATTGTTTTTGTTTTTTTGTTTTTAAAAACTTAAAAAACTTACACAGTAAAATATTGAACATTTTGTACATTTTCAAGCAACTTATCTATTGTAGCATCTTTGCCATTGGAATATTTAATTGAACAATTTCCACACTTTAAAATTATTAAAGTCACTGAAGATGTTAGAATTTTATAATTTTCCCATGTTAAATCTTGTTTAATAATATGCAAGTTTTGAATATCACATCTGGTTATTTTAGGAACGAATTTTGAAACCGCATTAAAATCAATAGTTGGATTCCAGCAATAAAAAGTATCAAACAACCATAATTTAGGGATGGCTTTTGTTCGATCAAATTTTTCTGCATCCGCATTGGATTTTGAATCAAATATTTTTCCAATATATAATCGTTCAACTGGATAAAAAGGATATTTGAGGAAGAAATATTTGCATGTCTTGATTAATTTCTGCCATGATTTTCCAGTTGGATTCTTTAAAATATATTTGATAATTGTCCAAGGAAAAGGAAAGCTTTGATGACGTGGATTAACAAAAGTATAAACAGAATGTAAGTTAGCCGATATCGAAGTTTTTGAAAGAGAAATTACTAGATTATTCATTTTTTATTTGGTAGATAATAATGTGATTTATTTGTATTTCAATTAAAATTTTTATTGGCCTCTGTATTTTTGCTGTTTATTGGTTTAAACTTTCCACGAACCCATTTGCCTTAAAGGAATTTGTGATTTGTTATAAAAATTTTTTTGTTATTAAAATGATGAGAGAGTCCTTCGCAATCCAGAAAAAAAGATTCTTCCGAGATATAATAATGATTTTTCAAGCATTTACAAGGAATCTTCGCTCCTCTGCTTTTTGACCATTTTGCGGCTTTTCAAACGATAAAAAATGGCACAAACTAACCACCAACTGAGAAATTATTGTTTTTCTTTTCGAGTGATATTTATTAATAAAAGCTAAATCGACCTCTTAAAGAAAAACCTGTCATTTTTAATTTTAAAAATCTCTAAAATAAAATTTATTCGAAAGCAATGTTGCATAAAATATGTAAAACAATAAAAGATCAACGAATTGTAATTTTTAAAAACATATGTCTTTTTTATATTTTTTATATTGAAGACTCCTGAATTTTGCAATCAAAATCTTGGGACGCATTTTCGCATGTTTTGCAAGAAGGGGTCCGATGCAGGTTTCAAGCATTTGTTTATAAGCATTAGAAGGTTGAAAATTATCTGCATAATAGAGCTTAACCGAAATTGTTTCATTTTTCTAAAAAGGTCATATTTAATCAGGTGTTGAAAATGTTTCCCTTTTTTGCACTATGCGGCTGAACTTGAGGGCTGCATTTTTCAGTCGCATTTTTGATCCATGCTTTAAAAAAAACAAACATCATTTACTTACCATAAGAAAATCCATGAAAGAAGAAAGATCAAAAGTTTCATCCAAGTTTGATAATTTAAAAGAACGATAACCATTTAAACTGGAAAGATTTTTAGCCATCTTCTTGACGGTATCATTTTCGAAAAGTTTTGCCCCTGATTTACATGCACTAAAAACAACAAAGGTTGTTTTGCGGCATTTAATACAGTTTAAAATTCAAAATTACTTACATATGCAAATGTTTAAAATTTTGTAAATTTTCAATCAGTTTATCCATTGTAACATCTTTGCCATCAGAGTATTTAAATAAACAATTTTTAATCATTAGTGTTTCAATTGAACCAGAAGATGTGAGATTTTTATATGCATTCCATGTCAAAGCTTGATCAACAAGTATTAAAGTTTGGAGATCAGATTTTGCAATATTAGAAATAAATCCAGAAACAAGACTTGGGTTATTCATAGGATAGTAGGATCCAAAACAAGAATAAAGCCATAATTTAGAAATTTTTCTTTTGTGTCGAAAATTACAAATGCCGAAATTTCGACATTTGGGGTCAGATAAAAATTTTTTCTGGTGTGCACTAAATAGCTCTTACTTATATGTACAATCGTGAGAAATAACTTTTTGATTGATTCACTTTTGGATTTTTCCTGAATTTTTCCATTTTTGGCTAAACAGTAACTTTGAATTACTCTGAAATCAAAAGTACGAGATAGATTGACCCAAAACTCTCAGAATAACGTTTTTTCACCTAGTTTAATCGAATGGAACAAAAAAAATTTCATTTAAAAATTTTCAGTTCCGCTCGATTCAAATTTCCTCGTAGACCGTCTCTTATTTCTTTTTTTATTGTTATTTAGTTTTCTCTGTTTTTAACAAACTTGGATCCAAACAAGCAAAAATCAATTAATTTACAAACTATAAAAAGTGCAAATGAAACCCAATATTTATAAACTATTTATCAATTTTTTTCTTTAACATCATTTAATTTTAAAAGACAGCATGTGCGAACAAAATATTGAAGTAATTTGAAATAATTAACATCTTTTTGGTTTGAAACGTTCTTTTTGTATCGAAAGTTTTTTAATTCTTTCTATTCGATTTTGCAATGTAATACACACAACACAAAATTTTTAAATGTTTATTTTCGCTGAATAAAAACGCTAAAGAACTGTTTTGCACTCTTTTGATCACTTGTAAAAAAAGAAAATTGATTAATCAAACAACACACCTGGGCAAGGCGGTCCAAACGAGAAAAAAAATCGCAGAGCCCTGCTTCTTACGAATAAAATTATGCAATAATGAAATCCACAAAATAAAACATCACAGAAATAAATGTTGATCAACAAAGATTTCATCATAGAATAGAATTTATTACTTTAAGTAATCGATATTTATTTTAATTAATGGAGATTATCAAGGATCTTTGATTTACTTTTATTTTTTTCATTTAATAGAAATTGTAACCCACGTTTAAACATTATTTATTTATTTTTTTATTAAGCAATAAAATATTCAAAGCCAAAAATAAAAAAAAACACGCTTTTTAAAAACAAAGAAATGAAAATAGTCATTTTTCTACGGATCTCTTTTTTTCCAGATGGTGATTGTAAAAAGTGGTCACTTATATTTTTTATTTTATACAATTGTGTTGTAGACAGTGAGAAAAGTTTTTTATCGATCAAAAAAAGAAACCATTTTTATTTTTCTTTAAACTTGTTGAAAAAAATATTTGTACAAAAGATACTTTTTTGATTGTATTTTTGAATATTTTATTTTTCATTTGTAAAATATCACTAATAAAAATTAAGCAGATCATTAACATATACTTGTGAGTCGCGCACGGAGTTGCCTATATTGTCATTTTTAATGAATATTAAATTTAAATTTACAGCAACATGAAAGTTATTGAAAATTAATAAACTTCTCACAGAATCACGGTCAACATTGCTTCATTTTTTGAATATTGACAAGGGACCGTTCCAAAGTGACCCCTCGGGGATTTTGCCGGGACTATGTGGAATCGGTAGTACCTCTATAGTTATGAAAAACCCCCAAGGGGTTTTTTCCCTTTCGATTTCTTTCAGATTTTACAGCCTTCTGAAGTGTAAGCCAATACGATTAAAAACTTATAATATCGATTTCAAGGGTTAATTATTGTGATCAAGTTGCATAGACTTAAAATATTCTGCAAATTTTAAAAACTTTTTCAAAAAAAACATACAAAATAGTCTCTTTTTCCTAAATACTTTTTTAATTTAATGTATTAAGCTGATTCAGTTCTTGAATTTTGGATTTTGGTTTCATTCAAAACTGGAAAAAAATTTCATAGCTGTATTATTTTATGATTCTTTTAAAGAAATAAAATATTCTAATGCTTTTTCAAACTGAAGAAATTAAAACTGCTCGTTTTTCCAAGTCGGCAAAAGTGAAAAAATTTCTTCATCAATCCCAAAACAGGGGTGTGCGTTTTGCCAGTCATGACCAACGTTGACAAAAAAATTCGGTTGTAAGATGTTTCAGTCAAGGCTTGACCAAAAAAATTCAGTCAATCAATGACCGAGTCAAGTCAGTCATTTGACTTATTTGACTAAAATTGAATTTTTTTTTTGCTTTTAATGCAAATTATGGCATATTTTCACCTTATTTTTCACGAAATTAGGTGAAATTCATTTTTGTTACATCCATAAATATGCAGGATTTTCAGTAAATCATTGACCAATTTTTTTTAGTTTGGTCATTGACTGACCAATTTTTATTTGTTAAGCAATGTCAAGTCAAACTTTTGGCAAAAAATGAGAAGGAAGGTTTTGTTAATGATTGACTAAACTTTGAATGACAAAACGCACACCCCTGTCCCAAAACAAGCGATTTCTTTCATTTTTTCTTTGACAAAAAATGTGTCTTCGAAAATGAAAAGGAATTTTTTACGATCTAAAAAGAAACAATTTTTCCCTTGCATCAGTTTATTTCTTTTTTAATTTGGCAGAAAATATATTAGTAAGAAAGATATTTTTTGTTTTGTTTTTGAATATTTTGTGTTTAAACAACAATTCATTGTCAACAACATTAATAAAAATTTAAAGAATATGAAAAAAACAGCAATTAATCTTCCAATTTTAAATAAAACTTTAAAAAATTACCAAAAACGCTAGATTTTATTTAATTTTATTTAGGAAATAAAAAATTCTCACAAAGTTCGGGTCAATCGTTCTTATATTTTGGAATCAATAACTTTAAAAAATATCATACAAAGTGGACTATTTCTCCAATTACTTTTTTTAATTAATGTGGTCTGCGAATTTAATTTGTTGTTTTATTTTCATTGAAAACTGGAAAGATAGTTTCAATATTTTAATTTTTAAATTTACGATTGTTTAAAACTAACAAAATATTTAAAAACCGATGAATTTTTTTAAATAAATAAATTTAAAAAAGTCGTTATTCTGCGCATCTTTTTTGCATTCGGTGAAAAACACAACATTGAAAAAAACAAAACAAAATGAAATGCTGTAAGAAAAATTGCTATTTTTTGCTGCAAACATTTGTCTACCGCTTTTTTCCAATAACCAGCACAATATCCAACATATGTGCAATTTTGAAAAAAAATGAAGAAATGAAACATCCTAAAATTGCTATAATAATGATCTTTTTTCCTTTAAATTCATCGTGTAAAAAGAATTATCACAAAAAAAATTTATTATTATTTAAATGATAAATGTTTTTGTGTTACTTAAATTGCTTTACAATTGGCACCCCACTAAACGCAGGACTGGACTTCTAATTTATAATTTTTAATAAATAATGTTCTCTTGATCCTTCTTCATTTGCCAAAAGCTCAATAAAGATTAATTTTACATATACTATTAATATCAAATTCTTCTTCACGTGAAAAACTATAAAACTAACAAATTTAAAAAATTAAAGAAAATTTGATAGAAATAAAACAGCAAAAACAAATAGGGACTAACTTTTTTTAGCTGACGACGGCCTCACAGCACAATCATTTTCCACTCTTGTCTGTTAAAAAAGTGACAAAAATTTAAAAAATTTTCATTAGAAGTAAATCCACTTACAAAGGATTATTTCAGTATTTAAAAAGAGTCTTATTTTTCCACAACACATTAATTCAGTTACAGCAATAGTTTACAAAAACGGATAATTTATTATTCTTTAAGACTACGATTTTGAAAAAGACACAAAACATTTTAATGCATTGTCTCAAAGAAACAAACTGAGTTTCCTTTCGTTTCTTTTCCACATTGGTGAATGTAAAACCAAAACTCTTTTTAAATAATTTTTTAAAAAATCTCGGCAGTGGCGCGAATATCAAAGGTCTAGCCTGCCGTATTTTTCATCCATGAAGAAGAGGAGATTTTTACGTGTCTATAAAATGGCTCACAGTCAGTTTTTGAAGATGACACACATTTGCCATTTTGTAGCTCTTATCAAACTTAACAAGTCCAAGGATTATATTTTTTGCAAATTTTTCAAGGATTACTCAAATTTTTTTGTGTTTTGATTTTTTTAAAAATTACGTGTTGCTTTTAATATGACAATTTATGTATCGGAATTATAAACATTATTATTCTGAGTTTTAGAAAACTTAATTTTAGAAGCGTTTCGACCGTATCGATTTTTTATTGAGAATTGAAATATACAAAGCTAAAATAAACAAGATTCAATTTTAAAAAAACAGAGTGAATAGAAATTTGTCATTTTTTCTGCTTTTATCCTTTGGTGAATGTCAAAAACCAATGGTTTTTTTGTACGAAAAATATATCGGCGAAAATGAAATACATTCTTACATTCATTCGAGTAGAAATCGAATCGATGAAAGACAGAAGCTTTTAACCTTATACACTAACAAAATCAAAACATAAAAAAAATAAATGTAGAGCAGCAAAGATTTGATCATATAAAAGAATTAGTTACTTGAAGTAATTGTTACTTTTTATTTTAATTAATGGACATTATCGAACTTTTCTGGTTTTATCTTTATTTTTTTACCTTTAAGGGAGATCCCACATGCAGCTTTAAGACATTTTTAAAAAATTGATTTTTTTATTAAATAATAAAATATTCAAAGACAAAATGGAACAAATGGTTTTTAAAGGAAATCTGTGAAAAATTGTTTTTTTTCGCATTTCTTTTCCAAAAGGTAAATGTAAAAAACCAACATTTATATTTTGTTTTACACAATTCTGTCGTCCAAAGCAAAAATTATTTTTCATCGATTAAAAAAGAAACAATTTTTTGATGAATCATTTATATTCTTTTTTTGAAACTTTTGCAAAAAAATTTTAAAAAGCACTTTTTTGATCGTGTTTTTGAATATTTTGTTTTTAATTTGTACACCACCATTAATTAAAATTAAGCAGAAATGCATTTTTGAGTTGAAATCATCTTCCCTTTTTTTAAATATATTTTTTTTTATAAAAAATTGTCTAATTCTTGCTCTCAATATTATATTAAAAAAATTACGGAAACCAACTCTTTTCCTGGACTTACCACTTTTTAATGTGCTCTTTTTTTAAATTCAGACTTGCATGATCAAAACCGAAAAAACGTTATAATGTGTTTTATCGATTTTTAAGATAATGATTTTTTAAATGTTTCAAAATATTCAAACAATAGAACTTTCAAAAAAATTAAAAATAATCTTTTATTTTCTGCACATTGTCTTTTCAAGCATTTTTTATTCTGCCATAAAAAGCATGTCGCTGAAATCAGAAAAATTTTCTCATCGATCGAATAAAAAAAGTTTTTTGTGTTGCATTATTTTTTTTCTGTCCAAAAAAGTTTGCACAAACAAAAGTCCATTTTTAGTTTCTTTCTAAATATTTTATTTTTTTTTAAATTTTACAATTTTTTTGCTTTTAGAACACCGTCAAAATTTAAAAGAGGATAAAAGTATACTTCGGTTGCAACCGCTAAACAAATTAAATTATTGAACATTTTTAATTTCAAAAAGACAAAATAAAACAGGAACATGAATGTTTTTAAATATATGTAAAAGAGAGTAAAGAAATTATGGCAGAAAGAAATAAGAAGATACTTTTAAAATTAATAACGTTTTGGTACAATAAATATTATTATTATCTAAAATTAATTGTTTTAAAAAAGCTGATAAACTGTTTTCTTGAAAATTATAACACAAAATTATAGGGAACTTTGCTGAAAATTTTGATTTAAAAAATCTTCTTTCTACGTCGCTTTTTTTGAGCATTTCAATTATTTTTAACTAACTAACTAACTAACTACGTGAAAGATGCAGCCATTTATCGAAAGCAAGTGCACCAAAACTTAACAATGGTTTAACATATTGACGTGATGCGGTATCAATAATTTCATCAATAATTTCTTCGAGACGAATTTGGTAAGCTTCAGAGATTGAATCATCAAAACTAAGTATGAAAGTCGTCTTTGTATTGCTCTGAAAAAGAATTCATTAAAACTAAATTTAGATAATACAAAAAATCATTTACCTTCATACAAGCATAGAAAGCTTCAAGATCAAAGGTTTCAGGAATGTGATCCAAATAAAAAATATCAAGTTCGAGAAAATGTGGGATTTTCAAAAGTTGACCAAATGTTTTGGAGGTAATATTTGAAAGAATTGTATTATCAGAACCGCTTAAACAATAGATATAAAATAGCTTTTAAAGAACATTAAAGAAATTTACCATGAAAATCTTTTTGCTTTTGAAGCAATTTCAACAAGTTTTTCAAGTGACAAATCAGATCCATTTTCATCTTTAACAGTAACATCATGGAGGATAATATATTCAACTGATGAAGCAAGATAAGTATAATCAATAAAAGGAGTAATTTGATTTTGAATTTGTAATTGTTTTGCATCAAATCGAAAGAATTTTGGAATCAAGGATGAAATAATATTCGGAACTTCTTGTGGCTCAACAATAAAGCTTCCTGTAATCCACAATTTTGAAGCTAAATTCTTAAAATGAACAGATGGTAATTGTTGACCAAATGATCTATAATTTTCTACCCATTCAAAACCATTATAAGTTGAATCTTGAAGTACAAGAATTGGATTGTGGACAAAGAAGAATTTGCATGTCTTGATCATTTTTTGATAGATTTCTGGAGTCGGTGGATTTTTAGCAAGATAAAGCATAATTGTTTTCGGAAGAGAAAAATTTTGTCGACGATAAGTTGCAAGGAATCGAGTTCTTTTTGTTGATGGAACAATTGCTAAGTTTTCATCATTTTCTTCATTACTTGATAAAGTTAAGCTTGACAATGCATTTGAAGGATCAGTGGAATCCATAGCTTGATTTGTACGATCTGGCACTTGGAACTAAAAAATATTCATTTATTAAAAATTAATTAATATACGTATTCATAAAAAATAATGCAAAACAAAAAGAAATCTGTCCGTTTTTTATTCAAATAAACAAATGCTTTTTTTTATGCTTAGCAAAGTTAAAAATTAAGAAAAGCCAATAGGGTTAATAATAGGTTAAAATAATATTCATAAATGCAGTATTCAATCATGTAACTGCTCGGTTCGGCATTTCAAAGATTAACTAAATGCAAAAGCATTAAAAACGATGACAAAATAAAAGAAAGAGAAAGATAAAAAGAAGAGAGAAACATTTGGGTTGCGTATCACCAAGGCTATTTTCCATTCAAAAAAAAAATTAGAGAAAACTAAAATGAAGGTCTTTTTCGTATTTAAAAAAAGCAGCGCAACCAAGTTGAAAATGTCCAATCGATGCTTCTCCTTTTCAATCAACTGTGGATAGAAGATACACACTGAGACCAGTGTCTTCAAAAAAAACCCGGCCCTTTTACTCTTCTGGCAATTTGCCAGTGACAAAGTTCAAATGAGAAAAAAGCTAAAAAAAAGAGAGAGAGAAAACGATATAGATTTTGAAAGTCATCCAGCTGTCAACAAGTATGTGGCGGTATTGTTTAAGTTTTTTGGTAAGAAAGGAAAATAGTTAAAAAACCGGATCGAAAAAATGACAGCTCACAAACATGAAAGAAGGAATAAAAATGCTGAAAAAATGTAAAAACAATTTGCAAATTTACAAATTTACAAATTTACGAAATAGAATTAAGGGGTATAAATTACAAAATAAAACAAACAAAAATGGAGAAATAATTATGTCATTATATAACAGTTATAATTTTGTGTGTTGTCATCTTAAGCATTCGTTTAAACACATTTAAAAATTAACAATGATAAATTATAGTTTAGAATTGTGTTTTTGTAACGTAAAATATCTATGGTGGACAATACTGGTCATTATTGTTTGATATTGTATAATTGATCTCCAAATTAATCTAATAAAATATCACCTATTCCCCTATTATATTTATAATATTATTGGATTTTTTGTGTCTTCAATGCAAGCAATTACAGTAAGAAAAAAATTTTTAGTACAGTTTTTTATTCTTTTGAGAGAATTACAATTTTTTAAAATTAACAAAATATTTTAAATAGGACAAATGCATTTTTGAAAAAAAGAACATATAATTGGTCGTTTTTTGCAAAAAAAATTTTTTCTGTGAATGTCAAAAGTCCAAACGATTTATTTTGGTTTCATCACTTTTTTATTCCTTCTTGAAATTTTTGATAAAACAAATTTTTGAGAGGCACATTTTTTTATTTTGTTTTGAAATATATTGTTTTTCATTTTTAAAACCCTTTAATACACATTAAAAATTTAAAAATAATTTGAAATTCTTCAAATTTAAAAACTTACCATTTTTAGTGAAAAATCGATAAAACGTGATGACAGCATGAAAAAGTTCTAACATACATTTTGGTCAACATTTTTTATAAAAAATATTGGACTGTCTTAAAACATTCTTGAAACGATCACTTTTAAGAAAATCTATTAAAATTGACTGATTTCCCAAATTTTTTATTTTACTGATTGAAATTAGAGAGAATTTTTGACATGTTTTTTACAGAATCATTTTCAAACAATCTAGAATGAGATTCACATTTCCTAAAAAATCCACCTCTTTTTTTGAGACAAAAAGAGATAAAAAAAATTTACATATCAAAGGTTTTAATATATCTGAGATTTTTAAGCAATTTATCGATTGTGACATCTTTGCCATTGAAATATTTGAGTGAACAATTACCACTTCTGAAGATTTTTAAAGAACACGAGGATGTGAGAGTATGGTCATTTTACCATGTTAAATCTTGATCATAAATCCACAAAGTTTGAAGATTGCATTTAACTACCACCGAAATAAATTCAAAAGCGGCATTTCGGCTGCCCAAAAGAAAACTGCAATAAAAAGTATCAAATAACCATAATTTTGAAATAACTTTTGCTCGATCAAAGGTTTCTCCATCAGCATTTGATTTTAAATCAAAAATATTTCCAATAGATACCCGTTCAACAGGATGAAAAGGATATTTGAGGAAGAAATATTTGCATGTTTTAATTAATTTCTGCCATGATTTTCCCGTTGGATTTTTTAAAATATATTTTATAACTGGCCAACGAAAAGAAAAATTTTGTTGACGTGGATTTTTAAAAGTGTAGAAAGAATTTTGAGCAGGAGCCAGGAGAAGGGCAAGTTCAAGATCTTTGTTGTCCATGAATGATACCAATTTATAAAAGCGATTTTTTGTAATTTTCGAACTTTTTTACCATTTTTTCGGATTTTGAAAAAAATAATTTTCAAGTTTGAAGGCTAATTCTTCGTATATATACTAAATCGAGGTCGTAGATCACGAAAATGAAGTCGGTTTTGGCCAAAAATGCCATGGCACGGAGATATGCCATGGCACGTCTCACATAGTGCCAAAAATCGCATTTTTAAAAAAGTGCCATAAAATGCATATGGATCGACTCCTCTTAACTCAGTGAGTCATAATAAAACAGATTTGACCATTTAAACTCATTTTTTCGAGTACTTATTAGGCTGTGAAGTTGGTGGTATACGGTAATTGGGTAATATCACTGAAAATTTTACTTACGTGCATAAGTTTTTTTGGTCTCATTCAACTCCCCAGATGATTTTGCATATGTATGGAACAAAATGAAAGAAAAAAATCGGCTCTGCGAGGGTGTTTTCCCCCTTTGAAACCAAAATCTTTATCTCCAGCATCATGTTTGGGGCATAACTCAATGATTACGAAAGATATTGTCATGCGGTGGCTTTTATTATGTAATATTATGCTAATGAATGAATCCTGGACAGTTTCAACACTTTTGGATACGATTTGGAAATATGGCATCAACATGAAATTTCAAAATTTCACAATAATTACCCCTTGGCAAAAATTCAGAGTTATGTGAATTTTTATTTAGAAATATAACTTTTAATGCTTTTAAAATGTAAAGTGGATGCATAAATATCATATAGAAGCATGAAACACTTAATTCTAGGACTTATTGATTTTTCCGGATAGATCGAAATTTACCAGTTTTTTGGTGAATTTTCAACGTATCACAATTATGTCAAAATTAAAAGATATTGTCATTTTTAGATGTTTACAATAAAATTTAGCATGTTTGAGATGTTTTTGGATGATTTCAATACTCAGGAATGGACATTTTCTGTTTTTGCAAACTTGAAAATTATTTTTTTCAAAATCCGGTTCAATGTCCGATTTTTGCAAAAAATCGCTTATAATAAGGTAATTTTATCAAAAAATGACAACTTGACAAAAATTCTAATCAAAAAATGAAAATTCAAATTTTCACCAAAAATAAAATTGTTTTTTATTTTTTTGTGGAACTTATAAATAATAATAAATAGCCTCTTAAAGAAATGCCTTTGTTTAAAATTGGTGATGGCTTTTTTGCGATGAGAATTTTCTATTTTTGATACAAGGTTTTATTAAAAAGGTTAGAATACCCTCATTATGCATGACATTTTTGTTTAAAAATGTTTTTCGTCAACAGCATTTTTAGATCTTTTGACTTTTTTGTTGTTTTTATAATTAATAAAATCATGAAATTCAAATATTTTTTGAGTTAATATATATACTAAAGCCATTATGTATGATTACTGAATGTACCAAATTGCTTTGGCAGCACTTTTTTAGCTTTGCTATTGATGGAAGACGATGGAAGAGGTAAGTTTAACGTTACAGGTATGTTTTTTGTATGAGTTGTGAATCTGTGTATATTTTATTCATTTCAGGTATTAATGTCGTCATATATATGAAACAGGAAAGCAGCGTATATTCTAAATAAAATTCGGATGAAGAAGTATCATGATTTAAAAGTAGATTTTCTTTGAGGTTAAAAGGATATATATTCGTTTCACTGAATTCAATTCATTGCCCAGAATATTATTAAATTCATCTTGATTTATTAAATTAAGTTTCCGTGAATACCTTTGTCATTGATATTTGATTTATCAACGTTACAGTTAAATAAGCAATTGCAACACACCTAAACTGGAGTAGGACATCGCTTTCTCATTCAAATAGCAAAATGTAACATTTTTTAAAAGGAAACGGATATTTTGAAGAAAAGGGAACATGTTTTTAACTGACGGATAATATCATTGGTCTATCAAAGTCAACAAAGCTTTCTCATTTCGATTTTCCCCATCAACTATAAAACTGAAATACTGTAACTAATCTTAACAATCCTATTATTCTCTTACAGTATGCTCACGCAAAGAAAAATGAAATAATATCTTTATTAATCGACCAAAAAATATAATAATAATCATTAAAAATACAAAAGAAAACAGAGATAAAATATCAAAAAATACATACCTATGATAATGTATCAAAAACTTCTTGAGCATCTAGTCTTCCAGGAGATTCTTCACATCTTTTTATCTTTTCTTCAGCTTCCATTTCAGACACAGCAGCTTATAGCAAATGCTAAACTATACGTATATAACGCGTTCTCCTGGATTTTCGAGCAAAATGACAATACCCCCGCTCCCACCAAAATTTCAAAATGCTTTTTTTGAGCTTAAACTTTGCATACCACATTATTTTAGGCCAAAGAATGCCGGAAAAAAAATTTTTTTTGGATTCGCCTTCTGAATCCGCCGTTATGGAGATCGCTTGCCCTGGGGTCAATTTTTATCCGTTCGCAATAAATTTGATATCGGCGGATAGCCCTCGATCAGGGCTACAAAACAGTTTCTCAGATTCTGATTTTGAGGTACTGACAGGAAAATTCGCCCGACCGAAATTTACCAGCCATCAGAAGTCCCTGATGCAGTCCGCGACCAGAGAATTTTTTTCGCTGTAAATATTCCTTTTTCAAAGGGCTATCCATTGGTATGAAAAGTTTTTCTGGTCTCGAAATGCGTGATAGTGTTTTTGGTAAAAAACCATTTTAACAGTAAAATTTCTCTATTTGAAGTCATCATCAAAAGTGCGACGCAGTATGCGTTGCCTTGTGGCTTAGTGGTTAACATTTTTGCATGTCACTCGCGCGTCAAAGGTTCGAATCCCGACTGCGAACAAAAAATATCTCTTTTTTTTTATTTAAACAAGTTTTTTTTAAATTTAAAATATTTTTTAAATCTTTTTCTTTCTTTTTATAAAAAAAACTAGATCAAATTAAAACTTTCAATTTTTTTGATTGAATAAAAAACAGAAAGAGATTAGTTTCTTTTAAAAAAAATTATTATTATTTTAAGTGCTTTTGGATCTTGAATTGTCTGCGATAAAAAAATAATTTTACTTTGAAAGTGAAAAAGACAACAGTTTCAAGAAATGTTCTTGTTAAGTTGTTTGTTTAAAATGCTTTTATTTTTTTTTAAAAAAAAATATTTCTTTTTGCTGCAGATGCTGCTACAACTTGTTTTTTCATGCAAGTATGTTGAATCTTATTACATTTTTTAATATTTTTAACATAATTTTAATTAAGTCTACGGATTAATGAAGTATCTACCAATATTGTTCGATTTGATAATCAAAGGAAATACGATTTTGTTGAACTCAAAGTAATTAACCCAAATGAATGTGATTCAGCCCCTATTTTGAAGCCAATTATCCTTCTGTTTATTGAACTTAATTATGAGGCTGAAAGATCACCTCTTTTGATTCAGTTTACTTCTTTAGAAGGCCAAACAATGACCAATGGAAGATTCCCTTATGTTAAATTTTACAGCATTGGAAAATTTTCCGAATGGATGCCTTACACATTCCAAACTAACTACCGTAATGCTCTGTTCAATTGGGTGCTGAAAGAAAATTATTTTCAACATCCTATTGTCAGTGGGGAAGAAGTTGAATTGACGACAGAAATTTCAAAAAATTTCGCCATTGTATTATTAAATACAACAAAATCAACACTTCCTGAAGAAATTTTAAAAAATTACATTGCACGACTGCAGTATTTGATCCCTGGAACTGAAGACGAAAAAGCAAGAATATTGTTAAAAGATAAAGGAGTTATTGATTTTATATTGGAAGTAACACAGGATTGTATGATTTTTGCACCCGATGAATTGGATGATGAAAATATTGGAAAACAATTGAGTATAAAATATAATAAACCATTGTTAAAATATGATGTCAGAAAAGAGATAACTTTAAGTGTAAATGTATGCGATGATCAACTAATCGAGGCTACCATAACCCCGAATGCTGAAAATGTATGTGAAGGAACAATTGTTTTTTCTGAACGAAACCAACAAAACAATGACAAATGTGTATTTAAATCACCATTAACATTTGAATTTGAACAAGAAAAAAGCCAAGACAATAACAAAGCTTTCTGAGTTATTTGTGTGTGACAAGCATTTGAAGGAATTAACAGTCAACTGGGAAAAAGATAAACAACTTGTAATTAGAAATGTATATTATTGTATGCTTGGAAATTATTTTGATACATATCGACACCAGACAAAAACAAAATCCGACCGTTTTGTCCCGATAGCCGATATTCATGGAGCTGAAAATTCTGATCTTGATCTCACATATGTGACTGCAAATGATGTTACTTTGATTTAGGTTATAAATTTTCCGTTATATTTTTGTTGTTTCTTTTTTTTGTTATTTCATACTTAATAAAACGTTTTAAAAATCATCTTGTTTTTTTCAATAATGAATGAAAAATAATAATAATTTTTTTTAAAAGAAACTAATCTCTTTCTGTTTTTTATTCAATCAAAAAAATTGAAAGTTTTAATTTGATCTAGTTTTTTTTTATAAAAAGAAAGAAAAAGATTTAAAAAATATTTTAAATTTAAAAAAAACTTGTTTAAATAAAAAAAAAGAGATATTTTTTGTTCGCAGTCGGGATTCGAACCTTTGACGCGCGAGTGACATGCAAAAATGTTAACCACTAAGCCACAAGGCAACGCATACTGCGTCGCACTTTTGATGATGACTTCAAATAGAGAAATTTTACTGTTAAAATGGTTTTTTACCAAAAACACTATCACGCATTTCGAGACCAGAAAAACTTTTCATACCAATGGATAGCCCTTTGAAAAAGGAATATTTACAGCGAAAAAAATTCTCTGGTCGCGGACTGCATCAGGGACTTCTGATGGCTGGTAAATTTCGGTCGGGCGAATTTTCCTGTCAGTACCTCAAAATCAGAATCTGAGAAACTGTTTTGTAGCCCTGATCGAGGGCTATCCGCCGATATCAAATTTATTGCGAACGGATAAAAATTGACCCCAGGGCAAGCGATCTCCATAACGGCGGATTCAGAAGGCGAATCCAAAAAAAATTTTTTTTCCGGCAGTCTTTGGCCTAAAATAATGTGGTATGCAAAGTTTAAGCTCAAAAAAAGCATTTTGAAATTTTGGTGGGAGCGGGGGTTGCTCGAAAATCCAGGAGAACGCGTTATATACAAATGACAACATAAAACACATACCATCCGTTGATTACCTGCTTCGTTATCAATATCTTTCTTTTCACGTAACTTATTGATAAAATACTAGAATTCAAGCATCATCGTTTCCTTGTCATCCAATTAAACATGTCTTTCTTCAATCTGCAAAAAAGAAGCATAAATTAATTCAGGGTGAACGAAAAGTGAATAAAAACTTACGTGCATCCAGGAGCTAACTTTAGTCTAAACAGTTGCGGCTTCTTCTTTTGCTGGCTTTATTCAGTCATTTTTTCAAGACGTGCTGGGTATGACGATTAATACCTGAAATGAATAAAATATACACAGATTCACAACTCATACAAAAAACATACCTGTAACGTTAAACTTACCTCTTCCATCGTCTTCCATCAATAGCAAAGCTAAAAAAGTGCTGCCAAAGCAATTTGGTACATTCAGTAATCATACATAATGGCTTTAGTATATATATTAACTCTCATAAGAGTCATATCAATCATCCTCAATATTAAAGAAAAAAGATTATACGTTGTTTTGAGACAAAAAATCAAAAATTTGATATACATGCTCAAAAATTCTGCGAAAGTATATTTTTGTAGCACTTTTACATTACTTTATTAATTTGCATAAAAAATAATGTAAAAATATGCCAAAAATTAATAAAATTAACGGTTTTTATGTTTGATTTAATAAATTTAAAATATTAAATATTTGAATTTCGCGGACCGCTTTTGGCAAAATGCGTACCGCTGACAACCGCTGGCTACCGCTCAAAACCGCTCATTTTTGGTCAGTTAGCTTGTCAGGTATTGCAGTTCACTTTTTTTTATCCCATTTTGCTTTCAAAAAAATGTTGTTTATTCTTTTATTCCTTCTTATTTTTGTTAATTATGGAAATTGTGAAAAACCTAAAAATTTGCCGACTGAAGATTATCGAATGCGAGAAAATCATACTGTAATCAATGTCAAATCTCTTCTTGAAGAAGTTGAAATTCGATCATCGTCTAATTTTTCAAGTCAAATTTCACTTATTAATCGAGATATTTCTTTACGAACTTTACCGTGTATTCAAATTTCAAATATTTTTGCAAATAAGAGTGTCAAATACAGCTTTTTTAATGCTGCAAATAATGTTGAATTATTTGTTTTAAAGTAACCATATCTACAGTATCCATTTGTAAATGCTTAAATAAGTGTTTTTTTAGTGGTTCTGAAGCTTCAATTTGGAAGAATTTGATTTTTCCCCTATGTGTAATTGTGAATGTGTTTGTCGGTGGAATATGCAACATGTTTTTTTGTATGCTTATTTGGTGTCTAAATGTTGGTGTTGAGATGCTGATTATGAAAAGTTTTACCCGATCTACCGGAAACGCTCGGAACATTGCGTTTAAGAGCAGTGAAGTTGAGATCCAAAAAAGAATGAAAGGAAAGATGCAAATTTTTGAGGGAATGGAGAAAGTTGAGTGAATGTGAATGGAGGAATGAAGGAAAGGGAATGCAAATGAAAAATGAATGCAATGATTAGAATGAAAGTGCAGCATTTTTCATTGTCTTTCATTCGTTGCATTCTTTCGTGAGCAAAGATGGTGGTTGATAAGAGAGTATTTTGTAGCAATGAATGTAAATTAGTTTCGGCTTCCGCAGGAAGCCGATAATGTAAGAATGGAATATTTTTTAGTTATTGGAGAAGCTTAAAAGGTTATGTGACGATGTTTTAATGGGTTTATCATGATTTTCTTTGCCCATTTGCAATATGAACTGCCCCGGCGACCGAAGGGAGCCAATGTTGTATTAATGTGATTTTAATGAAAATAAGAAAATATGTAAAAATTATGTTTGGTATTGCATAAAGGTTTTCGTGTAATAATTGTTTAAAAAGCTTTGACGAATCAGTTGTAAAACTTTCAGCAGTTTTTAAATTGACTTTGATGTCAGAATTATGAATAAGTTAAGAATGAGTTAAAACTTACTGATTAAAATTTAGATAAAAAAGATATGCATTTTTTTAAAAAATTTATGCGATTATGCGAATGTTTTTGGAACGAGTAAAAAAAATGAAAAGATTTTGCAAATGTGCAGAAATTATTGAAAAGAAGTGGAAAGATAAGTTATAAGTTATCAAAAAATTGATTAAAACTTATGTAATTTTGGCAATCGCCGTGTTTATAGCTTTGTGACAAAGCACCCGCTTTAGCGGGGGCGACCCTTGTCTTTCCCCTTCTTTGAATATTATTGTTCCAGCAGGTTCAGGAATTCATTTTAAAGTTTCGAATAATTGTGCTAAGTACTTTTAAATTTAAAACTAACCAACTTTTGGCATTTTCGATTATAAAAATTGATTGAGATGTATAAAGTTTTTCCGTTATTTGAATATATTTAAAAAGAACTTTTTCGATAAGGAAATTCCAAACTTCCGGATTTCACTAAATTCGGAAATTCTGATAATTTCAGTTTTCCTAATTTTCCTGGTAAGAAAGGATTGTTCAGATCTGATGTCGGGTATTTATCCAAAAATTTTCAAACCCCTCCGTCAGATTTTTTCCTTTGATGTTTGCCGCTTTTAAGGCGAACGTTAGATTTCGCAAATCCCCTCCTTAAAAGACCCGAGTCATATCTGGCCAGTCCCGAAGTATTAAAATTTTGAGAACAAGCAAAAAATATTTTTATTTTCTAAAAACCCAAACACTATAAGATTTAAAATTGAAAAATGTTTAACACTTTCATAGTTACTGTAGTATAAAAAACTGAAATTTCCATTTTTAGATGCAATGCATAAAACTTCGAATCATCAAAAAGGTTTTATTGCTTTCCCAAAACATTCAAATATTTATCATGCTGTTAATGATATTACAATTCGAACCAATGTCCATGTCTCTGCTAATTTTACTGTCAAAAATCTTACTGGTAGTGGATATCTTTTTTTGAAAAATGGTGATACTCGTCGAGAGTAAGTTTTTTCCTAACTAAATATTTTTAAAGTCAAAAATAATAAATTTTTTAAGAATTCATAATAATGATAAAATTGCAATGAATGGTTCTATTTTTGGTATTTTTTATGCAACAGTGAATGCCAACAAAGACGAATTTTTGATTGAATATGAATTTAATCATGCCATAAATAAAAGTTTTAGCAATGTTATTATTCTTGTGCTGTTTTTGTTTTTGGATTTTGATTTTTCGGATAAGTTTTTGTTATAAGTTTTTTGTGTTGAACCTGTATTATGTTTTGTTTATTTTATTAAAGAGCTTTAAGGCGACAAGCTCTTTGATATTTCTTTCATTTGTAAAATATGTCACATGAATTGCGCATTAAAAGGAAAATGAATGAAAAAGAACGACGGTTTTGGTTAAAGATGCAATTCAGGTGACAGGTTTTACAAATGTTAAAAAATTACCAAACAGCTTTTCTCCATTGAAATATTATTTTTGAGTGTTTTAATAAATTTGCAAGCATTTTTTGTTGGACCTCGAATAATAATAATAAATTTTCCCACTTTTGAGCATTTAAATAATTTGTTTTTTCCTATCCGCCCAAAACCTTGATTAAAATAAAATAAAAATGTTGATCTATAGAATACAGAAAAGTACAAAAATGGTGTTAACATGAAAACAACAGATTACAAAGGGAAAAAAGATAAATTAGAAACAAAAAGCATCAGCAAGAATTTCTTTTGGAAGTTGACCCATTTTGGCAGAACCAATTTCTTTTCGATTTTCAAACAAAATCTTTAAACATGTTTGTTTTAATCGATCAACATTATTGGAATAAGCAATTTGAACATATTCACAGACATTGGAAGGATCAACGGTTTCTTCAAAGATTGTACAGCATGCATCCTAAAAGTAATAAATAGATATAAGCATACTGTAGCAACATAAACATAATAGAACAAACTTACGATTAAATTGTTAATACCATAATGAAGAGCAAATTTGAATACATCCATTTCTTTACCATTGATTGCATCAGGTTGATCATAAATAAAACTTAGAGCAGATTGAATTGTTTCAGCACCAAAATCATCAACATTAATCTCAACTGGAATTTCAGCAGATTCTTCAAAGATTTTTGCAAGCATTTCAGAGAATTGAGCAAGAATACAACAATGTGATGGAATTTCTGTGCCGTCAGAAGTGATAAAGTGAACATCAGCAAATCGATCATCAAAAGCAAGTTTTTGCAGTTTCAATGAAGGGATGAATGATGGAATAACAGATTCTGGACGACTTTCATCAGGTGGAGGAAATTGAGTGATTTCAGGTCCTTCGAATAATGCTGATTCTTTACCATTAATCAAAGAAGTAGTATTCTTGGTATTAGAAAAATGTAATGGATCAAAACAAAATGACAAAAGCAAATTGACATCATTTGCACTGCTTTGAGTAATAACAAAATCACCATTTTCACCTAAAATTTAGATACCAGTATTACCAAGCAAGTGACTTTCCCATCTTAAACCCTTTGCAGGGCTTCTGCAGATGAAAAAGTTGTGAATTAGAGTCAAGGAAAGTGGAGGATAAGGCCTTAATCATAACATTTTATAACTTCCAAAAAAAGCAAACCTTGAATCTTGACACCTACAAATGGATTTTCAATATGAATTTGGATATCATCTACTTTCGATTCATGAATCTTATTGATGTAATATGTAAACTTCAAGTCATCATAACCAGGTAATACAAATTCAGATCTGACAAAGAAATATGGTTGAATGCTTTGGAGACGATAAGAAGAAATTGGAAGTTGATATTCAATGGTACGAACATTTTCCTTCATTTCTTGACATTCAATTTTTGAAGTAATGTAAAAAGTTGCATTACATCTGGTATAACAATGTGCTCCATATGATCTAAATCCATTTTTAGATTTGTCATATACATTTTCCCAATTAGTGTTATCAGCTAAAAAAGTTATACTTGTTTTAATCCATAAAGCAACGTTAAAAAAAACTTACAAAAAGTAATCGTAACACTTTTGATCTCAAAATTACCTATGACATCTTTAATTCTGTACCAAGTTGCATCCTTCGATGGTGTACAGGTGAATTGACGATTTTCAGCTAATTTAATTCTTGTATCAATAAATGATGAAAGCTGAGCTTTATGAACATGATCAACTTCACAAAACATTTTCTTTATTTGATGAAAAATATTAGTTTTAAAAAAAATGAAAGCAAATAAAAATGAAAAAAGCTTCAACAACTTCCGCGGAGGGAGTCGCGACCGCAACAAAAAAATAGCGAGAGTTGTTTTTCGTTTTAAGACTTTCGTTAAAAATAAAAATTTGACAAAAGAAAAAAAAGTTGATCGCTTCCGATCAGTGTTGGCGGGCGCCCGAAAATTTCCGGTCCACCGGTCCGGTCGACCGGACCGAGACCGAAATGTTCCGGTCCGCCGGTCCCGGTCTGACGAAAATAAATTTGGGCTTTTAACATTTTTTGATCGAATTTGTTGATATATTTTGAAATAATCGAAAATATGCAGTTTGGACAAAGGAAAATGATGCAAAATCACAATTATGACTGCCCCTCATTAAAACAAACCTTTTTCTTTCAGTTTTTGCGTTGAATTTTTTTTTTAAACTTTCGAAAAATTGAAAATTTTGACAAATTAAATTCAGTTGGACCGAAAAGTTTCGGTCCGCCGGTCCGGTCGACCGGACCGAGACCGAAATTTTTCGGTCTTCGGGCCTCGGTCGCCCGAAAAACCGGACCGGACCGGACCGAAATGGACCGAAAGACCGGACCGCGGACCGGAAGACCGCCAACACTGCTTCCGATTATTAAGTTTTTTGTTTACCGTCGACGGCGTCAAATTTTTAAATTTAAAAATTACACTACCAATGTAGGGTTGTCAAATTTCCCGGGAAATCAGAAAAAGCGGGAAATTTCCCGGGAAATTCCCTCTAATTTCCCGATTTGTCGATTTTTCAAAAACTGCTATTTGAATATCCAAAAAAGCTTAAATGTTACATTTTGACGAACAAACTCTAATTTGAGGCCTTGCTACACCTTTTCATATCTTTCAAAGCAAAAAGAACAACTTTTTAATAAAAATAAGTTGCGTATTTCTGTGTTAAAAGTGTAAAAGTTTGCGGGAAATCAGACAAATTTCCCGCAAAAATCGGGAAATTTCCCGGGAAATATTTCCCGAAAGTTCCTTTGACAACCCTAAACCAATGTCATCAAAAACTAAGATATGTGTCTTTTTATAGTTTTTTGCGGTGGCTGAAAAATAACTTTTATTAAAAATAATTTTTATCTTTTTCTTTTTTTTTTTATTAAACCATATATAAAGCATATATATGAATATGATAAAGTAAATGCAAGCACAAGTTGTGCTAATTTAGAATCCCGTTTTGTGGTTCCTCTCTTTTCGGCCCAAAATCTCTCTTCCATTTCGTAAAAAAACAATGAAAGAAGATCCACAATTAATATTTTCGTAAGAACCCAAAAAGGGATCTCATGCAATCAATTGGAATCATCACATTCGGCAATTATTACTTAAATAACCATTTGCAAAAACTAAAGTTTATTTTCGCCTATAATTGAATGACTACTTAAAATACACCAAAAAATGGATTTTACGTGGTAAAAATAAAACTTAAATGCTGGTTAAGTTGCACTTTTTTCAACAAAATTTCTCAAAATTATTAGTGTTAAAAAAAGTATCATTTTTTATTTTATGTTTTTCGCCATTGGTTGTAAGTGTTTTTTTGTATAACTAAAAATTGTGTATTTATATTTTTTGGTATTTTAAGAAAAAGTTGTTTCTGGCAATGGACGTCGTAACAGCTATAACTGACTTTCTGAAAAAATCGAGGAAAGGGCGATCGAACAAAAATTTCAAAATTGTTTTTTTGAGCTGAAATTTGGCGTGTAGTATCCTTAGGGGTCAAGGAGGTGTGATCAAAAAAAATTTTTTTGATTCGTCTTGCCACGGCATTTTTATGCCGTTTGGTCGCCCTGGCTTTAGTTTTGATCCTTTTTTTACAAATGAGGTATATTCTGGTAGCCCTTAATCAGGGCTATCAGATGCACGCATTGGGATTTTTATTGGTGGTCCCGCCGCGAAAATTTAGCATATTAAAATTTCGAAGCGGTATTAGTACCCCAAGAATTCGGGTCCGCAAAAATTTTTTTTTCTTAAAATGTTCCTTTTTTCATGACTTATTTATCGGCAGAAAAAAGTTTTCGATTTCGAAAAATTTTTACGAGACTTTTTCAAAAAAATCGAATTTGACCTCAAAAACGATAGTTTAAACGAAATCGGAGTTCACCATCGAATTCCCCGTGGTCGATTTGCTATATGGGTATAAAATCAGAGCGATTGGACCAAAAAAATTTTTTCGTAGGGGGGGTCGTTAACAAAAATTTTTTTTGGTCCAATCGCTCTGATTTTATACCCATATAGCAAATCGACCACGGGGAATTCGATGGTGAACTCCGATTTCGTTTAAACTATCGTTTTTGAGGTCAAATTCGATTTTTTTGAAAAAGTCTCGTAAAAATTTTTCGAAATCGAAAACTTTTTTCTGCCGATAAATAAGTCATGAAAAAAGGAACATTTTAAAAAAAAAAAATTTTTGCGGACCCGAATTCTTGGGGTACTAATACCGCTTCGAAATTTTAATATGCTAAATTTTCGCGGCGGGACCACCAATAAAAATCCCAATGCGTGCATCTGATAGCCCTGATTAAGGGCTACCAGAATATACCTCATTTGTAAAAAAAGGATCAAAACTAAAGCCAGGGCGACCAAACGGCATAAAAATGCCGTGGCAAGACGAATCAAAAAAATTTTTTTTGATCACACCTCCTTGACCCCTAAGGATACTACACGCCAAATTTCAGCTCAAAAAAACAATTTTGAAATTTTTGTTCGATCGTCTCGCATTCCTTTTCCTCGATTTTTTCAGAAAGTCAGTTCTATAACATTTCTTCAAACTTTAATAAAATTATTTGCTTCTGTTTTGGTATTCAAAAATTGTCTACAAATTTTGGTTACAAAACATTTGCTTCGAAAAGTTCAAAATTTTTCACCAATTTTAACCATATATTTTGTATATTTTTTGGTTTACAGTATTTTTGCATTTTTGGCTGAACTTTATCTTGTAATTTTTTGGAGACCAAATGAAAATATTTATGATGCAAAATTTTTTTATATTAATTCTGTAATTTCTTGGACTTTGATGTATGATTGGGCAGTCCTTGAACTGCTTCTTGGAATTGAAAGAAGTTTTTCGATTACTTTTCCAATAAAATATAATAAAAAGAATCGAAGAAAAGTGTACGCGTTTGTTAGTGTTGCAGTAATTATTTTGTGTAGGTTGAATTAAGATAAGGGTGTTGAAATATTACGTCATTTTTATTGAAATATCAATCAATTTTTTGTGTTCCTTTGAAGTCCCGATGGTGGGTCAGGTCATTAGTTGCAAGGATGGAAGCAGGATTTATTTTCGGCGGAGCATTTTGATCTTTTGCCGATAGAAAGATCAAAGAATCAAAGTTTTTCACCGATTTTGGAGAGGGCACACAAGTGTCCAAAAGTTTTTTTTTGCTGAAAGCTGAAACATTTTAGTGGGTTATTTTAGTGGGCTTTCCTTTGATCTTTTGCCGCTAGCTACTTTGGGCGGCAAAAGATCAAAGGATTTTGCCAAAATTCAATTTTTTTTTGAGGGGCGTCATCTTCTCTAGCCCCTCTCCTGTATAAGGGCACGTGCCCCATATAAAATACACATGATGTAATATTTCAACTAAATAAAAAATTTGAAATTTCATTAGTCGTCTTTTATTCTCCATTTTTCAGCTCTAATCTTCATAGTGTTTTTCAATGAGCTTCCAGCATCTTTCCCAATTTCGTCACAAACAAAATGTCAATATTTTGCATGTTTAATGTCACCCAGAACTCAACAACTTTCTTCATCCTTAAAATTATATTTATCGATTCCAAATGAAATAAATGGAATCATTTTATATATCCTTTTAAGAAAATATCAAAAAAATTTTCCTGCTTCAACGTCAAAAATTAATCGAACAATTGCATATTTGATTATTGTGACAGCACTTTTGGATCTTTGTCCTGCATTTATAAATAATTTATTTGTTGAAGTAATATTTATAATAATATAATTTATACAAATGCATGTTTTTTTAGATAACAAAAGTTCCATTACGAAATTACATTGGTCCATGGGGAACAACAATGAGTTCTGTATGCTGTACATTTTGCACTTATTTATATTTTAAAATGTTTCAAAGATTCAAAAAGACTGAAAATATTGTTCATATTTCGGCTAGTGTTCCATAACTACAAAAACTGGTCACCATTTTGACGAAAATTTGAATATGCAGATTTTTGTTTTTCATTTCAACTCTTTTTTGTACAACGTAGAAAATGTTTGACTATTTTTTACACCAATGTTTTTCTTTTATTTTGATACTTCCCTGAAAAAATGTTGATTAAAAGCGCTTTCTTGGAATCGTCACAATTAATAATCACAAACTTTTTGATACTTTTTGACAACTGACAAGATCAAACATGACTTTTCCTTTAATTGACACTATCCATAAATTAATGTGTCTAAAAACACCATATAAAATATAGCACATACAGTGTGAAAAGCAGGACAAGTTGAAATAAAAATTAGTTGATAAGAACCTTTAAATTTTCAAAAATTTTTTTCACAAGCCATGAAAAAAGCTTAAGACACAATAATCTCTCCAAAACGTGAATTAAGCTGATGCAAAAATCTGCTAAAAAACCCCACACCTTGAAGAACGAAATGAAAGTAACAAAAATTGATTGAATTTTGGAAAAACTTTTCTGTTGTTTTCGATGAAGTTATTATTAGAAATTTGTATATTAGTGATACTTTATGGTAATTATTTATTTTTCTTAATTTCAAAAAAACTTTAAATTCTTTTTTTGCTAGAAAATGTATTTGCTTGTACGTGTTTTAACAATATCAATGCTTCTTCAAGTGTCGTGGCTGTCACCATTTCTGGTCCAACTGAAAGCGGAGGATTTGGTTCACTTCCTTGTGGCCCGATAAATTGTACAACCACCGTTATCTTTGAAGAACCACTAATAAATGATATGCTTCCTGGCGCACAAGTTTGTGTCTTTTTGCAACATGATTTATCAAGAATGAAGGCCCGTAAAAAATCGAGATGAATTCTTTGATTTTTTGCTGTCGGTGGAAAAAGATCAAAGGAAATCTCCCTAAAATTTTTCAGCCCCCACCAAAAAAAATTCCTGGATACGAGCTTGCTAGAATGGTTCATTTTATAGGTGACTTTTGCTCAATGTTCATATTTAAGTCAACTGAATACTCTTACAATAAATAATCAAACGTAATGAAGTGTTTAGTTGACATCGTAAACTTGATCTGTTTCAGATATCTTAATTGCCCAGAACCATTATATTCCATTGTTTTTCGAACCACAAATGTGATCAAATTTCATTTTTCCAGTCAAAATGAAAGTTTGAATTATATAACTTTTGTAGCAGTTCTTCAACCAATAGCTCAAACTCCGTTAGTAACACCATCATCGTTTCCGATTAGTTCAACAAACTCATTTTCAATTTCCCCATCACCCTCAAATACATGTTTATGCTATCCAAATCAAAATGTGAGCTCTTCTTCAACATACGGTACAGTCATACAAAGCCCATCAATAAATGGTGTGTTTGGATCACGAACATGCCGACTAAAAAAGTGTTCAACAATTGTCACCTTTAATGGCCTATTCTCAAATAATTTACCAGCTGGTGCAAGGGTTTGTTTAATAAATAAAGCGTTATCTCATTTATCCTTTTTTAATAGATTACATTTATTACTTGTTACGGCTTAACCTCAAACAGCACTGACAATCAGCTTAATGTCATCACAAATCTCCAGAAGTAATTTTTTTTTCATTTTTACTTTACAAAAGCATTATTTAACTTAGCTCAACACATAACTTTCCATGATTTCAGTATTTCAATAGTTTGCGGAACTTCAACTTTTGATATTACATCACTGAAAAAAAAAAGGGTACGCAAGAAAAACCGGATGAAGGCTAAAATATGTTTTCATCCTGAAAAACAGGACGAACCCTTTTCCATACCGATTTTCTGGATGTAATCATCTAAAAAATCAGTATGAACGCTATTTTATCCTGAAAAACGACATAAACGTCGTGAAATTAGACAAGTTAAAAATAGCTTGACGCGGTACAAATTTTTTTTCATCCTGATTGGTCCGACAAACTTTATTCATCCCTATTGTTGGACAAAAACGTCCTGAAAGCCGGACGAAACAAAAATGTCGGGAAAAACCGACATAAACGTCCGGAAAGCAAGACAAATACGGGAACATCTGGGGGTTGGTTTATTACAAAGACGTCTTGAATCTTGGGATGATACAAAAACGTCCGGATTTCAGGATGAAAACGTCCGGATTTTCCGGATGAGAACGTCCGGATTTTCCGGATGAAAACGTCCGGATTTTCCGGATGAAAACGTCCGGATTTTCCGGATGAAAACGTCCGGATTTTCCGGATGAAAACGTCCGGATTTTCCGGATGAAAACGTCCGGATACCAGGATGAATGAAATATGTCCAATTGTTGTAAAAATCAACTACTAGGGATAATTAATTTTTTTCCCCGAAAGAGGGGGAAATATGGGACAACTTTGGTTTTTTTCTGTAAAAATATCCCGAAAGATTTTTCAACTTCAAAGAAAAAGAGATAATAGATTTTAGTTCAACAAATTCTATTTTACAAAAACAAAAAAATTACAAAAGATCAAGGACATTAAATTTTAATTTACTAAATTCAATACAAGGAATACGATAATTTTTATCAACACCAAATTCTTTATTCCAGGATTCTTCATTTGATAAAACATCATCCCAGTAGTCGAAATCGGCATTATGAGATTCAAGGGAAGCACCGAGGAGATCTATATTTTCTACAGAATGAAAATTAACAAAATCACGGAAGATTTCTTGTTCGAGGTATCCTTCATTTAGTCGTTCCTGGAGTTCATCCGAGCAAAAGCTGTACATCTTTTTAAGGACATTGTGAAGAAGACGTCGGCGTTCAAGGTTCTTTTTGATTGCTTCTGCAGATTCCAACTTTGCATTCCAATTACAATATCGAGGTTTAGAGGTGCTTGCAGCATAATGAGCAATCTTTGCTTCAGCCGTTTCAATCTTTCTTGTTGCTCTTTGAATATAATCTCTAAACCAGGCCGAGGAAGGTTTATTCACGGGAGTTTTCTTTCCATTTTTTGCATTATAAGTTGAACGAGCAGAAGCACGAGGTTCTTTGAATTTTTCATAGATCGCAGTATTTCTTCGGATTTTATCAGCATGAGTTTTTCGAGGATCCGGTCTTCCAGATGCTCGAGGTTGTGGAGTTGATTGTATTGGAGTTGGTGATCGAGGAGATGACTGTATTGGAGTTGGTGGCAGAGGAGTTGGTGATCGAGGAAGAGGAGATGATTGTATTGCAGTTGATGGTAATGGAGTTGGTGGTCGAGGAGATGACTGTATTGGAGTTGGTGGCCGAGGAGTTTGTTCACGGCTCGGAATATCTTCACCAGAAGAATACAACCGTTCTTCATATCGAAGTTGAGAGTAATAATCAGCACGAGCATTGAGACGAAGAGCTTTTTTGTCAGGATCTTCAAAAAGTCGAGGTGATGGTGTTCGCTTTCTTTTTCTACGAGGAGCAGATTTTACTGGTGTTGCGAAAATATCAACAGAGTCTTCAGCAGCAGAATCAGGACCAGGACGAAGGCTTTCGGCAGTAGATGAACGAGGATGGGTAGTATCTTCTTCTGTTACATCAACAGAAGGTTCTTGTGTCTACAAAAATGAAAATAACAGTATTTCAATGCATCGACCAAAACATACCGTTATCCCAGGTTGGCCTAAAAAATCTAAATCCAATGGAGCAGTTGAAATGATGTCACATCGACCAGTTGCTGCAGAAGATTGGTAATCTTCAAAAAGATCATCACAAGGACCAGGAATAGGACTTTGAACTTCATTTAGCTCCACTGAAGGCTCACATTCCTAAAAAATTAGTAATCTCAAAAAAAATCTTTAACATAACAAAAACATACGGTATTTCCAGGATCTTTTCCAAGGATATTTCGAGTGAAGCTTGCAATGGCATCAGCAATGGTTGGATTTTCTTGTAACCATGTTTGACTTGAAGACAAGGTATCACGGAGATTCTCAGCTTCATCCATAAGTTGAGTCAAAATTTCTCCAGGTTCAGGCATTTCAACCCCATTGGTTTTACAGAGAAATTTGAATTCGCCACTATATACAAAAGTAGCAAGTCGTTTCCAGGCATCTGCATCATATCGAGCAAGACGGGAAGGACATTGACATGCATTTCGGCGACGAGCAGCAACAAGGTGGCGATGAGTATAGAAATTCGTGGCTTCTGCAAGGTTGAATCCAAGGTTTACGATTTGATGCGGTGCCTAAAAAGAATAAAAATAAATAAAAAACAAAAGAAATAATTACAAACCGCAGGATTAGTAATAATAATATCACCAGGCCGTTGAATAAAATAATACCATCGAATACCAAGGCTATCGAGGAGATCCAAATCAAGGATTATATCTTTGTGAAGCATTGGAGAAACACAATTTCTTCGAAACTCAGTTCGAATGTATTCATCAAGGATATGCTGATCTCCTGGGTGAATACCAACCCATGCCTAAAAAGATGGTTCAGAAACGACAAATATTTGTAAAATCAAAACTAACCTTTCCGGCAGACCAAGGAAGCAAAACATTTGCCGACGCATAATCAAGGTCTTCAACATGCATTGCTGAATAAGTTGCTTTCTTCCCAGCATAAGTCATCGATGTTGAAACTCCACGGACTTCATTTCTACCATCTGTTTCTTCCTAAAAAGTTACATCTTTTAAATTCAACAAAAATAGATTAAAAAACACACGGAGCAGATTTCTTTCAAGGGGCCAGGCAAATCATTGAGATTCCATTTTCGAGGAAAACCAGGATTGGAGTCAGCGATCATTTGAAGCACGGAAAAATCAAGGTCTCCACTGTAGCTGAATGAAGTTTGCTTTTCGAGAAATTTCCTGGAGACGAGGCGACGAAAAGTTCTTTCTTCTGCATCCAAATTCAATTTTTGATTCTTCATTTTATCAAGGTGATCCAGGAAAAGTTCCTTTTCGGTTAATGGTGGTAGAGGTTGTCCATTTTCATCCAGGAGAAGTTGAGGAACTTCAGGAACAGATTTTGTTGGTACCATTTGAAAAACACCAGGTATTTTTTTCTTCAATTTCCAAGGAGTTTCAGCGGTTGGAATTTCACCAGGCCATTCCACATCCTCCAGGGATAGCATTTGATAAAATCGGTCATCTGTATGAATCTAAAAAGAGATATTGGAGAAATTGCAACTTCCGCTGCTGGATCAACTGCTGCTGCTGCTGGATCAACTGCTTCTGAACCACCTGGAGAAAGTAAGTTTTTTATATTCACCTATCTGACATATTTAAAAATTTCTTTGTTTAGTGGAAGAACAACATTTTTCTCGTCGACCACCACCAGTTACAACTCGAAGATCTCCTCGAAGACAAAGTCGTCCCCGAACTCCTTCACCTCGATCACCATCAAATCGCCGACCTCGAACTCCTTCACCTCGATCACCATCAAATCGCCGACCTCGAAATCCTCATCAACCTCTTTTTGGTGTTCCAACTCAATATTTTGGACCTCCAGCATTTGCACCCTCCAGCAGTGCATCTGGATACCAATTTTCTGGTCGCCGCCAAAATAACGGTCCTGAACAACCTCGAAATCGGCTTCATGATCCTAGTGCTTATCCTGCAGCAGCATCATCAAGCTCTCATCGTGGCCCCGTTACTTCAACTCCTCGTGGTGGTTTTAATTCTTCAAGTGGTTTCAATGCATCTGGTGGATTCAATACCTCGAGAGTAGGAAAAGATTGTAAGTTTTTACGTTATTCTCATAATAGTTCTTATTTCAATATTTTTAGATCCTCGAACTTATCTCAATTTCTGTAAAGCTGGTCCTAATGCTGTTCAATCTGTTCCTGGAAATGATGCATATCGAAGCTATGGTTCTCCTGGAAACCTTGTTGGAACTCAGTCTATTGGATCGCCAACTCCATCTGCCCGGATTCGAAAATTGGAAATGCGGCCTGGATTGATGTACACCATGGACACCGATGGCAATAAGCAGCGGCTCTTCTTAAGGTTCTACTTCCTCGTCTTCCAAATACCTTGAAAGCTTCTGCTCGATCTAATTCAAGTTCAATTGCAGGTGACCGTAAGTTTTTTTACGCATATATGCCTAATATGTTTATAAAATGGGGTTTTAGAAAAAGAGCAACATCCTTATCGTCCACCATCACCTAGAACAACTCTTCCTCGACATTTTGCTAAAAAACCAAGTCGCCCTGGAATTCGTGCTTATAATCCTCCAAATAGAAATAGACAACGTAGGTTAAGTTTACACATTGTTACTCATCATCTCATTTTACGTTCGTTGCAGATGCTCCACCCAACCTTTATAATGGCAACGGACACTCTCCGTCTTCCTCTTTTTTTGGCACAATCATATCAAAGCTTTGGCCCTCGACCTTTTGCAACTTCAAACAACCAATCTTATGGTCAGCAACCTGGAAATCAATAGATGAAAGGCTTCTATCTGACTTCTGATGATGTTGCCCTTGAAGTTAGTCTTTTTTATAATTTTCTTGTGATTCATTGATAATTTCCCCTTGTAGGTCCCTGGTTCTCTTAATGATGCTTAGGTTTCCCTTAAGCTACCGAACTGAAGATGTTTGAGAAAAGCTACTCCAATCTTTCTCATCTCTTTCGCCTTGAAAAGAGCTGCAGGTAAGTATATCGATCGATTTGCAATGAATAACAGTATTAATGTTTTAGATCCTATGATGAAGAACATGAAATGGCTCAAGAGAATCCTGGTGATGAAATGGCTCAAGAGAATCCTGGTGATGACACGGCTACCTTCAAATGAAGAAGAAACTCCTCGAAAACCTGCTGTCGTTGATCTTGAATAGGCTTGTAAGCGTTTTTATTTTTTTGATTGTTGTTTTTTAATTGTATTCTTTGTTATAAAGTTTTTTTTGTATAAGAAGTGTATTTTTGGGGGTTTCGGGGAGCTTTCCCGGCTTCCTCCAGACCGGAGGATGCTGGGTAAGCCAAGGGGGTCAAAATTTATCCCTAGTAGTCGATTTTTACAAGGGAACAATTCTATGATTCGTCGTGGAATCCGGATGTTTTTATCGTGGAATCCGGATGTTTTTATCTTGAAATCCGGATGTTTTTATCTTGAAAATCCGGATGTTTTTGTCCGGAAAAATTGGACGTTTTTTTTGTCCAAAAAATTTGGACGTTTTCGTCCGGAAAATCCGGATGTTTTCGTCCGCGAAATCTGGACGTTTTTGTCTGGAAGATTTGGACGTTTTTGTCCTGCAATCAAGCCAGTGCACTTTTAGATGCTAAACCAGATGTTTTTCGAACATACTGATTTTCAAGATGTCTAAAAATTCATCCGGGTCACAGACGTTGGAGTCGTGCCAGCACGCTAGTGCACTTTCAAAAGTTAAAGCACGACTAATTCGTCCGGAAAAAAGACGAAAACGTACCCTTTTTTTTTTCAGTGATACACCAACATTTTTGAATTTGTTTTTCAAGTTAAATCACCACGTAAGCTAGGCAACACATGACTCAAATTTTTTTTATTAATAAGCATATTTAAGCAGCTTTTAACATTTGGATCATAGTAGAACCGATCCCTCAAACAATACCTACACCTTCTTCCACTATTTCAACATCTTCTAGTCACTTTATTTCGGTTACAACGCCTACCTTAATCACAACAAATTCTATTTCAACTTCAATAAATTCGAATTTAGTCGGTACAACACCAACGTCAAAAGATACCAATGATTCTTCAAAATGGTGGATTATTGGAGGCATAATTACTTTTGTATTTTGTATTTCAGTCATCATTATTATCATAACATTTTTTATCAAACGCAAAAATTCTCAAAAGAGATTGGAATGCTTGAAAATAGAGATGCAAGACAAATTTGAATTATCTCCGCTGGAAAAACAACTTTCAAGGGATATTCGAAGTAAAATGCATTTAAATCATAAAAATGTTCGAATTGATTTTGATGAATTAATCGGTAAAGGCTCGAATGCCTGTGTTTACAAAGGTTTATTAAATTTGCATAATTTGCTAATTTTTCTAACTTTTTTATACAATTTTAGCATACATCAAAGGAGAAACCTGTCTTCACGCAATCCAAAAACGCATCGAAACTTCACATTTTGTTGATTGTGAAGCAGCAGTTAAAATTCCAAAAACTTTTGACACTGATGAAATTGAAGAATTTGTTCGAGAACTTGATGCTCTAATTACCATAAACCATCATCCACATGTCATTGCACTTTTTGGATGGTCCATGCATCAAAGTGTTCCTTGTCTGGTAACAGAGCTGGCAGATATTGATTTATTGACTTATGTTAGGTCATTAAGAAATGAAGAATTACCCATGACAAGTTTATTATCAATTTTATGGCAAATTACTCAAGCTTTAGAATTTGTTGCTTCACTATTAATGGTCCATAGAGATGTTGCATGCCGAAATATTCTATTGATGAACAATCATAAAATGGTAAAACTTGGAGATTTTGGACTTTGTTGTCATTGTGATGAATCATTGACCTACAAAGCATCACTTCAAAAACGATTCCCACTAAAATGGTTATCGATTGAAGCTTTGTTAGATCGAATTTTCAGTGAAAAATCTGATGTTTGGTCATTTGGGGTACTTTGTTTTGAAGTTTATTCGTACGGGGCAGTACCGTACCCAGCTTTATCAAATGTTGAAATGTTAGAATTTATTCAATCTGGTGGGAGGCTGGAAAAACCAAACAAAACTCCTGAGGGAATGTATGAAATTATGTTAGATTGTTGGAATGAACTGCCACAGAAAAGGCCAAGTTTCAAAGAATTAGGTCAAAGATTAAGAAAAATGTTGGAAGAAGAAAGTGCCGCAGATGGATATTTAAAAATAGTTGAAGTTTAATATTAAATTTTTTTAACTTTTGTAAATAAAAAATATTAATTGCAAATTAAAGACAAATTAAGGCACTAAAATACCAAAACATTTTTTAAAAAAAGTTTAATTTCGAGTTGCATGTGTGGTGGAGGTTGCTTGGGTGGCTGCCAACGGGGATGCCCAAGATTCAACAGGGTTCTGCCGACAAATTAACCATTTAATTCTTTTTAAACAAAGTATAATCGCTTGTCGATATGGCTTAAAAATAACCATAACTGCAATGGCATTTCCGCCAGAATGAAGACCAAAAAATTGTAGAACCCAATGTGACAGGACTAAAAAATTTGCATAAAAGTTTCATTATAGTTCCCTGTATTGAAAATGCTCATTTTTTTGAGATGTTGGTCGAAAGCTATTATGCAAATTTTCTTGATTTAAAGAGACTGTTTTGATTTGTTGCGAAAATTTGCATAAAATTTTCAGTTTTCTTAAAATCCAAAAACAGTTGATGAATTTTTTGGGAAGTTTTGCCAAAAATTGTTGCTTTATGCAAATTTGCGTAATCTAAGAAAAACATTTTTTAAAGTTGCAAAAAATTTGCATAAAAATTCGATAAATATCTGAAATTTGCATACCTGCAATATCTCCACCTGCAAATGCAACTTCAATCAATAAAAATGTGACTGGAATCACAAGAAAGATGAAAGGGATTGCCATTTGTGCCGTCAATGCAATGATGAATTGTTTTTGAACTCTCAAATTTGATTTTGACATTGAAGATTTTAAACTTTGTAATTTCCGAATAATTTTAATTCCACAAATTACAGCAATTAAATAAACAAGCACAATTTGAAAGACACAATCTAGGGCATAAATAGCTAACCAAAAAGTTGGTTTATTCATATTACAAGCCCCTGTAATAAATAATGGATAATGTTGAGGGGCATTGGCTTTGATGTATTCTTTTGCAGCTTCAATATCCAAAGTTGTAAGGGTTAAAATAGCCGGAGGGATACCGTAAAGAATCATTGAAAGAATCATTACAATGATATTTCGTGGTTTGTGAAAGATTTCGGCATTGTTGTTTAGTGAAAAGTATTGATATAAAAATGCATAAAAAATTGCCATTCCCCCAAAACTGAATGCCACATGCATTAGCGCCTAAAATGGAAGGTTAGTATCAAAAAAACAAAGAAAAAATGATTGTATTTGAAATTTGCTAAATGAATTTGTTTCTTAAAAATTTTGTCGCCGCCAAGATTTGGCCAAAAATAAGATACCGCATTTGTTAGCGGCATCCTTTGATCTTCGTTAAATTCCTATGAACTTTTCGAAGTACCGAGAAGCCAAGCGGCGGCAAAAAGCGGAATGTGTTAAACTGTTTGAATTTTTCTCTAATTTATTTATTGGTATTCATAAAAACTCAAATTTGCATATTTAAATTTCTTGTTAGCTTATTCCATCTGTTCCTTATTTTTCAATTTTCATAGAAACTAAAATTTGAATATTCAAATATGCTTTTCGGTTTTTAAAATTCTTTTTTTTCCATAAAGTTCATCATTGGCAATATAAAATCGATAACAGAACTTTTTGACTTTTTTAGCACTTCCTTAACTAGAATTTTTAAACAATAAAAACGATGAGGGTAGTTATTTGAAATTTTTTCTCCAACATTTTTATTGGGTTATTTCAAAAGTCATGTCGTGTTTTTAACTGCGTCGATTCGCCAAATAAAAACTACATTATTTACGTAACTACCTTTATCTATCGTTTTTATATTACTTCCTTTTTTCAACCTTTTCACTTACATAATTTGCAGCTTCACTTTGCCAACCCCAATGCCTTGAAATTCCAGCGTTACAAATAATTGGAGTTGGAAAAAGTGTAAACATTCCAAAAATAAAAGATGAATGAAAATCCATTAAAAATGCTCCAAAAATTGTCAATAAAATAAAATATTTTGTATATTTCATTGCTTTTGTTGAATGTCTCAAAATTAAATATGCTGCCAAGCCATTTGTTACAGAATTAATTACTGTATTAAAATGCAATCGATTACCGTAAGCTTCAACATCTTTAATTGTAAATATTTTAACCACAACAACAACAACACCCGTTTCATTCATAATTTTTTTTAACAGAGTAATTTTTTTAAATATTTTTTCAAAACAAACAGGAATTTAATAATTCATGAGTGGGCTATAATTACTACAAAGTTTTTTTTTCAAAGTAAAAAAGTCCAGGTGGTTTTTATGAGAAACTATTAAAATTTTTAAAACAGTATTTTTCTTTATTTTAAACATCACCTGGCAAGGGCAGAGATTGCCAAAAAAGTGCTTATTAAAATAGAACTCTTGAATTTAAAGTTTAATTGCACATAAAAGGTCACAAATGGTTACAAAAATTAACAAAAAAAAGTAAACGTTTTCGCAAATCAATTAACATTAAAAATTTTAATTCTAGACACCATACAGTTTTACATTAAGGAAATCCGATTTATTTATGCATTTTTAATCATCAAATGATAAACATACAAAACGCATTATCATTTATTGATATATAATGTTATAAACATTTTTGCTCACTTCGTATATAACATTGATACCCTAAAATTTACATATATTAAAATTGAAACAATCATCATATTTTTTTTTACCTCGTAGGGATCCTTTTCAGAAAGAACAATTTTTTCGCACTTTTTGAATTCTTCAACATTGTTTTTCTAAAAGCATGTTGGAATTGGGACAAACAAAATTAAAGATTAATTTACGATTTTACGGCATTTTGATTTGACCATTTCGGCGAAAGCGTAAACATAATAAACATCTCCAACTTTGTCTCTCCCAAATCGAGTCAATTGTCTTGGGACATAGTAAAAGGGGGCCTTGGATTCATTGTTGTATTTTATCATTAAATCCTGGACGTAACGCTGAAGAAAAAATTTATTTATGCAAATTTAAAAGAAACATCGAACGTACACGTCCCGCCAAAGGATCGAATTTTGTTGAAGAATCAATGAAGACAATAAAGCTGACAAAAATGAAAACTCGAAGAAACATTTTTCTAAAAATTATCCTGTTAAAACGAAATCAAAAAACAAGCCAGAGCAGACACTTTAAAAGTTTTTCAAACTTTGTTTAAGAAAATTTGTTCCTCCTTTACCATCGATTTCATTTTGGTTATCAAACAATGCAGTAGTCCTTCTTAAAAGTATTTAATGGTTTAAAAGTGTTTCAAAAAAGTCCATTACGGAATAACATTAAATTTTCCAGACTTGCATAAAAGCTTTTTTAATGAAAAAAAAAGTTTGTATAAATTATTTTTGAAAATATCGACAAACATGATAGTGAAACTAAATTTGCTATTTTTTTGGATAACAAAATTTCAAGAAACAAAGAAATCTATTTAATAAAAATATGGGTTACAGTAAGATTTGCATAAAACATTTATCAATACAATTGAAACCATATTAAACAACTTGACAAAAAGGTTTAACCAAATCGGGTGCCAATTTAGCAACAGTTTCTGCGAGGACGCTTGGAGCATCAGCAGGATCTGTTGCAATTTCCGCAACAGCGATGGCAACTTCTTGTGCAATTGAAAACATTTCTGAGACGCATTCTTCTTTGGAATCAAGACAAAGTGAACCACATCCATATTTTCCATCTGGACATGTATCCCAACAAATTGGACCAACACCATTGTAATTTCCCCCACAGGCAACATAACATAATCCGGCATCATAAACGGGAACATCTTTGGCACAGGTAAGTGGGGACCCAACTCCTCGGCCATATGTTGATTTTGTGCACGATGCACCAGTATCAATCAACCCTACAACTGTTTCTTATGCAAATTTTTTTAGAGCATTTAACAAACCCTCTGGGCAATAAGAAGTACAAACACAACACATGAAATTATAATATCCTTCTTTACAAATTGGATACCAAAGAAGCCCCCAAATTTCACACCCTGTAGGATAATATCCTTCACACCAACTTTTTGTGATAAATCCAGCTGTTCGACCATATGGTGCTGGTTTTGAACAACCAACTCCATAATCCTAGAATTTGAATATTGGCAAATTCAAGGAATAAAGCAAATTTACAGTAAATCCCTCAGGGCATGAATGCCAACAAACAGGTCCAACACCATAATATCCGCTTTCACATAGAGTGTAACAAAGTCCTGCATCTTCTTCTTGGCCATCTGCACAAACAGAAATTGGCACACCAACTCCTCGACCATATGTTGGCCGCCAACATCCACCGTCATCCTGAGCAAAAACACAAACTCCAATTAGGACAAAAGATATCACAGCTGAAATGATTGCTTTCATTTTTAAAATTCAAGGTTTTTTCTTATCGTTCCTCTTTTTATATCATATCTTTAATTAAAACTTAAAACAATTACAAAACACTTTAGAATTGATACAAAAGTTGAAACAATTAAAAACGAGCAGTTTGTAGCTCATCTTTTGTTTTAAAATTTTTTCACACGTTGAAGAACAATTTGAAATCATTAAACTGTGACCTTTAATTGTTTTGCATTTGCAACATCAAATGTTTTTGTAAAATTAAATAATGAATGCAATCTTTTTTTATTAATTAATTTGCTCACTTTCTGAGAAAAACAAGCATAGTTGACAAAATTATGAAGAAAAAATTATCCAACTATAATTGATTACTAAATTTTTGAGCAATAACACAAATAAAATTTTTAAAAAAATGATGTACGATTGTTAACGTGTATTCTTCGTTTACAAAATCATATTAGAAGATTTTTAAAGTGATGTCAAAATTTTTAAACAAGGTCTCGTCAAAAACAATTAATTGATGTTGTAAAAAATCACAAGAAATTTCTCGTTTTTCAAGAAAAATTGACTGAAAATGTTCTAGAAAATTTTTTAAAAAAGTAATAAGAAAAGAGTCATACAATTTTCTGGAATGATAAAGACATTTATAAATTCTTATGAAACTTATGTTTGTATTTCTTTTGTGTTTGAAAGCACTAGTGAAGACGTGAGTCTTTCCAAATTTTTTACACTCACAATAAAGAAAATATTTTTTAGAAAAATGTTTCTTCGTGTTTTTATTTTTGTAAGCTGCCTCGTTGTTTTCAGCACCGTTTCATGGGCCCAATATCCAGATGCTTTAATGAATCACGTCTGTTTATTTTTGTTATTTTACCACATACATTAAAAGAACTTGTAGACTTATGTCATGGATTACTTAAAAAAATACAACAATGAATCAAAAGATCCTTTTTATTACCTACCAAATCAAATGACTCCGAAGGGAACGAACAAAGTTCGCGACGTATATTTGGTTCACATTTTTGCCGAAATGGTTAAAACCAAATGCTTAAAAAGCGTAAAATTATTTTATTGTTTGTTGTTCAAATTTGAATATAAATGTTCATTTTAGAAAGTTCCATTTGAACAATTTCCATATTGTGTACAAACATCTTGTCAAGTTATTGTTCCAAATATGCCATATACGGTAAGGATGATAAAAAAAAAGATTAAATAAATACTTGTGAGAGTACTTATTTAAAGATGTGGCATTCCATTTATATAAACAGTTAATTTTTAGGGAGTCAATATTACCATCCGGGTTAATGATCAAATTTATGAAATTACATATCAATAAATTGTTTTTATTGTATTTATTAAATTGCGCATCTAAATAAATAAATCCGATATCTTTCGCTTTAACGTTTTATTTAAAAAACTAAAAGTAAATTTAACAACGTTATTGATTTGAGTTTTCAAAATAATAATTTCAAAAATAGAAATTCAGAATTTGAAAATCATTATCGTAACATAAGTGACATATTTGTTTGCAAAACATACAGAATAATTTAGCAATAAAGTTCTTACGGAACAGGAGGTTACTTTTTAGGTTAATAAATTAAAAATCTGGAATCAGACACAAAATTATAATAATCTTGCAAATTTTGTCACGAATTTTTTTACATAATCTTACTGTATTTGATGTAAATGTGTTTTGTTGAAATGTTACTGTCACAAAGTTCTTAAAATTTTTATTTTTGTGACATAACATTTCGACACTTTCCCACAGACATCATTAAAAAACATTTTTAAATTGAGACACATTTGAAAGCAGTCGCACCACCAAACTTGATACGATTTTAATTGTCATAAAAAAACTTAATAAATATAAAATTCTAACACTTCTGTTGGTAAAATGTTTGACACAATTTTTGTTATTCTAAAAAGTGTCACCTTTGATTAAATCCAGATTGTTACACATTTTCGTAAAAGTTTATTTTTTAGGAAAATGTTTTTTCGAGCTTTGTTTTTGTTCAGCAGTGTTGCTGCTTACAGTATCCCGCCACAAATTAACGACATCGAGACAACCACGTTGGATCCTTTGAGAAGCCGCGTTAGTACTTGCTTACAGTATTACTTATTGTTCTAGCCCTTTCCAGAATTATGTCCTTGATATTGAAAAAAAATTCAACAACGAAACAAATGATCAGTATTATTATGCAGCATATCAAACAGCTCAAACAAGACAAGAAAAAGTTGGAGAAGGATTTAAATATCGTTTTATTGCTCATATGATAAAAACAACCTGTCTCAAAAGCGTAATCGAGCTTTTTCTTTTGTTTTTCAGGCTTAAAAAAATAAAGACTTTGTTAATTTTAGGAAATCAAAATTGAAGATTTAAAAAGTTGCACTCAAAAAATGTTAGACACGGCTTATTTTCCCAGTGAATTTAAGGTATTCAAATTTTTAATTTTTTGATAATTTTTTAATGATCCCAGAAAAATGGTTTTTATGTTTTTTTAGAACCTCATTTATTGAAAAAATAAGCTTTTTTAAACTTTTTGTTTTTAGATTTTAAAAGTTGATTTTCTGGTTGATGGAGAAAAGTATGAAATTAACATTGAAATCACCAATTAATTAAATACATTGTTTCAACATTTTTGTGAAATTGCAGAATAATAAAGCATAAAAGTTTTCATTTTTACTGTTGTATACAATTCCAGGAGTTAAATAATAAATCGCCATTGACTCATTAAAAGATGAAACGAACGTTGCATGTTTTTGGAAAAGCAATTTCTAAAATGTTTTGCACCTGTAATTTACAGTTTAACATTTTAGGATAGCATTGTCACTGTAGAACAACTTCTTAAAAATGCATTCTCTTATCATGCATTTCTCATACCAGTTCTTTTTTTGATTAAGAAAGCATGCATTTGCAATTTAGATTTATTAATCAGTAAAAAACAAAGAAAAGAGAAGCAGTATCCTCGGGGATTTGCGCATTTCCAGTCTCTCTCGATCCCAATTTTTGGAAGCGAGAGAACGTCGGAGAGAAAGAAAGTAAGAGGTTTAAAAAAAACCAAACACACTCAATCTTCCTAAAAAACAGTCGAGCACCTGTTGAATGAAAAACATTCTTTTATTTAAACGGCTATAGAAAAAAAGATCTCGGTGCATTCATTTTTTCAAATGCACCGAAAACTTTGTGTAAACAAAAAAATGGGAAAAAGTGACTTTTTTTAGTTTATCGCATTTTTTAGTCATAAAAATTTTACTTTCTCTTCAATTTTTTATTTTTGATTGATCAGTTGTCAAAATTTGTAAAATTAATTTATTACAGAATTTTTTGTTTTAAAAAGAAAATGTTAATTGATATTTGTTTAGCAGTAATATTAACAACAACAATTTTATTAACCACGACTATTTTACTTTATATTTTAAATAAATCCAAAAATGTAAATTATACTTTTTGGTGGTATCATTTTTCCATTGTTCTTGGATATTATTATATCTTAAATTTACCTCGAATGTTTTTAATTATTCCAAATCAATTTTTTAAAGACTTCGAACTTTTTCAACTTATTCGATTAGATATTCAAATTTTTACTCAATTTTCTCAACATCTTTTAATCTTGCATATGTCATATTATTTTTTGTTAAGTTCATGTGGTAAAGCAACAACCAATCCACATGTGGTTTGTCTTGTGGTGATTTTTGTTTCATTAATACTTTCAATTATTGCTCAAACAACTTTAATGATATTAATTTGTTCAATTTTGTATGACATTGCTGCTTTTGTACTTTCTTTTGTTTCATTAAATGCATCCTTTTGTTGCAGAAAAAATATTTCAAAATTTAATTTAAATATATTTAAATTTGCATGGGTTACATTATTCATGTCATTTTTATTTGGAATTAATTATGGTCTTCAATTATATGATGAATTGAATACTCAATCAGAAAATTTTAATTTATTAAATACGAAAAAGTCCGAGTTTGTTGAACGATTTGATACAATTATAGAAATTATAACTTTATTAGGCAGTTTTGGAATGTTTTTATGCTTACGGTAATTCGATTTCCTTTTTGAAACTTTAAAGAAGTTGTTACTTTTTAGAGACACAAAATATCTTTCTGAGAAAATGGCTTCTTCCGATGAACCAGGTCAACAGAATTCATTACTGCAATTACCTTCCATTGTTAAAAAATAAAACTTAAATAAAATATTTAATATTTTAAAAATGCATTTGTTAAAGACATGAATTTGCATTTTTAAAAAATGGACTGAAAAACAGCTTTTTCTCACGCATTTTTTTATTCAAAGTTCACAAAAATTATTAAAATCACAAAAGAAACAATTTATTTTTGAATTTCATGGGATAACATGGTTTTGTATTCTTGATAATTTTTACCACCAAATGGAGGAGCAGTAATGTGAGGAAATTTTTTCGGCGGATTTGCAATAAGTTGTTCAAAACAATTTTCAAGCATTTGTTTGAAAGCATCGGAATATTGTACACCGTAAACAAAAACATAATAAAGATCGACAGCAATCGTTTCATTCTTCTAAAATTACCTCTGATTTTTAAAAAAACTATGAAACAACAAATTTATAAAAAAAGTTAAAACTTACCAAAAGAAAATCCATGAAAGAAGAAAAATCAAAAGTTACATAAAGACCATGTAAATTAAAAACCCGCATATATTTGAAACTGGAGAGAATTTTAGTTATTTTCTTAACTGTGTCCGGTTTAAAAATTTTCAATCGAAAATCAAAAGTTCTAAAACAAAATTGATTATTTACAACATTAATTACAAAACATCTTACAAAGAAAACTTTTCAACATGTTCAAGATTTTCCAACAACTTATCCGCTGTAACATATGTGCCATCAGAATACCTAATTGTACAATAATGCAAAGTTATTACTTTAATAGAGCCAGATGATGTGAGAATTTGATAATCGTTCCATGTGATACTTTGATTACCAATACGCAAATTTCGAAGATTACATTTGATTATTTTGGCAATAAGTCGAGAAAGAAAATCTGATTTGCCCATAGGATAATAACATTCAAAAACATCAATCAACCACAATTTTGGAGTCGCGCTTTTGGTTTTAGATGGATCGAATTTCTCATCATCAGCATTCCACCACCAACATTCATTTTCAAATCGTTTAACAGGATAAACAGAATTTTTTGAATAAAAATATTTACAAGTCATGATTAATTTTCTCCATGCTTTTCCCGTTGGATTCGTTAAAATATATTTCATGACTGGTGATCGAAAAGAAAAGTTTTGATGACATGGATTTTTAAAGGTGTAAGATGAATTCGAATCAGTTGAATTCGATAACAGAACACGTTGAAGATCATCCATATTTATTCTTGGTAGAAAAGATGTGAATATAAAAGATGAATTAAAATTGATGAAATGACAACTAAGAAAATTGGTAAAATTTAAGGACAAATATATTATTATTTTTCACTTGATAAGAGCTGAACTAATCTCTTAAAGAAAAAAAACTGACCTTTATGGTTTTATAGTGGAGTGACTTGTTTGATAAAATTGTTCTTCCAGTTCTGAAAGTATTTATACAGGTCAAATCAATCAATTGAATGAATACAGCAATTCTTTTTTTTGTATTCCACTGGCATAAAACCATTAAGTTGTTGCAGTGTTTGGTCTTTTTTTAAAAGGTGCATATAATGCCATTTTTTAAATCAATGTGGTGAAATTTTGGAGATATTTTTAATGATATTTTCTTTTTAGTTCAAAATACTTAACAAATTAGCTTCAACAGTTTTGGAGCCAAATATGGGTAATCGTCAACGTGCTCTTCCACCAGCTTTGCCTTCTTTTGATCGAAATCAGAGTTACACTTTTGCTAATCCACGTCCACAAAACTTTTCTCTCCGATCACCAATTGTTAAATATATTTTAAAGAATCCAACTGGAAAAGCATGGAAGAAATTAATCAAAACTTGCAAATACTTCTTTGCAAAATACCCTGTTTTTCCTGTTAAACGATTATATGGTGGTTCAACGTGGCATGCTGATTTAGAAAAATTTGATCTAGTTAAAAATTGTGTTCAATTCTGGTTATTCGATGAATTTGGTAGCACAGCTAGGGATGATATTTTTGAAATCATTTCCAAAGTAATCAAATGTGATATTCAAGCTTTGTATTGTCATCATCAAGCTTTAACATGGGATACCTATCAAATTCTCTCGTCATCTGGTTCGTTAAAAGAAATTGTTTTTTGTAATTGTTCATTTAAATATTCTAATGGCAACGATGTCACAATGGATAAGTTGCTTGAAAATCTTCAAAAAATTGAAAAATTTAAATTGTAAATTATTGATGTTTTGGTTTCGCAAATTTACTTTTGTATTTTAGTATTCGTGAATTTGAATCCAAAATCTTTGAAAATGGTACCGTCCAAAAAATGACGAAAATTCTCCCTAGTTTTAAAAAAATGCGTTCTTTCAAATTACTGCTTCTTAAAGAAACTTTTAATCTTTCTTCTTTTATGGAATTTCTTATGGTAATTTTACTTTTTATTTTGTATTTTATTGAAACTATACGTTTTTAGAAGAATGAAACAATTGCAGTTTCTCTGGAGTACGATCGTGATTCAGAATTTTCCGATACTTTTACACAAATGCTTGAAACTTGCTTTGAACAACTTCTTGGCCATCCACCCAAAAAGCTTCCCAAAATTTTATTTCCTAAATTTGATGAAGAAAAAAATATTCAATATGAAAATTTATGCTTTAAATCAAATGTTTGACTTTTTCAATCATTTTTCTGTATTGTTACTTATCTTTATTACAGTATGTATTGAAAGTTATATGTAATAAATTGATTTTTTGTTTTTCTTGAATTCAAAAATTTACCAACCTATTTGTTTGAGTTCAAGAAAAACAAAGAATCACAGCTTTGATACAATTAGACAAAATCTTTGATCCACAAAATAAAAGATTTTGAAAAGATAAGAATATTTTAAACAAGGGGTAATCCGTTTACAGCCACATTTTATTCAGAAGGAACAGGTTGATGTTCCGTTTCCCGCTTCTTTTCAACAGCATTAAATGTGACCGAAAATAAACTGACACCAAAGAGAAAAACCAGCAACAAACAATTTGCATTTTCCGTAGAACATTCGAAAGCATCGGTATTTTTGAGATGAATTGAAACTATCAATCCCCAAATTTCAATTCCAAGAAATATTGCCTGAAATTTTTACCAACTAAATTTACATACAGGGTGTCCCAAAAAAAATGGCGGTGGGCCTGCTATATAAAAACGAAGATGAATGAATTAATAACTATGTGTGGACTGGTATGAGCCTACGAAGAGTAAATTATTACAGTAATCTCACCTCTTCATAACTTTCGCTTCGGGACCTACAACGTTCACAAATTAAAAAATGACCGTTTTTCGTGTGTTTCGTAGATACAGTATCCTAGTTTTCCCAGAGGATATTTTAAAAATTTGTTAAGTAGATTTTTTAGACAACCGATGGAACTCGTCCGTAGGCAATATTCTGAGACTTTAACTCAACTCCCTGAATTTTGGCGAATTTTTTTCTGACCCCTTGCGCAAAATTTTTCATTTTTGGCCAATTTTGACTTATTGGTGTAGTTCACAGAGAAGGAGTTTGGGGCTCATATTTGTTGCCAACTAACTTCAGCCCCTTTGTGGTCGATTCCATACCAAAATATTGAAATCTGGAAAAATAACTTTTTTTCGATACTCCAAAATGCCCAAAAACAGCAGCTTTTATATAATAGCAAGTAAATATGTAAACACAAAAATTTTGAAAGATTGTCTTTTGCTATAAATTAATACACATAGTCTATACAAATACCGTAAAACACATCTTAAGCGTTCTGGACCAATTTGGATAATTTAACATTGAAGTGAAATCTATCGAGTACTAAATATACTTACTAACATACGAAAATTATGGCTGCTTGAAAAATCATTTTTCCAGACTTCAATATTTTGGTATGGAATCAACCACAAAGTGGCTGAAATTTATTGGGAACAAAAATGAGCCCCAAACTTCTTCTTTGTGAACTACACCAACAAATCAAAGTTGACCAAAAATGAAAAATTTTGCGCAGGGGTTCAGAAAAACGTTCGGTGTAGTTCGGAGAAAAGAGTTATAGGCTCAAAATATAGCCTACGGACGAGTTCCATCGGTTGTCTAAAAAACCTACTTAACAAATTTTTAAAATACCCTCTGGGAAAACTAGGATACTGTATCTACGAAACACATGAAAAACGTTGTAGGTCCCGAAGCGAAAGTTATGAAGAGGTGAGATTACTGTAATAATTTACTCTTCGTAGGCTCATACCAGTCCACACATAGTTATTAATTCATTCATCTTCGTTTTTATATAGCAGGCCCACCGCCATTTTTTTTGGGACACCCTGTATTTATTTTTGGTCAAGTCAAACCCAAACAAGAAAAATGAATAAATCAGCCTTTGAATTGCAGTTTCTATTATACGCATGAAAGCAGCCATTTACAATGTCACAAAGAATTCGAAAACCAAAATATATCATTGAAATTTTTGCCATCTCATTTGCCCATGAAAATTTGAATAAAAGTGCCCAAAATCCAAAGATAAAACCTGCTGCAATAAAGCAATAACAAATTCCAGCACAAAATTATCTAACAAAAGCTTTTTCCATTTTTTATGTAACAAAACAAAATGTGTTTCACGGTTTCATTTTTTGAAAAAGCAAAAAAACATACAATCTTTTAGCTGTAATTACATTCAAGAAAATCAATGCAAGCATTGTTAAATATATTTTAAAAAGAAAAGCTTTCATTGTTTGTGAGAAAATTGAACTATTTTTAATAGCAGGCTTTTTTGTAAAAACTATTTAACTTTTTAAAAATCATTTGTGATCATTTTTTTGTAAACAACAGTGAATAGAAACGACTAACATAAATAAAAAACATAAACGTAACACCGAGAAAAAATTAATGCAGATTCTAAATAAGAAAAAACAAATAAGTAAATAGAATTAAACAAAAAAAAAATATGGCACTTTAAAGTTCCAAATCCGTACTTTAAAGTACCGAAACATTCGGTTGTCGGTGATCCAAGCGGTTTTCAGGACTTTTATGTACCAAAAAATATCCGGACATAAATGAGACGGTAAAAGGGACTTTAAAGTAACGATACATGGACAAAAAAGTTTTAAATCAGGACTTTTTAGTAACGTTTAAAGGACGATTACGGTATAATTAAGGACATACTTTTTGGAACTTTAATGAAAATTCTGAAAATTCCGATGATATTTTTGTTGTTCAATAGTACAAAATTTGTTTCAAACCTCGGGTACCCAAAAAAAGGGTTGCCCATGGTTTGCACCGACGGTGCAACACTGCACCGGGGTGCACCATTAAGGTGCAACATTTTATTCTCCAATACTATACCTCAATTGGTATACCTTTATAAAAGGAAGGAGAAAAAAAGCTTGATGGGTTAGAAACCGGTTCGAATATAAGTAAACTTTGCATTGTACAGCCAAATGTAATCACAGTGTCTATCTATCTTTTTGATGTTTTTTTAAAGTGAAAGAAACCGATTTTTGATGCCAGTTGTTGAGCTAATTAATGGTAATCGTTACTATAAAAAAATCTTTAATCGCAATACATTAAAATCATTGATAAAATTACAATGTAAAAATATATAAACACATAAAAGTTTTCGGTATTATGAAATGGAAATGTTTTTTGTTATGATATATATAAGACAAAAGCAAGCATATACAAAAAATAATGTTCATAATTTCATTGCTTCAATGTCATCCCCAAAAGAGTTACAAATTATCTAAAAATAATATTTTTTTAGTAAAAACAATGATTTTTTCTAGGATGTACAGAAAACTTGGACTAGAATAACTTCTGGACTGGGAATTCCTGGGCAGGACTTGGATTCTTCAAAAAAAATGATATTGTATTGTTACATTATGATAAAATAAGTTGTTTTTACATTCATGATGGGTTATTTTTAAAAAAAATATAATATGATTTTTTTTGAAAAGTTTAAGTCCAGGAAATCCCAGTCCGGGTTTTCTGTACACCCCCTTTTTTATGCCTTCAAATTTTGTTTTGAATTGAAACATTAATTGTATTTATTATAGAACGGATGAATGAAAAAAAGAACCAAAGAATAATCGAAATCCTTTACTTAAAACTTTAACAATATTTACAGTAATACATTATCCTTAATATTGTATCCCTTTTATTGAAAATACAAAGGTACGGTATCTTATCACGAAATCCAGAAACCGTATCCTAATCATAAAATAATAGAAATTATATAAAAATTACTTTATTTCAAACATTTTACATATCTATCATTAGCATATACATATATCAAAAAAATAATTAATACTTTATCCTGGCTTTGAAATCATATTCAGAGATTTTTCTTTAGTTCAATTTCAAATGTGCCAACAGCTGCCATAGTACCATCACGATTTTCTTTTTTCTTTCGTTTTCTTTCTTGTAGCTTTTCTTCAAGAAGTTGAATTACTTCAAGGGTAAGATCACACCACATATCGATATTTAGATATGCTTCGCCTAAAAATAACAATGATAGTAAAAATGATAAGAAAAAGGATAGATACTTACGGTAAAAAAACAAAAAATTTTCTTTGCACTTTTCCATTAATGTAAATTCAGTAAGAAATTGAAGACCAAACCAATTAAAATTTACTGTAACGACTTTGTAAGAGCACCTACAAAATATACAATAATATTAAAAAAGAGAATTTTAAAGAAAACTCACATAATTGGATAATGATTTTGTTCCCATCCCTTTGTCAATGGACCATGACCAGCTTTTTCAGATTTAAATTCCAGAACCTTTTTATCACCAGCAAAATCCAAAAAGACAACTTCTCGCATCTTCAATTCATCGTCTGATAATTCCAAAAGATTTTGTTGTTCACCACGATCTTCAACATGATAACTTTCAACACAAATACAAAAATCTTCTTTCGAAAAATATGGATTCTAGAAGAAGGCAAATTAAAATTATATATCATATATATATATATAGTACATGAGAAAAAGGCCGTATTTAAGAGGGGGCAATCGGTGCCAATCGAGAAAATCCTTTGATCATTTGCCGCCGCAGTGTTAAGGCGGTAAAAGATCAAACGCGTGCCCCCTTCAAAATGAAAATGCCCACCCCAAAATTTTTTTCTATTATTTGCCTTGCATGAGAACATAAGTATAAAGATAAAACATACAGTCAAAACAGTCTTTGAATAAGGATATGCATTCCATGATTCTTCATGTAAAATAAAACGAGTATTAGGCATCAATTTTCGAAGAAAATATGGTATATCACTTCTTGATCGTTGAATTTTTTGTGCATAAATTCCAGTTAACTTTTTTCCAGGTTTTAAAGTTGTTGAAGTGAACGGTTCTTCTCGAATAAGTTCCTAAAAATTCGTATATATAATCTTTGAATAAGTTAAAATATAAAAATACTCACTTCTCCTTCAGCATATGACAAAGCTACATTCCAATATCGTTGTCCACGTCCGTATTCATCAAGTGAGAAAGGAAGAATAGTACGAAATTCCTAAAAAAATAATTTTATAATAGTAGCCTTCGATTTTTAAAAAATTAACAAAAACGCTGGATATTAAAGGACGAGACCCATCGTGAATAAACTGAGACACGCAACTTTGATTGCAATGTCTCAACGCGAAAGCACCTTCATTGGAGCTTGTTTTTTTCTTCACTGCAGCTGCAAAAAAGGAAAGAAAAAAGCAGCTCCAATGAGTCCCTGATTTTTGTAAATAAAAGTTTATTCACGATGGAACTCCTCCTTTAAAAAATGACTTACTTTGATTAACATTGCTTTCCAAAAATGTTTTTGTTTCAGCGAAAGTAAAAACGCGACGTCACCGGTGGAACTAAAAATTGAAGAATAATGAAAAAAAGCTTTGCAAAAATTTTCTTATTCCAAAAACTTTAACAATGAAAAAATCAGCATAAAAATTACCGTGAATATAGAGACGGTAACAGTAACCCAAAATCGATATGATTCCATCATTTTTGAATAAATTTGAATAAACTAAAACTTAAACTTTTTTTCTCTTTCTTATTTTATATATCAGGTTTATTTATGTATAAATTTAGTCTTTTTCATGTTTTTAAAACTTTAATCTTTGTAAAAAAATTTTTTATTGAAAACAGAATTTACACACAAAGTCAAATCTTTTCAAAGAATATATTTTATGCAAAAACAAACAAGTTGTGTCACCGTTCATGAAAACACTTTTAAAAAGTTATCCTGTGTTGTGTAAAATAAACACCCTGTTTTACCAGAAAAGCATTTTAGATGATTCCGGAGGTTTAAAGGCTTTTTGACATGCTGAATTATCTTTACTCCAAATCTCAATATTTGCATATTCTGGGGTGGCTTTATCTTTTCTGGGCATACTGTAAATGCAAGCGTTCCCCAACCTTTTCTATTCATGTCAAGATAATCAATATTTTTGATAAGACCTTGAACCAAAAAGTTGTCACCCTTTATTTAAGGATAAAACTTTGTAAAGAAATATATCTTGAAGACATTTAAAAAAATTTCTTTAGGCATTTTCAAGTATGTAAATTTTTTTTTGCTTATTTGAATATTTTAGTTTTTTTTCCTCTTTGATTAAAAAATAGACTTCAAAAATTTGTGGTAAATTAATGAAAATGATAAAAACAAATCTTATTATTTTAACTGAACCTCGATCAAACAATTTTCATTTTTTATTTATTTGTTTTGAATACAGTTACAAAAAATAAAATTTTGTGATATTTTTTGGTTTTGCAACCAGAAGTTAAAGATTTTTAATATTTTTTGCATTTCTCAGTTGAAGCTATTTTTTGCTTTCATAGCTCAGAGATTACGATTGTCGGTTCTTCGGTACGTTGAAAAAGAGATTGAAAATAAACTGATGCCAAATAAAATAACCAGCAATGTACAGGTTGCACCATCTGTTGGGCAATGAACAGATCCTGTGCTCAAAAGATCAATTGATGCAACCAAACCCCAAATGCCAACACCATAAAATATTCCCTAAATTTGCATAAATTTTTTGACTCATATTTTTTGAAACCTACCCAAACAACAAAAACATAAATTATTGAAACTGGACTTGCAGAACAACAAAGTGCAACAGCATAAATAACTCCATTAATAGTGTCAAAAAGAACTGTAAATCCGAAATAAATTATTGAAATTATTGCCATTCCATGGGCCCATGAAACTTTAAATAAAAGGGCCCAATATCCGGCAATTAGGCCAGCATAAATAAGAAAACAACACAAATAACAACAACAATATGCAAGCATTTGAAAACTTTGGGTAAGGTAATGTTTATGCAAAAAAGTTAGTTTTTAAAGTTTTTAAAGAAAAACGACTAAAATCATATGATTTTATCACTGATAAAAAAGATAAGAAAAAAGGGTGTAATTTTTGTTAACGCAAGCAATAAAAAATTAAATCTTTTTAGGAGAAATGAATCATAAAGACTTTATGATAAAGTAATCAAAGGTCAGTATCGCATGGTTTCATCGATAATTGCCATAAAATTTTTATTTAAATTGGCAATTTAAAATTCACAGTTCTGACAAAATTAATCATTATTTAAAATAATTTTTACAATTTTATAAAAAAACTAATTAAAAGGAGGAGTAGCACTAAATATAACTTTTTAGACAAAAAAATGATGATCTCGACAAGAATAAAAAAGGTTGGTAAACTCTTGCATTTATTTTTGCTGGAGTAAACATTTTTTCAACAAAAAATGCAGTAAGTGTCTTTTCGTGTTAAGATAATCAATTTTTTTTTAAAAAGGACCTTGATAAAAAAAGATGTACCAAGTGCGACTCCCCCTTCCCGCTTCTGTCGCTAAAAATGTTACTTGGTTTAGCAAAAATTGGTTTCAACGCGAAAAAGAGGAATGAAAGTACATGTTTTTTCTTTGTTTATTAAAGAAATAAACCATTCATTCCCCATCATTGTCCTTCATTTTTTGGTTAACTGCGACAGTTCCTTCAATTTTTAATAAATTTTTTAAATTACGTTAAATTTTATTATTTCGCGTTTCTTTGATTCAATTTTCCCGATGCTGAAGTAACATGATGATGTGTTTGTGTTGTTATTTCTACAATTCTATGTGTTGAATTGTCTTTGAGACGTAACAACTTTCTCATAATTGTGATAATTGCATTTCGATACGGTGTAATTATGTACATAATTGAACAGGCATTTACCAATGAATGAAAGCCTATTATTGGCATGGCATATAAAGAAACAACTAAAAATTGTTACTGTAGCTTTAAAATTAATGTTTGATATTCTTACTACTCATATGTCTTGCATTAAAAATAACAGAAATTAGCATAATCACAAGTGGGAACACAATTAAAATTGATGGAATCGTCATTTGAAAACAAAGTGCAATTAATAATTGCCTGCGGGCTTTTAATGTTGCTGGAGATAAAATATTTTTCATTGATGCTAATTTTTGATGGATTTTAAATGCCACAATACCTCCAAGACCCCAAGCAATGCAAACTTGTAGTGCCAAAGTACCGTAATGGGCCTTTCCTTTCAAGTCCAGTTTTAAAGCATGACACGAGGAAGCAGTCACAAAAACGTCATATGCCATATGATAATATTCTTTGATGTAAGCCGCCGATTCATCAAAATCTTGCATGGGGATTATTATTGCAAATGAGGGCGTTGGATAAAATATCATTGTTAAACCAATAATTATTATGCCCTTAGGGGAATGAAAAAAATCAACGTTTCCATTTAAAGATGATAATTGATACAGTAATCCAAATACCAAAGATCCTCCAACACAACTGACAGTAACATGCATCAGCGCCTTAAATTGTTGAAAATGATAAAATTCGTTTTTTAGTTTTTATGCAAATTTTTTTTGAAAACATATTTTAGATAAAACAAGTCCTGAAAAATCTGCAATTTATTGCAATATTTGAGTTTTTATTAGGTTTAAAATTTTTAATTGCGTATTAAAAATTTTTTTGACTACGCTTTTTATGGTATTAAAAAAGTTTGCTATTTTTATTTTTGCACCTGTTTTGTGACAGCTTTTCAAGTTTTAAATATCGTTTAAAAGCATTCCAAGAAATGGACTTTTGCTCTTTCGCACATAAATTTTTAAATGTTATAAAACAATTTTGAGTTCCGTGAAAGCGAATGTGTCGTTAAAAATTTTAGAAGTTAAATTACAAGTTTCAATAAGGAAAAATGACGTTGTAAATCTTGAACATAATTAATGGGAAAATATTAATTGGTACCAATGAGATTATTGAATTTTACCTATTATATTTTCAATACCCATAAACTGTTGAACTTTACCCATAAAAAGTTATGAGTAAAATTCAACAGTTTTGGGGTAGTAATTAGTATCAAAGAACAGTTTTTAAAATCAAATTTCTATAAAAAAAGTTGAAACTCACATATTGAATATATTGACCCCAAAAATGATTCAAATTCCTTGCAATAAAACCCGCTCCACAAAACAATGGTGCCGGAAGCATCATAAATGGTCCAAAAATGAAAGAAATATGAAAATCCATTAAAAATGCACTAAAAATTGTTAGCAAAATATAATATTTGTAATTTCCCATTGCTTTTGTTGAATGTTTTAAAACAATAAAAGCAGCAAATGAATTTACAGCAATATCAATTACAGTATTCAAATGTAGTCGATCACCATAAGAATAAAATTCTTCCATTGTATAAATATGCTCTGACATTATTGCAATATTTTAATAAAGTTCTAAAGTTGTTAAAATTGTTTTAAGCTGTTTATATATGATAAAATTACTAGATATGAACTCAAAATAACAGCTTTTCGAGGTTTTCACCTGTTTCTTACAAAGTGAGTATTTTTGCATACAAGGAACTGGTTCATGCGTAGTAAAATATTTCTTAAAAAAGGAATAAAAAAAAATGTTTTAATTTTCTTGAAAAACCGACAGGACAGAATTTAATTTTATAGTCAAAAAATATAAGCAAAAGTGTCTGGGACAAAAAAAGTTCAATTTTTTATAAGAAATTTAAATAAAAAAAACAACAAATATAACAAAATTTGAAATTTCGATTTTTTCAAAGAAATCTTTTATGTACTGTGTTTATTTTTTTCATTCCGGATTACAGTATACCAAAAAATGTGTCCAGACTGTTAAAGAACGGTTTCTTGTAAAACTTACGTCTGGAAAATTCCTTGGAATGACACATAAAAATTGCAATCATATTTTTCTTGATGTTAATTATCAATAAAAATTATGACTTAAAAATAGTGAATCAAAAAATGATAAAAACTATTAAAAATAATTTTTCGCCAATTTTTAACCTTGATTGTGTAATCAAAACTTCTTCTTTTTTCTTCTTTTGAAGTCAATTTTTTTGTTGCGAAAATGATATCCTGCTGTGCCGATGGCGCCGCTCTCTCCCTTTTTCTCTCTGCTTCTTTATCATCATTTTCTTTTCCCCATTTTTCTTTGTTTTTTTGGTTCATTGAAAGAATGATTGCAGTCCCGAACCCGTTTATGGGCATCACCAGGCTCACAAAATGAAAAAAAGGTTTAAGGTGTGATGAAAAAAATTCTTTTAGGTTTTAAATATTTTTAATGATTCATATTTTTTTTTCGAAATCAGTCGATTTTATTAAATTTATTAAATTTATACAAATTTTTAGTTCTTTTAAGTGATTAAAAATATATAAACTATCAAATGGTTTCTTTCATTTTATTTTCTTTCCTCAATTAACGATAGTAAAAAGAAAATACTGTAATAGGTTCGTCCACGCTAAAAAAGATATATCCAAGAATCAACAAAAAATTGCCCCATTTTAATATTTGCTACAGATTGTTGCTGTTTCGTTATATTTTCTGTGTGTTTTTGCATTTTGGCTAATTTTAATATCAGGTGTTTTCGCAACAAAAATCAGAAATGGCCAAAAATCCAAATTTTAATATACGGTGGATTAGTTTAGAAAATTAATACAAATCTATTTTTTTGGTTTCATTGTTTAACATTTGTGTGAATTTAACCTAATATGTACTTTATGTAACTCTTTCTTACAAGTTTTCTTTCTTTTTAACCTTTTTTAAACTCTGTTAGGTAAAATATTATTACTACTTTGCGCATTATCTCACTTAAGTGCCTCTCAAGGGCCTTTGTTATATTAGCCGCGAACGAGGGATAGTCAAAAAAAGGATATCTTTTTAAATATGATCGGACAAAGAAAACTTTCATTTCTGTTACAATATTACGACAAATTAAAAGAATGTGTTGTGTTTAATTTTTTGAAATGCTCGTTTTTGGTTCTTTTGTTTTCAAAATAATACTTTTTTCCTTTTTTCGATTGTTTTTAAAAAGATATGGTGCTGCCTATGATAGGGGCTGATACCCTGACAAAACTCAATAAAAATGTTCATGGCCGATTTAAGAAATTGCTTACCCCATTACTTAAAGATGGAATCGGTGATAAAATGGATAAAGGAAATTTATGGATTGTTCCCGGTTTTACTGTCTTGGCATTTGCGGTTTTATGGACAACAAAATTGTATGTATTAAGTTTTTATTATTTATCAACCTTATTGTACATAAAATTACTGTAGAAAATTTATTAACAAAATTTCAGAAATTTTTAATAATTAAAAAATTTGCATAATTGCTTAAAAATTAACAAAAACATAATCACTTTTTTAGGTCAAAACTAGCCCTTGATGAATCGACATGTAAGGGGGCATCAATTTATGATCTTTCGGGGACAACTCTTGATGCCGATGCCCAGAGGCATTGTCAAACGGCTAAGCGATATTTTGTTGAAATAAATGAACCATTTCATTATGATCAAAAATGGCGAGAATCAAGGCAAGTAAAAAATCCAGAATGGATTTTGTGGTTTTGGGCTCCAATTGTTTTTGTCATGTATGTTCTAACTCGGTATCTATGGTCATTGTTAATGGAAAATCAAGGTAAAGTTTCAAAAATGTAGAGTGAAATTAGTTATTACATGACTTAAAATATTATGGGTACCAAGGCCGTACCTTACCTTACTATTTGGGGCACGTGCCCCTTCCAAATCTTAGAAAAGCACATGATCTTTCGCCGCTTTCGGCAAAGATCAAAGACGTGCCCCCTCCAAATCAAAAAAGCTCATCCTAAATGTTTTTCCTGCCTACGACCTTAATGGTTCTCTCTTTTTTGAAATAAAACCAATATTTTTAGGGATAAATTTTAATAATGTTGTAAATGCTTCTCAAAATGTGACAACAGAATATGAAGGTATTACAGAAGTTGATGAAGAAAAATTATATGATAAACTTTCTGTGATATCAGATAATTTTCGATGTGCTTTATCATCGAATGCTTTTGCAGCTTTTATTTGCTTTGAAACAACTCTTGTATTAGCTCCATTATTATTATTAATGGGAATTTTGCCACTATTAATCGGGGGTCATTATCGAACTTGGGGTTTGGATGTTGCTAAAGCATGGTGGGATAATCGAGAATGGTAAAATTTTCTTAATCCGTCTTTTTTTGATTAGTGGTGAAAACTTTTAAAAAATTTTGTATTTATAGGCAAGGCTCACCTTTGCAACCTTTCTTTAATTGGAGAAACGAATCTTTGGTAATGCCGCTGGTTCCGAGATATACTTATTGTGATTTTCATTTTGTAACTTTGGGGAATGATCATGTTCTTACATATCGATGTTATTTAGACGCAAATTGGCATGAAAGAACTGCTCTTTTTACATGGTAAGACACACTGAAATGTGATAAAATATTATTTTACAGCAAAAAAATTTGCATATCTCCTGGATTGCAAAAACTCAAACTCCCCGAGGGTTTGGGATATTTCAAATAGAAAAAGTTGGGGATTATCCAAAATAAGGACAATGGAAGGACAACGAAACCGAAAAAAAGTTTTTTACTAAAAAACCAGAAATTTGCATATTCATTCCCCGAGGGGATAATGAATTGGGAGACCACAAACATCGAAATCCTCGTAAAAAACTAATGTTAAATAATGTATAATCTAAGAAAAATATAAATTATGCAAATTTTGATATTGGCAACTATAAAAATCAAAATTTGCATAATTTCACGAGAGTAGCAATTTATTTGTTGCTAAAACATATCATATAAATGTAAATTTTTTTGTTGACAATAATCTTCAGATTTTTTCAGGATAATGCTAACTCTGCTGACTTTTATCAACTTTCTAAATTTGCTTTTTTGGATTTTATGGGCAATTCGAATGAAAAATAGTAAATCTCGGCGAAAGTGGGTTATGAAAAAATGGGCACTATTCTCGTTTTCGCCCCCCCTCTCTTTCAAATTTTTCATTTTTCATTTTCATTGAAAAATTTGCATTTAAGTTTATTTCTTTTTTTATTTTCAACTCAAAAATTATAGAAAAATATCAGAAAGATAATGAATACCTCCAATATTGGACACGAAATCTAGCCATTAGCAAAACAACAACTTATGTTTTTTTAATTTTCCGAAGGGGGGCGAAAACGAGAACAGTACGCTGCAGGCTACTGTTCTTGTTTTCGCCCCCCTTCTTTCATTCTCAAAAAAATTAAGCAAATTCTGCGTATTTCTTATCATTCATTTTCTTCAACATTTTGTAAATGGCAGAATGGCCGAGTGGTGAAGACGCGCGACTCTCACTTCGAGGGCAAAAGTTCGAATAATCGAAGAAGTGAAAGTGAAAAATGAAAAAATTGAGAGAGGGGGGGCGAAAACGAGAACAGTACCAAAAAATGGCTTCATGATGATGATTTTCAACCAGATGACAAAGAATTGATTGAAAAATTTGCAAAAACATTTAAAATGGGAAATCTTTTATTATTTTATTATATTGAAGCTCACACAGATCGTGTTGTCGCAAGTGCATTTGCAAAAGGTCTTTTTTGTAAATGGATGGATAAATTTCAACAAGAAATTGATGAAAGTTTTCGAGTAAATGTCTTACATCAACATCACCTTCAACCAACTGCACCACCGCTTACACCTGAAACTGATACAATCGGGCAGGTATGTCATTTCAAATAAGTCATGTTCATTTAGTTTTTGCTTCTTAAAAGTTTTAAAGGAGATCTATCATTTGCTGCTTTTTTGATTTTTAAAGAATGTTCGCGAAGTTGAGATTTATTGAAATTCAGGGATCTTTGCTTTTTTATATTGTTATCATTTCAAAAACAAAAAAAACAATAGAAAAAATGAAATTCCGTAATTTCAATTAATGTCAACTTCGCCAAATTTCTTGCAAAATCAAGAAGCAGAAAATGACAGATTTTCTTTTATGAGGAAAAAAATTCTTAATTTTTAACAACTTTTTAATGTCGTTTGTATACTGTAACATTTATCGATTGGATTTTAACAACAATAATTGCATTTAACAGAAGTAATTTTATTTGAAAATTAAAAAACTGATAATTGGACCTCATTGAAATCCATTTTCGACTCCAACTTCGAAGCCTAATTAGCAGCTACCAATATTTATAATATTAAATTAAATTGTTATAAATTTTCATCTCTTTCAGACTACTACCGTTGACAAACCCCCAATTGCTTGGCCAAAAATTAAAAGCGAAGAAGTAAAAGATAATATTGGATGGAAAAATACAACTCCTATTGAATCCGGTATTGAAGAAAGTGGTCCTTCAACATCTTCAATCGCAACTTCTACTCAGAATTCTGAGATTCCCACTTCTGCAAAGGCAGCAGAATCTGCAGTGACTCCTACAAAAAATTCAAGGTTTTATCGGCCCAATATTTCTTTGAAGACTAATTCAAAAATTGATCCTATGAATTCATTAAAATTACCAAAAGAAAAGAAAAAACAAACTGAAAAAACCATCGAAGAAAAGGGTGATGAAAATCAAGACGCGTTTTATAACAAGAAAAAATGTACGATAACTTAAAAAGCCATTGAAAAATATTTATACGAAGTCATTTTTTGATCTCAAAAATCTTTATTTTATTATTTGATATTTGATTCACAAATTTTTGGATTAATAAAAAACAATTATGCTTTGATTTGTTTATTTATATCATACAATTAGTGTCAACCAATCAATCTATCAGATAAATGCCAAACATAAACATATGTTATTTAATTATATTAGGCAAATAAAAAAAATGTGTATGCTTAAGTCGAACTAGTAAACTTTTGAAAGAAGAATGTTCTATTGCTGAATCGGATGCAGAAATCCGTTTTTGGGTCCATGTAAAAATGATGGTTTCTACAAATTTTTGAAATTTTGTACATTTATTGTTCCATTATTTTTGTTCATTTAAATTTTCCATTTGTTAGTTTTGTTATGATAAAACTTATTTTTCAAATATAATATGATAGATACAATAAATGTATTTTTTCTTTTATCAACTCTGTTAAAACTTTTGACTAACAAAAAACAAATATCTGATAATGCAAATCAATCGTAGCATATCAAGTTTGTTGGTTGTCAATTTCATGGCTTCATCCATAATTGTGCTTGTCCGATTTTTTATTACATTGCCTTTTGAAATTTGTTTATTGCGAAAGAATATCGATCGATAAAACTTTTAAACTTTTTCATATTTTTTGTTGAAAGATCAAAAAAGTGACAGTCAAAAACTTTTTTTCCCACAGTTGAATGTTATGTGCTGAAGTGAGAAGAATATTTTTTAAACACCAACTGCAGCAACGCTTCATTCAAACTTGCCCTTTTCGTATTTTCTTTCTGTTTTTCTTTTTTGTCTGTTTTAGGCGCCAATAATAGTTTTTTTCTGAACAGAAAAATACATTCAATTTTTCTGTTCGTTTATGGAAAACATTAGTTACACAAATTTTATTTCTTCGTGTAACTATCTCTTATGTTTGTTTTTTTTTCATTTTCAGGCTTTGCTTTCACATTTTTGATATTTGAAATTTATCAGGTTTTCTTTTAAACAAGAAAATGGCATCCTCAAACAAACGAAAGTATGCAAATGTGAGTTGAAATTTAAATTAATTATTTGTTTTTAACCGGTTTCCAACGGCAAAGTTTAAAAAAATGTTTACAACTTTTTTCGGACAAAAAAACAATAATTTTCTTTTGTTTTCTTCTTGGACTTGTCTCTTAACGGATTTCGTAATTTTTAGGATCAATGTTATCCAGTTTCATTAGATTGGGTAATAAACAAAGAAAAGCTGCTCCAAAATACTCCCTTCAAAAGTCACTCATTTGAAGTTCCAAATTTTCCTGGTTTAAAATATTGGCTTCAGTTAGAATTGAAAAATTCTGCCGAAAAAACTTGTGTATATCTTGGTTTAAGAATGCCAATTGGTATGACCATTAATGTTGACTTTGGAATTTTTTGTAAAAGTGCAGATTTCGCTGATAATATTACTCATAAATATTCAAATGTTCCGAGTTTATGGGGATCAAGACTTTGTTCATCAAATGATTTATTTGATCCTGAAAAAAAGTTTATCATTGATAATAAACTTATCATTTCTATAACAGCAATAATGAAAGTTGAACAAGCAGTTCCAATTCCACCAAAAATTCAAAAAGGAGAATCATTGGGATGGCAATTATGGAATAGTGAAGAAGACAAAGATGCCACAATTGTTGTAAATGGAATGGAAATTAAGGTTGGTTTTTGTATTACCGTAGAAATATACCCATAAAAATCTCATTAAAATTTAGGCCCATAAATGTGTCCTCAAAAGACGATCTCCAAAATTTGATAGCTTCTTTAAAGTTAAATCTGAACCTTCAACAACACAAAAAAACAAGGGCGACAAAATTATTGTGAAGAAACATACCTATGATACTGTAAAAGAAGCAATTATGTTTTGTTATGATATTCAAAGTTCTGAAATTCTTTCTGCTGATGAAATCATTGATATTATGAAATTTGCCAAAGAATATCAAATTATGGATCTTAAGGTATGTGAAAGCTTAGGTTAATAATAAAAAAATCTTCATACATTGTTTTTACAGAAAAATATGGAAGAATTTTGCATTGAAAATTTATCTGTCTCAAACGCATGCTTTTTTGCAAATGCTTCAACTACTGTAGAAGCAGAAAAACTTCACCAAAAATGCTTTGATTTTTTGTTGAAATGCATGAAAGATGGCACTGCTGTCAAGGATGTCGAAAATTTGAATAACAAAATGCAAAAAGAATTCTTTGTTCAAACTTTTAAAAAAGTGTGCCAATCTTAAAACTTTATTTTTTTGTTGACTTTGTTATTTTCAGAATGTTTATTGTTTCTTTTTTATCATTAGATTTTGATGTCAACCATATTTAGTGTTTACCTTTTTTTTAAATAAAAATTACTAAAAAACCAAGTAATATGTACATTTCATGCTCAAATTCTTTGCAATGTTATCTCAAAAAGCTGCAAATTCAACTTTTTATGTCACAATAATAGTTTTTTTGTGATCAAACAAATGCCAAAAACTTATTTCAAGATCTAATATGATATTGGAAGAATCAGGCGGGCATTCCTTTCCTATTTCCCCATACCATTAAGAAATTTTTTTACCGGGAAAGTTTTTTCGCTATTTAACGGTTTGATACTTTTTTTATTTCTCTTTCGTTTTTTTCGTTGACTTTCCTTGACGATTAGAGTTTTTTTCTTTTTCTTTTGTTGCCTGATCATCAGGAAAATTCAACAAAAAAACGAAAGAGAAATAAAAAAGTATCAAACCGTCTGCCTCCTTTAAGCGGCAATAAAACTGTCAGTCCGTTGTTGACCCAAGCTTGTTCTTCATTTTTTCATTGTTAGTTTTTATCTTATGATCGAATCAAGTAAAAAAAAACCTTTTCTTTCTTGAATGTTTCACTTGTTAAAAATGCAATCCTAGCCAATCGGCCAATCCGCTCATAAGAAAAGATATTAAAGTTGAAATAAAATAATATCTTTAAATTTGTACCACTTAAAGTTTATATCATTCAAGTTTTTTGAAAGAAACGTTAGTTTTTTTGACAAAAGTTGTATTAACTTTTTTTAACTTTCAAATACCGTAAATGCCTTTTATCTGTTTTCAACACTATCTGACATTTTTGGCTAAAACAAATATCATAAAATGCAAATCGGACAAAGCTTTGAATTATACAGGGTGATTCAAGATTTTTTCCGATTGTAAAATGCTTATAAAAATTTTTCTACTAAATTTAGGAGAAATTGGATTGCACCATTCAACTCAGCTCTGAATAGGAAAATTTTTGATATTAAAAAAATTAAAAAATAAAAACTTTTTTTTTCGAATTTCACGTACTCCCCCCTGTGGAAAAAAATCATTTTTTGGTTAAATTTCTCTTTTTTCACTTTTCTTTTCATTTTTTCCAAAAACAATGAACTATGCAAAATTTCCTATTGTTAAAAACTCGTGAATGAAAAGAAAAGCAAAAAAGAGAAATTAGACCAAAAAATGATTTTTTTCCACAGGGGGGAGTACGTGAAATTCGAAAAAAAAAGTTTTTATTTTTTAATTTTTTTAATATCTAAAATTTTCCTATCCAGAGCTGAGTTGAATGGTGCAATTTATTTTTTCCTAAATTTAGTAGAAAAAATTTTATAAGGATTTTACAATCGGAAAAAATCTTGAATCACCCTGTACATTCAAGGATATCATATTTACTTCTTGCCAATTTAGTTGTTTCCCATTGTTAGTAGCGTTCTCCTTAATTTTTATTACACTATTTAACTATTTCTATTAGTTTTGCTTTGTTGCGAAAAAACATCGACAAAAGGTAATAACATTCTTCCATTTTTTGCTGCCAGTAAAAAACTTTCCTAACAAAAAAACAATGTTTTTTTCTGTTCTCACTGTGGAATGCTTATTCACTGAAGAGAAGAAAATATATTTAACCAATAAGTGCATGAACACTTCGTTCAAAATAGCCTTTTCATTTTATACTTCTTTTTTTCTCTTTTGTCTGTTTTAGGCGCCAATAATTTTTATAGTTCTTTTTTTCTAACCCATCATATTCCAGTCGTGTTAGTTTTTGAAAAAAATTATTGTTAAACTGAATAATATTTTATGTTTTTTGTATTAAATTTTAAAAATTTCAGTGTCCTACTTTTACAATTGCAATTATTGCTTCACTTGTGTTAGTCTATTTTGCATTTAAAATTTATCAGCTTTCCTTTCAAACAAGAAAATGGCAACTTCAAACAAACGAAAGTATGCAAATGTGAGTTGAAATAAATTTTATTATTTTTTCTTTGTTTAATGATTTTTTAACATAAGTTGCTGATTTTTCTGCACAAAATTTCTTAAGATTTTTTCAAATCTAAAACAAAGGCTTTTCTCAGATATCTAAAATAAAATATTCTGGTAACAGTAAAATCAAAAAATCTCTGAAAAATTGAATCTTTTTTTACTTTCTCCCACTTTTTATTACATTTGTATCAAGGTCGTAGGGAGAAAAAAAATTTCGGGGAGGGCATTTTCATTTTGGAGGGGGGCACGCCTTTGATCTTTTGCCGCCTTAACACGGCGGCGGCAAAAGATCAAAGGATTTTCTTAGTTTTTTGGGCTCCCTTTCTACGGCCTTGCTTATATGTATCTCAACAACCTTTTTTTAGGATCCCTGTTATCCAATTTCATTAAATTGGGTAATAAGCAGAGAAAAGTTGCTCCAAAATGTTTCCATCGTCGGTGAATCATTTGATGTTGAAAATTTACCTGGTGTAAAATATTGGCTTGTATTAGAATTGAAAGAAGTTAGTGAAGATAATTATGGGGAAAATACTTATGTGTATCTTTATCTAAACATGCCTGATGATATGGTCATTAATGTTGATTTTAACATTATTTGCAAAAGTGCAGATTTTGATGGTGGCAACATTATGAAAAGATATACAATGGATTCACCTGGATGGGGATCAAGACTTTGTTTAACAAATGAATTTTTTGATCCAGAAAAAAAGTTTATTACAATTGATAAGCTTGTTATTTCTTTGAAAGCAACTTTGGATGTTGCACCAGTCATCGAAGTTCCACCAAAAATTCAAAAACGTGAATCTTTGGGATGGCAAATATGGAATAGTGAAGAAGACAAAGATGCCACAGTGGTTGTTCATGGAATGGAAATTAAGGTTGGTTTTTGCTATTTAAAGCTTATGTTTAAACAAAATTATTAAAATTAAATTTAGGTCCATAAATGGGTCCTTAAAAGACGATCTGCAAAATTTGACAGTTTGTTGAAAGAACCTTCAACAAAGAGAAACAACGGCAACAAAATCATTGTAAAGAAGCATGCTTTTGATACTGTAAAAGAAGGAATTATGTTTTGTTACGATATTCAAAGTTCTGAAATTCTTTCTGCTGAAGAAGCTAGAGATCTCCTCGAATTTGCTGTAGATTTTGAAATCATGGATCTCAAAGTAAGTGTAAATTTAATAATAAAAAAAATGTAATACGAATATTTTTTTTAGAAAAGCATGGAAAAATTTTGCATCGAAAATTTATCCGTTTCAAATGTTTGCATTTTTGCAAATACATATGTTGAAACTGAAGAACTTGGACAAAAATGTTTTGATTTTTTGTTGAAATGCATGAAAAATGGCACTGCTGTTTTGGATATCGAACTTTTGGATGAAGATATTCAAAGAGATTTATTTTTTCAAGCTTTCACAAAAGTTTCTCAAACTTGAAATCTTTGTTTCTTTTTCATTTTTTGGTTGGATAACAAACTTTATTGTCTCTCTTTTGTAATTGTGTTTTGATGTTAATCATATTTTACTTTTGTATTTCTTTAAAATAAAAATTAATCAAAACTACCGAAATGAGCATTCCACATTTGACGAATATCAAATATTTTATTAATTGTGAACGTGATGCGAAAGACATTGTTTTTTGTATTGCTTTGTAATTGAAAATGACTGATTTTTGGTGAAATGCATGAAAGATGACACTGCTGTCAAAGATGTCGAAAATTTGAATAATAAAATGCAAAAGGAATTATTTATTAGCTCCTTCTTTTATGGTGTTTCATAAATAACGGATATTTTTTCTTATTTTTGGGGGTTTGTTACGGTTATTTTGCGCAATATTTTTTTCTTTTAAGATTTAATTGGTTTTTGTAATCAATAATGTATTTTTATTTTGTTTGCGTGAAATCATGTTAAACTTGAAAAGGATATATTTTATTCATTTTTAATTTAAAAACTTGGATATATTATATTCATTTTTATATTTTTTATAAATTTAATCATAAAAAATCTATTTGGGCAAACAATTCTGACTTTTTAAAATAAACTTGCAAAAGAGTTTTAATCATTACTCTTTTTATTATTGAAATGCTTGTAGTACATTTCTACAACTTTTATAGTATGGTGGAAAAATTATAGGATTCAATCATTAAAATAAGAAATAATGTAATTTTCCTCTTTTTTTGTTTAATAAAAAACTAAAATATTCAAAAAATAGTAATAATAAAAATAAAAGGAAATCATTGTTGTCAATGGTTTTGTCTTTTTTAAAACCTAAACAAAAATGCAGCTGCCCCTGCAACAAAAGAATAAATCAATGACACGTCTTTGACACCCATAAAAAAACAAGAAAGCAGAAATAAGATGGAACAAGAAGAAATGTTCCACCATTTTTTCGCACAACTCAATCTTCCCACTGCCTGCTTATTTTTTTTGCTAGGTCGAGCAGTTTAGTCAAAAAACATTTTTAGTTTCTTTTTTCTATGGATTTTTTTGTTGTTTGTTTTTTTTTAGTTTGGTGTAAATTTTTTTAGACACAAAAATTTGGTTGTAAAAAAGGTTCCTAATATCTTTGATTAACAATATGCAAGAAAAAAATTATGCAAAAAATACAGAATTTTGACAAATCATAAAAAACACGAAAAAAAATTTTTTTGAAAGATTGAAAAGGCAAAACCCTTCTGTTCGAGGAAAAAAAATTCCAGCGATGTTTTGGTTTGACGTCGCAAAAAAAACAAAAAAAAGAGTTGTTTTGATTTTGCTACAAAAATGTCACAAGCCGCGCCGTTAAATGTTCTTTTAAAGTCAAGATTGCAGTTTTTATTCAGTTTTATCGATTTAAATTTTGTAAATGGCCCCAATAAAAACAGCTTCCACCAGAGTTACATTCAACAGAATTAACAAAAGTTGGAGAAAGAATAAATAAGTAGAGCAATAATTGTAGGAATATTTGAGAGAAATTCATTGTTGTTGTTGATGATGATGAACAAAAACACGAATAAAACGACGCAGAAAAAAAACTTTTTTTATGATTTCCTCAGAAATAGAAGATTTGTTAAAAGCTTTATGCAAATTTACTAATGAAAAGAAGGACAAAAGTGATCAACACAAAAATACATGTATATGATAAAATTAGAGAAAAAATTTTTAGCTACTGTATGCAAACTTTGTAATACAATCAAAACAACCAAATTCTGTCATATTTTCTTCATCTTTGTTGCATGATTTAGGTTTAAAACTATTCACCCTGAATATCCCGAAAAATTACGCATAAAAAATTGATTTTTGAAAAAAAAATTTTTTTTCGAATAAAAGAAAAAACTATTTTTTTTTCCTTTTTTGTGCGGTTGTGAAACACAATGCCAAACAAAAGATTTTTGCAAAAGGTATAAATCAATTTATATACTTTTGTTAAACGATGAGAAAGGGAAAAAATTCAGTGCTTTGTTTTTAATATCTCTGATTATTTTACACTAAAATTGAAGGAGGGTAAATGTATACGGTAGTTAACTTTAGACAAAAATCGAATTTAAAAACGAATAAAACCTTATTTATTATCACACAATAAATTTAATGGATATTAACAATATTATTTCCAAAATATGGTTGATAAAGAATATCTTTTGCAAGTCTTTCTTGAATATGCATCGGTAAACTTTGAACAAGGGCATCATATCCGGAATAACTATTTCCATTAAAATTTTTATCCGTACAAACCATAACAAAATTGAATAAAGCTTTGAGGAAGAAGCATGTTCTGAAGAGTTTAGTGTAAACATAATGTGGCTAAAATGTGTACATAAAATAGAATTATGCAGTAATAAAAAGAAAGTTTCTGCTAATCTTGTAATAAAATAATTCAATCCTCTTTACAAAATTGGAACCAACCTTTCTAAGAATTTCAGGTCCCAATTCTACTTTAAATGATGCAACATTAACCACAACCGTTCCACCAGGTTTTAGAATTCTTTTAATATTTTCAAGAGTTTTTCTACCCATAAATTGCGGGATTGGAGCCATCAAACCTTCGGTTGGTTCTGTTGCCGAGAGATTAATCAATATTGCATCATACAATAAAGTTTTTTTTACAGTTTTTGTGAAAATATTTGCACGATTTTGAATAAATTTAATTGCATCTTCAACAAAGAATTCCTGATACCGAGATGGCTTTGAATCATACCATTGACGAGCAATATAATATATTGTTGGATCATTTTCAACAACTGTCACCAATGGCTAAAATAGAGATATGTTTACATTTATCAATTAACAGCAAATACATCAACATAAATTATGTAACATAAGCATGTTCATTGAATGATAAAAACTAACCTGCTGTTCAAGTGTTGATAAGAAATTATTCATTGCACCACCACCAAGTCCAACAATTAATGCAGATTGAAGTTCATTTTGACTTCCAAGAGATTGAGTAAGAAAGCATCCAAGTAACATTCCTCGAATATGTTCCGAAACACCTTCTCCTTTCAAAATAATTTCTTTCCCATTTTTATCTATTTTTACCAATGATTGAGCCAAATGTTCACTTGTTTTTTCAGAAAGCAAAAATCGAACTACCATATTCCTGAAAAAATCAATTTATTGAGTTTTTAGTTAAAAAATATATATCAAAGCTATGTATTAAAAGATTTTTTTTGAAGAGATTCGTGATGATAAAAAATGTTCAATACGATTTTGTTGTATAATAAAATTACGTTACTACCGAAACAAAAATTAGATATTGACTAAACCTAAAGTAACAAATAAGAACTTACTCTTCAACAACAGCATCCAAAATTGCATAACAATCCTTTGAAAATCGGCTACAAACAATTTCACGAACTTCTTCACCTTCTCGAAGATTTCCCCAAAATACTTTTGTTGAAAGAAAATAATGTGGAGGCATAGGATCAAAGATGTCATGGCGATATCTTGCAAGCAGCTAAAAAATTAACTAAATTTATATATAAATTATTAAACCACGAAAACATTCCATTTCAGCACAGCTTTTACCAAAATACTTACTACAACTAACAGCAAACACAATAAAATCAGAACAATCTTTGGCTTCGAAAGCAAAGCTTTAAGATATCTTATTTTCATCATTTAACAAATCAATGTCTTCAAGTTCAGCGCTTTTATTATCCAAATAAAGTATGTGTGATTTAAGATAAATCACACATGTCGGATGAGTTGAATTTGATTTAAAAATTGAGTGAAAAATTATTGTAGAGTTTCATTGCATGCAATTGTAGCTGACAAAGAAGGAGGAAAAAAACAAAAAACTACTAATACGGTCACCCGGTTGTGTTGCACTTTGCCAAACATAATATTGTTTTTGTTAAACATGATGAGTTGATACTGTATATTACAATAATAATCACCAACAAATTTAAATGTTAAATCGTACAAAAAACTTGCACATATACAAAGCTTATTTAATTTGGGCTGGAGTCAATAAAAGCAGTTAAATCAAAATCTCTGATGCCAATAAAAGTAGGGAAATCAAATAAGAAATTCAACAAATTTTCTAAATTTCAAAAACAGGTAATTTTAAAAGAGCAATTTAGAAAATTTGTTGAATTTCTTATTTGATTTCCCTACTTTTATTGGCATCAGAGATTTTGATTTAACTGCTTTTATTGACTCCAGCCCAAATTAAATAAGCTTTGTATATGTGCAAGTTTTTTGTACGATTTCCCGACTTTTATTGATATCTTTGATATTTAGTTAATAATAATGCTCAGTAATAATACCCCTTTTTAATGACTCATTTTGGTCGCTCTTTAAATTTTTAAAAGGCGCCACGAATTCTCTTGTGAAAACAGTGACTAAGTTGGTATAAATCACAACGTGTTTTATAAAACTGAGATAAAGTCTGAAATAATGTCTTAGATAAAGTCTGAGATAAAATCTTAGGTCTAAGATAAGCTCATAAAGTCGCGTAATGGAAAGAAAATCGAGGCTGAGCGTTAAAAAGCTTGTCTGAGCTGTGAGATATAGCGTATATTTATATATTACCTTAAATAGAACAACAAATACTAAGCGATCAATAATTTACATAATTATAATTCATAGCTAACAAAATTAGAAAGTATTGCATATTTACTTACAAAGAAAACATTATGGGTAAAAGTATTTTTACAACCGTGGACAAAAAGAACCAAAAAATAATTTTTGAAACATTAAAAGAAACATCATCAACTTTCTTTACATAAAAAAATAACTTTTTGCTAGATTTATGTTTAGTATTCAAAAATGTATAATTAGTGTTGTGGGCCACAAATGCAACCCGGTCCATTTTACTGCGGGCTTTTTAATCTGTATTTATTTTAAAATAATTAACGGGAACAAAAAAATTAATGTAAAAATTAGCGGGCAAATTTTAATTTTTTGCGGGCCGGATTTTACCTGACCCGGTCCATAAAATGTGAACTCAACGTTTTACACATTGTCAAATTTGCAAAAAAAAAGAAAAAAATTTCACTTTTAAAAAATTCAAAAAATTTTTGCGAGGCTAAACTTTTTTTTGGCCCTGACATTTTATGGCCCGGGCCAAAAAATTCGATTGAAAAATAATTTTTATTATTAATTTAAAAGATAAACAATATAAGTTTTTTTAAATCTCAGCAACAAAAAAAAAAGAAATCATAAACATTTCTTTTCGCGCCAAAAAAAAATTCCCACCACGAAAAAAAAATGAATTTTTTTGTGACTTACAAACCAACGAACGAACGAAGAGACATCAGCATAATTTCTTGTGACAAAACTTTCTAAACAACGTTATACTGGTCCAATTTTTTTAATTTTTTCTTTATTTTTCGACATTAAAGGACGCCCGGAAAGATAGTCCAAACTTGAAAAAAGTAAAAAAGTGAAGGAGAAGCCGAAAAGTTGGGGTTTTACGTTTTGGGGTCTGTGGCAGTTGGGGAAGTGAACCCAAATTGCCCCAGACTCCCCTTCGAGTCGTCCTGGGGCCAAATGTGAAAGCCTTTATCAGTCCATCTGAATCATACTGTACTCCAAGAGTTCCAAGAGAATCATACTGTACTCCAAGAGTCAAGAGATATCAATCCCTTAATTTTTTTGTAATTCAAACAAGAATTCGAAAAGTTAAAACACTTTATTCTTCAAATAATTACACAAAATTGGTATTAAATAATATATTTCAAACAAGCAAGCATAATTAAAAATCAAAGAAGGACGAAGAAATTTACCAAAGATGAAGAAAAAGTAATCCAAGAAGAAGAATTCCAGAAAGTCCAACACCATTTGCAGCATTTTTCTTTTGAGGAAGCTAAATTTAAAGTTTCTTAATCATTTTCAAAATTCAAAAATATACTTACCTTGTATTCGCACGTTTCAACATAATTTATATCAAAATTCTTCCCGAATGTGGCATTGACATCTTTTTTATTTCCAACCTGAAAAACTGTTTGTAAAACGTTATGTAAAAAATCACTTACATATTCTTCAAATGCATCCAAATGACAATTATCTTCAGATGAACATGTAACAATAGCAGCACCTTCTTCATAATAAAAATTATCTTGCTTCTTTTCTCGAAGTTTCTTTTTAACAACATTTGAGACTTTGGTACAAACTTTTTCAAAATCAGTTAAACATCCAACCCCAATCAAAATTTCCTTATTATCATTTGAACACATGAAAGCAGCACAAGCTTTACAAGCAACAATTGATTCAGGTGATTCACTTGATACATCTCTTCCAGCAGGTCTACAGGCACCACCTCTACGACATTGAACTTGATCTTTTTTTGGCTTTGAATATTCTTTTAAAGCTTTATCATAATCACATTCTTTATTCTTATCCGATTTTGATGGCGTACGACTCTTTGAAAATATTCTATCAGGAGAAAAATTCAGTTTTGTGTGCTGAAAATTTCAGATTTTACTAAGATTTCTTTTTTTTCCCAACAAAAATTAACTTACATCTTTATTAAAAGTCGTACTTGCACAATCATATTCACCATCTTTGCAAGAAATCAAAATAAACCTTTCTTCCTCATACTTGTCTTTGCGTTTGGCAAGTTTTTTTGTCTCTGGATCAACCCATTTGCAAGCATTGTAAAAATCTTCGTAGCATCCAGCTCCATGCATAACCATATCATCTTTATCAAGACATCTGAATGCATAACATCGATCACCTTCACATGTTTTCTGTTTATAATCTAAAAAAATGTCATAAATAATATATTTGCGTTTCATATTAATTACTTACTCATATGAAGAGCTGAATCGTAATAACCAAGAAGATGAAAACATTGTCCACCAAAGTTACATTCTTTACCATTAATTAACGTTGGAGCAAGAACAACCAAGCAGAGCAATAATTGAAAGAATATTTGACAGCAATTCATTGTCGTTGTTGATTATGAACACAAAAAACGAATGAAATGACGCAAAAAGAAAAACGCATTATAGATTACCTCTTAAATAGAGGATTTGTCAAAAGCCTTATGCAAATTTAACAATGATGAAAAGAAGAATGACAGAAATGCACAACTCACAAAATGTGATTAAAAATTTGAAAGAGAATTTGAGCAATTTTGAAGAAAATAAACCAAATGCAGTCATTTTTTTCTTCCTCTTTAAAGCTTTGTTGCCTAATTTAGATATGAACTTTTAAACCTGCTTAAACCAAAAGTAAAATTAAAGAATCTTAACTTAAGATAATAAAAAAATACCAAAAATGACGTTTTCAAAAATTGTTGGTAAAGTAAAAATTCTTCGTCGAAAAAACCAAAAATGAAAACTTTTTTCTTTTTTCCATTCTTTCTAATGCGGTTGAGTAACACGATGCCAAAAAAAGATTTTTGCTAAAAAAATTTTCACGTAATTTTTTTTTAAATTCGATGGATATTTGTGCCGATTATCTATCCTTTTTAAAAACTAGCTTGAATTTCCAACCACTGGAGCACATTGGACTAACGAGTGTCTTAGCACGAAAGTTTTTTTTCGTGGTTTGTTACTTGGACCCAATGATTTGGTGCTAATATTTGTTATATATTTTATTTTTTTTGATCTTATAATTTTTTTCTCAAAAAATGCTACAAAATGATATATCACATGTGCCATTTGAAGCACGGGAAGTGCAAAATCCGTATTGGTGGTACATACTTATCTAAAGTTTTTGAAGCCGTCTTCTGTACGATTTTCTTCATTTTTGTTGCAAATTATAGCCAATATATCAGAGCTGCTATGTACAGGAGCTTTTTTGATTTTATGCACAATTGTAAAAATGCCATCAAAAATAGTGCAAAACTCGTCATTTTCGAGCTAATCACGATTAGTACATTTTACAATTAATGCATATTTTAACTCACACTACGTTTCTCTATCATAAACATGCATTTACAAAATGTATAATAAAGAATGCAGCGTTTAACTACGATTTAAAGTTTTCAGTAATATAGTCGTGAGCTTGTTCTGGATACTGTACTTATATGAAAAATTTTTAATCGTAGTTAAACGCTGCATTCTTTATTATACATTTTGTAAATGCATGATAATGATAGAGAAACGTAGTGTGAGTTAAAATATGCATCAATTGTAAAATGTACTAATCGTGATTAGCTCGAAAATGACGAGTTTTGCACTATTTTTGATGGCATTTTTACAATTGTGCATAAAATCAAAAAAGCTCCTGTACATAGCAGCTCTGATATATTGGCTATAATTTGCAACAAAAATGAAGAAAATCGTACAGAAGACGGCTTCAAAAACTTTAGATAAGTATGTACCACCAATACGGATTTTGCACTTCCCGTGCTTCAAATGGCACATGTGATATATCATTTTGTAGCATTTTTTGAGAAACAAATTATAAGATCAAAAAAAATAAAATATATAACAAATATTAGCACCAAATCATTGGGTCCAAGTAACAAACCACGAAAAAAAATTTTCGTGCTAAGACACTCGTTAGTCCAATGTGCTGGAGCAAACGCTCAAACATCTTTTGTTTTATGTGACAGTGTTTTTGCTATTTTGCAGCTGTGATTTATACCAAAAATGGACAAAGGCGTAAGCAGGATCATCTTAATCGCTCTTTAGTCTTTTGAGTACAAATTTAATACATTTTTTAACTTTTTTGGGCGTAAACTCTCCTTACGGAATTGGGTATACCGTAACCTTGAAAAACCATTACTCAAGGCTTTGTCCGCCTATATATTTAAAACGTGATTAAAATTAATTTGTCTTTTTTTCATTGAAGCAAAAAAGGCATTTGAAAAAAAATTTTAATGCATCGGACCAACTTTGATAAATTTTATGTTTGCATCATTTTTCTTTGACCCACTGTTTTATAATTTTTTTTAACATTTTTATTCATGTTAAATAATGCGCAGTGACCAGAGCTGTGCGATACCCGAGACTCAGACAGACGAGACCGAGACTCGAGACCCGATACTTTAAAAAATTCACCCGAGACCGAGACCCGATACCCGATACTTTAAAAAAATAACCCGAGACCGAGACTCGAGACCAAAATTCAACCTTTTAATTTTTTTGGCAAATTTTTCGGCAATAAATTAACACAATAAAAAGTTGTTAATAAAAAAGAAAGTAAATTTTACATACAAAATTTCAAAAACAAAGCATTAAAACTATTGTTTTTGAAGAAGTCTCGGGTAAAAAAATGGTCGAGACCGAGACCCGAGACCCGATACCTTAAAAAAATCGCCCGAGACCGAGACTCGAGACCGATACCCGAGACTCGATACCGAGACTCCGAGACGAGACCTTGGTATCGCACAGCCCTGCCAGTGACTAAGTTTTAACAGCATTTATAATTTAAACTTTAAATGCTAAAAAATGTGTTGTTGTGTTTCTTTCTTTATTTCATTGTATACAGCATCCGGTGTAATTTACATTCAAAATCAAAACTGCAAGGATTGGGAGACAATAGTTTTGGCGCCCTTTTCTTTGTTTTCTTTTGCTTTCAAAACAATGAAAATATAGATGTACCTGGCAAAAAAAACTCGCTTTTCCCCATTCACTTATTCAAATGTCAAAAAAGTTGTTTTAGGAAATGAAAAACGTTTTTAAATTTTTTTTGTTCACTGAGAAAGAAGCAGCAAAAGCTTTTTTTTTGCCATTGTCAGCTTTGAAAAGTTTGTATCTTTTAGTTTTTAGGTATCTCCTTTATTTTATAATTGATGAACTCTATGGCTTCCAAGAAACGTAAACTTGACAATGTAAGTAATTAATTTGATAAATTGGTTAGAGTTATTACAATTATGATGTTTTAGCCAACCACCTTTAAAATTTCATCCGATCAGTGGATTTTTCATAAAAGTGATTTGGATAAAAATAAAATTTTTCGTGATGACGTAACAGTTGTACCAAATTTACCAACTGTTAAATATCATTTTGAGTTTCATAAAAAATTGCTTGAAAATTCCCATATCATTTTGTTCATGGATATCCCCTTAAATATGAATATCGCTGTACACGCTCATTTTCGTCGTGGAAGTAAATTAGTTGGAGAATGGACGTATTGTTTTACAAAATCAGACGAAAAATATTCAAAAGTTTGCTCATATGATGTTTTGGAAAAGATGTTTGAAGCAAAATCTTGTTTATGGTTTTGTGTCGAAGCAACATTGACTCTGTTCACCGTTGATGATTTATTTTCAAATATAATAAAAATCGATAATTTGGGAACAAAGTTATGGAAAAATGAAAGCAGCAAAGATGCAAAAATTGTTGTTCATGGAATGGAAATTAGGGTTTGTAAATTTTAACCTATTTGTACAAAATTTTTGAATAACATTTAATCAGAATATGTTTTTCAAGAATTCCGCGAAATCCCAAAATTTAAAAAATTGAATTGCAAATTTTTTTGGGTTTCGATTTTTATCAAATTTCTCTAGATTTAATTTCGGTAAATCTGATTAATTTTTCTCCGCATATATCAGGTTTTAACGTGACTCGATCAAATATTATTTAAATTATTGTTTTGTTATATTACAGGTTAACAAATGTGTTCTTCAATCCTGTTCTACCCTTTTTAATTACTTGCGAGAAGTTAAAGCCGAACCTGGAATGCCATCTGGAGCAGCAGCAGCAGCAACACCACAAATCAAATATGATGCCATTGCAATTGATAATTATATGCATAAAATTGTTGAAAAAGCTGTCATGTTTTGTTATGATATTCCATGCTTTGATAATCTTTCTGCTGAAGAAGCTGTTAATCTCTTTAAATTTGCTGAAGAATATCAAATGAAAGATCTTAAGGTTTGCCGTTTTCTGATCACCTTATGTCTAACAGTATGCAAATTTACAGGAAAAGACAGAAGATTTTTGTATTGAAATTTTAGCACCTGCAAATGCTTGCTTCTTTGCAAATATTTCATCTCAAATTGTTGCTGAAAAACTTTATCACAAATCATTTGATTTTTTGTTGAAATGCATGAAAGATGGCACTGCTGTTAAGGATATCGAAAAACTCAATCCCCAAATGAAAGAAAAAATATTTGTCAAAGCTTTCAATAAAGCCTAAAGCAACCAATATCCTTAGTTGAGTTTTTACTTGCTTTAAAAATTTGTTGATTATGTTTACGTTTTTGCATATAAAAAACAATAAACTTTGTTATTTTTATTATTCTTTAAACGATTTTTAACCATCAATAGATTCTTTAAAATATTCTCCTTTTTTGAAACTATACCTATAAATGGCTTTATGAAAGGTGGAAAAGAATTAAAAAAGGTGACATACACCTTGCTTCCAATTTATTTTGATGTCAAAAAGGCTATTGATAGAATGAAACATTTTTTACTTTTTCGAAAACTCATGTTCCAAATTCTATCATTGCTTGGATTCAAGCTTTTCTCTCTAACCGAAAATTTAGGGTCAAAATTGGGGATTCACTTTCTGATTCTTTTGATGCAAATTCTAAAGTTCCACGAGGATCTAAGCTCGAGCCAATTTTATTTTTATTTTTCATTTCTGACCTTATTTCTTTTCGTGGAACTCCAGAAGTTGAAAATAAACTCTTTGCTGATGATTTAAAAGCTTTTTCTTCTAATTTATCTTTATCAAATCCTCCACATCAAATTTTTCTTCGAAAACTTGAAAAATGGATGGATCAAAATGAGCTTGAGATTGCTATCGAAAAGTGCGATGTTCTTCATTGTCTTCCAGATAAAAATCCAAAAATATCCTATTTTTTGAAAAATCAAAAACTACCAAATAATCAAAATTCTCTCCGGGATCTTGGTTTAATCGTTTCGGATGATTTGAGCTGGAAAGCCCATATCAAAACTATCTCTAAAAAAGCTTTAGCTCGTCTTTTTATTCTCTTTAAGTCTCTTAAATCTCATTCTCCAAAACTTCTGCTTCATATGTACCAATCCTATGTTCGTCCTTTGGTTAAATCACTTATAAATATCTAAGCTAATATCTGACTGGAATATAAAATCTTCAAGCTCATCATGAAGCTAATTAATTATATGCCCTGAGGCAATGATAAAAAAATTTTTTAAAAAAAAAATTTGGGTGTGACTCGAACCGCTCAGAGCTTTTTGCTAGCACTTGGTTGTGGGTTATTCGATTCAGCCACTGCGCCACCGGTGACGCATGTGAAGACACTCAAAAGGAAAAGAACAGAGAAATGCGTTCGCAAAAAAATGCATAATTTTTTAAAAACGAGTGTATTTACATTTCTTTTGAAAACAAAGAGTATATAGCCCGATTTTTGAGAAACTACAGCTTTTTGAAATGATTTTGGCACAGGGAACTCGAATTGAAGCCAGAAGGGTATAAAGTGTGTTTTCTAGGTAAATAAGGTCCAAAAACGTCATTTTCGTTGTCTTTTTCGTCCTAAGTGCCCTAGTTTTCGATATGCAAATTTCTCAGATCAAAAATGAAAAATCGCCATCTTTAAAGATAAAATGACAAATTTGGTACCATTCGAAAGCCCTTGACGAGCTGAGTTCAAAAAAATTAGAAACTAAGACATTTGACCCTTTTGAAGGGGAGATAACTGTCACAGAACGCCAAAAACAGTAAAAATTTGCAAAAATGTCGTCGTAACTCGTTTTTTCACACTGTCTCACCTAGTTTTCTCAACGGAATCGGATTCTCCATCATTTTTTGCCCTTAGGGCAAATTCTATTAGAAAAATTTAGGTGGGTTTAGGGGGTCGTCTGAATTTTTGAAAGTACTGCGTCATTTAACTCAGAAATGCAAAAATCGTCATTTTTGATCCAATTGACTCAAATTTGGGTGGAAACGATAGAACATAGTTAGAAATGATTTTAGCAAAACATTTTGTACCAAAATATGCAAATTTGGATTTTTCAGAACACGATTTAGGTCAAAACCCATAAAAATGGCATTTTTTCGGAATAAAATCTCTAAAATGGTTACGGTAAGGTATTATTGTGTCCAAATGGTTCTATAATTATTATTAGTATGTCTACTAACTATTTCTAGCATACAAACATCATATACACCCGGTTACCCAGTTTTTTAGGGTAATTAAAAACCCTCATTTTTAGGCAAAAAAACGCGATTTTTGACAGATCTGAAAATAAGTAAAACTTCAACAATAATTTCGAAATTTGTGTTTACAATACTCGTCTAGGTGTCTAGTAATTATTTAAATCATAATATACCTGATACCTTATCACATTTTGAAATCGCGACATTTTAAACATACCTCATTTTTTCAAAAAATGTCATTTTCATTGTAGGTCGTTTTTTCCTTGAAAATAATGTTTCATCACTTTATTAGTGTAAAAAACATAATTTTTGATAAAATTATAAACTATTTTAAGCATAAATGCTGATAAACTTCCACAAATACCACTTTTCTAGGTTTTTAAAAAATACCTATTTTTAGGCTAAAAAACACAATTTTCGACCGAGTTCTAAAAATCTAATCCGTCAACCATTCTTCTAAAATTTAGTCTTAAAATGATCCCCAGGCCTTGTAGTATTTTTTTAAATCAAAATAAACTTCAAAAAATAAAGAAACGTTAAATAAAGTACCTCAGTTTGGTCTCCACAGCAATATTCATAGGTTTGTAAAACATGAGATAAGCTTAAAATGAAGGGATTTAGAAAAGAGATAAATTACAGGCTATTTTATGATAAAAATGAACAATATACGTCCGGGGGATCATTTTAAGACTAAATTTTAGAAGAATGGTTGACGGATTAGATTTTTAGAACTCGGTCGAAAATTGTGTTTTTTAGCCTAAAAATAGGTATTTTTTAAAAACCTAGAAAAGTGGTATTTGTGGAAGTTTATCAGCATTTATGCTTAAAATAGTTTATAATTTTATCAAAAATTATGTTTTTTACACTAATAAAGTGATGAAACATTATTTTCAAGGAAAAAACGACCTACAATGAAAATGACATTTTTTGAAAAAATGAGGTATGTTTAAAATGTCGCGATTTCAAAATGTGATAAGGTATCAAGTATATTATGATTTAAATAATTACTAGACACCTAGACGAGTATTGTAAACACAAATTTCGAAATTATTGTTGAAGTTTTACTTATTTTCAGATCTGTCAAAAATCGCGTTTTTTTGCCTAAAAATGAGGGTTTTTAATTACCCTAAAAAACTGGGTAACCGGGTGTATATGATGTTTGTATGCTAGAAATAGTTAGTAGACATACTAATAATAATTATAGAACCATTTGGACACAATAATACCTTACCGTAACCATTTTAGAGATTTTATTCCGAAAAAATGCCATTTTTATGGGTTTTGACCTAAATCGTGTTCTGAAAAATCCAAATTTGCATATTTTGGTACAAAATGTTTTGCTAAAATCATTTCTAACTATGTTCTATCGTTTCCACCCAAATTTGAGTCAATTGGATCAAAAATGACGATTTTTGCATTTCTGAGTTAAATGACGCAGTACTTTCAAAAATTCAGACGACCCCCTAAACCCACCTAAATTTTTCTAATAGAATTTGCCCTAAGGGCAAAAAATGATGGAGAATCCGATTCCGTTGAGAAAACTAGGTGAGACAGTGTGAAAAAACGAGTTACGACGACATTTTTGCAAATTTTTACTGTTTTTGGCGTTCTGTGACAGTTATCTCCCCTTCAAAAGGGTCAAATGTCTTAGTTTCTAATTTTTTTGAACTCAGCTCGTCAAGGGCTTTCGAATGGTACCAAATTTGTCATTTTATCTTTAAAGATGGCGATTTTTCATTTTTGATCTGAGAAATTTGCATATCGAAAACTAGGGCACTTAGGACGAAAAAGACAACGAAAATGACGTTTTTGGACCTTATTTACCTAGAAAACACACTTTATACCCTTCTGGCTTCAATTTGAGTTCCCTGTGCCAAGGAATGTTTAAGTTTTTCAAAAATCGGGCTATATAAATTTTATGACAAATACTGAAATTAACAAACATAATGGGTGAATAAATAATTATAATGCATAAATAACGTGGTAATGAATAAATGATCAATAAAAATACAAACAAATTGTAATTGGTGATAATGTTAAAACAGTGAAAATACAGGGTGATTCAAGAAAAAGTCCGATTAAAGAATCACTATAACTTTTGAAATTTTTAAGTTAAGAAAAAATTGATAGTACCATTGGACTCAGTATTGGTTGCCATTTATAATTATCTAAAAAAATTTAAAAAATAAAAACTTTTTTTTTCGAATTTCACGTACTCCCCCCTGTGGAAAAAAATCATTTTTAGTTCTGTTTCACCTTTTTTCTCTTTTTTTTCATTCAGTGTGTTTTAACAATAGGAAATTTTGCATATTCTTTGTTTCTGAAGAAAGTGAATGAAAAAAAAGTGAAAAAAGGTGAAACAGAACTAAAAATGATTTTTTTCCACAGGGGGGAGTACGTGAAATTCGAAAAAAAAAGTTTTTATTTTTTAAATTTTTTTAGATAATTATAAATGGCAACCAATACTGAGTCCAATGGTACTATCAATTTTTTCTTAACTTAAAAATTTCAAAAGTTATAGTGATTCTTTAATCGGACTTTTTCTTGAATCACCCTGTAGAATAATAATAAATGCAATGATTTAAAAGATTTAAGGAGAACGCTTTCCCACAACAATGCAGTTTCCGTTTATTCCACACTTATGTACTTGCTGCACATGATCTTAACGTCATCTCTGGTAATTATAAAATATTTCCATATTTATGAAACTTAACAAATTAGGCAAAAGACATAAATGCAAATTATTTATTCGGTTAATTGATACTAGAGGTGCCCCGCCCCTCCGGGGCGGCCACCATAGATTTATGTACAGAATTCTTGTGAAAAGCAATTGCTTTGTGCCATAAAAAATCAAAAAATTTCATTGCAAATAAAAATGTCTTTAGCACTCGCGATTTTTTGCCATTTTTGTCGATGCAAAAACTTACAAAAGAAACATGAACATTTTATGAAAAAAGATGTTTTGACTTGAATTAGGCTTTTTAAGATTTGGGTATTTAACGGCTTTGCCGGTAGAGAAAAAATGGAAAAGGTCAATGAACTTCCTTTTATCGTCAATCTTAAATCCAACTACACAGAGTTTTGTTACTCCTTTTTTGTACCTGTTTTTTTAATTTTTTGTTTTCTCTTTCAGCTTTAATTTGCTCATCACCAAAATTAGATCTTTGATTTTGTATTTAAAATTAAAAAAGTATAACACAACCACAAAAAAAATTGAGAGCAAAAAAATTTTTGTCATCAAAAATGTTGGATGACGCTTGCCACATTTTGCCAAGAAAAGCGCTTCTTTTAAAATAAAAATACACTGACAACCGCACATTGTCTCTTTTACGGGTAGAAAAAAGCAGAGTTAGACAAAAGTAAAAAGTTAAAAAGATATGGTGACAAGTTTTACTCCATAACGATCACAGTCTTCTTTAAAACGTTGAACCAAAGCATTATTCGTGTCAGGATGCAAATTTGGGATTTGAACAAGAGGAAACCGGAAGGTTGTTGATTCAGTTGAAAGAAGTTCATCAATAATTACTTGAAGACGACCATAGTAGTCATCAGAGATATCAGAACGAAAAAAAAGAATACAAATAAAGTCATTTCTGCTCTAAAAATAAAAACAAAATAAGCAAAATATAAATAAGAAAAACTCACCTTTAAATAAGTATAAAAACTTTCAATATCAAAGGTATCAGGAATTTCATGTAATTGAATGAAATTCATTTTTGACAAATTAGAATTTGATAAAAGCTCTTTGACAGTATTCGTTGAAATATTTGATCCATCTGGATGACAAGTACTAAAATTACAGTATATTATTTATAATATACTGTAATTTTATAAGGAAGCATATTACAAAAATTACAGTAAACAAAAAACTTACTACAAAAACTTTTGAAGGAATGGAAATTTTGCGATAAGAGTTTCAAGTTGAACTGATTCACCATTTTCATATTGAACAATAGAATTATACAAATATAAATTTTCTGCATTCGGAGAAACAAAAAAGACAACTTCTTCCAAAGTTGTTGTCATATTTTTCCATTGAAGTGTAGAAGATTCAATACGATAAAATTTAGAAAAGAGTGATTTCGGTGAAAAAGGAGTAAGTGACCCATCACTTTTTTCGATTTGATCGCTAAAAAATAAGTTCAGTGTTAAAAATAGTCAATTATTTATACATGTTTTTACGTAAAAAAGAATTTAAACAAAAAAAACATACCAATTGTTAGGAAATTTATCGCATAACCAAAGTTTTGTTGAAATTTTTTCCATATCAAATTTTTCGATACCTTTCTTGTCAATTATGCAAGTACTCCATCCATCTTTTGAGAAATGCAAACATGGAACTACAATTACTGGATTCTTGATGAAAAAATATTTACAAGATTGAACAAGTTTTCGATTGAGTTTCGCACTTGAAGCATTTTTGGCAATATAATACATGATAGGATCAGGAAGAGCAAAATCTTGACGACGAACAGGTCCTTTGAAGAAGATTGGACGACGACGTGAGAAACATCGCTTGAAAGGAGATTTTGAGTGACGAAGAAGAGAAAGAAAGCAGCCCATTTTGAACGACTGAATTTGATTGTTTCTGTTTTTCATAAATGAAATTTATCTGAAGAAAGCAAAGTTGAAGAATAATAATTAAAAATTTGCATATTGTTTAATAATGAAAAGTGTCATTGGCTGTGTTTGTAAAAATAACATAAATAATCTGCATAGACTGTTCTAAATGCTTTTTGAAGTACAGTATCAAATTGAAGGTTCGTTTTTTGGTGTCTAATAAAAATTAAATACTTGGCAGCAATAAAAATAAAAAAGTGTTCTTTGCTCCCAAAAAATTATTGTTATCGATTTTTTGAGCAACTTCAGCTCTTTGTTGAAACACTGATAAGGGAAAATTAAAGAAAAACAGAAAAGTATTTGCGACAACTTTAATGTTTTTAATTAAAGACTTTTCTTTGAATATTTTATATAATTTAAAAAAATTAATTACTATTTTAATAGTAATTAAAAAGGTAAAATAAAAGGTAGTGATATTTGTGAAACATGTATTGTTTGAACAAACATTGATTTTTGAAACTACAACTGGAATATTAGTGGACATTAATGAAATAGTGTGTGCTAAAATTTGCATACCAGAAAATGTTTATTTGTTTATCTTTCGATTTCTTCATCTTTCATTTAGATAAAAAAAAGTAACAAAAATACGTGCTAAAATTTTCGAATCTTATGTGTATTTTGTTTGTGTTATTAAAACTACAGTAATGCTACAAAAATTTATTTATTTATTCAAATAAAGAACCTCGTGAACCTTTTGAAGGAAGTATAATACTTTGAAGAGCAACAGAAAACTTTTTTCGATTTTTAAAAATCGATAAAAGTTTTGCACGATAAACTTTAATACTAAAAATTTCAACAATAATATCCAAAAATGGGTATGCTGTAAGCAGGGTCAAACATATAAAAGCCGCTTCAACAATCGGTTTAACAAAAATAAAGAAAAAAAATAAAAATCCTGGAACAACTTGAATAAAAATTGCAAGAAGAACACGGATACGGTAATTGAGTCGAAGGATTTGAATAGTTTTTAGGATTTCAATTGAGAGATCTTGATTTTGTTGAGATCGATATTTCATGTAATCCAAGAATAGGAAGAAACAAAAACCAAGGAATACGGTAATTATAATTACGGTATAAACCATAAAGATGAAAAGGTTTTTATTGTTGGATGTTGAAAATCCGATCATTGAAGGTTGAGATTTTGCCAAAGCTGCGATAATAACGTAATCTTTGCTTAATTTGGAAATAATTTCATCATTATTTGGAAGGGTAAAACAATGCCCAACACAAACAGATGCCACAACAAAATATGAAAAAACAACAATAAAAACAAGTTTTTTCGGTCTCGAAAACCATGCATTGCATTTTCGAAGACTCATATGATAACAATAGAAGACACTCAAACATAGACCATGACATGAATGAGTTATGCAAATTACGACAATACAAATTGAACCAAATGTAAATTTTCCATTCAAATTAGCTGTTAGTCCAGTTGAAAAAACAATATAAAGTTGTGGAATATAAACAGGTTGGAAAATTAAAAATGTTAAACAAAATAAAAATCCAAAAGTATGAGTATAAGTTGCCAAACACCGAAAAGCATTCGACATTTTTAGGGTCTTTTTCCAAAATGCATAAATTATTAAAGGGTAGGAGATTACTGTAAGACCACACAGTATCCGCGATAACATTAAATAATATGGAAAAATATTTTGTTGAAGATATTCAAAATCTTTAGGCGAAAATTTTACAGCTTCCATAACTTTTTACAACTTTATATGAAAAAGTTGAAAAATGGCAAAAAAAAGCTTTTTTGATGCAAATTAATACCAAATTCATATCCAAAAACATGAGTTTTTTCCCATGAACCTTTGAAAAAAGGATGAAGTAATCTTTGACTGTCACATTTTTTTCTATTTTTTGCAAAAATTAAAGCCGTTTTCAAGAATGACATAATTAAAAATACTCTTTTTTAGGAACTTGGACTGTTCATAATACACAACATAGTCCGTGTGAAAAGAAAAACCATGATTACATTTGGTAACTGGAAGCACACAAAATTTGAATAACATGTTTTAGGAAAAATATTTTTGATTGCAAAAACATTTAAAAAAAAAACAAATTTTTATCGAATATTCAAATTTTCCGAAACATCAAAATATGCAAATTTTCCAATAAAAAATTGCTAAAAAATTCAAATATGCAAATTTTGTAAATAAAAAAATACAAAATGTCAAAGGAATTTCGAAAATGTTTTTTTACGCCAAAACAGGAATAAATTTTTGTTTATGCAAATTCGTGCTAAAACTGTTTTCTCGCTCTTTTCAACATCAGTTCCCGGAATCCAGAGGTTTTTGAAAATCCTGGAAAATTAATATATGGAATCTTCTTTATCGGTGCATATAAAATTGTAATGACAAATTTTGAAAGAATTTTAATATAATCCGTTGATATATGCAAATTTGTGCTATAATTTAATCCAACAGAAATATGTTCATTTTTCTAAAAAACAACAAATTAGTGTTTATATACAGTACCCTAAAAATTTACCATAACAAAATCAGTGAATGTAAACAAATCAAAGCTTTCCGTCAAATTAGACAATTTAAAATTATGTAAATTTTTTAGACCACACAAAGTTTTATTCAAATTTGTTATAGCATCAGTTGTAAATATCTTTGGGTCATTTTTGCAATACCTAAACAAAAAAAATTAATTAAAAGATTATTTGAATATTTAGAATGATCTTACATGTAAAAAGATTCAAGATTATTCAAATTTTCAAGAAATTTATCACAAGTGACCGTTTCACCGTTACAGAATTTAATTGTTGTAGATACAAGGCAAATATATTTTAGGTATTTAGATGATGTTAAAAATTGATATTCCTTCCAAGTCAAATCTTGAAGTGAAATATCCAAAATTTGAATATCACATTTTTTAATTTTGGAAGAAATTATTGAAATTGGATTTGAAGGAACATCAAAGGCCCAAGCAAAAATTGAATCATTTAACCATAATCCATGAATATCTTTGTTCCGATAATCAAAATATTTTCCATCTGCCAAACATTTGTTAGAGTTGTCAAAACATAACGTTCCTACGGGAAAAACGGGATTTTTAGAATAAAAATATTTGCATGTTTGAATCATCTTTTTCCATGCTCTTCCAGTTGGATTTTTTAAAATGTATCTTATTATCGGGGGTGAGAAAGAAAATTCTTGAGAATAAGTTGGCGGATAAAAAGTATGCTGATTTTTTGGAGGAGCAGATGCTGACTTTACTAAAGTAACATTATCCATAATATTCGTGAAAGATTTTACTGAAATGAATAGCAAAACGTAAATAAATGAAATTTGGTTTATACAAAAAAAGAAAACGATTAAAAAATTAAATGACAAAGATGATCATTTAGAAATAAGTTGAAAGAGAACAAAATGCATTCATAGGCATTAACTAAGATATTTGTGGCACAATTTTTTTTTAAATACTCGTTGTATTTGTGATTGCCATACTGCTGCGACCCAAATCAATAATTGAGTTTTCTTTCGTTTGCTCACACTAAATTTGTCTTTATTGAGACTCAATTAAGTTAAAGGAGGAGACCGACCACAAATAAGTTTTCTTCCCTTTCATTCAAGGAGGTCCCGACACGAAAACACAAAAAAGTTGAAACTCTGCTTTTATCCAACGATTTTTCTACTTCATACTATTGTGGAATCAGAAAACGTAGTTATGAAAGAAAATGTCATCAGAATTTTTTGATTTGGAATTTTTAAAAGTTTTGTGTCGGAACCCCCAATGAATGATTGGGAAGAAAATTTATATGTGGTCCTTCCTTGAGCATTTTTGTGTCATAATTTTTTTAAATGCAAAAATGTATTTGCAAATAAAATTTTTTGTAGAAAACAAAATTGCAAAAAATTTCGTAAAAAAGTTATTTTCAACTAAGAAGAGCAAAATGCACGTATAATGCTGCTATTTCGGGAAAACTTTTTTATAAGCTTCAATTGGCGCAAACTGTTTAATTCGCTTTATATTGATGACGAAAGATATTAGTTACGCCGATGAAGTTACTTTTGCTTCAATGCAAAGTATTTTTATTGTAGCATTGTTGAAATTGACAAATTGGTATTACTCAAGATATATTAATATTACGTAGGAAAAACAAAGCAAACGATTGGAGTAAAGCGTCACTGATTTTAGCCTTTTCAAACAAATTTCTTCTTTTAAAATTCATTTGTTTAAACCTAAGTTAAGGTAGAGAATTTATTGAACACATAGATATTCTAATTTCCTCAACCACGCATAAAAATATGTTTTAGTTGTTTTAATCTTTAAAAAACTTTTTTTAATTACAAAACTATATTTTTTAATTATAATTATACGGTATTTGAAGGGATTTAATTAAAATACTTTACAAATCATATGACTTTTTCTGTTGTTAAATTTTTACGGTTATTTGGTGTTTTTAATTAAAACTTAACATTAAATAAAGACTTAAATAAGATATTTATTTCAAGATAGAATTTAAATTGTACAAAATGTTGAACAGCATTGCGGTATTTTTTGCTATATTTTTAGTAAGTTTAATTTTTAGGTTTTAGGTTTTTACAGTTACAGTAATCATCTTTTTAGGCTGGTGGAATTGGAGTTGTTTGTAGTTTTTTCTCGTTGTACATAATTTACAAAGCTCCATTACTGAATAATGCATTTGGGAAGATTTGTGCAATCCACAGTATTTGTGAAGCTGGAGTTTTAGCAACTTTTGCTTTTTGGGGTGCACCAGTTATTTTAATGTAAGTTTGTGATAGTCGATGGTTAAACAGGATTTTCCCACAAAATGATGTGTTTGATAACTGATATCAATATTGATGATATGTGGAAATGCAACTTCCAAAAAACTCATAAAAACTAAAAAAAATATAATCGTTGATTTTATAATTTGATTAAAATTACCGTAAAAACTGGTCGAAAATTTTTGGGTTAGAACTCGCAAAAGTAAAACCTTGTGTGACAAGTTTGTTTTGGCAGCTTTTATGCTAATTTTGATGTTAAAGGCAGTGTCGCAAACAGTTTTTTTAATTTTTTTTGACGGACGACGACGACAAACGACGCATTCTTCATCATTGGTTTTTCGTGTTAAAACCACTTTTGGCTATATCAGGCAACATTTTTCTACACTGACTGCGACACTGCCTTTAATATTGCTAACAAGGGACACCAACATCAATATGTCCCGCAGTTGTTTGAATGAGACCTATCCCATGAGATTGCCCCAGGGCAGTTTTGCATTACCCCAAAATATTCTCGTTGAATGGACTTCCAATATGCAATTTTATGGAAATAAAGTTCGAAAAAAATTTAAGTCAAGCAACAGTATTCCATTATTGCTGAAATAAATTAATTTTCTTTGAATTTCAGCACCTCCATCACCTCCGACGGATTCCTTGGAGTTAGTATTGGATCCATTAATACAATCTTCTATTTCGGTTCAGTCTTCTTTCAGTTCTCAAAATCCCTCAATCGTCTTATCGCAATCATCTTCCCAGTTTATTATCGAACAATTTTTACAAATGAACATCACAAAACTTTCATCATCCTCATTTCACTGGTTTCTATAATTTTCGCAGTTCCAAGCTTTTTTTACGATTGTAATTTTTATTTTGTTCGAGAATCTTATTCTTGGTGGCCTCGAAATGAATCTTGCAATGATCTAACTTTGTGGTTTGATGTAATTGGTGGTCTTGGAACTCAAATTTTGTCAATAATTTTTGATGCAACAACTTTGTTTTATATTCGATTAATGCATAAAAAATTACGTTAGTTTTTATCGGCATTTAAGATCATAAAAATTTGAATAATTTTCCTTTATAAAAACATTATTATAATTTCAGAAAAGAACACAACCCTTAAACGTGACATTCGCTTCTTCTTTCAAGTACTTTTTTTTCAAAAATGTAATGCAGTAATTAATACAGTAATATTTTAGAGTTGCTTAACTTCTGCACTTTATTGTATACCTTTAATCTGTGCTTATGGACTTTTAAGATTTACTGAAGATCACTTATGGATTTTTATTTTAACAAATATGACTTTTATTTTGTGTCGGACTTTTAATGAGTAAGTACCGTAATTTTTTATATTTGTGCTATTTTGACTCTAGTGTTTTTTTGTAATTTTAAGGTTTTAATAAACTAATATTTCAAATTTTTGTAGAATGTTTTTTATTCTTTTTAACTTCCGGCTTGTTTTTATTCGAGTTACGCATGTAAAAGCAACCCGCAATAATTCTATTGTTCCGCAACGCCACACAAATACTTTCTAAAATGTAATTAATTTTTTTGGTTTTTATGCTTAATTGTATATAGAAATTTCTGTAAATGTTAGAAATGTGTAAAATTTGTATTTCCTTGTTCGATTATTGCATAAAAGTTAAAATTAAAAATAGAAAAATTTACTGTAGATTTGTATTCTTTGGGGTTTATGGTTGTAAATGTTTACGTTCTACATTAACTTTAATATAAAACATAAACATTTTTTAACACAATGCTGTAAACCTGTTTGCCTTCGAGCAACGTGAAATATTTCTTATGAATTCCTTCAAATTCACTTTCGACAAAAAATAAAAAAGTCAAACATTACCGCAATCAATTTTAAATCAGCATCGTTTTCTTAGAATTTTCTTAAAGCGTGCAAACCAAAGATTTTAGCAAAAATATGAATCATCATGACAATAAAAAAGGTGTGCCGTTTTTTGTTTTTTTGCGTACATAAAATCAGCTTATCACTCAAATAGATAAGCATATACATTGTTGCAAGAAACGCTTTTATTGCTTTTTTCATTGTTGAGAATTTGCTATAAAACTACTTTGTGTTTTTATACTACAAATTGTGTTTTATTGTTAAAATAAAATAAAGAAAAAAATGAAAAACTGGGCTGATTTTAAAGAACATGTTCAACTTGTAATAAGGAAATCCAAAACCAGAAAAGTGGTTTCGGTTATTTATGATTCAACTCCATTCGATCAAAAATTTGCGATTGTTGTAACAAAGGTATTCGAGATAACTTTTGTAAATATTGATCTCTGTTTATAGGTTGTATGGTGGGCTGTGCGGATCATACTTGATGAAGAACATACTGATCTAAGAATAATTCATTCTTTAAATTGTGACTCAGAATTGGTAATAAAAAGGAAACAATTCTCTTCCGAAAAAGAGGCAATGCAGTTTGCAAATCAAACAGCAACGGATTATAAAAATGGAGATTTTGAAAAGTAAGCAATTGTTAAGATTTTTACCCTCTCACGTCTATTTTTTCGGAAGTCAAAAAAAATAGAAATTGCCAGAAAAAATTTGAAAGAGATGCAAGTTTTCGTTGCGAGAATCAAAAAATATCAAATTTTCTCAATGAAAAAAGTTTCGAGAACTTTCGAAAACTTTCGAAATAACACTTTTTTTGCTAATTTTTCTTTAGTTCAGGCAATTTGTATTTTTTTGACTTCTGAAAAAATAGACGTGCTATACAATTTTGTTTACCTCTTAAGTCGGAAGTACTCATTTCAAAAAACAAATAAAGCATGCTGCAAACTTAAGCCGGAATCACATACTTTTTAAACAAAGCAGTAGAAAGGCAAAAGATCAAAGGTTTGCTTCCTCCTAAATGAAAGCGCCTGACCCGGTTTTTCTTATCTTTACGTTGTTGCACATTCCGAAGGTAGTTAAACATTGACCTTCTTTTGTCAAAGATTGACACGTCGTTCTTATCGTAAGAATGATGCAATAATTTTTTACAAAACTTTTTATAACACTTAAAACACACATCCATTTTGATTTAAAATTTATTTTAGCCTCGTTCGTTATCGAATAAGAAAACTTCCAATCCAAGATGCCGAAAATATCATAATGCCAGGAGATCTTATCAGACGAGAATTCATCGGAACACTTGCTTTTCATGAAGGTGTTTGTCTATTTGGAAAGAGAGTGGCACACATAAATCCGGAAGAAGACGTCTCAAAATTTGAATGGAAAAAGAATGCTGGCGCACAAATTGTTTCTCTAGAAAATTTTTTAAAAGGAAAGAAAACAAGAATTTTGGTAGAAATTTATTAATGGATAATTTTGGTTCAACAAATCATTTATAGGTTCCATGCATTCGTCGCCGTACACGTGAAGAAATTTGTAATGCAGCATATTGCCTTGTCTTACAGAATTACGGCAAAGGATTGTACGATCTTTTAAAAAATAATTGTCAGCATTTTGCATCCCTATGTGTTTTTGGGCAAGCAATAACATCTGATAAAACGCTGATAAAAACACAGGTGAGACAAGTTGTAGCCGGAAAAATGGCATGTGCTGCAGTTTTTACTTTTCCTGTGACAGGACCATTTGCACTTCTTCCGATAATGGTTTATATGACATACATGATTAGGCGTCAACAATTCATTCAATCTAAACATTTTCGATTTTTTAAAGATAAACCAAAATCAGAGTTTGTTTAGAATTTTTATTTCAGCAACGCCACACAAATACTTTTTAAAATGTGTTTAATTATTTTTTTAATTTTTGCTAAATTTAATTGGATATTCAAATTTCTGTAAATGTTAGAAATGTATAAAATTTATATTTCCTTGTTCGAGTATTACATAAAAGTAGAAATCAAAAACGCTAAAATTAACAAAGCAAAACCTGCTGTAAAACGAAATAAAAAGATAAAAAATGACAAGCTTTTTATAGTTCTGAAAAACGATAAAAAACATTTATTTTGCTAATTATACGTATAAATAACAACAGAGAACTTTCGAAATTATTAATTACATTTTCAAAAAAAACATTTACAGTAGTTTTTTAAGCATAATAATAGATTTTAAAGGACGAGACCCATCGTGAATAAACTTTTTACACGCAACTTTGATTGCAATGTCTTGACGCGAAAACACCTTCATTGGAGCTTGTTTTTTTCTTCACTGCAGCTGCAAAAAAAGAAAAGAAAAAAGCAGCTCCAATGAGTCCCTGATTTTTGTAAAAAAAGTTTATTCACCATGGCACTACAACGCGTTTTGCACACTTTTGCTCATGCGCTGCGTCTCTTCTTTTCTCTGTTCTTTTTTTTTCTTTCACGACAGAGTTAAAAAAAGAACAGAGAAAAGAAGAGACGCAGCGCATGAGCAAAAGTGTGCAAAACGCGTTGTAGTGCCATGGGTCTCCTCCTTTAAGAAATGTAAAAATATTAAGACTATGATTTTAAGACCAATCTCTAAAAAACTTTATATGAGGTTCATCGAACGAAGTTTTTTGAAGATATAGCAATTCAAAGGGTACAAAAATTGAATATCGATAAGTTCTGATTAAGTAATCATTTTCTTGTATCCAGGTATACAAAAAATCATCAAACTCCGTTGGATTCTCACATGGCTTGAAATAACGCAGCCTAAAACATCAAAGGATTGAGAAAAAAATTTAATTTTGAAATCCTTACTGAACAATATTGCTTCCATTTGATGCTTCCAACATATTTTCCATTTTTGGTATGTAACCTGTGCCATCATTGTCTAAAAATAAACCTATTCGTTCCAAATTCAACTGAGACAAAAGTTGTAATTGTTTTTGATCAAGAGAACCAAAAATTACAAGGTTTTTGAGATTAAGGTTGTTTAAAATTGGTAATTCATCAAATAAAATTTTAGCAATCCCACTAATTCGAATTGTATCCATAACAGCAATATTTTTTAATAACTCAATTTTACATTTGCATTGATTAAAACAACATTGGTAATTAAGATGCGTAAAATACTCTGCATTATATTTGAACATTTTGTAAAATTCAATTTTACGGATATAACGATATGGAAGGTAGTCTTCAAATAATTGCTTACAGTTTGTCATTGTGCCATTTAATGTTAAATTATCAATATACAAATGATTATACGATTTGATAAGAGCTACTTTAAAGAAAGCTTTTGAAAACTGATATCGCACATGGGGTGGCTGAAGTTCAAGAAATCTTTGTTGAATTGGATATGGAAGTGATTGAAATTCAAACTTGGTATAATATTTTGAAATAAATTCAACCAAAAATGCAACCAAAAATGTCCCATAAAATAGTACAGTAATTTCAATAAAAAATAATTGAATAATATGTAAAAAAACGCGGCATTCGAATATGTGCCAAGAATAACCATCAAAAATTGAAATAAAAAATAAATCCAAAAACCATAACAGTTTATCATTTTTAAAAATTTTATGCAAATTTTTTTTAATTTTCTTTTCTAAACTTAAATACTCGTATAGAATGGGTGATGGTATTATGCAACTCATGTTTAATAAAAAATATAATGCAGCGCGTACCAAAAATTCTTCGAATTCGGCGGTTTTTGTGGTTGCGGTCATATTTCGTTGAGGTAGTTATCTAAAAATAAAAATGAACGGGTTTATTTTATTTTCTTCTACAACAAGAAAGAAGAATATTGATCAAATTAATTGACTTTCTCATTATTCTTTTCTCTCCAGCGAGTGCTTGACATGGATGGGATGTGGGTGTTGCAATCCATGAGAATTGAATACACTTTCTCATAATGAGCAAAAATGAGAAGTTTTTTTTAACCAAATTATGCCAAACCATATATATGTTACGTCCAGATCGTTACACCGTCCAGATCGTAAAACGGACGTCCATATAACACTACATTCTGGTTTTAAGATCTGGACGTCCGTTTCGTGATCTGGACGTCCGTTTTACGATCTGGACGGTTTTACGATCTGGACGTAACCTATATAGAAAGCTTTTGAAAACTGAAAACGCACATGAGGTGGCTGAAGTTCAAGAAATTTTCAATAATTGAAGCATTTTGGACACCAGAATTACAAACACCAAAATAATAATATTGACTCATTTTCAACGACCTTTTTCAACAAAACTTTCGACGTCGCAAATTTGACGAAGAATTGATTCTTTTTGCAACATTTTTATACTCGATTTTTCGAAGTTTTTAGGCGTAGTTCTTTTTTGTTCTACGTTTTGCTTTTTAAACTTTGTTAACGAAATGTTGAAATGACTATACTTCTCTTTTTTAGATTTTCAAATATCACGAAAAAAATGCTGCTATTGATTTTTTACACGACTAATTCTCAGAAGAAAAAATTATTTTGGTTTTTCTGAGAATAAAAAGCTATCACTGTTTTCTTTTAAAAAATGTTTTGTTTGAGAAAAAATGCATTTCTACTTTTAATTCCTTGTCTATATATGCATTGAAACCCGTAGAATTTTGTCATCAAAAGAAAGTTTGTTTTTGTACAAATTGTTTTGCGTCATAACTTTTTCTTACTGTTATTACTGTCTAAATTAAATGATTTATTTGAGTTGATATATTATCATTCAAACTAATAAATATCAAAACAAATAATAGAAGGAAGATTAAATGAAGAATTGAATTTTCATACATGCAAAAAAACCGAAATTAATTCAGGGGATATGATATCGTTATGAGCAAAAAGTCTGCTTCCTTTTATTCTTTAATTCGATGATGATTCCATCCTTAAAAAGTTTGTAAAACTTTGCATATCGATCAGATTTTTCAATCAAAATAATAAAATCAAAGTTCCCGCAGCTTTCTGGAACTGTCCAATTTCCAACCGATTTTGTTTGAAGACGAGAAGAAAAAGTGCAATGTTCGATGCTGAAGCATTCCATTTCAGAACCAAGCGGAGTTTTGAAATAAAATTCTATTCCAGAATTGGTGATTCCAAATCCAATACTTTTGTTGTCAATTTTTTTAAAAACAATTTGTCGCTTATTTGCGCGCAAACCAGTCATGACTTTTTCGAAAATTTCTTCTTCAAAGTTTGAATCGCTTCCATAAAAGTATTGATATATTTTAATCGCTTCCGTCTTCTTTACATTTGACACTTGTGTGCTCGGTTCGAGAAATTCACAGAAATTGAACAATTGTTTGAGGTATTCTCGGAGAAACTTTTGACTTTCCATATGCAAATTCTTCCAGATTTCACATTGTTGCTGTGGAATAATCCATGATGGGCCTATATTTCATTTGTTTTTTATGCACAATATGTTTCTAAATGTTAATAAAATTACCGTGATTATTTTGAGGACATTGTGGAGTTGGATTAGCAGGCGCAACAAATTGTGTAATTTGATGAATTGGGTGAATAATGGGTTGAGTGTTCGATGAATCCATTTGCCGGACATTTTCAATTTCAGGAACATGGGGACGAGGTGCTTGAGCCAATTCCAACAACAAATTGAGTTGTTGCTGCATCACAGGAAGACGAGAAGTGTACTGTTCAATAATATTATTTCCGGACAACTAAAATTATATTTAAAAAAATTTATATTTTGCATGAATTTGTTTACGAGCTGTTCCTGAACTGAATTTAAACGTTCTTGTGAACGATTGATTGCAAGGATATAAGCGGAATTTTGACAGTCCATCAATGTCTAAAACTAGAATTTTAACATACCGTCAGAACATTAAAAATTTACCTTTTTTAACATGTCAAAAATTATTTCATTATGCAAAAATTCTTTGTCCTTTTCTGCTTTTAAAATAACACCATGAACTGATCGCTTTTTAGCGAATTTTTCTGCAATATTAACCAAATATTCGCTTCTTGTTACTAAATTCTGAAAAAATTCGGACACTGAAGCCTCCCTTGACTCAATAATTGTGTTCGTTCCCCCCCCCCCCCCTCCCTCCCGTAAACCGAAAATCTCGGGGTCGGGAGGGGATGGACCTTTACGGGGACGGGGATAAAAGCGGGGATGAAAATTTAACGGGGACGGGGATAAGGAATTTTGATAGGAAAATTTCAGAATTCCCAGAATCCATAATTAATGAGTGGAAGTGTCATTTTTAACACATAATAGAACTGATTCGACCCTTTAAATAGTCAAAAACAAATATATTTAAATTTCACGGGGATGAAATGTCGCGGGGACGGGGATCAAAACGGGAATGAAAATCTTACGGGGACGGGGAACGGGGCGAAGGGAAATGAACATTACTCAATAATCTTACTTTTTTAACCTTATTCATGTAATCTTCTGCCAAAGATCGAATATTGCATGCGAGATATTTTAAACTCTGAATTCATATCTTATTTAAAGGCAACAAAGTTGAAAACCTACTTCAAAATTTTCAAAGCTTGCAGGATCTTTTTCAAGATCGGCAATAACTGTTTCATAAGCTTTACTAATTGATTCAATTTCAATTTGTTTCAAAAACTCTTCGGTGATTGGTTGAGGGTTTACCTAAAAATATTTTTATCATTATATTAACAATCAGGAGAAAAGAAACTTACATTTTTAGCAAGCATATTTGACAAAACAGTCAACGTTGTTGAAATCGATAAAGAAATTATGCTGTAAAAGTCAGAAAAAAACAAGTATATTTTTGGATCAAAAAACAAATTAGTTTATCAGAAATGGAAAGAAGAAAAAGGAATCGACTGCCTCGTCCCGAAAATTTTACCTTTAATGGTTTCAAAGGTTTTAATGCCGTTGGGTCATCTACAACAAACCTTAGCTATATAGTTACCGTAACTTCAATTTTATGCCGATTTTCTACACTTTTATCAAGTAAAAACTATCAGAATCATGCTTTTTGTTGTTGATTTATTGATTACAATGATATTTATCCCCCCTGTCGATCTTTTTTAAAATGGCATTATTGGAAATTATGTATATTTTGCATTCCGAGTTTAAGAATTTGACCTGGATAGATTTGTTCGTCATAAAAATGTCTAAAAATGATGAAAAAATCAGCTTCGGCGTCCATAAAAAGTTTCGAAATAAATGCCAAAAACCGATTTACCGTAGACATCTCCAACAAATGATGGAGTTGAGGGCCCATATTTTGCCCATAAACTTGTCTAGTATAGGGAATAATTGGGGCAAAAAATCAGCTGCCAAATCCTCATACTGTAGATTTAACACGGATTTAAAGTTACAGTTCCTGGCTCACAAATGACACATCCTGGCTCACAAAAACCAAGGGCATTGCATTTTATGGTTCTGTCAAGTATTAAAGCTTATGTAATTCATATTCTCAAATATTTTGAGGGTCCTAAATATATTAAAATACCATCGAAAGTTTTCGTGGTGTGACCTTATTTCACAAATAATCTCACCACAAAAGAATTTTTTCAAAATTCTTCATTACTTTTTTATTATTTCTTTATTGTTTTTTAAAGACACTTTCCAAATATAAAATTTTGAGCTCTTCTTGCTTTTTATTGATTTAAATTTCCAAAAAAATTTTCAAAAAATCATTTATAATTTTAAATTATTTATTTCAATTTGGAAAATTTAAGTTCAATTATTTGATTTCAAATTATTTGAAATGAATTTAAATCCGAGGAATATTGTTGATATAGTTGCCCAACATTTTTTTTCATTAACGCCCGGAACTATTACTTCTGGTGAAAGAATTGCCGCTGATTTTATCATTGAAGAAGTTAACAGAATTTGTGAAACCATAAAATGCAATGCCCTTAGTTTTTGTGAGCCAGGATGCGTCATTTGTGAGCCAGGTACTGTAACTTTAAGTCCGTGTTAAATCTACAGTACGAGGATTTAGCAGCTAATTTTTTGCCACAATAATACCTTATACTAGACGAGTTTATGGGCAAAATGTGGGCCCTCAACTCCATCATTTGTTGGAGATGTCTACGGTAAGAACATTTTTTTCATTCAGAATCGATGGGTCTTACACACCGATTTGCAGCATTTTGAAATGGAAAAAAATAAAAAAATCTCATTTTTCTATTTGCAACGAACCTTTCTTTTTTTTAAATTTTTGCTAATGGTTGTTTTATCGAATTTAATAATCTGAATATTTCATAAACTTAAATTGTGGAATTATAAAATTGGTTTAAATGCCTGATGATTTCCATGCAACCCTTCAAACTCAATTTACGGATTATTGGTGGAATACATTAATTAAAAATATAGTTTTGTGTTCTTCAACAAACAACAAAATCTAAAATGTAAAAAGGGATTGTCCAGAAATCACGTGACCAAAAAATCGTGATTTTCAGACCCCCTCCCTCCCGCCGTGACCAAAGATCAAAGCCTTTTGCCGACAACATCAAAGCCGGGTGATCATTTGGCTTACCCCCTCCCTCCCCCCACATGGTCACGTGATTTCTGGACAATCGTCAATTTTTTTTGGACACCCTGTAATGATAAAAATTTGTTATGCAAGTTTATTCTTTCTTTTTTTATTATTACATCATTCTTACTTTTCAAACTTATATAACAGTAAATTTTTAGTTGTATCGGCAATTATTTTTATTACCCAATTTTTAAGAACTTCTTTCAATTTTTGCAGTATGCTTGTATCATTCCCCCCAGAAGTCTTCGATGTTGCAATTCCAATTTTAAATGGCTTATTTGCATGGTGCGGTAGTATTTCTTTGATGTTTTTAAGGTTTGAATTTTTGGAATAGCTTATCAATGTAATTTTGTGTTTTTAGCTCAACAACTCGAAAAGCATTTAAGGCATTGTATTTCGGCAAATCCGGTGCACAAAATTTAAGTGCAACAAACATGACGACTCCAAAAATGTTTAACGTTTCAAGAATGTAAGAATTCAGGCTACTATAATAGTTAAAAAATGAAAATGTAGCAAATTCGATTTGTAATTTGCAAAAATTGTGTTAAATTCTGCGAAACAATGTTTGCTATTTACATAAAAAGTTGGAAGCATTTGATAAAAGATTTTTCATATAAATATTTATTGAATAAACAAACCAAAATATCAAAAAAGAAAAAATATTATTTGCTTAATTTTATTTTTGTATGTGTTATATTTACTTTTGTTTAAATGCACAAATTTCGTAACAACTGTCACCGCAGGGGTTAAATATATAGAGTTGTTAATAAATTACAAAACATTCTAATTTATAAAATTTAAATACGAAATAGCTAAAATGGCAAATATTTTAGTCATAGAATGCAAAACAAAGTATTCATTTGGTTTAATTTCTAAAAACCTTATCCTTAATCAAATGTACTTAAAGAGTTAAAAGGAATTGACATGATCAAAATAAACAACATTTTTGTATTTTGTAGTATAAATTAATGGATAATAGAGTTTATTAAATATTATTAAATAGACTTCCACGAATTAGACCGTTACTACAAAAAACAATACACATTTCTTTCGAAAACATGAAACATTTTCTCAAGAAACAAAAACAATAATATTATTTTTAAATTTTGAATAAAACAAACATTTAATTTTGTGACATATAATTTTTACATCACAAAATTATCAAAAAGTCTCTCTTCAATTGTGTAATTAGAATGAGTATAACAATTGCTTTCATGATCGATGTAAAAGCTGAATCCAACAAACTTTATGATGTCACTTTCGAAACAGTTTTTTCAACGCCGGCGGTAATCCGAAAAGTTCAAAGATATTTGCCAAAGATCAAAGGATGCCGCTGGCGGCGGCGGTAACTCATTTTTTGTCCAGCGGCGGCGGCGGTGGTTGACCATAAAAACAAACACTGTTTCGAAGCACAAGCATCGCACACTCTTACATTTTTTAGCAATTTTCACAGGAAGGACATTTTTCATTCCAAGTTTTACACTATTTACTTTTCTGAAGATTACGCATTTCAAAAATTTGTTTTTTGAATTTTTACACTTTTTCATCGAAAAACTATACACATTTCTATCTTCTGCAACTTGTTTCACAAAATTACAAATTGTACTTTTAATTGATTCACAAAACATATAAAAACTTGAGCATAAACATCAAAAATTCCAGTTTTGTTATTCAAAACGTGTATTAAGCTGTTGTTAAGTTACCGTACCCAGTAATTATGAATGCGCCAAATGCAGATATTGCAAGATTTGTTTCAAATGTTTTTTCATGTATATCAAGGGGATTAGCAATCACAGTTATTATCTTCCTTACAGCGCAATATTTTAAACCCAAATCAAATCATAAATCTGCATATTTCGTAATCCTCAACATTGGATATGTCATGGATCTAATGTTATTTTTTAATTGGTTACTACCAATGTTTTTGCCACTTCGAACAGGCGCTTTGATAATAGTTTTGGAATGGCATCAGATATATTTTACCACAATTTGGAATTTTGTGCTTTGTTTGAACAGATGCACAGCTTTGGCATTTTTCACTAAATATGAAAGGGTAAGTCAAGTTTCACAAAAATTAGGGTTAAAAATCAATTTTTAAACAACGTGGAGAATTCGATGGTAATCTTTGCTAAGCCCGACGGCAAAATGCCGAAGTAGGAGAACGACACAATTCCGAAATTTCGATTTTTTCTGAGTCCCGACGCGAAATTCAAATCTCGAAAATGCAAATTCAGCGACCTTGATTACTCCCCGAGAAAATTAGCGACATATCTCCAATGGCACCTGAGATGTGAAAATGCCGTTTTGAACTTCACCGGCACAAAAAAATGCCATAACGGCACTTTTGACTAAAAAAACTTTGGATCTGGCCCTTGATTTATCCATTGAATTTATATGTGCTAAACAACATTTAATTACAGATTTGGAGACCCTTGTCCATGTCTTTCATCATACCCTTCATGATAGGATTTCCATTCATTATAGATGGCAATTCATTATTTGCCTCCGGATGTGATATTTCTGACTTCAAATCATGTCAGGATTTTCGAACGGATTTTTATTTTATGGGAACAATTGTTAATGCAATTCTGAATGGCTTTGGCATTTTTCTTATTGTCCTCTCAATGTACAAATCTTCTCATGACAAATTCAGAGCAAATTCAACTCATGCCAAAAATGAACGAAGACTCATCTATCAAGCAATTTTTTCATCAATATTACAACTGATTAACTTTGCCATTAAATACTCTGTTGGATCAAATACAAATCCAAACTTTTTTCTTTATTTGTACATTTCTGATACAATATGGCATTTTCATCATTTAGTCGTTATGGGATCTCATTTTATTCTATCTGCAAGCTTCAAAACTGCGTTTTTAGAATTTTATCATTTAAAGTTTTTGCTACCACAACAGAAAACAATAGTTGTTTCACAGATAATAACCAAGACAGTGAAGACGTTTACTCCTACAAGTAGCATTGTTACAATCAAGTAAAATGTTATCACCAAAGTTTGATGCCCGAATATCACACAAAGATGACATGTTGAAACTGTAATATATGGCAAAAATTCTAAGGGATGTTTGTTTACTTTTGTTGTTATAAAAATTTTACCATAAAATTGTCATTGTTTGTTTCTTTGTAACGTTTTTATTTTGAACGAGCGCGATTTCTCACAAAGTGTGTCGAGCTTATGTCATCATTTTTTGCAGCTTTTTTGTGTTTTTAAAAAAGTAAAACAAACTTGATTAAAATTTAAATTTTTTTACAGTAATTAATATCTTTAACCAGAAGCTTGGGTTATCTACCCCGAAGGGGTGGTTAACCCCTATTAAAAATACAATTGTAATCTTAACTTATATAATACGTATTTGTAAATGAACTATAGAAATGCCGAAGTATTTGTTTTAAAAAGCAACAAAAAGAAAATCTTGAACATTTACTTCCGAAAGAAATTTAAAGTTTAAATTAGGAAATTTATCATCTAAAATTATGATTCGAAAAAAGTAATCCGTTGTTTGTTTTATAAAACTACATCCGATAATTATTACCTAACAGCTTTCTCTGAAATTAATTTTCCCATTTTCGTTGATTCTTGAGATAAAAATTAAATTAAAATGTTCAAAGAACATTTACCTGTGAAAACCAAAGATTCACTTTGCTTGATGTAGATTTAAGATTAACAATTACAGTCGTGTGAAAATGATAATTTATGCAAAAAAAACTACCATAAAAGACACAACAAAGCAATTAACATTTCAGATCAGCAGAATACTGTGGTTACAAAAAATGCTTTCTTTTTAACTTATGAAACATAAAAATTTATATTTTTGCAGTTTTCTGAAACATTCTCGTTGTTGAAGAATGTGTTGCATTTATTTTTGTTCTTGATTTGCATAAATAAAATGCTTTATATGTTTTTCGAGTTGATGAACTATAAAAAGCACATTTTAATTGTTTGAAACTAATTTATTCATTTCTAACCTCAGAAACATTAATGAGATGCTGCCACTCCATGCAAATATGTCATTTAAATATGGTAAAATTGAAGTTAAAAATGCAACTACATTCGGATTTGAACCATCAAAAATTCGTGCAACATTATACGAAGCTCGAAGAAGTTGCGAAATGAAACAAACTAATGAAACAACTAAAATGTAAAATATTAATTTATTAGGTCTTGGGAGCCTTTGGAAATCGTATAAAATAAAAATTATACTTTTTGTCACTCTATATTTTTTCTGATTTCAAAATAGTATGAACTTTAAAAAATTGTTGGATATAAGATGAGATTCAGCTTTTTTGTACTAATTCTCCAATATTTGTGTTATTGAACCGAAATGTTGAACCTCACCGTAGACATACTCACCGAACGCCGGGGTTGGGGCTTCATATTTTGCCCATAAACTCGTCTAGTATAAGGAGTAATTGTGGCAAAAAATTAGCTGCCGAATCCTCATCCTGTGACTTTACCAGGAGCTCAAAGTTACTGTAATACAGTAATCCACAACATGAACCTATGCTCATAATTTGCATATTCTGCAAATTTCAAAAACCAGAACGTTACAAATGTTTCAGATTCGGATTCAGCATATCCGAAAACCTATAAATCCAGGAAACTAGGCCACAAAATCACAAGCTTTTAGAAATTTGCACAAACGTACAAAAAGTACCTGCCATGATATCATGACCATCCCTTCAAAAAAATTTCAATATCTATATTTTGGAGCAACAAGTGTTTGGAGGTTGTAATATAAGACGGCTAAACGAATTATGATTCTCGGAAGCCTTAAAAACGGCAAATTTTTTGAAAAAAATACATGACCATTTTTGGACGAAAAACACTGCTGTTTTGAAAATCTGTCTCACCGAAATTTTGGTAAACCGGTTTTTGTAAAATTGAAGCGAACTGCCTCAAAAAAATTTTTTTTGAGGCAGATTCATGAAAACAGTCGTAATAAAAACATCTTTTGAGATGATATTTATAAAAAAGCAATTTTTGTGCGTTTTGGACCAAATTTTTAAAAACCTATGATTTTTAAAGATCTGCCTCATCTTTTTCGCAACCTCATGGACTTCGCGAAAATTGCCTCAAAAGTGAGGCAAAATTCTGATAAAATAGTGCCTCAAAGGTGAGGCAGTTTTTCAACAGAAAATTGCCTCAAAAGTGAGGCAGTTTTTCACCGAAAACTTGCCTCAAAACTGAGGCACTATTTCATCAGAATTTTGCCTCACTTTTGAGGCAGTTTTTTAGCAGAAAATTGCCTCACCTTTTTGCCCCGCCAAGGAACCGAACCCGAGACCTCCGGATCAAAAAACAAACGCGCTACCAACTGAGCTATTTAGTCAACGTAATTGTCTCCGTAAAAAATGTATACAACGTTTTGCCAAACAGAAAATAAATTCGTTGAGAAAATGTTCTTCGTTGGCAAAACGTTGTATACATTTTTTACGGAGACAATTACGTTGACTAAATAGCTCAGTTGGTAGCGCGTTTGTTTTTTGATCCGGAGGTCTCGGGTTCGGTTCCTTGGCGGGGCAAAAAGGTGAGGCAATTTTCTGCTAAAAAACTGCCTCAAAAGTGAGGCAAAATTCTGATGAAATAGTGCCTCAGTTTTGAGGCAAGTTTTCGGTGAAAAACTGCCTCACTTTTGAGGCAATTTTCTGTTGAAAAACTGCCTCACCTTTGAGGCACTATTTTATCAGAATTTTGCCTCACTTTTGAGGCAATTTTCGCGAAGTCCATGAGGTTGCGAAAAAGATGAGGCAGATCTTTAAAAATAACCCATTTTACTGTTTGAATTTTGAATTTACGCAAACTCCAGCATTTTCTAAAATCTGCCTCAGTCCACAAAAAAAACATCCGCTTCAGCTCTGGTCGTCAAAACTGCCTCAAAAAAAAATTTTTTGAGGCAGAATTGAAATAAAAACTGATTTCATGTTTAGGAAATTTTCGGTGAGACGTTTTTTACGTTAGTATAGCGAAAAAAAAATTTGGTCCAAAACGACTTCAAACGTCATGTTTTTATCGAGTTCGTAAATCACAATTCGTTTAGCCGTCTTATATATGTTTGATTAAGTCTTGGGGACTTAATAATTATAGCAAGAACACAATACGGACATGTGGATTCCCTAAAACCGATTCGCTTAAGTTGCACCGACATATGAAAAATGTTGATTCACACTAAATATCGTAATTTCACCTTAATGAAAAATCGATGCCATTGCATAATTTTGCATGTTCTATGCTCAAATATGATTGATTAAGTATTTACTAACCTCCAAACACTACTTGCTCCAAAATATTTCGTATTCAAATTTTTTGAAAGGGTTGTCATGAAATTGTGGCAGGTACTTTTTGTACGTTTGTGCAAATTTCTAAAAGCTTGTGATTTAGTGGCCTAGTTTCCTGGATTTATAGGTTTTCGGATATGCTGAATCCGAATCTGAAACATTTGTAACGTTCTGGTTTTTGAAATTTGCAGAATATGCAAATTATGAGCATAGGTTCATGTTGTGGATTACTGTATTACAGTAACTTTGAGCCCCTGGTAAAGTCACAGGATGAGGATTCGGCAGCTCATTTTTTGCCACAATTATTCCTTATACTAGACGAATTTATGGGCAAAATATGAAGCCCCAACCCCGGCGTTCGGTGAGTATGTCTACGGTCAGCTTCATTGGTTAAATTTCATACCATTTTGGAATAAGAAAAAAAGCTATGAAAGGAAATGTCATCAGAATTCTTCGATTTGGAGTTTTTTAAATTTTTGTGTCGGGACCTCCAATGAATGAAAGAGACAAAAATTTATTTGCAATAGGTCACCTCCTTTAACCCGAGTAGACGAGGACTGATATGTACTCGCGTACTCATATTTTAAGTTAGCTCGCTACAGAATCTGAACTCGGGTTACCCGCTTATTGAGCCAGTACAATGACCAGCAGGAGTGTGCGTTTTGTCAGTCATGACCAACGTTGACAAAAAAATTCGGTTGTAAGATGTTTCAGTCAAGGCTTGACCAAAAAAATTCAGTCAATCAATGACCGAGTCAAGTCAGTCATTTGACTTATTCGATTAAAATTGAATTTTTTTTGCTTTCAACGCAAATTTTGGCATATTTTCTCCTTATTTTTCACGAACTTAGGAGAAATTCATTTTTGTTTCATCCATAAATATGCAGGATTTTCAGTAAATCATTGGCCAAATTTTTTTGGTTTGGTCATTGACTGACCAATTTTCATTTGCTATGCAATGTCAAGTCAAACTTTTAACCAAAAATGAGAATGAAGGTTTTGTTAATGACTGACTAAACTGTGACTGACAAAACGCACACCCCTGCTGACCAGTCGACCATTCGGTCGTCAGTCGACTATTACTTACATAACAAATTTTTTTCTTTAACATTAAGAGAATTGTTGTTTTGCTTGTGTAGAAAAAATTTCAAAAAAGTCATAAAATTCAAAATCCCGGCCATAAACGTTGTTGTTAAATATACAGCTGCTGTTACATAAAAAATTGTCATGGTTGCAAAACTGTTCACAAACATAGCATATGAACTTGCTGCACCAGTGATATATATTAAAGGCTCATGTAATCTCCAACACATTGTTAAAAGTGGTAAAATAATTAATAATACAGTATACCATTGTTGTTCCCAAATTTTTTTATGTTTTAATGGAAACCAAATTATGCTGAATCTATTCATTGCCAAAAATAAATGACCAAAAAACTGCAGTGCACCGACATATGTTAAAATGTCATATGTTATTGTGACATATAAAGAACTGTCTTTTAAAAAATCAAAGAACAATGGCACAAATATTAGCTTTTGTGTAATTGCAGTCTAAAATTGTTATACAGGGTGTTTAAAAAAAAGTATAATTCTATTTTTAAACAAGGAAGAGGGGCTACCAATACCTATGGTTGGTGCCAACAGGGACTTGGTGGGAAGAGGTACTTGACCCTACAGTATCATGGTTACGGTACTTTCGCTTCGAGAGTTGCAGAAGTTCAAAGTTAAAAAAACACCCATTTTTAGGGTGTTTTTTGAATCCCTTTTCCCAAAGCCCCAGGGCAGCTGAAGACTTGTGGTTTTGGGGTTTGGTAGACCTTGACTAACTCTCGTTGTTCCCCATTAGTATGACTTTGGGGGACTTTCGCTTCGAGATTTCCAGCTCATTAAAAAAACTTTTTCAGATTTTTATACGTTTTTGACTATGTTTGACTTATTGGTGTAATCCACCCAGGAGGAGTTGGATGCTCATATTTGTTGCCAACAAACTTCCGACATTTTGTGGCCCATTCCATGCTAAAATATTAAAATCTGGAAAAACAGTTTTTTAAGTAGGCAAAATTTTCGTATGTTAATAAGTATACATTATACATCATGATATTCATTTTGATGTTAAACTATCCAAATTAGTCATAAACGCTTAAAATGCATTTTACAGTAATCATCTGGACTATGTTTATTGATTTATAGCGAAAAACATCATTTTAAAACTTTCGCGTATACATAGTTACTGGCTATTTATTAGTACCCGCGTTTAAGCAGCCGTTTTTGAACATTTTTAGGTATCGAAAAAAAAACGTTTTTCTAGATTTTAATATTTTAGCATGGAATGGGCCACAAAAGGTCGGAAGTTTGTTGGCAACAAATATGAGCATCCAACTCCTCCTGGGTGGATTACACCAATAAGTCAAACACAGTTAAAAACGTATAAAAATCTGAAAAAGTTTTTTTAATGAGCTGGAAATCTAGAAGCGAAAGTCCCCTAAAGTCATACTAATGGGGAACAACGAGAGTTAGTCAAGGTCTACCAAACCCCAAAACCACAAGTCTTCAGCTGCCCTGGGGCTTTGGGAAAAGGGATTCAAAAAACACCCTAAAAATGGGTGTTTTTTTAACTTTGAACTTCTGCAACTCTCGAAGCGAAAGTACCGTAACCATGATACTGTAGGGTCAAGTACCTCTTCCCCCCAAGTCCCTGTTGGCACCAACCATAGGTATTGGTAGCCCCTCTTCCTTGTTTAAAAATAGAATTATACTTTTTTTTTAAACACCCTGTATTTTTATATTTTGACAAATTTTTAAAACTGACTTTTTTTCAACTTCGATGAAGGCGGGGAAAGATTTTGAAGTCGATTTGAAGCTAGAAGGCTGAAATTTTCAGGATAGACTAATATTGGTTCAAAACTACCGAATCGGAAGTCCGTTTTTGTTTAAAAACCCTGGGGGCATTTATACAAATTTCCAGGTCGCTAAATTTGCATAATTTTTTAAAAATTATTTTTACATGACGGTGGCGGTCGATTTTTCGAAAAAATAAAAGTTATGCAAATTTAGCGACCTGAAAATTTGCATAAATGCCCCCGGGGCTTTTAAACAAAAACGGACTTAGGATTTCGTAGTTTTGGGACAATATTAGTCTATCCTGAAAATTTCTGCCTTCTACCTTCAAATCGACTTCAAAATCTTTCCTTAATTTTCGAATTTGCTCGAAGTTGAAAAATAGTCAGTTTTAAAATCAAAAGTAGAGCTTACATCGAGATAGCAAATCAAATCTGATATCAACACAGTCCTAAAAATATTAAAAAATGGTCCTTTAAAGTTTTTTTCTCTTTGTACAATCATTAACACCAACATTGACAAATGAAACGAATAAAAGACTAATTCAATAAAATAAATAATTACAAAAGTTAATGTAACAGTCGTCATTTCTCTTACTTAACAGATGCAATCAAAATTATAAAAACATCTCAAAAACTTTATATTTTGCTATTTAATATATTAATTTCATTAAAAAAAACCATGGGAAAATTTTTTGTTTGTAGTTGAAAGCCACATGATATTTTTTAAATGCAATACTAATTTTTTTTCATATTTCAAATTAATTTTACGTAATTCAGAGTAGCAAAAAAAGAAAAGTTTTGTAAGAAAATTACTTCCCAAATTTTCAGAAATTGTTTTAATTTCCCAGCAGCATGTTAAAACACAAATGTTAGGTACACCATTTTGTATACTGTAGGCAGAAAGCCAGAAAAGTACAAGTATACTACAACAGAATAATTATGGAAAAAACGTGACACCTATTTTTCATCTCCAGTACAAAAAATTATTAGAAATTTATTTTCGGATATGATCTCAGAATATGCCGTAGATCACGTTGATTGTGGCAATATACAGAAATAAGTTTCAACGAATTGCTACAAAATTAAATTGCAATTATAAAGGGGACATTTTTTTGTTTTTTTTGTTTTTTATTACAATCATTTACCATTGTTGTAAACCAAATTTTCTTGTATGCTAGAAAATTTGTGGTTGTTTTGCTGGATGCATTTTCGATGTAGTAGAATGAAAATTACTCATTTTTTCGACATCCGATTTGCCGAAATAAAAAGATCTGTATGCTTTTCGAGTTAAAGAACTGCAAAAATACAATTATTAAAATGTATGTTTAGAAAAATACCAAACCTTACCTCAAAAACATGAGCGAGATGCTGCCGCTACAAGCAAATATATCAAACAATAACGGTAAAATGGAAGTTAAAAATGTTAAAAGGTCAGCATTGGATGCAAAAAACACATTTCCAATGTTATATGAAATTCGTAAACATTGTGCACCAAAAATTACGAATGACACTACTGAAATATAAAAAGACTGTTTAGTTTTGAACATTTCGTTTTTGAAATTTGAGAGAATATAAAAACATTGCCTAAACATTTTCATTTTTTTTCTAGTCGGGTACTCAAGCCCCCAGGGGTTTAAGATATCTCGGCTCGAAAAAAGCTCGGGTTTAAATCACGCTCGGGCAGCAAAATGACAAAAAAACGGAAAAATTTTCGTTGTAAAATTTGCATAATCATTCCCTGAGGGGATTACGGATCGAGAAACCCCTTCCATTGAAATCCCCATTAAATTCTGACCATAGATCATGTATAACTTTAAAAAACTATTTTTTTGAAAATTTGCATAAAAATAGTCATCCTATAAAGGCATTAACGATCGGGAGACCCTTCTTACGTAATAAATGTTTCTCGTTGACATTTATACCAGCGTTAGTTTGTTTGCGTAATAAGAACTTGACAAAAACTAAAACATTCAAGATTCCAGCCAAGCATGTTGTTGACAAAAAGAATACTGTAGTCATGGTGTAATTTGCTGATGCAACTTGACTATTTTCGAACATTAAAATGAAACTACCATCTGTAGTAAAAACGTAATAAAGTCTTTCATGAATTCTCCAAGAAACCGTTCCGAATGCAATTAGCATAATTACGACCGTATACCATTGTCGTTCCCAAATATATTTGTGTTTTAATGGAAACCAAATCAAAGTGAACCGATTCAAAGCCAGCAATAAATGTCCCATAAACTGAACACCAAAAGCCAAAACCGAAATATCACACGTCACGAGAATGATAAATACACTATTTTTGTAAAAATTCATTAAGAACGAAATGTATGGTAGTTTTTGGGTTATTGTCCACTGAAAAGTTTCTACAAATGTAAAGACCATATGCAAATTTACATGATAAATTCCAGAAATCAATCTCATAGTGATAAGAGCACAAGGCCGTCTTTAGGAGGGGGGACATTTGGTATCTTGCCCCCCCCCCCCCCCAAAAGCGACAATCCTTTGATCTTTTGCCGCAAACGTGATAAGGCGGCAAAACATCAAAGGCGTGTCTCCCCTGAATGAAAAGCCCAACCCAAAGTTTTTTTCTCCTTACGGCCTTGTAAGAGCATACAAGTATAATTTTGATTAAGAAAAAGAAAAGTATGACTTAATTAACTATTATGAATAGTAACTTACGGCAAAATAACAAATTAGATCAGCAATCAAAACCGTTCGAAAAATATTAAAAAACGACCCTTTAAAAACATTTTTTCGTTTAACAATCATCAAAATCAACACTGATAAATGAAATAAATACAAAATAATTTCTACAAAATAAAGAATCAACAAAGCTATTGTTATTTGTGGCATATCTTACTTGTAATGTTTTATACAAGACGAAGAAAAAACACCAAAAAAAGTTTCTTGTTGGTTTTTTCAAAATGAATTAATCAACGAACATTTAAAAGCTTGGAAGTAAAGGTGTAAAAGGTGCGTAAACCCCTGACGTTTTTATTCATGTTTTTTAATTTTTAAAAGTATAAATACTTGTTATTAATTATGACACACGAAAAACAAAAACAACATTTAATTAATACTGCAAAAAAGGTGTATTACAATCTTTGAAAGTAATTCAAGCACAATTATTTGAAGTCAGATATTTGTGTTACGAGATGGGAAGAACATGGTGAAACTGATATGACACAACAATTAAAGATTAATTTAAAAAGAGGAAGTGTATTTTAATAAACACGATTGTAGAAAAAAAGGATAGTATGGTAAAACTTTGTAACATGATGTGTGACAAAACTTATTTTACACAAAAGTTTTTATTTTAGATAATTCCAAAATTGGTTTGAATTTTAAACAAATGTTACCGTTTTACTAAAAATGTCAACGCATACTTTCAGCAATAGAGAGAGCCTACATCTTGATTGTTGTAGGAAACATTTTAGACGTTGTAGAAATTGGTGGATTTATTTGATGTTTTGATTTCCAAAAATAAAACGATTTATATGCTTTTCGAACAGATAAGCTTAAAAAATAATATTCAAAATATGCGATACATAAGATAGCTTCGAACCTTAAAAGAATCAGTGAAATGCTGCCAATCCATGCGAAAATATCATTTAAGTATGGTAAGATTGTAGTCAGAAATGACGCAATATCTGGATTTGATCCAAAAATCATATTTCCCATGTTATATGAAAGTCGGAATAACTGTGCAATAAAAATCACCAAGGTAAGAACTAAAAAATTTTTAAGTAAATAATTAGCTTTTTAAAGGAGGTGACCTATTGCAAATAAATTTTTGTCCCTGTCATCCATTTGAGGTCCCGACACGAAAATTTGAAAAAATCCAAATCGAAGAATTCTGATGACATTTCCTTTTATAACTGTTTTTTTCTGATTCCAAAATATTATGATTTAAAAAAATTGTTGGATATAAGCGGAGTTTCAACATTTTGGCTTAATAACATGAATATTTTTGAATTAGTACAACAAAGTTGAGTCTCAGCTTCTATCCAACCATTTTTTAAAGTTCATACCATTTTGGAATCAGAAAAAATAATTATGAAAGAATATATCATCAGAATTCTTCTATTTGGAGTTTTTAGAATTTTCGTGTCAGGACGTCCAATGAATGAAAGGGACAAGAATTTATTTACATTTGCTCTCCTCCTTTCCTTTGACATTTAATTATCGTGACACTTACGCAATAAATTTTTTTCATTAACATTGATTAAACTATTGCCTTGTTTATGCAAAACAAATTTCACAAATGCTAAAAAGTTGAAAATTCCAGCCAAACAAGTTGTTACCAAATAAAAGTATGTGGTTATTGTGTAGCTTACTTTTGGGATATAACTTTCGACATAACTTAAAACAAAAGTACCATCTTCAGCAAAAACAAAAGTTAGAGGTTGATGTAATCTCCAACATATTGTTAAAAGTGGTAAAAACAATAGCACAAATATATACCACTGTTTCCTCCAAATTATTTCATATTTCATTGGAAACCAAATTAGCGTGAAACGATTCATTGCCAAAAACAGATGTCCTGAGAACTGTAGAGCAGCAGAATAAAGTAAAATATCATAAGTTACAGTAAGAAAATATACACGGGTTTTGTAGAAATCAATTAAAAACGAAATTAATGGAAGTTTTTGTGTTACAATCATCTGAAATAAGAAACATATAAAATATTTTTAACTAAACAAGATTGACTGATATTAATCTTACAGTAATATAACAAAACAAATCAGCAGCTAAAATTATTCGAAAAACATTAAAAAAGGGCCCCTTGAAAATATCTTTCCTCTTTGAAATCATCAAAATTAGCATAGATAAATGAAAAGAATATAAAAATATTTCTAAAATACTTAATACCAAAAAAGATGTGGAAAACGGCATTATTTTTATCCAAGTAACAGAATTTTGAAATTAAAAGATGTTAGACGTGTCTGAGTTTTTTAAAAACAATTTCAATGAAAATTATTGACAATCACAATAATATGTTTTTTGTTTCTGAGAACTCTTTCAAAAAATTTTCAAATTTAAATCATTAGACCTCAAAAAAAAATTTTTTTTTAATACTTTTGTGGTTTTAGTAAAACGGAAAACAATTATGTTATTAACAAAACATAATTGTTTTCATTTCAAAAAAACAATTATATTTTGATCTTCTTTGTTTGTATTTTATTTTATACACAATCATCATTGTGTTTGTTAAAAATTTAGTTGAAAAAGCAGTGAAACTAATTATCAAAAATCTACAATTTTATCAATGTTTGAAACATTTTTGAAAGTGTAGATTTTTTGAAATGTTTTTTTTGAGGTGTACAGAAATAAAACGATATGTATGCTTCTGGAGTTGAGGAACTAAAAAACAGCTTTTTGTAATTTTAAAAACCCTGATGATCTTTAATGAAATACTTCATGCCCAACACGTACAAACAGGCCTGGGCCCGGCCCGGGTCTGATTAGGCATAGTGGGCTTGGAGCCATGTCTAAGGAGGGATAAACTGTAGAAGTTCCCAGTGTACAACACCAAATTTGCCACTACTCAAAGACAAAACCAGCTGTTTTTTGTCAAGTTTGTTCACCAAACACAATTATTTCGACGCATATTACAAAGACTGATCCAACATCGAGATAAGAAATGTGACTTTTACAGTATTAAGGACGGCATCCCATGACAATTTATTAGCATTAGTTTAGAAAATATTATTATGTTGTTCATTTTAAGACCTTCCAGCGACATCTATTTTCTCAAATTAAAAAGCGAGACCCATGGTGAATAAACTTTTTACAAGCAACTTCGAAAGATCTTAATGTTTGTCTTTTTCTATTACCGTATAGACATGGCAACGGGCCGATTTTTTCGAAGCCCGGCCCGGCCCGGCCCGTGAAAAAAAAGCCCGGCCCGGCCCGGCCCGTAGCCGGGCTTGGCGGGCCGGGCTTCCGGTCTTTTGCATATTTTTTCAAAATTTTCTTATTACTGTTTTTCGAACCGATGAACGAAAAAAATTATTTCAATGAATGAAAACATAAAAATATTGCAGTTTTATATGAAATCTATTAAAAAATTAAGAAACTATAGACGATTTTTTGAAAAATTTTGAAAGAAATCACCCAAAAATGTGAATTTTTTCTAAAAAATGATGTCTTTCTCGAATTTTAAAAGCCCGCGGGCCTGTTTTCAAAAGCCCGGCCCGGCCCGGCCCGTAGAAATTAAGGCCGGGCCGGGCTTCGGGCTTTTTCTGTTTAGGCCCGGCCCGTTGCCATGCTTATTACCGTAATCGATTTGGAATATCGGAATAAATATTTGGATTTCATTATGTTTTTTCACTTTACAGGAGAACATGCATCGCAAATAAATTTTTGACTGGGACGTTGATTGCATTTCTCGACGCGAAAACACCTTCATTGGAGCTTGTTTTTTTCTTCACTGCAGCTGCAAAAAAGTAAAGGAAAAACAGCTCCAATGAATCCCAGATTTTTGTATAAAAAAGTTTATTCACGATGAATCTCGTCCTTTTTCTTAAGACATTAATTTAAGCGAGTAGTATTAATGTTTTGCGAAATTTACACACTTTTCTTTATTTTTCTTAAAAATAATAGGTTAATAATACAAAAAAACTAAACTCTATGGCAACCAAAGCACAAAAAGTGCATGCCCGTTAATTAAATAATTTAAAATTTCCTTTTTTTATTAATTAATAATGCATATTCGGCTGTATTTATTCAATAAAGCATAACATTAAAGTTTTATTATTTTAAAGTAATAAACCCAGTTCTTACTTATCATTTACTAGACAAAAAGCCAGACATCAAGTTAAATATCGAAGAATAATGTCTTCTTTTTTCATTGTCTGCTATGCTATTAGTTTAATATTGTCAGTGATAACGTTAATTACAGGAATATTTGTTGGAATAAAACGGCTATACACTATTCGAATTCTCCCCAAAGCAATACGGTAAGTAAACTAAAAGATAGAATATTTTTTGATATACGCTGGTGGTTGTGTGGCTTACAAGGGAACCGCGCGAAGTGATAGTTGAGTTTTTAAACAAAATATACTTTTTTGGGATGGTTTTAGGTCCCTAATGATCATACTAAAATATTACGTGCCCCTTTTTAGGTTTATGTACTTTTTCGGCACTTTCAAATTTTGTACCCTCCTGTCCAAAGGGGGGAGTACGTGCTCAAAAAAGTAAAAAAAATAAAACATTTTAAAAAATGTTAAAAATGGATGGAAATGCTAGAAATAAGCATATTAAAGATACCTATAAAATATTTTTGCTTAAAAACCTTTTAAATCCACTTTTTAAAGCAATTTAAGCATGCGTCATGTATTAGTACAACAACTTTGAAGCGTTCAAAAATAAATTTATCGGCCTTCTGGTGAAAAAATATTTTGCATACGCTTATTACCGACCCTCAGGAACAATTTGGAGCAAAATTTAAAAAATTTCAAATTTTTTTCATTTTTGAATCCAAAGGGGGGAGTAAGGCAAATCGCATAACTTCAAAGTGCCGAAAAAGTACATAAACCTAAAAAGGGGCACGTAATATTTTAGTATGATCATTAGGGACCTAAAACCATCCCAAAAAAGTATATTTTGTTTAAAAACTCAACTATCACTTCGCGCGGTTCCCTTGTTAGTGCTAGGCTATCAATCGGTCAGTCACAGGTTTGAAGCCCACCGCTTGCCCCACCCAGATATTATCAACTGGACGACAACAATGGGTACACTCCTCAAGGAGGCCAGGTTCCTTCGTCATAAAAAGCTCTACAAATGGTAAAAGAACCAGCTTCGGCCCCCATTTGACTTTTCGAAAAATTTGCGTAAAACTGATTTTGGCAATTTTCGATTAGATGGCATTTTGCCGAAAATGGTCCAAAAAACATAAATTTGATATTTTTGGATAGCCCTTTGTTAACAGAACACGTTCCAATGGCAAAAAAAAATAGTTTATAAATTATGCAAGTTTTTTGGCCTGAAAATTTGCATAAATGCCCCAGGGGCATATAAACGAAAAAGGACTTCGATTTCGATGGTTTTGGACCAATATTAGTCTATCCTGAAAGTTTCTGCCTTCTACCTTCGACTTTTAAATTTTCCTTAAATTTTCATTTTTGGTCGAATTTGAAAATAAAATGTTGTTATAACTTCATATAAAAATGAGAATTTACATAAGTTTCTTGATTTTAGCTTATATTTGATGACATGTTGTTTTCCATATTTTTTCTTGACATCAATTTGCTCAATCTTTACGTCCATTTTTTATTTGTTATACAATTCTGAAAAATATTTAACTATTGATATTCTACGAAATATTGTAACCTTTTCTGCTCAACAAATTCGAACCACTTGTGTATTTATAATTTTTGAAAGAATTGTTTCAACTGTAAAACTTGAAGCATATACTTTTGCAGATGATAAAAATAAATTATTTTGGATATTAACAGTAATTTCTTATTCAACATCAAGTTTGTTTGTTGCATATTTCATATACGGTAAGTTTGTTTTGAACAAATTGTAAAATTTACATATTTTCAGCTAAAAGTAGATCTGATATTCCAATGTTATACAATACTGTGCATTATGGCGCATACTCTGCACATATGATTATGCTTTTTGGCGCTGCCATCTTGTATTTGATGAATAAAAGAATGTATAAAGTTTCTGCATATCGAATTACTTTAAAAAGACGATATACGGTTTGCGCTTTTTCAAATATTAAATTTTTCCAGGAATAGACAATGGCAGAGCACAGCGTGGTAATATGCAAATTTACAAAACTTTGACGCGATATGGCTGTGGGGGTTTAAAAAATTTCTCGAAAAAACTTCTGACCAAAAGATTCGTCTCAAAATTCTATAAAATTTGGTCAGAAATTTTTTCGAGAAATTTTTAAATCCTACAGAGTCATTTTCAAAAAGTTTTGAAAATTTGCATATTACCACGCCGTGCAGTAGTAGATGATGAAAAAAGCACTCGACTCGCCTACTACTTGTGTCTAAAATTAGCTATTGAGAGTTAACATTACCTTTTTAGTTCTAAGTTTTAGAAAAGATTATGGAACAATGTCGCCTGCTGTCTTTATTTTCCCTCACATCTTTCATTATATTGCACATTTTAGATAGCACGAAACATAAAATCTTTGAGATATTTATTTCCAACATTTCTGATATATGCTTTGTTCGCACAATTTGGTTCCATGATTTCTATAATTTTTCAAGCATTCAATTTGCCAACTCCTCCAGTTGGAATATTTCACATTGTTAGTTTATTCTTATTATTCTAAGCTTTAATGCATATTTGTTGGCTTTTCAGTTCTTCAATTTATCGTTTATACTAATTTACTTTCGACATTATTGTATTCATTCTGATAAAATTTTGGGCATCAAAAATAATGTAACAGGAGTTACAAATCCATTAGGGAAAAATATTCCTACCAATGTTACTTCCGATCAATACTTCCGTGACTTACAAAATCAATGGATATCGAAAAAAAATTAGCAAAAAATCTATCAACAAAAAAAGAATTACTAATAACTATGTGACGTTATAATGCATAAAGATAGAACCACCTCAATTTTTCCTTTTCTTGAATCTGGGTGAGAAATATCAAGATCCAATGGTAGTGGATGAAGCTTGATGTATTATATTGATATTCGGAATCAATGATATGGTAAAATTGTAAAAAATAGTCATCTTTGAATATTTATACAATAATATTTGTCAAAATTAGTTGGTGCAAAAATATATTAACTATTTGTAATCCCTAAATAAATGTTTGTAGATTTTCACGATCTTGTCTTCGCAGGACGTTCAAAAACGATTTCGCAATGTGCAAAGTTATCAGTTTCCTATAATCTCGAATCCTGCTACAAGAAGGACAAACTAACTACAAAATTTGCTGCATATGCTTTTATTAAAAGACGACAACCCCGAACTTCCATTTAAAAATTAGTTGTTGTCTATTTGACTGAAATAATTATTTAATTGCTGCAGTGTACCGAAATGATTTTTAGCAGTTGTTTTGCTTCCGTGTTCAAAACACATACATACAAGAATACAATACAAAAGTTTTATTGCAAGTATATAAAGATTTCTAATACAATGGACACAAATCGATTTTAATTGCTTGAAGAACATGTTTTGTAAACTACTCATTTTCGTCAGTTCAGCTAACAAAATGATACATTTTATTTTCAAAATCTACAATCTTATTGTAGCTGTATTAATATTTTTATTGGAAGTAGATAATGCTTGATGTACTACTATATTATGTGATTTGCAAAAATACAAGGACGTATACGTTGTTCGAGTTGATGAACTATAAAAAAAGGTATCTTAAAAGTACAAAACTTGTTAAAGTTTCAAACCTTAAAACACACAATGAGACACTTCCACTCCATGCAAATATATCGTTTAGATACGGCAAAATTGTATTTAAAAATAACAAAACTTCTGGCTTTGATCCAAAAATCATATTTCCAATGTTATGTGAAAGTCGAAACAGTTGTACAATAAAAATTACGAATGAAACTACTAAAATTTATACAGTTAATACGCTGAAATACAGTAACTTTTATTTTTTAAAAATTACTTACGCAACAGATTTCTTTCATTAACATTGACAGTTGCTCCATTTTGTTTATGAAAAATAAATTTGAGAAAAGCTAAAAAATTTAAAATTCCTGCCAAGCATGTTGATGACAGGTATAAAGCTGTAGCAATACTGTAGCTTATTTTAGAGACGTAATTGTTAACAAAAACCAAATAAAATGTTTCATCTTCAGCAAAAACACATACAACAGGTTGATCGAATCTCCAGCAGATAATTAAAATTGGTAAAACTATTATCACTACAGTATACCATTGACGGCACCATATTTTTTCATGTTTCAATGGAAACCAAATTATCGTAAATCGATTTAATGCCAAAAATAAATGTCCCAAAAATTGTATAGCAGTAGCGCAACTCATAATATTATACGAAATAGTAACAAAATAAACACTTTTTTTGTAAAAATCAATTAATGAATAAATTAGTGGAAGTTTTTGTGCCAATATCAACTGCAAATGTATTATTGTATTACTCGAACTAAACCAACTGTAAAAAAACTTACATTGAAATAACAAACAAAATCAGCAATCAAAACTGTTCGAAAAATATTAAAAAATGACCCTTTAAAAACATCTTTTTGCTTTACAATCATCATAATCAGCATTGATAAATGAAATGAATAAAAAAATATTTCAATTAAATTTGAACAAACGAAAACTGCAGACGACGGCATTTTTGGTCAGCATTCAAGAAGAAAGCAAAATTTAAACCGAAGGTTTTTTCGTCTGTTTAATTACTATTTTAATTAATAAGTATAATGGCAAAATGAAGTTATTAATGTCTCAAAATTCTATTAAAAAAATTTTACACCAAGAAATTTATAAACTACAACGCTTTCGTAAGCGTTGTGTTTTCACCCTTAAATCTATCATATAACACAATTATGATAGAAAAAAGCTTGTGACATAAGTGACGGTTCCCATGTAAGGTACTTTTAATCAACAAGTGTTCGAGCCAGCTAAATTTTTAAAATGCTGTCGATTTTAAAATTTAAGAGTCACAATAAATTTTAAAATGCTGTCGATTTTAAAATTTAAGAGTCACAAAAATACAAAAAATGGAAACTTTTGAAAAAATATTCTAAATGCTTCTTTAATGCAAATGTGGACTCCCCCACTTTGTTTCGAACTCGTAAGAGAAAATTTTTTGACACAATATTATTGGCATTTTAGAAAAATCGAATACAACGACATGACAAACACGGACAAGTTTTTTCATATTGATTTAGAAAAGGTTATTGTGACACACACATCCAAAGAAATGCCAATAAATGATCAATAAACTTTTTTCCATCTTTTTGCAAGCATCCACTGTTCAAGAGGATGCAGTCAGGGTCATTTAATGCAACAATTTTTTGCCAAAAATCATATTTGACTCACATTTTTTGGATGAAGAACACTAAAATTGGCCAATTTTTTAAAAATATTCGACTTTTTTGTGCCCTTAATTTTGTTGGTTGTAAATGTAAAGTTTTAGATTACGATGAAGCTGTAAATAAACATGTAAGTGTTTTTTGTTTTTTATGCAAATTTTATTTTAATTAATTTTGGAAATCCATACAAAATTTTATAATATTTGCATTAATTTGTTGTGCCGTTGAAGCAAATTATTTGTGTTCTTTTCTTAAATCTGAAAGAGATCCTTCACGGCATTTATTAATTTGTGATAAAACTACAAATGTTTCACTTCAAGATTTTTATGATTCACGAGATAGTTATCGAACTTTGATGAAAGTGAGTTGTTGTAATTATCAAACGATAAAAATTGGCATATTTAAGATGATGAATTCATTAAATTCATATAAAATGAAAAACTCCAACTTTACTGAAACAGTGAAAAATGAATTCAACAAAACCCAACAAATATTTTCCAGAAATGCTGAAATTTATTACACATGTTTAACAAATTCTTATTTTACCCAACTGAAATTCAACAATGTTGCAAAACTGGAAAGTGCTAAAAACATTTTATTCAAATTTGTTTTGCTGACAACAATATACAAATGTTTGGCATTATTAAACATAAAATCCATGTTTCAACGAAGCTGGTTCACATTCATTTCAAAGACATACCTTTTTAATCAATTTTTATCAGTTTTCTTTATTGGTTTAATTTTTGTTGATCTGGATTACGGTATTACAGATTTTACAAAATTTAAAAATGAAATGTTAGAAAATTGGCAAAAATATTCAGTGTAATAAATTTTTTTTGCAAAATTAATTTTTGTTTTAAAAAAGTAAAAATGCCACGACTTATAGGTGCATTTAAATACCATTATTTTTGCAATCACACGTAAAATGTTTTACCAGTTTAAAAATTAAGACAATTAAAAAGATAGAAAAACATTGACAGAAAAGTACTTGTTATTATTCATTGATGAAAACGTTTTAATGAAAAAAACTGATATTAAAATATCAATTTTTTAGTCCTTTTGCAAAATTGTATGCTCCATTTTTGTGTTGTTTTTTTTCTGGTTTTTTGAATTCCAAAAATAATCTAAATAAGCCAAATCAAGATTTTTCTTTGAGAGGATACTTCAACTCTTATTGTTACCAACTGACAAAATATTGCAATGAGAAAAAAACAGTTTTCTTTTTGATAGATTTTGCCAGTTTTGTCTTTTTTGCCATCACTATTTATTACACTTTTTTGCACCAAAAAAATAGTTGTCATAGATATGAAAAATCCACGTCATCAAATATTTCCTTTTCCTTGGACAATGATGAAATATAAAATAATATTTTAAAGAATCCAACTGGAAAAGCATGGAAAAACCTTATCCAAACTTGCAAATACTTTTTTGCAAAATATCCTGTTTATCCTGTTAAAAGCTTAACTTCTGGCTACAGATGGAATGCTGATGGAGAAAAATTTGATGCAACAAAAAAATTTCCGAAATTATGGTTATTTGATAGTTTGTATTGTTATCATCACTTTACAGATTTAAAGGTTGTTTCTTAATTTATTTCGAAGATAGGCAAATGGGAACTTCGTAGTTTGCAATTTTCTTTTCAATCTCTAACATGGGATGCTTATCAAATGCTTATATCATCTGATTCGTTAACCGAAATAAATTTTATAAATTGTTCATTTAAATATTTTGATGGAAAAGATGTTACAATGGATAAACTGCTTGAAAATCTTCAACATGTTCAAAAGTTTCAAATGTGGGTTTTTTTTGTAACAGTTTATAATTACGTTTTGTAAGGCAAGAAATATTTGTCTCTTTTACTAAACGTAAATATGGATCACCAATTTTGGATGAAGATACATACTATCAAGAAAATGGTCAAAATTCTTTCCGGTCTCAAAAACCTGCGACATTTTGAATTATCAGGTCTTGACGAACCTTTCGATCTTTGTTTCTGCATGGACTATCTTATGGTAATTCAATTCGCTGTTTCACAGTACTTTTTTAAAGTTGGTATTTTTTAGAAGAACGAAACTTCTTCTGTCATTCTTGATTATGACCATTATTTTTACCTCTCTCATCCGCACAAGCAAATGATTGATACCTGCTTCCAAAAACTTCTTGAAAATCCACCCAAAAAAATTCCTAAAGTCCGCATTCCTAGATTTGATGGCCAAAAATATAAGGAATATAATATACTTATTTTTCAAATTCTGGTCTTGCTTATAATTTCATGTATTTTTTACAGCCTTGTTTACTTTTTTAATAAACACATTTTCTGATCTTTGATCTTCTGTGAGAACTCAAAAAGTGTTAACATGTTCTTTTCAGATTTTTGCATGTAATTTTTACTGCATTTTTACTGTATCGATTATAAACTATTAAATTTAAAATAATCACCGAAAAATATTGCCTCAACAAAAAGCTCCAAGCAGAACTTGAACATGCGAGGAGCTTTCCGACTCCACTCATTACAATCCCTTTAAAGGAATTGTCCAAGGCAGTACAAAACTTTTTTATTCTTTTAGATGACGTATCTTAACACGAAAGCAATATCTCAGGCAGCAACAAAAGAAAAGAGAGAACGCAAAAAAAAACACATGTCTCACTCGCGTGTCCATTGTTTTTCCTGAGCATATTGCTTTCGTGTTAAGATACGTCATCTAAAAGAATAAAAAAGATTTGTTCTACCTCGGACAATACCTTTAGAGTCAAACCTCGTTATAACGTTTTTCAAGGGGCCGCAAAAAATGACGTTATATCGAGTTCCGATGTAAGGGGGTTTCTTGTTGAAGGGACCGAAGACAACGGACATTATTACGAGGTTGTTATTTGCAAAATAGAGCCTAGAAAAAAGTATTATATTATAATTTTTAAAGTTGTTATTGTTGTTGAAAATGTGAAGATATTTTTCCAGTTGGAAATCCATGATTTTGTTGTTTGATAAGTGCTTTCAACGAAATTGATGCTTCTAATAAACAGATGCTATCCAAAGAGTAATATTCAAAAACAAAGCATTTCTTTGAGAGGTTATTTTATCACTTATCGATAAAAATCCCATTCCCCCTGAAAACAAAATTGTTTTTGTCAATAATTCTGTCAATTTTGTCATATTTTCTCTTCACATTTTACCTTTTCTTCTGCCACTTTTTGTATCAAAACAGGGACCATTTTATTCACCCAATATAGCCATGAAAAATCCACGTCATCAAAGCTTTCCTTTTCCTTGGACAATGATGAAATATATTTTAAAGAATCCAACTGGAAAATCATGGAAGAACCTTATCCAAACATGCAAATACTTTTTTGCAAAATATCCTGTTTATCCAATTGAGCTGTTAAAATATAATTCTGGATGGCAAGCTGACAAAGAAAAATTTGATTCAAAGAAAAAGGTTCCGAAATTATGGTTATTTGAGTTTTTTGATTTTTATGCCTGTCATTATAATTCACATATAGTTTCTCAACTTGTCTCTAAAGTATTCAGATGCGACCTTCAATTTTTACGTATTATAAATCAAACTATAAAATTGGGAGAACATCAAATTCTCTTGTCATCTGGTTCTTTAAAAACAGTTGTTTTTAATAATTGTTCTTTTAAATATCGCGATGGCAGAGATGTCAAAATGGATAAGCTGCTCGAAAATTTTCAAAACCTTAAAAGCTTTGCAATGTAAGTTTATGAATTTATCTTTGATTGCCCAATGTTGCAAACTCCGTGCAGCTGTCCTATTGTTTTTTTTATCGTTAAGTAGCTTTTTACCTTAAAGAGGGAGTCGCGTTTAGAAGTCAGGGTTTTATCAACAAAAAATTGCAGCAAGTGTCTTTTCGTTTTGAGACAAACCATTTTTTTATTATGAGACCCTGACCAAAAAATAAATTGTATTAAATCCGACTCCCCCATTAAATTAAATTGTTGAAATTCAATAAAATTGCTTTGGTTAATCACAAATTCAATCGTTTTAATTAAAACTTAAAATTTTTTGTAGTTTGAGATGGAAGACTAACACGCAGTAAATATCAGGGTGTTCCAAAAGTTTTGTCCTCTTTTTATATGGAAGAACACTTTGCCAAGTGTAAAAAGAGGACAGAACTTATGGAACACCCTGATACAAAAGTGACCTCTTATTAGCAAACTCTAGGTCAAAAAAAAATTGTATATTTTTTAGTAGTTGTAAATTGGGATCAAAAATGTTTGAAAAAGATACCGTCAAGAAAATGTGTGAAATTCTCTCCGGTTTCAAAGAATTGCGTCATTTCCGTTTATCGATTCTTAATGAAAGTTTCGATCTTTCTTCTTTCATGGATTTTCTTTTGGTAAGTTTAGGTGTTGTTTTGTTCGTTAATAAAGTTAGATCTTTTTTAGATGAATGAAACAATTGAGGTTATTCTTCATTATGATGCTAACTTACAACCATCTGTTGCTTACACACAAATGCTTGAAAATTGTTTTGAACAACTTGTTGCAAATCCTCCAAAGAAACTCCCTGAAATTTGGATCATTGGATTTGGCACGCTGGGATAACGAATGTTTCGACACGAAAGAAAACTTTCGTGTTTTTTAAAATTTTTTGATGTTGAAGATATACAAAAATTAATACTTTTTGTATTATAACTTTAAAACACTGAGATTTTAATAATTAATACATTTAAAAAAATAAACTACAAGCCATGGGCATTATAATGATATATAGTTATCGTTGGTTTTGAGTAAAACAGAGAAAAAAAATCTGATGTTTGTTTTTTTCCATGTATTGAGTGATTAACTTTAAATCATTTACAGGAGTCCGCTGTCTATTGAATTTTAATAATTTTTGTTCGATTGCATAAAGAAATAGTTAAATTATAATGTAATATCGTCCTTTTTAGAAAAATTAAAAATTTTTCTTCAACTTTTTCAATTTTTAGAGAGAAACAAGCGATTTGAGCCAAAAATACCGTATATCTGGTAAAAAAATATGTTTAAACAAAAACAAAGTTTACCACTGAATTCTCCGTGGTCGATTACGTATACTCCTTTTGAAAATATAGCAAAATCTAAAAAAAAATTTTACTACAGGGTGTTCAAAAAAAAGTGGCAGAAGGCTAATTATATCAAAACGGGATATCGACAAAACCTAATGTGTGGTGGACTTACATGACCCTCCAAAGAGTAATTTATTACAGTAATCTCACCTCTTCAAAATTTTCGCTTCGGGAGTTACAGCAGTTCAAAATTAAAAAATGACCGTTTTTTGGCCTTTTCGTAGGTTCCGCATCAGAATATTCCCAGAAGGTATTATAAAATTCTGTTGATCAGATTTTTTAGACAACTGAATGAACTCGTCGGTAGGCCATAGTTTGAGGCTATAACTCTTTTCTGCGAACTACACCGAACTTTTTTCTGAACCCTTGCGCAAAATTTTTCGTTTTTGACCAACTTTGACAAATCGCCCTACTTTTTCCTGGAGGAGTTGGGGGCTAATATTTGTTCATAACAAACTTCAGCCCCTTTGGGGTCGATTCCATACCAAAATATTGAAATCTCAGAAAGTCGATTTTTTTCGATACTCAAAAATGCACAAAAATGGCTGCTTTTAGTTGTATACTAATAAGTAGCCAGTAAATATGTCTACACAAAAATTTTTAAATGCTGTTTTTTGCTATAATTATATGAAAATAGTCCAGAAAAATACTTCGAAATACATTTTAAGTGATTATAACCAATTTGAAGATTACAGGACTGAAATGAATTTTGTCAAGTGTTAATTATACAGTGCTCCTCTTAAATTTAGAGCCACCCCAGAATATGCAGATATTGAGATTATGAGTAAAGATAAAAACATATGGATTTCAGATTCGGATTCAGCATGCCAAAAAACCTATAAACCCACGAAATTACCTAAAACGCCCTTCTGGTAATATTTCTACAGTAATAAATGTTAAAAATTGCTTGCTCTTAAATATAGAGCCACCTACAAAAAAATTTGCATACGGCATGATATGAAGAAACTGGCTATCAGGGGTTGTTAAACATGCTTATTTTAACCCATCTGTGAAGAAAAAATCAAAAAATCTTTATTGGCATCAATTTGGCACCATGTTGAAAATGGCATTTTTGCCATTTTTGGCAATTTTTGAGTGCCTGCAAAATGGCGAAGAAGCGAGTTTAACAAAAACGGTTAATACTATTTTGTAGTCCTATATATTGCTAACAAATACCCAAAGTTTCATAGCTCAATCTTATCTAGTTTTCGTTAACCGTAATTTCAAAGTAATTGCAAAACGTCAAAAAACATGAAATTTTGCTCAAAAAAGCAGAAAAATGGCTAAAGTCAAGATTTTTAAAATTATAGCTATGGAAACCCAGCTAAGATCGAGCTATGAAACTTTGGGGATTTGTTAGCAATATATAGGTCTACAAAATAGTATTAACAGTTTTTGTTAAACTTGCTTCTTCGCCATTTTGTAGGCACTCAAAAAGTACCAAAAATGGCAAAAATACCATTTTCAACATGGTGCCAAATTGATGCCAATAGAGATTTTTTGTTTTTTTCTTCACAGATGAGCTAAAATAAGCATGTTTAACAACCCCTGATAGCCAGTTTCTTCATATCATGCCGTATGCAAATTTTTTTGTAGGTGGCTCTATATTTAAGAGCAAGCAATTTTTAACATTTATTACTGTAGAAATATTACCAGAAGGGCGTTTTAGGTAATTTCGTGGGTTTATAGGTTTTTTGGCATGCTGAATCCGAATCTGAAATCCATATGTTTTTATCTCTACTCATAATCTCAATATCTGCACATTCTGGGGTGGCTCTAAATTTAAGAGGAGCACTGTACTTACTTACATACAAAATTACGGCTGCTTAAAATGTCATTTTTTCAAATTTCAATATTTTGGCATGCAATCGACCTCAAAGGGGCTGAAGTTTGTTATGAACAAATATTAGCCCCCAACTCCTCCAGGAAAAAGTAGGGCGATTTGTCAAAGTTGGTCAAAAACGAAAAATTTTGCGCAAGGGTTCAGAAAAAAGTTCGGTGTAGTTCGCAGAAAAGAGTTATAGCCTCAAACTATGGCCTACCGACGAGTTCATTCAGTTGTCTAAAAAATCTGATCAACAGAATTTTATAATACCTTCTGGGAATATTCTGATGCGGAACCTACGAAAAGGCCAAAAAACGGTCATTTTTTAATTTTGAACTGCTGTAACTCCCGAAGCGAAAATTTTGAAGAGGTGAGATTACTGTAATAAATTACTCTTTGGAGGGTCATGTAAGTCCACCACACATTAGGTTTTGTCGATATCCCGTTTTGATATAATTAGCCTTCTGCCACTTTTTTTTGAACACCCTGTAGTAAAATTTTTTTTTTAGATTTTGCTATATTTTCAAAAGGAGTATACGTAATCGACCACGGAGAATTCAGTGGTAAACTTTGTTTTTGTTTAAACATATTTTTTTACCAGATATACGGTATTTTTGGCTCAAATCGCTTGTTTCTCTCTAAAAATTGAAAAAGTTGAAGAAAAATTTTTAATTTTTCTAAAAAGGACGATATTACATTATAATTTAACTATTTCTTTATGCAATCGAACAAAAATTATTAAAATTCAATAGACAGCGGACTCCTGTAAATGATTTAAAGTTAATCACTCAATACATGGAAAAAAAAAAGAAAATCAATTTTCATTAAAAAGCTACAGAAATTCTTTTGAAAACTAAAATTATCATAACAACAAATGCGGATTGTAAAAACTAAAAGATGAATTTGAGGTTGTTGTTGCAATTACTGTAACTGTGCATCTTGTTTGATTATTGTTATTTACTGTAACCAATGTGGGTTCAATAGAAGGCAATAATGTTTCAACTGTGAAAAATTTGAAAAACAAATATTCAAATTTTTGGATACAACCCACAATCAACAAATTTAAAGACAGCATAGTATACAATTCCAACTGCAGGATCATTAAAAAGATAAATAGCGGCATATGATAATTGAACCTCTGCAGAATGAGTTTCATTTGATGAGCCTTGAATTGCTACAGTAATACTAAAATCAAGATATTTATTTGTAAACATATTGTTTAGATCACTTTTGGCAATTTGAACTCCAATCTTTTATCTTTGTATTCGATTCTTAAATTACAATTACAAATCGGATCATCTTGATTATTTGAAAAGTAAAAAATTTATCTGGAACAAGAGCACTTTCGTTTCTGATGTTTTCACAATAAATTCCACAGTTGCCAAATTTGTTTTCATCCAGAACAAGGCTGTCCGGAATTCCTGATCAGATTCAGGATTCTGGATCATAATTTTTTTCCCGGACAGCCTTGATCCAGAACTCCAGAGGATCCTTTAAATGATTCTTTTTTAAATTTCAAGGATCCTTTTTTTTCAAGATGACTTAGTTTATGAATGTCAACAAATAACACAAAAACAATAAAATATTTCAATTTTTTTGCTTGTCAAAAAGATGTGAAATTTCTCAAAAAAATTTGTTATCAGTTTTTTTTGGTGAAAGATAGAAAGATAAAAGTGACGTGGTCTTTCATAGGACTATAAATTGGCGCACATGTTTGAATAATTTTTGACTATAATGGAGTGAATCATAGTAGCTGTTGATGAATACAAATCCAAACTATGTTATTATTGCAACTATATTTATGCAAATTTTTGGTTTTGTAGACGATGAATTTTATCCCACGATTTTTGATTAAGCATTTATTATTACAGTATTGATCAAAAAATTGCAAAAACTCTTAAAATAAACAATTTTTGCAAATTTATTCAAGTTATGTAATCAATTGCAATCAACAAAAGTAAAAACGGCATTATATCCATCGGCACTTGATGGGTTTAACGCATAAAAAGCAGCATAAGATATCTGAACATTATCTGATTGGCCATCAGTTGATGAACCTCTGATTGCTACGGTAATGCTGAAAAATTCTGTAAATTAAAAAATTCTAATATTATAATTTCAATAGTTGAAAATTCTGTTATTTAAATCCCAAAAGCGTAACCTTTTATCTTTGTAATCAATTTTAAGATTGCATTTGCAGGTTGGATCGTTTGGGCCATTTCCAGATGTAAACCATTTATCAGAAATAAAAGCAATTTTGTCCATAAAAGTGTTGTAATAAATGCCACAACTTCCAGTTGAAACTCCATCATTCATCCATTCAAATGTGCCATTGAAGGATTGATTTGTTGAAGCACTGAACAAAATCCCAAACAATCCAAACAAAACTGTAACTCCAAAATACTTCATATTTAAGGAATATTTTAACAACGTTCCCGATTAAACAAATTTATGCAAAATTAAAGTTGCAAAAATTATGTTGAATACTATATTTTTTTGCTATTTTATATACGTTAAAATTTAGGTGTGAAACTCTTTTTTATTGTTTTTTTCTGTCGTCAATAAAATGATGACAAAAAAGATGTCTTTATCAGCTCATAAAAACTACAAATTGTTGAAATTTTTGAGTGATTCTTCACCAAAAAGTTGCAACACGTTTTTTGCATCAAAATGCTCAAGATTACTTGTTATGCATATTTTCATATCTTTAACTTGTTACAAGTTGGATTTTCAACAACTGAAAGATGTAGTAGATTCAGTTGGACTACTAAACAATTTTTTTTATAAATTTGTTGTTCGGTGTTCAAAATCTCAAAAATAATTAATAAAAATGTGATTTGCAAGTAACAAACTAATTTTCAGCAATACTTGTTGGTGATTAAAATTTTGTGTGGTAGTCGATTAGGCTAGTTGACTTGTTGTTATTGACGATTGATTTTGTTAAATAAATTTTTAACATTTTTCTTCTGGTAATACATAATTGATTCATTCATTGTAAAAACAAAAAAAACATTTTGTCTTTTAAAATAATGCCATTGAGAAAAAAATATCAAGAACCTCATTTTTTTTAAATTTATTTACATTTACTTGTCTTCATTATGTACAAAAACAATCACATTTAATTTTTTGGAGATTTTTTATGAGTTATTCCGGCATTATAAGTTCCTTCCTTTTTTGGAATATCTTTAAGGGTATCTCTTTTGGCAAGCCAATGATCATGTCCATGGTGGTCATCATAATGGCCATGTCCATGATGGTCATCATAATGATCATGATGATGATCATCATGGTGGTGATGGTCATCGTAGTGATTATCATAATGGCCGTGATGATGATCGTCATGATGGTGGTGGTCATCATGATGGTCATGGCCATGATAATCATCATGATGGTGGTGATGATCATTCCCAAAAAGTCCAAATAAGAATCGTTTTTCACGATTTTGACCATCATTTGCTATTCTTAAAGTTACAAAAATATAGGGATTTTAAAAATTTGAATAAAAATACTAACTGTACTGTTTCACCTTCAGTTTTAGGGATGCCTTGTGATTCGCTTCTTTTTGCTCGCCAATGATCATGCCCATGATGATCATCATGATGATGGTGATCGTCATGATGACTGTGATGATCGTCATGGTAATGGTCATCATGATGATGGTGATCATCGTGATGGTGATGATGATCATTCCCAAATAGTCCGAATAGAAATCGCTTTTCGCGATTTTCGTGATTTAATCTGAAACAGTAAATTTGCATAATTAGTGAATAAAACAAAATAGTCGACAGATTTTAACTAATGTAATATGAGATTATCCATATCTGACGTCAGCAGTTTGAAAAGTAAAAGCAGGTTAGGAATAGTCTGATACTTCACCTTAATAGCGGCAAAGATCAAAGGAAAAACATCGCGAAAAAATGAGTTTTAAAAAATTGGATTTGTGTTGACGTCAGATTTTTAGGATTTTTAGGATTCATAATCCTTTTTAATTATGAGGTACTCGAGTACTCAAGTTACAGTAACCCTCAAATTAACTAAAACTTACGGCGCTGATAAAGCTGCAGCTGAAATTCCAATACACCCCAAAAATATTACCACAAAAAAATTTTTCATAGTTAAAACTTTTAATAAAAACTGCTGATTTCTTTTTTTCCAACGATTTTGATTCACTTTTAAATACTCTTTTTTTCTTTCTTTGCCAAATTGTAATTTTTATTTGTTTTTATTTATGACTAACTTTGATTTTGTATTCACTTTGTTTTTAAAAATAAAAAAGTTCTTACGAAAAAAATAGGCAGCAGGTTGTTATCACTTTTATTAATTAAGGTATCAAAGATGTAGTTTTATTTCGTTGCTATCCAGGTACACACATATTTTTAGGGAAAGGCTAAATTAAAAAATAAATAAAAACGTTGTCCAAAAATATTGTTTTATTTCTTTAACCCTTGAATGATGTTGTTTATTTTATTTTTGATTAATGAAAAAAAATAAACAAAAAGTTCAAAAAGAAATTTGTTCCATTAAAGGTCTCTTCTATTTTTTTTGTTATCATTGATGATAAACTTGTTTTTCAATGTGACATTTTTGAAACTAAGGTAAGAAAAAAAAACAATAAAAGGTAGACATTTTATTGAAATGAATCATCATTTGGCAAAAAACTAATAAAACTTGGGCATTCTAAAACTGCAGAAATAAAAGACATTTTAATTTATACAAATGTATTTTTAAAATAAAAAACGTTTTTTACAGTGTCCTAAAATACATTTCTTAACAAAATTAGCATAACAATAATTACACCAGATATTAAAATCAAAGATGGAAAAAGCCTCGGCCAAGCCATTCTATTACCGTATCTCCTGGGGATTTTAAAATTTTAATTAACACAAATATTTTTCAAAGCAAAAAAGGTTTTTTTTACAGAATTCCGGAGGGCTTGTTAAAAGACATTTTTAATCACAAAAATGTAAATGTTCAATTTTCTCTTTGTGTTGTTTGTACATCACTGAACGAAACAACTGCTGAAATCCGAACAATTTTTCTTGAAACATACAAATTGCTTCCAAAGTAATTTTTCAACAATTTGCATACAAATTTTCGATACGGTGAAACAAAATACAAAGTAGCTGAGAATTCCAAGATTGAATGGGTCGAAAGAAAACAAAAAATGATACATGACAGATTTGTAGAATTTGAAATTTCCAATCCAACAACTCCTGCGATTACTGTCAGTGGTAAAAACAAAAACAGAATAGTTAATAAAATTTGCATAATTGAAGAAATTATCAAAGATCTTTTAAGTGTTGTGGTTGTGATGCAAGTTTTTTGGAATTTCGTTACAAGATAAACAAAAATTAGCATAACAATAACTGCTATGGAAATGATAATTAAAGATGGAAGAAGCATTGGTAAAGCCATTTTATTGTTGTATCGCCTCGGGACATAAAAGAACCCAGGTTCGGTGATAATTGTTGAAAGAAATGAATCATATTGAATTGCTTCTTGCTTGATGAAATCCGTGTTGCTCAAAGCAAATGGTAAAAATTGAAAGAAATAAATCAAATAACAGAATACTGTAAACGTTACAATAAACAAATATGCTAATTTGTAATTGAACCAATTTGTCAGCTTTGAAGGAAAAGCTAATAAATATCGGCTGAAAGTTGTTGCCGCTAATCCGATCACGCAATTTACAGCTGCGATAGTTTCGATTACGGTAATGGACCCGGTTAAAGCGAAACTTCCATTTTCCCTGAAAATTCCCAATGGGAATCCTGCAAATGCTGGCAAAAATATCACCGGTTTAAATAACCCGATTACGGTAGAAAAGAAAAAGCACCAAAATGAATGGTTCAAAAGTAACCATTTAAAAGTATTCAAATTTTTTGATTGTGTTAAAATTGTATAAAATAATAGAGGAGTAATTAGCCATGTTAAGACTACAGTAATCGTTGAATAATACCAATAAAAATGGATAATCCAAGGTAATGCCGGATATACTTTATTCATTTAATAAAATGGCAGGCTCTCTTAAAGGAATGAAAATTGAGTTACTAATTTAAATATTTTTTTCAGTGTTTTAATATTTTTAAAACCTTATTTTAATTAATATTAACACCTGCTTTTCTTGGCATTTTAGAAGTAGTTATAAAAACATATTCAAATTTTTTTCACAGAGACATGGTTCTTATTAATTAAAAAATGAATAATAAATATGTGAAACTACAAAGGTTTTATTACTTTTTTCGTCGTCACTTGCTTAGTGAATTACGATTCCTGCCAATTCAAATATATCTAAATTTTACTACAATAAGCTTTTGGGGTACCATGGAAAAAGGGGGTTCCAAAAATGCGGGCGGGGGTAGCAAAACGCCAGATGCAAAAATCATAAGCACAAACCCCCAAATTTAAAGAAAATAAGGTGTCTAATTATGTTTACATCACTTACGCATCTCTCACCTAGGTTGTAACCGGGCACTTTCTGTCGATAAATTTGACTAAAAATTCTCATGTGTCATTAAAACATATTTCTTCATAACTGATCTATTATATTGTATAAAAAAAGTACTAAATAAATTTATTCGAAAAAAACAACGTTGCAAAAAATATAAATTTCAACTGCAAAATATGTTCAAACTTGGAAAAAATCCATTTTGTATGCCGGAAACTGCCGAATTTCATGCTTTTTTTATCCTTTATTCCGTACCGTCTTCCGTTTCGTTAGCAGAACTCTGTTCTACCCATCCCAGCTGCATCTCATCTGAATTTTCGCAACTCCAAAGTTCTGTGTATTCTTTATATTGAAGTCCTTCAAATCCAAAAATCGAGATATCAGGAATTTTTTTTGGCTGTTTTGTAACAATTTGCTTAAAGCAATTTTCAAGTATTTGTTTGTATTCATCAGAAAATTGCAAGTTGGAGGTATATTCAAGACGAACAGAAATATTTTCATTCTTCTAAAAACGTTCTAACTTTACGAAAGAACAAAACAATACATAAATTTACCAAAAGAAAATCCATGAAAAAAGAAAGATCAAACGTTTCATCAAGATCGGATAAGGAGAAATAATTCATATCATTAAAACCGGACAAAATTTCCGTTATCTTTTTGACAGTATCTTTTTCAAAGGTTTTTGATTCTAATTTACGATAACTACAAAATAAATCAACTTCGAAAATATAAAATAAATTTAAAAACTCACAGAACAAAACATTTAATACTTTGAAGATTTTCAAGTAATTTATCTAATGGAACATCTGTGCCATCACAATATTTAAATGAACATTGATAAAAACATAATTCATCAAAAACCCTAGAAGATGTGAGAAATTTATAGTCATTCCAAGTTAAAGTTTGATCACAAATCCTCAGATTTTGAAGATGGCATTTATATACTTTGGAAATGAAGTGAGAAACGGCATTTGGTTCAGCCAACTCATTCAAACATTCAAATCTGTGAAATGCCCAAATATTAGGAATGGGTTTATTAAGATCAAGTTCTTCTTCATCAGCTACCCATCCTGAATCTTGATGATGCGTCATAATTAGTTCCTCAACAGGATAAAGAGGATTTTGGGCAAAAAAGTATTTGCATGTTTTGATTAATTTCTGCCATGCGTTTCCAGTTGGATTTTTCAAAATATATTTAATAATTGGCCATCGAAAGGAAAAGTTTTGTGAACGTGGATTAGCAAAAGAATGATAATGTTCAGCAGATTTTGAAATTGTCGGAAGAGCAACTTCTATATCATTCATGCCTATATTTGATACCACAATATGGTTATGACTATAAAACGGTCTTAAAAATAGGTGGTTTAATTTAAAATAAATAAATTTAAGTAAAAAGTAAAAGTCTAATCAGGTAAAAATAATTAAGTGTGTGAGAAAATTTGAAAGTTAAGAAAATGACAAAACCTTCGACAAAAATAAAATTGTTTTCAATTTGTGGTTGTAAATATCATTAGTAACTTAAATAATCTCTTGAAGGGAAATTCCCTTCACTATCACGATCAGATAGAGAAAGGACGCACTTTTTTTTCTAACTCATGGGCTGAGTCACAATGATTTCTTTTTTCCCCCTGCTCACCTTTAAAGAAAAGTTTTAAATATTGTTTGGCATAATACTTATCCAACAAATCCCTAACTGGTCTCAACTAATAATGATCCCCTCAGTTGAGCCAAAACGGCATGTATTAAAATTTTAACTTTTTTTCTGTAAGTTTTATTCGAAAAAAAATTTTTGCCTGATAATCAATGAATAAAATATATTATATGTTCGCATAATGCTTTGAACTTTTTAGTGGTAAAAACAATTTTTGAACAAAATTTCATGTGTAATATCATCATTTTAACAAAATAATTAGGTGTTCTTGAAACATATTTAAGTTCAGTGACTAGGGTTGCTGGCGCGCCCGATTTTCCGAAAAAGGTGGGCGCATGCGCCCGTGACCTCAAAATCCAAAATTACTAATATGTACAGTATGAAAATGCCAAAAAGGGGTATTTCAGCTACAAATAGCATTATTGAAGCATGAATTTACTTATTTTTGTCGTTAATAATTTTAAAAGAGTAAAAAATGTGAACTTCTTAAATTACATGAGCTACAGTATTCTCAAGATACTGTAATACATGCTAAAAATTAAAGACAGCTTAGCTTATTGTTTTACTTATCGTTTTTTGGCTTAAAAATGATAATTACATAAGGAAATAATTCGTTGTTTAGTAAATTTTTCGGAAAAAATTACCATCATAGGGATTTTGGACCGGGCGCAACTATCGGGCGCGCCCGGACGACAATACCTCTGCGCCCGGGCGCGCCCGGGCGGGCGCGCCCAGGCGCGCCACCCCACGACAACCCTATCAGTGACTTATAAAAAAATTGTTTCACAGACAAAAAGGTAGTTATCAAGCATGCTTTTCTGAAACGTATTCTGTAAAACTATCGATTGTTAAAAAATAATTTTTATTTGTTTTTTCATTGGAATTTGTGGAAAACAAGTTCAATCACAAAGCATTTTAGAAAAAATTAGTTACAATCAAAAATGTCTTTGTTTTGGAAATGACGTGAAACCATGAAACACAAAATCAAACAAAAGCCACGATCAAAAACTGGTTTTGTCTGAAACTTCCCCGCCGGGTCTGTTGTGTAGTTTAAAAAGGAGACATGTTTTTTGCTTACAAATTAAATTACGTGATAAAAGTTGTTGAAACTTTTTTTTATTTTTTATTTATTAGTTGAAGAATGTTTGTTGTTGTTGTGTTTTTATTTTCGATAATTTTAAATGTTCATGGATTTTATAATGATAGCTTAGCAAGATCTGTATTATGGCCATTATGTGTTAATGCTTACAATCATAAAGTTGAAACTTGCATGCCTGGGATATTTGGGTCAAATAAAGTAGATGTAAGTTTGTTTTTGAAAAACTTTTTTGCATCATGGGGACACCCAAAGCCGATTAAACAGGGATAGGAGAAATATAAAATTAATATTGACAAGGGACACTATCAACATGTCCCCCCACTTTGAACGAGACATATCTCATTATTTTGCCTTAGGGCAGTTATACAAATATCCAAAAATATTTTCGTTGAATGGGCTTCCAATATGCAAATTTATGGAATTGAAGTTTGCAAAATCCACAACCCCCGGGTCGACGATTTTTCAAAAGCTCCTGTTTTCCGCACTTTTGTCGAACTTCGTTTTCACAGATTTGCATAAATTCAACGGAATAATTTTGGGATTATGCATAACTGCCCTGGGGCTATATAATGGGATAGGTCTCGTTCAAAAAGCAGCGGGACATGTTGATAGTGTCCCATGTGAACAACAATATGTAAATTTCGAGCAGCATGAGGATCCCTAAATACATGTTGGAGAATTATTTGATTATTACTGAAATGCCCCTTTAAAAGCAAAAATTTTAGTTTGGTGCTCAAATAACTGTCACCTGTGACACCGCCCATAAATCTGATACCTGTTCCGGATATATTTTTGCAGCACCTCATCTACGTTCAATTATTCTTGTATTTCGTGGTTCAACTCCTGAAAATCAAGTTAAACGAGAACTTCAATACACTATTCATCATGCTGCAAAAAAGTATTCCCTTGGAGGTCATGTCAATGGATACTTTTATCATGGCTTCAAGGCTCTTTGGAAAGCCGGACTTCATTCAGCATTTTTAAAGCTACAATCTCGCTATCCAAACTTTGATGTTTTAATTACCGGACATTCTTTGGGTGGTGCAATGTCGGCTCTTGCGGGACCAAAAGTCGCTAAACTTGTTTCGCCTAAAAAGAATCGAATTTCAATTTATACTTTTGGAGAACCTCGGGTTGGGGATCGTCATTTCATTGCTGTTCTAGAAAATTCTGTCCCTGAAATTTATCGAATTATCCATCAACATGATATCGTTGCACAAATTCCACCACCCGGAATGTCCTTCACCAAATCACAATATTTCCATCATGAAACTGAAATTTGGTACAATAATGATATGGCTGAAAATGCGCCATTTATGATTTGTTCAAAATCTAGAAATGAATGTGATGAAACTTTTCCAAAAACCTCAGCAAATATCAATGATCATTTGATGTATTTTAAACTTAAAATTCAGTTGAATAATTTACAGCAATGTGTTCCTTCAAAATCATCCCAACCAATTCGAAAAGCATTAATTTAAAAATATTATTTGTTCAAAAACTATAATTAAAGTTGTACAAACAAAAACATACAGTAGTACAAAGTATTGCATCTATTAAATAATCTTTTTTTTTGTTTTTTTATAAAACTTTTCCCTACATAAAATTTTAGATAATAAATTAGTTTCTTATTATGGTAATGCTTATTCATGCATGCAATCAAACAGTAAAAAAATATTTTCATATAATTCCAGATAGTTTTAGAAGATTTTTTTGTGTAACTTTTTAAATATTTCTGGTCTCATTTTAGAATTGTCTCCTTTTTACAAAAACAGAAGTGTATCAAATTCTTTTTGAAATTATTCTTTAATGTTGCATCTTGAATATTTTATCCTTTAAAACGAATTCTTTGTTGAGTGAATTTTCAAAAGCTGAATCATGAAAAAAAATTCCCGCTGTTATCCTGCTAATTTTTTTTGCCACAATATTTTTGGAAAAGGCATTTTAAGGTTTTTCTAGCTGTAGAAAACAAATAAGTTTGTTTTTATCTTATCTCACTAAAAACTGTAAAAAACGCAATAAAAAGAACGTAGAACATAAGTTTATTTCAAAAATCACACTTTTAATTTTTTTATTTCAGATTTAAAAATTCACTATATTGATCATTACGAAATCCAAGAATCAAAATAAAAGAATATATTTTAGGTGGATTTGCAACAATTTGTTTAAAGCAGGTTTCAAGCATTTGTTTGTAATTATCAGAAAAGTGTAAATCACTGACATAACTAAGATAAACAGAAATTGTTTCATTCTTCTAAAAAAATTCAATAAAAATAAATTACTGTAAAACAAGAAATTATAATACCATATAAAAATCCATGAAAGAAGAAAGGTCAAAAGTTTCGTCAAGATTAAATAACTCGAAAGAACGCATCTTCTTGAAATTAAAAAGAATATCACCCAATTTTTTGACTGTGTCTTTTTCAAACATGTTTGATTCCGATTTACTACAACATCTAAAAAACATAACTTTCTTCTTCTTGGGACAAAAAATTTAAAATCTTACAAAGTAAATTTTGTAAAATTTTCAAGATTTTCAACGAGCTTATCAATTGTGACATCTTTGCCATTAGAATATTTGAATGAACAATGCATAAAACTTATTTCAGTTAACGAATCAGATGATACAAGCGTTTGATAATTTTCCCATGTTAAAGCTTGACCACCAATGAGCAAAGTTCGAAGATCACATTTGACTGTCTTGGAAATAACATCAAATACAGTAAACGGTGTGAGTAAAGAACGGTAAGATTCTAAAGCATCAAATACCCAAAATTTGGGAATGTTAGTTAGTTCAAAAAATATCCCATCAACTTTCCATTTTGAAACATTGTCAAAACCAACAGACAAGCGTTGAACAGGACAGACAGGATATTTTGCAAAAAAGTATTTACATGTTTTGATTAATTTATTCCATGCTTTTCCAGTTGGATTTATTAAAATATATTTAATAAATGGACTTCGAAAAGAAAATAATTGATGACGTGGATTATCAAAAGTGTAATTTGAATTTGGACCAGTTGGAGGTAAAGTTAAAGTTGACGGAAAAAGAGCTGGAAGATCATTCATGTCCATTTTTTGCAGCAAAAAGTATCTGGATTTAGATTGAGTTTTAACCTTAACGAAAATAGGTAACAGCGGAGACAACTTAAAACCAAATAATTATTTGGAAAAACCAAATGTACGCACAAAGTTTTTTTTAAACTTGGCACACCGTTGTGGCAAATGAGTACTAATCCAAAAGTATAATGAAGAAATCAATTATTTTTCTGGACTGCTCTGTTTTGGAGTAAATAAACTTTAAAAATTGATTCTATCGTCCTAATTATTAAATAGACGTGAACAAGGAAGTAGAGTTAGGGATAAGATATTCATCGGAAAGTAATCTTCTAGAAGATTACTCTACAAAATCATTGATCGCTTCCTTTGCAAAATCTTCAAACTAACAAACTACAGTATTCTCTAACACAAAATATATGTTTATTTAAATAAACAAAAAATTACACGAAATCAAAATACTGTCAATATCAATGAAGCTTACAAAAACTACTGAAAACATTTTAAAATACAAAATTCAAACCCTATTGAAACTTTTGAGATAAATTTTCATTGTGTGCATCAATTCGATCTGCAAAATGATGATTTGTATCTCGATGGGCAGCTTCATCTGCTCGAACAGCATACACTACATCCAACAATTTTGAGTTCTTATCTAAGTTGTAATAATTGATAGCAATTTGTGGAGCTTGATCATTTTGGATATTTCCTTTTCGAATTTCTTCGGCGAATGAATTATATGAAACGATTGCTTCTTCTTCAAGATATCCAACCTGAAAGATGTAGAATGTTAGAAAAGGATACGGTAACAAAAAAATATAATTTAACATCATAAATATTTATCCTTGCTCAATACTGTAATCAAAACAAGATAGAAAGTGATCCACTAACTACAAAATGCCAAAGTATTACGGTAATGAAAATATTATTTGTTAACTATCGGTTAGACAGAATTAACTGAACTATTGCTGTTAAGTTTAATTTAAAAATACAAATCCTTCCCTAATACCATCATCGAAATTAGAAATTAATCTAATATCTTAACTACTAAATATAAAAGCATTACGGTTACTTAAAAAACTGACAATATACAAACTACAACAATACCCTCATAATACTTAAATAATGTCTAAATCCAAAAATTATGATGCTAAATAAAAATTCAATACTTACCATTCGATGAGCAGTTCGTGGAAAGAATAAATAAAAGAATGAATAAATATTGAAGAAGACACCTTGAACAAGGGTAACAAGAATTCGCTCCAAATATGTTGGCTTTGTAACACTCATCCAAATCATTAAATGCATTCGTTCATTTTCAGCTTCATGCAACAACTTCTCAATCCATCCAGAATCATTTTGCATTCGACGAAGTGAACGCATATGACAAAACATTCCTGCAACCATACCAGGCACACCTGCAACAGTCTCCAAAACAATTGCACGATGAACATATCGTTTACGGAAGAATGCATCAGCAAAGAATCGAAGAATTTTAACAGTTCGGAATGCAACATGATCAGATATTGATACTGAAAAATGATATGATGAAGGTAGGATTACGGTAATTAGGGATAATTTTGGCTAATAACTAGAGATAGCAATGAGTTAACCGGGTTGGTCCTAAACGGGACTAGTTGACCCGGAGCCATGCCTAGGCGGGCCCAATGGACTTTTCCCGGCTTGAATGTACCCGATGCCATGCCTACTCAACTCATCCAACCTTCCATTTACTAACCTGGTTTTCGATGATAAACTTTGATATCGATAGCTTCAAGGTCATCAGATTTAAGAGGAGATTCTCGAATAAATTCTGATCGAACTGGCATTGAAACTCCAAGAACTTGATGTCTTTCAACCAATTGAGCCAATTGTTCTTTTGTTGGATATGTTGCATCTACAGTTGATGGGGATTCTTTGGCTTCTTTTTTAGTTGGTTTATCAGCATGTGCAGCAGTAATAAATGATCGATATGATGGCATTGTTGTGGCATATCTGAAATTATAAATTTATATAAGTTTAAACAAAGTACAATAAAGCTTACCTGCTGCATACTGTATTTCCAACAGTGTTAATCAAGCCAAATGGAATACTTCTTAAATTTGTTCCACATCTAGTTAGCATTTTAGTAGTTAGTAGTAAAAGATAGAGAAATCTAAAAAATTAAAATTACACTAAAAAACAATGGAAAATGAAGGAGTAAAATAACAACGCGGAAAGATTAAACTTTAGAAAAAAATTACCACGAAAGGTTAAAAACGTTTAAACAAAAACAATGAATGATGGAAGTTATGATAAAAAGAAAAAAGTAATAAAACCCGATTTAAAACTCTGATATTGTCCCTTTTTCCTTTCAATTTAAATCAATTTTTTCATCTTCAAACAAAAAAGTGTACCCATTTCACACTTTTTGGGAGAAAGGAAAGAAAAGAGAGTTGAACTTTTTCTGCACTTTTTTGAAGTTAAAGTGCAGGTCCTTTGTATTGCAAAAGAAAAATTTAAAACACGGAAACAAAAACGACATTTGTTTCTATCATTGAAAAACTAAAAAGAAAAAGTTGATGCAAGAAAAACAGCAGCAGCAGCAAAAAAGAGACAATTTTTTTGTAGCACGAAAAAAGTGTAAAAAATAAAAAAAAACTACACTAATAAATATTTTTTAAACTCTATAGATTTATTTCAATAAACATAAATGGATTGAATGCCAGAGGCAAAAAAAATTAAAGTGGATGAAAAAGGGAGAGAAAAGTGCCAAGGCATGATGCAATTTTTTTGTTGGTTGCAAATATTCTTAAATTTTTAGACTAAAAATGACGAAGACAAAAGCAGCAGCAGCAGCAAAAGCTGGCAGCAGGAAGGACGAAAAAAGGCAGACTAAAAAAGCAAAACTAAAAATGTGCAAAAAAACGGAGGAGAAAAAAACACGCATGTCCTTCAAAAACTGACAAACAAAAATTAACAAAAGTAAAAATAAATGTTTTCAATAATTTTTAAGTCTGTTTAAATAAGAATAACTTTAATAATGATGAAAAAAAGTAGATCCAATCCATGATTAAATATCTTTCTTTATCGAATGTTTTTTGATAAAATACGTGAAAAGTAAAAGAATTAAAAACGTGCAAAAACACAAAATAAAAAAGCGAAAAACGCATCCTCCGTCAAAAATTTTGTTCCACCCAAAAAAGAATGATGCAAAACAAATAACAACAAAAACACAGCCATCATAAAATTTTCGGGTGCTTAAAAGAGAAAAAGTTATAGTTTGTATTCAGCTTGGAAAAAACAAAAGAAAGAGGAGATGTATTTTATGGGGGACGTATCTTGCTTATTAGCAGCATAGATCAAAAGAAGGAAGGATAATGATCAATGTTGCTGCTACAAGGATCCAAAAAATATAAAACTACACTAAAATATGCTAATTCTGCAATTTCCAGAAGTCGAATCGGTCCAAATTTTTTAGGTTCGAATTTGCGTAAAAATCGCCAAAATCCTCAAAAATGGCATTTTCATTTTGATGACAAATTAGTGCCAACGAATATTTTTTGATAATTTTTTTCACAAATTAGTTTAATTAAGCGTGTTAAACAACCCCTGACAGTTGTTTTTTCTAGAAACGCATCATATGCAAATTTTTCAAGGACGATTGTTGTGGAAGCAGTTTTTGGGAATTTTTTCAAACCTTATTAGAAATTATTTATTTAATATGTTGCTTGGCTACCCATAAGTTGAATTAAATTTATTAATTTATATGCAAATTTTGTATACATTTTATATTTAAGCTCGATGAAGTCGAATTTTAACAATTTCGCAAAGGGATGGAAGCATTTTTATTGCAGGTCCCCAATAATTTACTCCTGATGAAACATAAATTTGTGTTCCAGATGCTGGATAAATATAAAGACCATAAAAGAAATGATTAACCAAAACTCCTATCGGCCATGCAATGAACATTTGACCTGCATGTGTATGGCCTAAAATATTTCTATGTTTAGAAATAAATTATTTAAAGAAACTATGCGTACCAGAAAGAATAAGATCAACTTTTTTGTTAATTTGATCAAGGGTTGTTAAAACTTTTGCAACACCATTTGGTTGATGAACAAGAAGAATCGTTGAAACATTTGTTGGACAATCAGATAAAGCTTTTACAGTATCCATTTTGTGGCCTAAAAAAATGTAAGTCTTGTTTTGAAGAAAATTATATTTGTGTAGCTTTTTATGAAAATTTTTGGCAATTAACTTTAGGATAGTTTTTCTTATTACCAAAAATGATTGGTATAATTAAGTGCAATTTTAATTCGTTAATTAATTTCTTAAAATTATATTTTAATTTAATAAAAATGTGAGCATGACAAAGAAAATTACGAATTACTTTAAGATTTGAAATTTAGCTAGTTTTGATATATCGGATTTCACCTTGGTCGATCTTCAACATGGAATTAGAAAGAGAAATTTTTACTGCATTTTTTGTATAATGAATACCAGCACCAAATATATGATGTTTTTAAGGTTAGAAAAGGGAATTCGCAATAATTAATTAATGGTTTCAAATTGATAATTATGCAAATTTTGTATATCCAAATCGTATTTGAGCTAGATAAAGTCTTTGAAAAAATATCAAATATTCAAAGAAGCAGTGATTGTGAAAAATGATGAAAAAATCTGTTATTTTTCATCAAGGAAAAATAACGTTTTTCTTCTCTTTTTTGATGATGCATTGTTGTTTAAAAACAAGCAAAAATTGGTCATCACTGTTAGATTTTTTGTTTTCAATGCGTTAGTAATTAACAAACCTTCAATTTTCGCTGTTTCTGTAAAATAATCATCAACCCCGGCAATGCAAATTTCTTCCCCATTCTTCTTCAGCACAATTCCAGAATTTACCAAAACTGTTAAATTCAAAGAATTTCCAAAGAATTCAATCCAGTGATCAACATTTTCATGAATGTATTCATGATTTCCAAGTGCCAAAAATGCGCCATATTTTGATTTTAAATTCCTTATAGGTAATACTCGATCTCCAATAAAATCTACATATCCATCAACGAGATCCCCGGCAATTGTAATTACATCTGCCTCAAGGGAATTAACAATTTCAACAATTTCTTCAACCCTTTTTCTTCCAACTGTTGGTCCTGTATGGATATCTGAGATTAAAGCAATGGAAAAATTTTCAAATTCTGGTGGCAAATTTTGGATTGCAATATTCAAATTTTTTAAAGTTGGTTTTTGAAAAGTTGAAATAAATCCTTGAATTGTCAAGAAGAAGGCGAATCCAATGGCAATCAAAGTGTGGAAGGTTTTGGATTGAAGGATGTAGAATTTTTGAGATCGGATAAGTAAGTTGGATATCCTTTCGATGATGAAAAATATTAAAAGAAAAACAATGCAATGGAAATATGCCCCCAAGGCAAGGAAACTGAAAAACAAAGATTTTAAAACAATTTCGGACATGTAATGTTTTTGGAGATATGCAAATTAAATCTTATTCAAATTTGCATAATACCCTGAGGGGACATAAGCTTTAACAAACGTGAAGTTACCCAAAATTTTTTATCCGATTTATCCTTAAAATTTTAGGTTTTTAGAAAAAATATCTCACAATAACTGTCATTTTTAAAATTATGCAAATTTTTAACATAAACTGTTGAAGTTACATAATCACAAACGTGAAGTGTCTGCCCTTTTTCGTAAAATTACTAACCACAAATCTGGCAAAAAGAAATCCGCTGGAATTGGAAGCTGATAAAACAGAAAAGAAATATGGACCAACAAAATCCAAATTATTGCAAAACCTGCCAATCCCCATTTTGCATATTTCCGCCATTGAACAAATTTATTTTTAATAAAAATCGAAGTAATTCGAACATAAATAAAAATTGACATCAACAAAAGCGTCGTTTGAAACATTAAAAACATAAAAATTCTTCCAATTTGATATGAATTTGGTCGGGATGAAAAGAATCTCATCAGCAAAAATAAACAAATATCAAAAATAATTATTCCAAGAATAATTAACTTATTTCTTTGATGAACATAATCAACTCGATAAAAATGCCGAAATCGGGAAAAATAATTTTGTGTTGCTGATTTTTGGGATGGGGGCTCTTGAATTTCTAAGGGATTCAATCCTGGGATATCTTCTGGCATCGGATTAGTTAAGTTGAAAAATGTTGTAGGTTCTTTTGGCATTTTTTATTGATTATAAAAATAATTAAAATTTAAACTAAAATAAAATTTTTACAAAATAATTTTTTCTACAATATTAAACCTTTGTGATTTTAGTTATTGATTTCATCAATTTCAATAAACATGGACTTTATGCTTTCGTAAAATAGAGTTCACAGAATAAATTAGCAATAAATAAGTAACAAAAATTATGGAAAATTTGGTTGTTGAAATAGACAATTCACTATGGAATTTTTTCTTCCTTTTCCGAGAAAAATCCGTCATACACTAAGAAGACATTTTCGCGTCGAAATACAGGGTGATTCAAGAAAAAGTCCGATTAAAGAATCACTATAACTTTTGAAATTTTTAAGTTAAGAAAAAATTGATAGTACCATTGGACTCAGTATTGGTTGCCATTTATAATTATCTAAAAAAATTTAAAAAATAAAAACTTTTTTTTTCGAATTTCACGTACTCCCCCCTGTGGAAAAAAATCATTTTTAGTTCTGTTTCACCTTTTTTCTCTTTTTTTTCATTCAGTGTGTTTTAACAATAGGAAATTTTGCATATTCTTTGTTTCTGAAGAAAGTGAATGAAAAAAAAGTGAAAAAAGGTGAAACAGAACTAAAAATGATTTTTTTCCACAGGGGGGAGTACGTGAAATTCGAAAAAAAAAGTTTTTATTTTTTAAATTTTTTTAGATAATTATAAATGGCAACCAATACTGAGTCCAATGGTACTATCAATTTTTTCTTAACTTAAAAATTTCAAAAGTTATAGTGATTCTTTAATCGGACTTTTTCTTGAATCACCCTGTATTTTGATGCATTTTTTTCTACAACAAAAAATTTCTGTTTTATTCGATTTTTGCAGATCTCAGCAACACTTCGACCAATTTTTATCATTTAAAAAGCATTATTCTTATTTTAAATAATTAAGAATAAACAAAATAATAAAGAAGCTTGAAAAAAATGCAGAAAAAAACGCATTAAAATGTTTCGACACGAAAATGTCTTTTTAGTGTATGACGGATTTTTCTCGGAAAAATTCCATAGTGAATTGTGTTCAAAACAAATTCACAATGTTTTTAGTAAAAATTTGTGTTTTTTTTTGTTGTTAGCAGTAGAGGACATTCTGCCATTCAAAAGAGAAAAATAGAGGCGGTTTCCATCAAACATAGAGTCAGACACTCTTTTAAAAAGGTTAAATTGCAGCAAAATTTTCCTCCCAAAAAAAAATGAAAAAAAGGTTAGAGAGAAAGTCATCCATTTTTTAAAACATCAAAGTGTAAAAAAGCAACACATTTTTTCGTCATTGTTGAGATTGAAAAACTTTTTTGTATATTTTCTATGCCTAAAAAGATCAATAAAAAACCATATTTCAATTAATTTAAATAATCCTTTATTTGGTGTATAAATAACTGCAAATCTTTTACTTTGAAAAATCAAACTACATTTTTTAGCGTTTTGTAAATAAAATTTACTGAAATTTTCATAATGAATAAAAGTTGAAGAACAATTTTCAAGGGTCAAATATATGAAGAATAAACAACAGGTCTTTGTTGTTGAACGTGGCAGGCATTTGGATTTGTCTATCGATTTCCAGTGGCTGAATGCATTATATAATGTAGCATAGACCGAGTGGTGCTTTGTTAAATGCTTGGCAAAATAATACATGTTTTAATTACATGAAGTTCAATCGGTAAAAAAACATATCAACTAGGGATTTGCATTTCCTTTTTCCGGAAAATTTCCCGATTTTTTGCGGGAAATGATTCCCATTTCTCGGGAAATGTTACAGTAATAGTTTAAGTTTTTAAATTAAACATATAAAAATGAGATAAATAAGAGATAAAAGCACTGCAAATTGCCAAACATTATTACTTTTTTATATTTAACAATCTTTTTGTGGGTAATAAAGCTAATTTTAGTAAAATATTACTGTAACTTTGAATTCCGGGAAATGGCGGAAAATTTTCTGGGAAACGAACAACTCTAATATCAACTAAACCCTTTCAATAATATGTTTTTGTGGGAAAAGTCTTAAAAATTCAAAAATTAAAGAAAACTTCATCAAATTTTTTCTTTTCTGATCAATATATGTGTGATAAGAGTGCTACAAACTATATATGCACAAAGTTTATTATAATATTTTTTATAACAAATTTATTGAACTTGATATAACGAATAAAAATTTTAAAAAACAATTCTCGAACGAAAACTTTAAAGCCTTGTATATGGTGGTGGGGGTTCAGATGGGTATGGGGCAGAAGCTTGATTCTTTTGTGGCAAAGGTGAAATGTGGGGTACAACAGGTCTTTGTTGAGGCTGTTGTGGTGGTCGGAATTGTGGTTGTTGCTGTTGTTGATTGTTTCTCATTTGGGGCTGACATGGTTGAGCATGACCTGGTTGATTTCGAATTTCATAAAAATCTGAAAAATAACTTTTAAATTTATCAAAATTTTGGATACTATAAAAAAACTTACATCCAGGTTGAGCCCGAACTCTTACAACCCGTTTTCGGGTTCGAACTCTTGGAATACAAATAATACAAAATACCATTTTTTTGTTCGTTAATGAAAAAAGTTTTTTTTCTTAAAAAATGAAATAAAGTTAAAAAAAGTCAATCGAAGAACTTGTTATCAATTGATTAAAAATGCATTTCTTTCTTTTAAATTTGCAGTATCATCCGGGATTATTCTTTCTTCTTTTTAAATTGGGGTGTCATTTTGAAAAATTAAAACATTGATTTTTGAAGATGAATCATCTTTGGTCGTAAAAGGTATACACAAAGTTTTTTATTGGTCACATTTAAAATATATGATAATTATGGGTAAAATAGGTTAGGATCTAATTTTTCAATTTGCATAAAAACAGATAATCAATTTATTACATAGTGTTCAAAAAAGGTGGATTAATTGATGATTTTCAATCACTGGTATCATTATACCACGTTCTCTAGTGACAAGGTTCCTTAAATTATTGATTGATGATGAAAATCTACTAAAGCTTGACCAAAGTAACTGCTTTTTGTTTGTCCCCTCATTAATATCGGTCTTTTCTGTGCGCATATAAAATATAGGTCAAAAAGCTCCGACTTATAGATGACTCAAAAACACATATGTGCCATGGATATGTGTATCACTCAAAAATTTTGAAGTATTTACGATTGGATAATACCACAACAATAATAAAACCTATGTTCACCAAAATTGCTCACATTCGTTCACTAAATTATAACTGATCACAAATTTTCTGCTTTTTTTGAGTGATTTACTTTTGTGGCGTATATTTTTATTATTAAATCGTTCATCAAAAACACAGAAATGAAGTTGATTATATTTAACAAAACAAAAGAAATTACTTATTTTGGTGAATGTAAACTTCAATTTGTTAACTGTCATTTTGCTAAAGGCTTAAATCTTAAATTGACTGAAAAAGGTTTGTCAGTTTTGACTTTTTTAATTTGAATAAACATTTTGTTTTTAGTTCCAGAAGAAACAATTACTTCAAAATTTGATAGAATTTATTCCTGCAAAAATGTAGGTTTTATCAATAAAAAGGGCTTTAAATAAGGAATTTTTAGAATTTGCTTTGCTGCATCGACCAACAATCCGGAGATGCTTTCATGATTGAATTTGGAGAAAAAGAAACTTGTCAAAAAATTTTTGATGCCATTTTTAAAGCAAGTGTAGGCATTTTTTTGTAGTTTTGGTATCCACATAATTATGCCATTTTAGTCCCGAGAAAACCTATCAATCGAAAATTGTATCAATGAAGACAAAGAATTTGAAGCTGAATTTTTTTTCCAATTATTAAAGCAATTCTGGCTGGTGTTGTTCGACATGAAGAATTAAAGACTCTTATTTTGGATTTCATTAATTCTTTTGATGTTGAAGAAAGATGCTATTATTTAAATCTTGCTACAGTAACATTTTTGAAGCCATCTGTCCTTTTTAAAGCTCGAAATGTTACCACAAAGTAGGTTACCTAAATTTCATTCTAAAGTCAGAATAATAGCTTTATTTTTGCAAAAATTTTTGTTCTATCATTATAAAATTTACTAATCTGAAACTTGTTGAGTAGTTGCCCAGGTTTTCTTTAAACATTCCCAGATGGTTATTTTTTGTTAATCCTTTAATTTTGATTTTTTATGCCCTGAGGGATTAATGATATCCCCTTAATCCCCCCGGGGGTTTTAAACAAAAAAAGTCCATGGAAGTATCTTAGAATGTCCCTAGGAACTTTTCTACAGGTTACCTAAATTTCATTCTAAAGTCAGAATAAAATCGTTATTTTTGCAAAAATTTTAGCCATATGATTATAAAATTTACTAATCTGAAACTTTTTAAGTAGTTGCTCAGGGGTCCTTAAAACATTCCCAGATGGTTATTTTTTGTTAAAAAAAAGAAAAAGGAAAAATTAATTATAAAAAGGCAAATTTTACTCAAAAAAATAAAAGTAAAAGGGTTACGTTATCCGTTTCGTCCTTACCCTTAATCCTTTAATTTTGATTTTTTATGCCCTGAGGGATTAATGATATCCCCTTAATCCCCCCTGGGGTTTTAAACAAAAAAAGTCCATGGAAGTATTTTAGAATGTCCCAAGGAACTTTTCCACAAAAGTTCAGCTTTTTTAAACAGCTTTGAAATTTCGTCGTTGCTGCCTTTGCTCAAAGTTGAATAAAAATGAGTTTTAACATGATAGCCACTAAAATTGCCGCTATTTTACAGGAATCCACGTAAACGATCAATCCAAAATATCAGCGATAAAGAAGATGTTCCCGAAAAACCTCCAAAAAATGGACGAATTTTTTCTTACCCTTTTGTTCAGCCTTCTCCACTGAATTCCTCAGATGATGTAATATTTGATATTGTTGAATATTTGAATAATGAAAAATTCGAAAAGAAGCTTCTTCTTTTTACTTCAACTGAAAAAAAGCAATGCTATGAATATGCATACTGTAAGCCACAAGTTTTTCAATGCATGAAATGTATGGTCGAAGATAAAACTACCGTAATCAAAGCCAAAATCCACAATGATGGAAGTAAATCGTACGATTTTTATAACGACCAACATACTTGTCAACCAATCGATTATGTGCCAGAAAATTATGAATCTTCAACGATTATAAAATCTCCAAATTTCGAATTTGGTTCACATGAATGGAATGGAAAAATGAAACCTTTATTAGTAATTTTTTATCCGAAAGACAAGAGCCTCTGCTACAAATATGGATTTAATAATTATTCAAAAAGTTTCCACTGTACTGCATGCAAAAATACAATGAATAAACGTCATGCCCGATTTATTCGTCATAATGGAAGTACTTCAATTGAACTTGAACATCTTCATCATGTTTGTCAACCTAAAAAGTATATTCCTGAACCTTTCTAAAAAATTTCTTTTTTGAGTTCAAAGTTGTTCCAAAAGTAAAATGCCCAACCCAAAATTTTTTTATAGCCTTGATTGTGTTGTGATATACATTATAAATAAAGCCTTAAAAATTGTCATAAAAACTATGAAAGAGGAAATCATAATAAAATTAAATAAAAATTTATTTACTACAAATAAGAATTACAGAAAAATCATACGTATTTATACAAGTAATTTAAAATTAATGAGGATTAACGAATTGTGCAACTTCAGGACCATCCCGAGGACCACTTCGAGTATAATCATCATCAGTATCGGTTCGAGCATCAGCATGTCCCTAAAAAAAGGTTAAATATTACAGTATCTCTCGACAATATTACAGTATTTATTACCTTTGCAACCATAAATTCAATTGTACCAGGAACAAGATGCTCAAATCGTGGATCACGTTTTGCGTATTTTGCTGCTCGTTCTGTTTCAGACAACCATTGATAATCAGATTTTTCACAACTTTGTGTTTTTTGAAGAGGTAATTCTGATACAGGTGTTTGAGCTGGAGTTGATGCAGGTGTTGCACCAGGAGTTGTTGCTGGAGTTGGTACAGGTGTTGGTGCAGGTGTTGATTGCTTTGGAACATTTGATTCTTTTGATTCAGATGGCTTTGGAGGATCAGCAGATTTGGATTTTGATTTTTGAATCATAATTGGTACAGGTACAGGCTTCAAAGCTTGTGAAGATTCTGGTGGCACAGCAGAAGATGAAGGCATTTGATTTTGTTTTGGTTGTTTATTTGAAGATTTTGGAGCTGGACCAATTAAGAAAATAACAATCTTTTGCCAAATTGAACGTTTTTCTTGTGCAGCAGCTTCTTCAGCTTGTGGATCATTTTCAGGATTTGCACTTTGTTGTTGCTTTCGTTTACGGCTACGGAAGAATCGAAGGGTACAAATAACAATAAGACAAACAAGAAGTAGCAATCTAAAAATAAAATGTAAATTGAACAAACAAAAGTGTATTAGATAGATAAGAAAGAACTATACCCAACAAGAACACCAACAATAATTCCAATTAACATTCCCATAGACATCCCAGCATCTTGGGATTCTTCTTTGGTAGATGCATCTGGAGATGGCAAAACTGGGATTTCTGTAATTTCATTAACTTTCTGTGGAACATTTTCGATTGTTGATGTTGTGGTTGAAGATTGTGTAGTACTAGTTGATGTAGATGTTGAAGTTGATGAAGTTGTGGTTGTTGCAGGTTCAGGTGAAATTGTAAAATATTCAAATTGATACGGTTTATCATATGGTTTTGGAATTCCATCCTTTTCTTTATCCAAATACTTCAATTCAAGATTATTATCATTGACATCATAAAACTAAAACATAAATTTTTTGGAACAATCAAAGTTAAATAAAAGCTTACTGTAGCAGTGAAATTTGCGGTGCTGTTAATATTAAAGACATATCGAATATGCCCAAGGAAATTGTTATTGAAAACGCAAACCACTTTCTTCAAATAAATTTTGACGCCATTTGGAACTTCTGTAAAATTCTTTTCTGCATAAAAACTTACAGGTTGAAGACCATTTGCTTCCAATCCAATCCTAAAATAATTTGCATAATGACATATCCTAATCAAAGGCATTTAACTTACAAAACATCTTCTTCAATTGTTTGACTTTCATCTTCCAATTGAATAACAACATAATGCTCAGGAGCAGAATCCTTGATTTCAACCCAGACTACAGTATTCCCATCATTATTGAGACGAACGAAGTTAATTCCACTTTCATTTTTAAAAACTTCATTTGAGTCAGTTTTGAGATGAGTGTAATCAGATGTTGGAAAAGTTGTTTTGACCCAACTAAAAATAAAGATATGAAAATGAGGAATAAAATATTTAAAAACTTACTCCGCAGGTTTACATGGTTTAGCAGCAGTAAATTCAACCATTTGATTTTCAGGAAGATATAATTTGTATTGCAAATTGTTTTGTAGCGACATCATACCCTAAAAACATGTAATTAATGCCAAGGTTTGATTTTATACAAAAAAATTAATCTTACTCTGATTTCAACAGGACCATTTTCAGACCATATTGTTACAGGAGTATATTTTCCTTGATAGCGAGGGCATGAAGTAAAACAATCAGGTTTATCTCTGAACTGAAAAAAAGACATCTGAACTTCTGGAGTGGCTGTATTGCTTATTTGACATTCACTTTTTCCAAAAATTTGAAAAAATACACTAAAAATTAAAAAAATATAAAAGTTAAAACAGATTAAAAACCCTTACCTGGGATAATTTCCTTGTGGATGTCCATGTGATTTAGTCATTATAGGTAAAATATTTTCATTTTTTAAATCCAGCCAAACTGTTAAAGGTTCATTTCCAATGAAGATAGAATAAGAATTTTCTACACTTTTCTTCAGAAATCGATATATTGGTGATTTTGTTACTTCAGTCATATTTTGATCTTGTAAAACTTCATCCCAATCTTGGCATCCATTATCCTTGATTTCAGAATTGATTTGATGAAAGAAATTGATGAACAAGACCAAAATAATAAATGCAGCAAATTTCATTTTCATCATTTTCTTACCATCAATTGCAGCAGCCGACACAACCTTCCAACACTCTTCTTTTTTGTCAGTAATGAAATGAATGTTGAACACTGTCATCTAAAAAGAAAAGAAAATTCATTCACAAAAATTTGCATAGAAATATTCAAAAAAATTGGTTTGAAAAAAACAACAAAGGCAACTAAATCTTAAACCCACCGTAACAAATTGTTAGACTAAAATTGAATTAAACTTTGTTCGTAAAAATAAAAAAAAATAGCCTGCCGGCCCAAAAGCTCAGTGGTAAGTGCAGTTGGATAGAAGTCGGAAGATCCCGGGTTCGACTCCTCTTGCGGCCACTTGGGCTTGCGATGGCGGGTGCTCGGTGTGTCCGAGGTTAAAACGAATTCCATGGATGGCAACCAGGTTAAACGGCAGCTACTTATCAGAGGTTAACCATTTATGGTTATTAAGATATTCACGGATATATCGCTTGAGGGAATCAGCAGGTGTTAGGGCCTGTATATACTAAGTTTTTTTAAAGTTAAAAACTACTATAACCATTAGTCTGAATCAAAGTAAACATAGTTAGAACAAAAAAACTTAAGATAGATATGATCAGAACAGTAACAAAAAAGCCTTGCTAAAAAATAATTAATGTTAGTCATTAGTACAGCACTACACGTTATGAGATTTCTTACCACGAAAAGATAAACTTTTTTTTCAAAAATTTCTTTTTTGAAACGCTTAAATTTTTCATTAAACTTCTCAAAAATTAATACCGTACAGTACACCTAAATTATAGTGCAAGCGATACCAATTTTTACCAGTTAATGTTTTTTATGAAGTGTATCCGTTTCACAGACATATATTAAATTTACTAAAAAAGGTCCCATCAAAGATGTCCTATGATTTTTTAAATTAGGTCTTACTTTAAAATAACATCATTTCTAACTTCAAAAGCAAAAAACCTTTGCCAATATTTTTAGGAAGCACAACCCCCAACAATTGCTTCCAAAAAAGACGTAAATTGAGACGCCATTTGTTGTCACAAATGTTTCTTAAAACATTTTGATGTTGAGAAAATAAAATCAATTACAATAGTGAAAACATTGGTTACGATAACATTAAATCACGAGTAAAAGAATATTGTGCAATATAATTTATGCTTTTATCATAGTTTTATAAATACTAGGGATAAAGCGGGCCTTCGGCCCGCAAGCGTCTAGTTTAAACTATAGAACTATTTTTTAAAAAACAAATTTGAGCTTCTAATTACAATCTTTCTATTTCAACTCTTCCGGCTTTTTCAGCTTCTGATAATTTTTCTCGATTATGAGACAAAATCTGTTGTCGTTTGCGCTCATTTTCAATTCTCTTTGTTCAGAGGTTTGCTCAACAGGATTATTTCTTTGCCTTTCTGTTTGTCTTCTTTTTAGTTCTTTTTTATGAGCAGCTTCTTGAAAAGGTTTTTTTTTTGCAATTTTTCTATTTAGCATTTTTAGACTTTACTATTTCACAGGCTTACAACAAAAAATTAAAGATTCAATCACATTTTAATAGCAAACACACAACAAAGAGAGGATTAACCAATTTAATGGACGCTCCAAACCGCGTAGCAAAATTTATAAGTGAACTGTTGAAAATAGCTACAGTCACAGAAAAAAATACAGAAAACACGTTCGACGGTGCAATCTGTTTAAACGATAATACAAAATGATTTGATTTGCTTTGTTGATTAGTTTATGCTAATAATAAATTTGTATATTTACCATTTTTTCACTCACAATCTCATGCAAATTATATTAAAGTGCATGAGTTTGCGCATAACAGTATTTGCAGGGCAACGTTTGAATTCATTGTTTGCTGTTGCATGCAAATTTTTCGTTTTTATTCTTCGTTTTTCGTTTTGTGAATGAAAAAATAAAAGCGTGACATCAAACGCACAAACTAACGAACATTCTCCATTTATTTGAGGGAAAAAACTGCTGATATTTTAAGTGTAAGAGAAAAGCCGATTTTTTATAAACGTTTTTATTAAGAATTAACATAAATAATATAAATGTCATTTTTATTTAATTATAGACTTAAACGAAGATAATAAAAAGCTTTTGGGCCATCAAAATTTCAATAAAAACAGAAAAAAAGAATCCAGGCATTTGAGCAGCTTTGGATGGAATTTCATTTTGAGGTGGTAAAATTGGAGCAGAAGAAGTTTCATCAATTTCATGTGGAACATTTTGGATTGTTGTTGTTGTCGTTGAAGATTGTGTAGTAGTTGACGTAGATGTGGAAGTTGATGAAGTTGTTGTTGTTGGAGGTTCAGGTACAATGGTAAAATATTCAAATTGATATGGCTTATCATATGGTTTTGGAATTCCATCATTTTCTTCTTCCAAATATTTCACTTCAAGATTTGTGCCATTAACGTCATAAAACTATAAAACCAGAATTACAAAAATTATATAGTTTTAATAAATACTTACTGTAGCGGTGAAATTTGTGGTGTTGTTAACATTAAAAACATATCGAACATGCCCAAGAAAATTGTTGTTGAAAACGCAAATGACCTTCTTCAAATAGATTTTGACCCCATTTGGAATTTCAGTGAAATTTTGTTCAGCATCGAAACTAACAGGCTGAAGACCATTTGCTTCTAATCCAATTCTAAAAGAATTTGCATAATGACATATCCTAATCAAAGGCATTAAACTTACACAACATCTTCTTCAAAAGATTGACTATCATCTTCAGGTTTAATAATAACATAATGTTCAGGAGCAGAATCCTTGATTTCAACCCAGACTACAGTATTCCCATCATTATTGAGACGAACGAAGTTAATTCCAGATTCATTTTTGAAAATTTCATTTGAATCAGTTTTGAGATGAGTGTAATCAGAAGTGGGAAAAGTTGCTTTGATCCAACTAAAAATAGTGAACAAATTAAGAAAGCAAGACTACAAAAAACTTACCCAGTTAGTTTACATGGTTTAGCAGCAGTAAATTCAATCAATTGATTTTCAGGAAGATAAAGTTTTAATGGGGTAAAGCGACGGCCTCTTACACCCTACAAAAATAAATCACAATCGTTGAGATCAAGAAAACGGGGAAATCAACACTTTTTCTCGAGAAAAAGAATGCAAAATGTCCCATAACATTTGCTCTTCGGTTTGATGTGAAAAAGTTGCAAAACAATCCGCCAAAAGAAATTGCAAGGTCTAATTAAAATATAATAATATATCGTAGTTCTTACCCTAATTTCAACAGGACCATTTTGAGACCACATTGTTACAGGAGTATATTTTCCTTGATAGCGAGCACATGAAGTAAAACAATCACGATTATCTTCAAGATAAAAGCCAGAAGAAATTCCCTGTTTAGTGCCCGTAATAATTGTTTCACAATCACTTCTTCCGTACACTTGGAAAAATGCACTAAAAAGTGAGAACTAAAAATCTTTAAAAAAGCTGTAAACAAACTAACTTGGGATTATTTTCTTGTGGATATCCATGTGTTATGACTGATGTACCAAATTCTGTAGAACGTTCCAATTCCAACCAAATAGTTAATGGATCATTTCCCAAATAGATTGAATAAACACCTTCTTGCTTTAAAAATCGATATAAATTATCATTTGAGACTTCTGTCATATTTTGATCTTGTAAAAGTTCATTCCAATCTTGGCATCCATTATCCTTGATTTCACAATTCATTTGATGAAAGAAATTGAAGAACAATAAAAAAACAATAAATTCAGTACATTTCATTTTCATCATTTTCTTACCATCAATTGCAGCAGCCGACACAACCTTCAAACACTCTTCTTTTTTGTCAGTAATGAAATGAATGTTGAACATTGTCATCAAAAAATACAACAAATTCATTCACAAAAATTTGCATGAAAATGTTAATTGTTTTGAAGGAAACGACAAAGGCTACTAAATTTTAAGACCTACCGTACCAATTGTTAGACTAAAATTGTTTTTTACACTGCTAGTAAAAATAGATTAAGCTTATGATTGGTATGATCAGAACAATAATAAAAAAACAAAGTCTTGCTCTGAAAGTCATTTGATAATCAATGTTAAACATAGTTTCATTATATGTAAATATATATCAGTGGAAGTAAAATGGTAGACTTTTTGTGCGCACAAAAAACATAGGTCAAAAAACCTGGGACTCAAATGCCACTCAAAAAAAACATATGTCACAGTAAAAACATTATTAATTATCAATGAAGTCAAAGAAACTTTTTATTTTTTTAATTTAAAATACGAGAGTTTGAATTTTGGTTATATCGTAAAATTGACAAGCTAGCTGCAGCAAAAAAGAAAAATAATGAATTTTTCATTGTCTTTTATTTGCATTTTTTCATTAATGAAACGTTTCACTCGCGTATCCATTGTTTTTCCTAAGCATATTGCTTTCGTGTTAAGATACGTCATCTAAAAAATAAAAAAAGTTTTGTACTGCCTTGGACAATCCCTTTAAAAAATAAAATTTACAAATCTCGAGCATTTTTTTTCAATTGAAGGCCCAGAAAAAAAATATTTATAAAACACACCTTTTTTTAACTTAATCTTAGCTCAAAATACAATATCCAGGTGTTCAGCTTTCTAATTCTTTTACTGTTAAAACTATTTAAAGCTTAATTAACATAAAAACAAGTTTTTCAAGGCATTTAACGCCGAGAAAACAATTTTTGGAGGTTTTTTTTAATAAAAAAATAGCATATCGAATGTTTTAAAATTACGTGTGGGTCCAACTTTTTCAAAAATCTTTCAATCCAGCAACGCAACAGAATAACCATTAAAATTGCCGCTATTTTGTAGGAATCCCCGAAAAAGATTGATCCAAAATATCAGCAACAATAAAGAAAATGATACAGAAAAACGTGCAAGAAAATGGACGAATCTTTCATATTCTTGTGTTGAACCATCTCCAATGAATTCCTCAGATGATGTGATTTTTGATATTGTTGAATATTTGAATAATGGAAAATTGGAAAAGAAACTACTCATTTTTACTTCAAAAGACAAGAAGCAATGCTATGAATATTCATACCGGTGTTCACGAGTTTTTGAATGCATTAAATGTATGGCCGAGAAGAAGATTACCGTAATCAAAGCTGAAATTCATAATGATGGAAGTAAATCATTCAATTTCAATGAAGGCAAACATTTTTGCCAACCAATTGATTATGTGCCAGAAAATTATCTATCTTCAACAATTGTAAAATCTCCTAATTTTAAATTTGTTCCTCATGAATGGAAAGGAAAAATGAAACCTGGATTGGTAATTTTCCACCCCGAGGACAAGAACTTGTGCTACAAATATGGGTATAATAATTATTCCAAAGGTTTTTACTGTATTGAATGCAAAAATACAATGAATAAACGTCATGCTCGATTTATTCGTCATAATGGAAGTACTTCAATCGAACTTGAACATCCTCATCATGTTTGTCAACCTAAAAAGTATATTCCTGATCCTTTGTAAAAGTTTTTTAAGTTGTTTATTTTTTAAAAATTATCATTTTTTTGGTTGCTGTGTTTTTCTTCAATAATCTTTTTGTACATCATAGATTTATGTGTTTATTTATGTAAGCTAATAAATTATTTGGTAACTGTATTCGTTTTTCCAATTAATTTATATAATATTTGATTAGTGATGCATCACATCGATGTGATATTTTCAATGCAAAAATCATTCTTTATATATTTAGGGGGTATTTTCAAGGGGCGAAATGAAGCAGAAATTATCAGTTCCTGTGCACCAATAATTTGTGATAAATAACACAAAAAAAATTAGTATGAAAAAGAAAGGTTTTAATGCCTTGACCAAAAATGGATGTTTTGCTGTTCCTCTCTTTCTTTTTTCAAGCATAATTTTCAAAAATATAACGTTAAAAAAGATAGTGGAAGGGAATGAAACCAGGACAACTAAAAATACACAGGAAAGAAAAAATGAAAGCAATGCACAAAAAAGCTTGCATTTACCTTTCTTCAACAAAAAATATGAGGGGATAAAAAGAAGAAAATTGAAGAGAAACTACCACCTTCAATTTTTTTTCCTTCTTGGCAGAAAAAAAAAGAAAGCAGAAGGTTTGGTAGTAGCAATAGTGGTAGTTGGGATTGAAAAATAAACAAACAAGAGTTTTTATTTCTTTTTTTGTTTGTGTTCACCTTGTTCAACTTTAAAAACCTCTTCCCAAAAATTTTTATGTATTTCAACATCGAAAATTTTTTGTATGTTAAAAAAAGTGGAAAAGTTTGCTGTTTTTTTCTTTCCATTGATACTCCTTTTTTTTGTCATTCATTAATTTTTTTAACACCAAACAACACAACAGCAACAACGGAAATTGTATTTTTTCAAGGTTAAAAAAGGGGACACAAATCGAAGAAAGGAAAAGGAAACTGAACAACCTCTTTTTTTTGTTTTTCGGACAGTTTTTTTTGTTTGATCAAAAACTCTTTCTCTTATTTTTCAATAACGTCAGAGCATCACTTTGCCTTCCTTTTATTTTTCGTCATTCATCGTGTTGACACTCGCGACACTAAAAATATTTATTTTTGTGAAAAACAAAATCAATCAATTTTTACATTGGCCCTCATACTTGTATACCTTTTTTTATTTTACCTCAACTTAAAAAAATCAATTTTGTAATTCTTTTGGGTTTTTTTAATAATTTTAAAATACGGTAATTACAGTAACCGTTATTATTAAAATTGCATTATTTTTGTTATTTTCTATAATTTTATTTCTGCAACAAAATTTAAGATTCGTCAAATTCATTTCGCAACTTCACTGATTTGGTTTATTTTATTTTCATTATTTTCGTGCTAGAACCATTTATGACAGTAATCAAATATTGTTAAAATTCCATCAATTTTTTGTTATCAAATATTTTATTTTTTGTCTTAAAAATTGACCTTTTCCATTTTTCTGCTGTTTATGGCCGATTGCTGATATTTTTTTCACTCACCTAATATTTTTTGATTCCATCATTTTTTATTGTATTGATTCATCATCATCAGAAAAAAAAAGAATTTGAAGAAGGAGGAAAAAAAGGAACGAAGAAGAACACGGAAAAAAACTATTTTATTTTTCATTTCAATTTTGATCGGTCGTTTTTGTGCTTTTTAAAAAAAAAATTGCAAAAATATTTCTCAATTAATTTTTTTTTTGGAGAAAAATTCTTCCATGTTAAATAGAATTTATTACTATTATTATTGTATTATATTATTACTGTAATGATGTTATCAGAAATGCAATTTGAGAATAATCCTGATGGTGGAGATGTTCAAATTTTATTTGATAAAACTGCTCATCGAAAAAAGCCATTTGATAAAAGAAAATTGTTATGGTTATTTGGGGCAATTGGGATTGCCCTGTTGGTGGTCGGGAATATTTGGGCAGGTTGGGGTTCATGGGGTAAAGACTCCAAACACCCTTTCATTCCTTCCCCAACCCCAGCAATTAATTCAAATAATTTTAATTCTTCTTTAAATGTTAAAATAATAGGTTGGTTTTTTTATTATATAAAATTTAGGAAAAACATGGTTAAAAATGATAGTAATCAAAATTTAACTTAAGATGACAAAAATCGATTACTATCACTTTTTACATTTTTACAGTAATCAATCAAAAATCATGTTTCTTTCATATTTTTTAAAATTAAATTTAAAAATAACACCTTTTTTTAGATTTTATATTTGATTTTCATTGGCATATTGATTTTGATGCTGAAGCTATTCAATTTTCTGTCACATCAAAAAGTGGAATTTTTACTGATAATCGATGGCTGTTAATTGGATTCTCAAATAACGGTGATATTGTTAAATCTGATTATTGTGTGTTTAAAAACAAAAATCTTACTGTAAGTTTTTTTCACACTTCCGTTTTAAAAAATTTAAATGACGCTAAAATCCATTGTTTTGACCTCCATTTTTGTCTATGCTGGGTTAATCCTTTTGTTATTAATGTTGAAAAATAGAAGAATAATTGTTGTGTAACAGTTTATAACTTATTTATGAATTGATAAATCCTTTAATCCCTATTTTTGTTACACTTTTCCAAAGTCTAGCCATTTTCAATAGCAAAAAGTAATACACTTTTTTTGACCAAAACTTTGATGTTCAAATGTCCGAGTGGTTAACATTTTGGACTCTCACCCTAATCATCCAAGTTCAATTCCCCTCAACCTTCAAATTCAAAGGCTTTCTCTTTAAATTGGATTTGCTTTTAATGTAACAAATTCAGATGCTTTTAAGCCAATATTAAATTATCGTCGGTATCTGCCTAGCCTGCTTCAATTCAATGAGGGCCTGGTTCGATTAGCGATTACATTTTTGTTGTTTGTTGATAACTTAAAAATGTCTAACTTACTTTCATGCAAATTTTTACTCATTTTTAATTTTACATTTTTGCAGGACGGATATGTAGATATTAGTAAAAGCCTTATCACTGACACCCAACAAGATTGTGAATTAATTTCAAATGATCAAAATGGATTCAGTTTTAAAAGAAAATGGTCAACTTGTGATCCCCGTGATATTGTTTTAAGTGTAAGTTTGTATCACTGTTCTAACGATATTTGTGTTATTGATCAATGATTAATTTATGCAAATTTTATTAAACTATTGACATTTTTCAGAAAGGCACAACACATTTGTTCTTTGCTTCTGATGAATCTGAAACCTCAAACATCAATGAACCAAGTTCTTATAAAGCAAAACTATTTTCACCAAATATTCCACCAACCCAACTTGAATCAGATATTGTTATTTTACCAATTACTGCTGCCAATCTTACTGTAACAGAAAAACAATGGTGTTTAATAAAGAAATTAGATGAAAACCTTCAAAGCAAAAAGAATCATCTTGTTCGAATTGAACCTTTGATTACTGTAGGAAATGAAAGAGTTATTCAACAAATGGAATTGTATTACTGTAATTTTGGTGAAAGCAAAGATTCAATGGAATACAATGGCACATGCCAAAAAGAGAAACCGAAAAATTGCAGCAAAAGTATCTTTGTTTGGAGTCTTGGAGCTTCACCATTTGATTTTCCAAAAGAAGCTGGATTCCCGATTGGTGGATCAGAAACTTCTGGATCTTATATCATGCTTAAGATTATTTATGTCAATCAAAAATCAATTAATGATTCATCTGGATTTAATCTTTATTATACTCCAACCCTTCGATCTAATGATGCTGCCATTCTTGAACTTGGCATTTCTCCAACTACGGCAAATGCCATTCCACCAAAACAGCAAACATTTGCTTTGAATGGTTTTTGCCTTCCAGAATGTTCTTCCAAATTTCCTGATAATGGTATTACCGTATTTGGATCAAGACTTCATACACATGATATCGGAAAACTTGTTCGAACTTCAATTTATCGAGATGGAAAAAGAATTGGAAATTTAAATTTTGATCAAGATTTTGTTTTTAATTGGGCAATCGTAGATTCGCTGGAACCTCAGATTACTGTAGAAAAGAATGATATGCTTATGACAACTTGTGTTTATAATAGTGAAAATCGGGATACTGTAACTTTTGTAAGTTTATGTTTGCTTTAGGGATTACTGTAACGACAAAGTAGATGGGAGATATATGAAATACAATGTAATAATCGATACATGAAATCCAGTGTAAAACGGGATATATGAAATCCGACTAAAAAATAACAAATCTAATTTTTTTAGGGAGGTGAAGAACCTGGCGATGAAATGTGTGCCAATATTGTTTACTATTATCCGGCAATGGAAATTAGCATATGCAAATCTGCTATTGATGATAATGCTTTGCAAAATTGGTTTGCTAAAAAGTAAATCCATCACATTTAAAAAACAATTTAATTTATGCAAATTTATTTTCAGAGGAAATCCAAATGCTGATAAAACTGTTAAACAAAAATATGAATCCTTGACACCATGGAATGCAGGGTTGATTGATGATCTCAAAGAGCTATATTTTACTAGTCCACTTAAAGCAGAATGCATAAATCAATCGGGTCATTTATTTGATGGAATGCAAAATCTTAAAAAACCTTTTATCTCTAAAATTATCGAAGAATCAAGAATTAAATACGAGTGCCCTTCAATTGATGATGACTTGTAAAAAAGCAAAATTCTTAAATATATTTTATATTAATTAAATTGTTAAATACTTAATTTTTTAGTAATAATAAAGATTGTTAAAGTTTAAAAAAAGGTTTTTGTGATTAAAAAAGATTGATACGAAATTGTTCATTCCATATTTTGCTTTTAAGTTCTTTTATGACTCTTTTATGATGGAAGTGTGGATATTAAATGAAAAAACTACACCGATGACACACTAATATCCCCCTAAGATTGTGAACTTATGTCCTACAAAAGTTTGGAATTATTCGAAATCCTTGATAAAATTTTAAAATTTGGTTTCAAGTTTATGATTATCCGACATAAGGGAGAAAATAAATTAACGATGATCCTTTAATATATCAACAGTCCGTGTTACCATTTCTGATGAACACCGTAATCGTTATGCAGTTGATGTATTGCTTGTTATTTTAATAATTAATAGCAAAGCCGTAGGGAGAAAAAATTTTTGGGATAGGCACTTTTATTTTGGAGGTGGCACACCTTTGATCTTTTGCCGCCTTTACACGTCAGCAGCAGAAGATCAAAGATTTTCCTCAATTTTAGGCGGCACAGGTACCGAATGACCAATCCCCCTCCCTACGGCCGTGATTAATAGTATTTTGGTTTAAATCTATTAAAACTTCAAAAAATGTAGATCATGAAAGAGAAAAGCACCTATCTAATGTTTTTTCAACATTTTTTTCAGCACCATTAATGATATTTTTCCTTACATTTTTTAGATGTTTCCCAGCAACGTAAATAAATATTTTTTACGGTCTTCCACAATTTTTACAATGTAAGCAAAATAAAACTTTTTCTTTATCTTTGAAAAACACAAAACAAATGCAAACAAAAAAAATAACAGTGTTTTTGTGTCCTTTTTTAAAAGTTTTCACTCTTTCCACGTTTTATATTTTCGACAATTTTTTAATCATTAATCAATAGCATTAATGAAAGTTGTTATTTTTCAAAAAAGCTTTTAAAAAAATATGAATCTCGAAAACGAAAATAATTGGAAAATTAAAATTAAAAAATATGAAAGTTTTGGATTTCATGTTGTAAATATTACTAAAATTATTTGTTACTGTGTAATTATTTCAACATTTATTGATCTTTATTTTAATTGTTATCGAAAACATGAGGTTAAAGCTGGGAATATTTTAATTTTAATTTATGGTAATTCTGCTGTTTTGGCTTTGATTGGAATTAAAAGAGCAAAACCATGGTGTCTGATTCCATTGATTATTACTCTGGTAAGTAATAATTTAATATTTTACAACCCTTTTCTAACCCAGTTTTTGACGTGAAAAAATTAACAAATTTTACCCCTTTTTTCTGTCATACTGTAACCATAAAATTTTAGGTAACAGTTTTCGTAAATTGCTCGTACAAAAATGTTATGCAAATTTACAAATACGAAAAATCTTTGGATGGTATTTATCAACCTTTGGCAAATTTTGTTGGATATTTAATTATAATTTTTCAATTTTTGTTTATTGCTTTTTGGATTTTATCAGTTTTTCGATGTTATTTTTATGTCAAAGAAATCAAAGATGGAAGAAATTATGCTCGAATGTTGCCAACCGTGGATTTAAGTTTGTGTCAACAATCTGAGATAAACAAAAATCCTTGTAATATATCTGTATAAAGCCATGTCCATTTTTTTAAGTAATTTAAATTTATTTAAAATAAATAATCATTAACGAAAATTCTCTTTGGGGCAAAACATGTTACTGCAATATGAAACACATACACATTCTTATTTTTTTAAAAAATACATCAAATTTTGGTAATAAAGCATTCATTATACCAAGATATCAAAAAATAGTCTCATTAAAGGCTTTAATAAAAATAACAACTCTACTATCAATTTCAAAATTTTTGAGATAATAATAATAATAATAATAATCAAAGCTGACCACTTCGGAATACAACAACTAAAACGAACTTTAAAAAATGCTTTTTTATTAGGAGGTAAATAAATGGTGGCATTTTTACACTCAAACTCTGCAGTTACAAGCAGTAATATTTAACCAGATAAATAAAATCGAAAACAAAATCAACATCACTCAGATTTATCGAAGAAAAAACATGGAAAAGTTGAAAAAAATTATTCTTAATAAGCCTTTGAATGTTTGTTTGATATTTTTTGATGATTATGCCGAAGCTTAGGTGCTTAAAAAAGGTACACCAAGACAAGGAAGAAAAAAAATTGTGTTAAACATGTTGACAAAAATCTGTTTAATGGCATATCGTTAATGCAAACATGGATTTTTCAAGCTTTTTACTACTTTGGCAAAAATAAAAAAGTTATATATTTGCCATTTTAACAATTAACACTACTTTTTATGGATCTTTTGGTTGACCAAAATTTTGTAATATTTTTTGCGTGAAGACAAGATTTTTTCAATTTCCCCAAAATTTTGTGAGAGATAAACAAGCAATGTCTCTGACGATGTTTACTTCATTTTTCTTTAAAAGAGAATGCTTGAAATTTTGATCCATCATCGTTTAATTATATTATTATTATTTTTATTAATAGCCTACATATTTGAAATTTTTGCATGTATTGTTTGTTGTTCAATTGTTTCAATAAGGTTTGTAATAAATGTAAAAATATGCATGTCGCAGTGTTTTTTGTTTCATAACAATACCAATGGTCTAAATTTAAGACTCTAAAAAAATGTTTTTTGAACATTTAAAATATTTTTTTTTCTAGAAAAAATGCATGATTCAAATTTGTTTTTTTTACGAGAACACAACAAAAAAGAAGAGCAAAGATAGACTGAAAAAAAGGGAGAGAGACAGCATCCTTTTTTTTCTGCAGCGGGTTGTTTTTTTCCTATTTTTTGTGTGTCGATTTTTAAAAAAATTTCATCAACAACAACAACATCCCCTTCTTTTTCAGTGAAGGGTTTGTTTGTTGTTTTTTGTTTATTTCAAATTTTTTCATTTTTAACTTTCGAAAGAAAGCAGTAAACAAAAAATATTGGATATAAAAGCTGTTTGGAAAGAAGGAAAGAAAGTCAGTTTTTCGGACAATTTTTTGGTGGAAAAAGGATAAATAAAGAAAGGGATTTGGATTAAGTTTGTCTGATTTTGGTTTTTTTCAAACTGTAATAGTTAATTTCCAAACATACAGGGTGATTCAAGAAAAAGTCCGATTAAAGAATCACTATAACTTTTTAAATTTTTAAGTTTAGAAAAAATTGATAGTACCATTCGATTCAGCATTGGTTGCCATTTTTAATTATCTAAAAAAATTTAAAAAATAAAAACTTTTTTTTTCGAATTTCACGTACTCCCCCCTGTGGAAAAAAATCGTTTTTAGATCTGTTTCACCTTTTTTCACTTTTTTTTCATTCACTTTCTTCAGAAACAAAGAATATGCAAAATTTCCTATTGTTAAAACACAGTGAATGAAAAAAAAAGTGAAAAAAGGTGAAACAGATCTAAAAACGATTTTTTTCCACAGGGGGGAGTACGTGAAATTCGAAAAAAAAAGTTTTTATTTTTTAAATTTTTTTAGATAATTAAAAATGGCAACCAATGCTGAATCGAACGGTACTATCAATTTTTTCTTAACTTAAAAATTTAAAAAGTTATAGTGATTCTTTAATCGGACTTTTTCTTGAATCACCCTGTATAATGTTTTTTATTCAAATTTTTGTCGAGATTTTTATTTTTGATCAAAACTTTAACAATTTTTGTAATTTTCAGAATTATTACTACTACCCAACTTCTAATTAATTAATCATGGAACATACCTATGAAAAAACTGTTATCAAGCCTTCCCGTCCTGCTCCAACAATTCAAGAAAGAAAAACTGTTGTTCATACTGAGAAACCTGCCTCAGGGGAAATTGATAATTTAGCTGCTGAACAACAAGCAGCAGGTGGAATTTTGGAATCTGTTAAAGCTGCAGCAATGGCTGGAGTTGAAACTGTTAAAGATGGAGTTAATTATATTGCCGAACAAATTTCTGCTGCAACTGCAACTGCCACTGATACTACTGTTACAACTCCAACTGCAACAAATTCTACAGTAACCAATCCACAAATTCAAAAACATACTGAAATTTTTAAAGAACAAACAACTTATCCAAATCAAAGTGGATATGGTGTTAATCCAAAATTTAAGGATGACAAATCTGGTGCAATTGATGATATTAAATCTGGATTAAAGAAAGCTGGTGAAGGTATCAAAGAAGCTGCAGTAAATTTCAAAGAAGATGTTAAAGATGGAGCTTCTGCTTTGAAGGATTCCGCAAAAGATGCCTTAGAAGATGCCAAAATTGAAGCCAATCGAATGACCCAACCTAAACCCCCTCATACTGCAACTTATGCTGAACGAGTTGCAGCAGCACCAGCACCAGGTGGATATGAAAAAGTTCATGTTAAAACTACAAAAACCGTTGAACATGGACAACAAAATCTTGCTCATTCAGGTTAGAAATTTGCATATATTTTTAGCAGTGATAGGGGGTAATATTTTCTAAAAAAACTAAAAATTTTTGATGTCCATCCCATAAACCCCCCTAACATGACCCACATCTCCTTTATCAAATATGCAAATTTATAAACAATACCATTTCAGGAGCCCAAATGCATGTTGTTAATGAACAAACGAAGATGGAAGCAGAAGGATGCCCAAATGCTACTCTCCCTCCCAGATATTAAAAAGCTTTAATTATGTAAAATAAATTTTTTTTATGGATGAGCTTATGTTAATATAGTCCATGTATATACATCCTCATACCTAAATTAATCCACTTTATTGTATTTATTTGAAATTTTGCTAATATTTGTTTTGTACTTTTTATTTACTTTTTTAAATAAATAAACAAATTTTTATTTAAATATTTTTAATGTTTGTGCCACATAAGAGTTAAAACAATTATAGAATTTTATTAGAATAATGAAATTTATACTTAATAGGGAAAATACAATTAATAATCAGAAAAAAATTGTTTGGCAAGAAAAAGTTAGGATTTTTAGGAACTTCTGCGATAAATGTTTTTCAAAGATGTCTTTTGTTGGAAAAAATCAATGACATTAATCATTTGGCTTCAAATTTGGATAAATAAATTTTCTTTTAAAAAAATTCTTGAAACGAAACTGTATTATAATTTTTATCAACGAAAAAAGTTTTTTAAAAAAAATTGCATCAGTTTTTTAGCAGATGAAAATTTGTGCTGCTTCAGATTAAAGTAACAAAAATGACGAATTATTCGGATGATAAATTCTCGATTCTGCTAATTGCAGATAACTTTGATCCACATTTTGCTCCATTATGTGATAATGTTTCTTGGGTAAATAACTTCTTTTACGTTTTGATTTAAGATTATTAGTTAAATATATTGTTTAAGGGCAATTGGAGCCTTGCATCCATAAAATTTCTTGATCTTGCCTTAAATTGGATCTCACTTATCAATTCTCCAGATACTCCAAATATTTTAATTGTCTCTTCAACATTATCTGAAGAAGATTTAGATGCTGCCAAAAGGTACCTAATTTTCTATTCATTCTTATAAATATAAATAATATTTAAGGAAATGGGCATTTTATTTTAAATCATTTCGTGCTTTGAGATTTGAAAATTACAAAAGTGTTGGTCAAATTATGCGTGAAGTTGGAAGGCGTAATCTTCTTCCAAAAGGTGAATTTTTGTTGATTGAAAACTTGGCTACATTTTGTTCATCGAATTTATCTTCACAAATTCAGACATTTCGGTATGTCTTTATCGTCTTACCGTATATTTATCCAATTTCTGATGGAATTGAGGCTCCATATTTTGACCTTGAACTTTTTTAGTACAAGGTATAATTGTGGCAAAAAATTAACTGTCGAATTCTCAAAGTGTAACTTTAATAGGGACATAAAGTTACTATATATATTACGATAAAAGCACACTATAAACGTATCTTAAGGTTACTGTAATATTAATGTTAAAGCATACGATGAAACGTATGAATTTAAGTCTGTGGTAAAGTTACAGTTTAAAGGGACACTGAAACTTTCAGTACGAAAACTTTAGCCAGTTCAGTTGCAAAATGCATGCAACAAAAATTTAAAGCTTTATAAATGTTGCGGATGAGTGTAATAGATAAAACTAGTAATAATGTATCTGAAAAACCCATCCGCAACATTTGTGAAACTCTAATTTTTTACTGCATGTTTTTGGCAACTGAACTGGATAAAGTTTTCGTACTGAAAGTTTCAGTGTCCCTTTAAGGGTTCGACAACTAATTTTTTGCTACAATTATACCTTATACTAGAATTGTTTATGGCCAAAATGTGGAGCCTCAGTTCCATCATAAGGTGGATATGTCTACAGTTAAATAAATTTCTTATTACAGTATGCTTTTAGGAATCGTAGAAAAAAGGACAAGTATTGCGTCATGTCATTATTTTATTCTCACCAAATCTCAGATGAACAAAGATTTGTTGGATATGAAACAAATTCAAAGAAGCTATTACTTTATCAAGGGAAAAAAGATCGTCATATAAATGAATATACAAAGGTTTGGATTGCCATGGTCATTTTTAGGTCGGATTTGTACATACCGCAATAAACACGATATACCCGGATCCTGTAAAACTGTGATCAGGGCTGTCCGGGATTCGGGATCCGGGGCTCGGAATCCCGGATCCCGGCCATTTTTCCGGGATTTTTGTCCCGGATCGGAATCCCGGATTTTTGGCCGGGATTTTTCGGGAGTCCTGGACTAATTTTTGTATCAAATCCTTCAAAAAAATCAACGTTTTTGCTTATTTTTAACCATAAAATTGAATTTGGTCCTCAAAAATGGACTATAAATCAACAACTTTTTCTATTGCTTGAACAAAATAACACAAAATCGAAAATTTTTGTGACTTAGTTTTTTTCCATGTGATTTCTAGCGACAATTTTATGCTTTATATTGCAAATAAATTTTTTCATTTTTGACTTAAAAAATACTGTAATTTGCGAAATTCCGGAATCCCGTCCCGGAATCCCGGATCCCGGAGGTCGTCCGAGATGCCCCGTCCCGGATCCCGGATTGGCCAAAAAAAGTGAGTCCCGGACAGCCCTGACTGTGATCCATCTATCGCTTTTTACTCTAATAATTAGCAAAATTATGCTAATTTAATCTCAATTTTGCTAAAAATTTGTCCCCAAAAAATCCTTATCTAAAATTGACTAAATCGTTTTTCCATAATTGTATTACAATAATATAATTTTTTTAAGAATATGTTTGTAACACAATCAACAATTCGAGGTGATCTTGCTCCATGTGGAATTGCACTTTGTTCCGCAGAAATTTTGATACAATTTATTGATAATTATGATTTTAATTCTTTTGATCAAGCTATCCATGATATTCTTGTTAATGAAGAACTTCATTTCCAAACAATTAATGTTGAAATTCTACCAGAATCTGTTATGGCTTTTACTGCTTCTGATTTCGGGTCACTTCTTAGAGCGCAAAAACTTTTAGTTCATCGATGGTGCTATCCTCAAACATTTGATCGTTTACCTTCCCGTGTATTTGAAAATCGCAGTTCTTTTCGATATTACCGTAATCATGTCTATGTTCCTCGTGATGAAGAACCTCCAATAAAGGCTGAAGGAATTGTATTAGGTCGTGGAATTAAAATTGCGTCTGGTGTTACCCTTATTAATGTAACAATTGGAAATGGTGGAATCTTAAAAGAAAAAGTCACATTTAGAAATGTAATTGCTGGAAAAAATCTTCAAGTTGGAGAGGGTACTGTAATTGATGAAGCCGTTATCGGGGATAATGTTATAATTGGATCGAACTGCAAAATTGGGATAAAAACTGTAATCGGATCTGGGGTCAATATTCCAAATGATATTGTAATTGGTTCCAATTTGGTTGTCATGGCAACACCATTTCCAGAATTAAATGATAATATTACATCACATCCAGAAGGTATGTTTTTATCACAATTTTTACAATCATACCCACAAATCCCGTTTCAACTTTGGTTCCAATTTTTTACCGTTTATCTAATTTTCACGTTTTTTAGGTTATTTTACTTGGAAACTTCTTAATCAAAGTTCTTCATGTCCTCCTATACAAGATGATGATACAATTGTCCCTGATATTATTCTAAATCCAGAACATTATCGTAATGAGTTTATGAAAGAAATTTGTGAATCAATGATAAAAACATTTAAAAGTGAAAATAGAGCTAATCAGGTAGGATTTGATTTATTTCTGTTTTTGTGTTATAAAAATTTTCTCTTTTTGATTAACAAGGGACAGTATCAGCACGGCGAGCCGCTTTTTGAACGAAACCTACCATATTATGTAGCCCTTTGGCAGTTATGTATAACCCTAAAATATTTCAGGGAATGGCTTCTTATTATGCAAATTTGTGAAATTTAAGTTTGAAAAATCCACGATCCCCAGGCTCGAAAGTTTTTAAACTCCCTTGTTTCAAGCACATTTTTTGAACTTCAAATCTATAAATTTGCATAATAAAAGGCCATTCACCGGAAATATTTTAGGGTTATGCATTACTGCCCTGGGGTTATTCATGGGATAGATCTCGTTCAAAAAGCGACCAGATTTGCTGATAGGGTTCCTTCTAAGTAGATATGAGAAAAGGTTTAAATTTATTAGTTTATGGACATAAAAAAGAAAGAATGTTTATAGTTACATATTTCTGTACCGTTATTTGTTTCAGGATTCAATAGAAAATCTTGGTACTGAAATCATTTGTTCAAAATTAGCTAATAACATTTCAGTTGAAGATTTTACTTATGGAGTTTTTACTGCCTTCTTAACTTTACCGCTTTTTGAAAGTACAAAGCAATTGGATTTGATTATACAAGTAAATACATTAATTTTTGGCCTGCTATATGTATATTACAGTAACCATTTTAGACTTTTATTGAATGGAAACCTCTATGGAAAAACTATTACCAAACTGATCAAGATAAATTGCAGCTATGTTATGCCATCGAAGATCAAGCTCTTGAAAATCCAGTTGTTCGCTCACTTGTGGGTCATATTTTTATGTGTGTCTATAAAAATTTGGATGATATGGAAGATGCTATTATTTTATGGTATGATAGTCTTCCTCAAGATTCTGTTCTTCGGGATGATTTATCAAAATTCATTGAATGGTTGACTAAAGATGAGGATGAAGGAGAAGATGATGAAGATGAAGAGGATGCATAAAATGGTTCTCATTTGAAAATTTGTTTGTAAAATTTGTTATTTCCTAACAAACAAATATCCGTTTTCCGTACAACCTGAACGTCAAAAATCATCAACAAATCTTTAAGATTTATTTATTCATTTTGTTTTTTATTTTCTATGAGCTTGTATGTAATGTTTTCTTTGGTTTTATTGAATTTAAGAATTCTAATAAAATTATTTTAATGTACTACGGTAATTATGTATACCACGTTGTAAGAGACAAAAATGGTTTTATCAGGAAACAATTTCGGCATTTAATTTTTCATTATTCACTTCTTAAAGTGAGTAGGATTAATAGCAAAAAGATGCTTGTGATAAGTTTTTTAATTATTGAATTTCGATACAACTTTGATTATTTTGGATAGAATATTACTCACTGAAAATCAACATTGTATTTTTCAGAAAAAACCTAAATGTTTTAACTGTAATATTGAAAATGGATACATATCAGGCAATATAATACAGCTAACAGAAAAAAAATGAAAATAATATTTGCTCTATTTTAGAGCGTCCAAAAATTGCGTATAATACTCATATTTCAGAGATTATCGCGGGTAATTGGTGAAAGTTTTCAACCAGCAATAAACGCACCTCGGTTTCCCTCATTGGTCACGTTATCGCCTCTGCGCAAAGCTGACTTCCTCATTCTTTGATAGACTTTTTCATTTATTTGTTATGAGTGAAGAAGATAAATTCCATAGGAAAACAGGGAGAGAAAGAAAACGTACTCTCTCTCTCTTGTTTTCTTTTCCCAAAATTATACCCAAAAACATATAAGTAATCATTTTTGAAATAGAAAACGATGAAGCATTGACAAAAAATAAGTGTCCAAAATTAAGGTCATTGTTAAGGTTTATTTTTGGAGGCGGCATGTCTTTGATCTTTAATTATGGAAAAAGTTCTGGGAAATTTTCAAAAATCCACAACGAAAATGATTAAAACAAAAAATATAAAATGGAAAAAAACAACAATGCTTCAAGTTTTCTTTTAAAAGTGTTCATGCATGGTTAAATTTTCAGTGGTCGAAATCTTCATGTTGATAGGCATCTACCAAAGGTCACATTTTTTCTGATTTTTTTGTTTAAAATTTTTGCTTGTTGGATGGAAAAAACAAAAAACTGAAAAAAAATCGTGAAATCTTTTTCATTTCTCAATTTTTATCGTGAAATGTCTCTCTCAAAAAGCTGAATTGAACGTTTTTTTTTATTGATAATAGTTTTTTTATGATATTTATATGAGAAAACAATAAAAACTATTCGATCATAAAATAACGTTACTTCAAAAAACTATTTTTAACATAAAATCATTGTTTTAGAATAAACCGAAGTTGGTGAGACTTTAAAATATTTTATAAGATAAAAAACTTATTTGAAAATATACTGTAAATAAGATGTTTATTCATTGTCTTTTTTCAGCACCAACAAACATGTTACTTTTTTTATGTTTTATTGATTTGATTTTTCACCTTTTTTATTTCTTCTCTTTTTTTAAACTACATTATATTAAACTATTATTGTAAGTTGAAAAATAGCTTTTAACCTGATTGATATTTTAGAGGAGCACTTAATTTACTATGTTTTACTTTTTTTCTAATAGTAATAATATGAAAACTTTTTTATTGTTTTTTTTTAATTCTCATATATTATATGTTAAAACCAGATGAAAAATGTCTAAAACTATTCTTTGCACCTTTTTTTATTTTGACACAAACTATAATGTAATATATATAGATAAAAAATTGTTTTCTTTTTCACATTTTCTTTTTTTAAAGAGTCTTGTTTCTCTGTAGTTTAATTAATTATAAGCAAACAGTTGCTTTTTTTTCACAGAATATGTTTAGTTTTAATCAATGCTTTTTTATTTCAATAGGAAATGTGTTTTTGCAACAAAATAGGTAACAACTTTTTGTTACTTTTGTTTGTGTTTTTTGTGTTTTGGTTTGATTTAATATTATAAATTTGATAAACTGCGCTGCAAAAAAGACAGAAACAGTTTTCGCATTATGTCCATTATTTTGGTGTTTTTTAAAATTTTAACGTGAATTTAAACGTGAATTTAATAATAAAAATAGTCAGTGGATGAACTAATTTCCTCGGGTCAATATTTTTGTAACAAAAAATTAAAAATTTTTTTTTCTCTTTTATAGAATCAGAATTTTAAAATTTTCTTCGATTTGAACATATTTAAAAAAAAGATTTTTGAGCACCAAAAAGTGAACATAATTTGTTGTTTCCATATCGCTCTCAAGCACTTTCATTTTACTTGACTTCAATGTTTTTCCAAACATGTTTTTTTGACTCTTTTCTCGGCAACAATCCAAATATTTTTTTTTTTGAAAGATATTTGGATTGTTGCTTTTTTCAGTTTAAAATCATCGTTCTTCACATTAGTTTTTTAGTCTTCTACTTCTTTGTTTTTTTTCATGCTTTTTCTGCGTTTAAAAAAACTACCTTCCATTGACTGTTTTTGTGATAAGAAATTGCGTCTCTGGCAATTGTTTTACTTGCTATGGAATAAAAAACTTATTTGGGCTTATTTTTTATGATGCTTTGTTGTCATTAAAATACATATTGTGTTCTCTCTCTTTGATATTGAATCTAAAATATTCTGAGGTGTGCCTTTTTGCATTTGAAAAGTTCTGATATGCAGAAGAAAAAAACTATGTTCTATAATAAAAAATAAAACAAGAAACTTATTTAGGGGACCCAACAAGCATGAATAAGAGCATTCCCCAATGCTTTTCAGGCAACGCAATTTGTGCCTTCAAGAATTTTTACCATTCCTATTATAGTTTTTTCCAAAACAAATTTTGTTGTATTTTATAGATTCGTGTTTAATAACTAAAATAATTAATTTCTAATTTTTTTTGTCTTGTAAAAAATTATTAATAACTTTTTCAGAAAATCAAACTATGGGAGATACCTCAATTACGACAGAAAGATCTGTCAATGTTACTGTAAGTTTATTTTCTGTAGCAATCATCTATGTATGAGGGGAGTTGGGTTGCTGTAACTTTGAACCCACGAGAACTATAATACACATACAAAGATGACGAAAAGACTGACAATTGTTTTAAAACACTAAAAACATTTTTAGCCAATGACATATGCTGATGCGAGACTCAAAATCAAGGATCTCGTCGACAAAAATCAAACATTTTCTGAAGTTTTGGAAAGCTTCAATGTCGAACGAGAGGATGATAAAAATGTTGTGTCATGCTATTACACAGAAATTCTGATCAAGACTTTGCCTTTCAAAGGAAAAGAATATCTTCAAAGCATTTTTGAATCCAAAGACGATGATATCCTAATTAATTGGATGAATGCCATTTATAATTCAAAAGCTGATAAAGATATAAAAAAACTTTTACAAAAAGCTCCATTCTACAAATGTATGAAAGAATTGAAAGAGCTGAATGATGAAATTGATTTTTCATCGTTTTTTTTGACTCTTCGAAAAGAATTTTCTTCAATTTTTATTTCTTTTCATGACTTTGATGGCATTATTGAAATTTATCAATGCTTGTTACGTTGCCAAAAACTTCCCCGTTCCGAAGATTACTGTAAAGCAGTGAAAATGCTGTGGAATAAATTCAAGAATCAGTTCAAAAATGATGTTTTGGAATTAGAATCTGAAAATGAAGCAAATACAGAAGCTGAACATCAACGGCTTGCAAAATTGGTTGAAAGCTTTGAGGGAGTTTGTCCCAAACCGATAGAAGAAATGATAAAAGTAAGCTTAAATTTTTAATACAGTGTGTGGCTTAATCTGGGAAAATTTTTAACATATTCTTTTTTAGGATCTTTTTAAACCAACACGCTTTACGATTGTCTATGACGGAAGTCAAGCTGAATTGAAAATAACGGGCTATAAAATTGTATTATCTTTGATTCACGATAAGTTGGTGGAAAAGCTTGCATCGAGTTATCGAATAAATCAAATAATTGTACAATCGCAAAATGAATTTATCGTTGATCAAAGTTTTACGTTTCCTGGGATCACATTTTCAATAGCTGCTAAAAAGGTGAAATTTTCTGAGCCCATTCAAATAAATTTATCTGGCAAAAATGCTGTCAATGACAGAGAGATGATGCATAGAGCCGATGATGCAACGGAACCTGGAGAAAAGGGAAAAGATGGCAAAGATGGAAAAGCTGGGCAATCATCAGGAAATTTTATTTTACTGGCAACAATTGTTGATGGATTGGATAATGTAAAGCTCATTCTTAATGGTGGAAATGGAGCATATGGCCAAGATGGTGGTGACGGAAAAGATGGTGTAGATGGTGTTGGTTTAAAATTTAATGAAATTTTTACAAGAGGATATGCTCTTCGAAAAGGCGCCAAACATTTTGCAAATCTGATGAGTATGGGTGGTGTGTCACGTTTATTTGACAAAAAAACGGAAACAAGAAAACAAGACGGAAGTGTTGAAACTTTAAGAAGTGATTCAGCATATTATTTTTGGACTCATTCAGTGGATTTTTATAAAGGTTCAGATGGCGGAGTTGGTGGAAAAGGAGGAAAAAATGGATTAGGTGGAGAAGGTGGAAAGAAAGGAAATCATAAAATAAAAATTGATAGAAAAATTCACAATGATGACGTAATTGTAAGGCTTAAAACTTAACATTTTACAAACTTTTAAAGAAATTTTAGGTTGAAGCAAATGAAGGCAAAAAAGGTGCTGATGGAAATCCTGGCAAAAATGGTGATTTTGGAAATGAAGGTTGGGATATTGCATTAATAAAACAATCCATTAGTGGACAAAAAACTTTCGGAGAATCTGAAAAGGAAAAGCTGACAATCGAATATGGAGATAAGCCAAAAATGAACTCAATTTATATTCAAGCTGAAGATAAAGGACCTGGAAGTAAATGTTACGTTGAAGTTCATCCAAGAGATTGCGTGAAAAAAACATTAAAAGAAAGTGAAAAATGGACAGAACACAAAGAAGAATCCGAACGAAGTGGTGAATCAATGGCAATCGAAGCTGTATCTGCTGATACAGCTTCTCTCAATCAAGATTATCAAGAGATTGTCTTATCTGGTGAGGCTACAGAAGCTCAAGAAACGTCTGAAACAGTCTCGAATGAACTTGAAAATGTTACTAGAATAATGGAGTTCTGGACAGATTTGGAAGAAATTCCTTACGTTAAGAAAACAAAGCAAGAACCTTTGATTTTTCCGGAGTCAGACTTGAACAGTATGTCACAAATTCAAGGCCGTAGAGAGGGGGTGGGCATTTAGGCACGTCCCGCCATAAACTGAGAAAATCCTTTGATCTTTTGCCGCCGCCGTGTTAAAGCGGCAAAAGATCACAGGCGTGCCCCCTCCGAAATGAAAATGCCCACCCCGAAATTTTTTTCTCCCTACGGCCTTGCACAAATTGTTTTCATTTTATGCAAAAAAACTAATATATCATTTTTCAGGTTTGGATTTTGAGGAAGCTACTTCGGAAATTTTTTGGAAACGTGTTACTAATTTTTCAATCAGAGATGTGCTGGAGCAATATGAAGGATCTGAGTTCTATCCAAAACTTGCACAAAAACACATAATTTTTGAATTAAGAAGATTGCGAAAAACAATTCAAACCCTACCACGTAAGGAAGAAGTTGTTGTATCATATGAATGTTTAGTATCAACAAATGAAAATATTAAGCATTACGTTGACCTCTTCAATATTCTTAGAAAAGCTGATCAACAAACCATTGATAACAACATGCTTGAAATTCAACAAGCTTTTTCAATGCTAAAAATCCCTATGTTGAAGACATTAATAAAGAAATGTTCTGTTCTCGGCACCGAAAACGACTATCAAAACCCGGTTTTTGAAGGTATTACTACAGCTTATAAATCACTTCCTGATGCTATTCAAAATACCAATTCTGAACAACTCTTTCATTTTGTCAAGTTATTGGAAAGTATAGTAGTTAACAATGTATTTTATCAATGTCTATCCGAAGAAGAATATCAAGAAAAAAACATCAAAGATTTTCTGATTCTACAAAATCGACGATTCACTCAATCTTTAAAATTCAAAAAAGAGCTTGAAGATCTTGAAAAAAAGTACGAACTTGAAAATCTTATTTCCGACATGGAATCTCCGCTTGAAGACAAACTAGAAGCAATTTTTAAAATGGTTGGAAGCGAAAATGATACAATCTATCTTCACAAAGAATTAGAATTCCTTTGCCAAACATGTTCAGCAGTCGGAAGAATATTTGTTAACACTCTTCAACTAATTTTCGAGGTTGAAGGTTGTCACATCGATGCATTCGTTTTGAAATACCTTGTCAATACTGTATTTGATGCATGCAAAATGTATGGCTACGTCAATTGCTACACCTTTCCCAGTATTTTGCTGATCACAAAACAAGATCAATGGATTGATCATTTTTTTGCTTTCAATGTTGAATCAATTTATCAAAAATGCTTTCAAGAAAAAACTGAACTTGTAAAAATATTGAAAAAATTCAAGGATGAAAATCTTAAAATACTTTGTACTCAAAAGCTTTTTGAATTACCTGAAGCATCTGAAGATTTGAAAGAAGAAAATTTGATTGAGTTGTTATCTGCAATAAAGGACTCTGAAATGATATATCCATATCTTCAAAATGTTGAACTTGAACGATGGCAGAGTATTATGGAAAAAGTTAATTTATCTAAAAATTTAAATAGCAAGCGATTCAATTCCTTAAAAGAAAATGATAAAAACACTGTAATTTTTTGGTGCACCAAGTTAACGGAACATTTCGATGTAAGTAGTGTACAAAATGTTGTTGACCTTATCATTGATTTTTTGAACCATGAAAAACGAAGTGCAGTTGGCCGTTTTATGCATCGTTTATGTGATGCAGGGAATGTTGTGAATACAACAACTCGGCCGTTGAGGGACATTCTGGAAGCCTCTCTTCATTGTCTTAAAGAACCGGAGGCAACTAAAAACAACAATACAGAATGCTATAAAATTGCAAAGGAACTTTTGGCTTCCGTTACATCAATTAAACCCCGTGAATTTGACGAAATAAAAACTCTTTGTCAAAAATTAAATGTTGAAAATAGTAGCAAAGACACGACAGAATATGTTTTAAATTTACTGGAACATGAATGCAATGAAAGTGTAGCTGACAGAATACGGAGATGTGTTCATTTTGTTGCTCATACTCCTATGGTTGATGAAATAGACACATCATCGTCTACGAATGGCAAAGAGAATGATTCGTTTTTTTCAGAATACCAAAATCACTCAAAAATTGATAATATTCGAATGTTTTTGTACAATCAATTTTCGGAATGTCAAATGGATTTAGATCTTTTCTATTTGTTGATCATTGATGACCTCATCTTCAAACAACAGCAAGAAAGATTTCGTCTACGTGACACTCAAAAAATTGCCATTTTATGTGCGCTAAAAGAATTCGACCCATCTAAAAAAGCTAATGGCATTCTTCAACAAATTTCAACTGGTGAAGGAAAAACTTTGATCATTGCTGCACTTAGTATTATCAATGTCCTTAAAAAAAAGAAAGTTAATATTATTACCAGTTCTTCTGTATTGGCAAAACGTGATGTCTTAAATCCTCCTTGTGTTAAACTTTATGAATGTTTTGGATTAAAAGTTGATCACATTTGCTATGATTGCCCACAACGTCGACAAAATGTTTATTCAAAATGTGACATTATTTTTGGAGATTTGACAAGCTATCAAAGAGATTTTTTGATGGACAAATTTTATTCAACAAAAATTGGAAAAAGTAGAAAAATGTGGTGAAAAAGGTACAGCTCAATTGATAATTTGTGACAAAACAATCAAAGATGAATCATGTGCTGGAATTACAGAATTAAAATGGAAAAGAGATGCAATTGAAGATAAAAGGATTAAAAAAATTCAAGAACGTTATGAAAGCCGTTTAAAAGTTGAAGAAGAATGTTTTTCAACGTTTTTTACAGTTTTTCAAAAGCTTACCGATCAACACGTTGCGAAAAAGGATGACCCCCTTTTCAAAATTCTTTTCAAAGATTTATTAGATCAATGGGCATTGTTTTTGGATCATGCTGAATACATTTTTAAAGAAAGCGATAGCAGGTTAAAAGCAACTGAAGAGTTTTGCAACGAGCAATTTGAAACAGCAAGAGATACAGCTATATTTGAAAAAAATGGACCCTCACAACCACTTAATTTATTGAATTATGCAGTTGTACAGGTTAGTTTCTGAAAAAAACAAAAAATTATTTACAAAGGACACTATCAACATGTCCCGCAGCATTTTGAACGAGGCCTATCCCGTTATATACCCCTAGGGCAGTTATGTAGAACCCCAAAATATTTCTGTTGAATGGCCTTCCTTTATGCAAATTTGTGAAAATGAAGTTCGGGTCGTGAATTTTTCGAACTTCAATTCCATAAATTTGCATACCAAAAGCGCATTCGCCGTGAAATATTTCGAGGTTATGCATACCTGCCCTAGAGCAATATAATGGGATAGGTCTCGTTCAAAAAGCGGCGAGACATGTGGATAGTAAGTTGTCTTTTTAGCTTAAAAGTGGAAAACGTGAACTTGCGAAAGAATATTTGGATCAAGTTGCTCAAAGATTTCCAGCATACTTGCCTGAAGCGTTATATTATTCTGTTTTTATTGCGGCAAAAGAAAAAGATAAAAAGCATCAGTTTGTGCAAACTCAGAAAAAGCTATATGATGCAAGAAATGGATTTGCTGGTCGATTATTAAATTACGAAAAGAATATCCAAATAATTGATGACCATAAAGTCTATGAAGAAACACGAGTATTTCAATCTGATAATTTTATGCTACAACAAAAAGAATCTCGTAGATTGATTAATCGAGTGATTGAAACAATTGATGGATTTTTTGGGCAAAGAATTGAGCCAACCGCTTTCACAACTGATAAAATTTGCGAAGAAGCATCAATGTTTTTATTCAAAGAGTTCTCAACTTCACCATCATATGCTCAAAATACCCCAATTATTGGATTACAAATTAAGAAAGATTTTGAATCTCATATTTTAAATGATTATTGCAAATTTAATGGACTTTCTTTTTCAAGTGTTGAAAGCGGATTTAAACTTCTTCAAGAAAGACGCGAAGTTAGTGTCACAAGTTTGCAAAAAATTATGGAAATAGCAACATGGCATGATTTTTGGGATGAAATGGAAGAGAAAGGTTTACTGATCGAAGTGAATGAACATATGTTTGTAAACACTTCAAAACTTCCGCAGATAAGTGCTAAATTAATTTATCATTGTACTGTCGACAGAAGTTATACAAACAAAACTTTGTTCCAAGATTTATTTGTTTTAACTAAAAAATGGAAAGAAGTTGTTATGGAAGAAGTAGAAACGTCATTTTCACCTGAAATGTTAGAACTTTTAATTGAAAATAAAATTATAATTAAAACACTTTGTCATCAGAATTTTATGAATCAACACATGCAGATTTTAAACATTTCAACACGATTACTGTCGATGATATTATTAGTTTTGATATCCCTGAAAAAGAAGCAATTTCAATGTTGGATGACTTAGTTTCTGCAAATATTTTATCAGAGAAAACCAAAAATGAATACAGCCTAAAATCTTTTATTGACATTGAAACCCCTATTAACTTTGAATCATGGTATGGAAATGTTGTCATGAAAATGATTAAGCAAAAACTTTCTTTTGCTTTGGCTTATCAGACTCTAAAACATCATAATTGGTATAATTCCCCTCTTGTATTGTATGCATATTTTAAAAATATTCCATATTTTGTTGATTCAGATGAAAAATTTATTGCTGATCTTATTAATTATGAACTGCTAGAAAAAACAAATATTAATCTTCACGGGCTGACAAGGACAACAGATGATGAAAATATTGTCCGACAAGCTTGGTTAAATTTATGGGAATCTGAAGCTAATCATAATATTTTGCAAGCATTTTCCAAGACAGAAAAATTTATTGAAAATAACTTTGGCAAAAAAATATCTCAAAATTTGAGACTCGTTTTTTATAAAACTCTTTATTCAAATCCACTTGTTGGAGAAATCAAATCAATTTTTTACCAAAATGCAGCTGTAAAACAAAAGTATGAAACATTTGACATTGAATTAATACCCATCAATGAATGTTATTTGAATGTAACAGAAAATTCTCATTTTCTTATTACTCATGGCTTAACACATTTGATTATTTTTAAAGAAGAAAGATGGACGGCTGCTGCCATTTCTAAATCTACAGCCATTACCGCTTTAGGCATTGCACAAGTTGGTGCAGGTATTTTGGCAACACCATGTACTGGTGGAACTGTACCTTTATTTGTAGCTTTTGAAGGTAAGTAAATTAACAAAAGTAAAGGACAAACTAAAAACCCTAAATTACAGGCCTAAGTGACATTTTATTTGGTATTAAAGGAATGATAAGCGGACGATCTGGAAGTTATCACAAACATAAAATATTAAGCATGGCAACAAATGCTTCAATGTGGGGTGTAACAGAAAGTGTAAGATTTGCAAAAGATTTACCTTTTATCAAATCTTTGATAAACACGGTCAATTTTGAAACCATTGCAACCGAAGCTTTAAAGTTATTACCATTTTTGACTGATCTTGAAAAAATCGAAGGTGATTTTGCTGAAAGAATTACAGCAACTGAATTTGCAATTGGTCAAATAAATGTGCGATTAAGGAATATTTTGGATACAGCTTTTAGAAATTCTGAAAACTCTAAAATGTTGGGCGATATTGCAACTGTAATTTTGCAAAATCTACAAGATGGTGAAAAAATCAATAAAACAGAAGTTTTTCGAACTTATATTAATCCAATCTTATATGATATTTCGTATTTTATGCTTGCAGAACTTCAAACTTCTTTCATAGAAAACAGAGAAATTGATAGAGAAAGAAGTTTTGAAACAAGAATCATCAATATTCTAAATTCTGATAATTTTCAACATTTCCTTGAAAGACTTTCTGTAAAACTTCAAACAAGCATTGAAGAATTTCATTCAATTTTGGGTCCAAAACGTGTCACATTTCCTATTCAAAATGCTGAAATTGATGTTGAAGAAAAAATACAATTTATTGATAGCTGGAAAGAAGAAATTGATATTGAAAGCAAAAATATTTTAATTGAAAAATTAAAGATTCCTGCAAAATACAACAATGAAGCCGAATATCAAAGACAACTCGAAACAATTGTAAAAAGTGCACAAACGGAATTGCGAAGAAACCCTAAAAAGCATTTTGGGGGAGAAACTTTTGAATATGCCGAAATTGATAATGGTCCATCAAAAGAACTTTTCCTTGAATTAAAAAATAATTTTTACTCCAAATTATTCGAACTTCAAACAAAAACTCGAAATCCTGAAATTTATTGCGCTGCATTTTGGGAAAGCTTAAAAATTGATGATTTTGTAGCAGAAATTTTAACGAAAATAATAAAAAAAGATGGAAATGCCATTTTAATTAGAAATTCCAACAGTTTATTAAATAATGGAAAACAAGAAATTGTGATTAAATCAAATTTGGGTATTTTAACAATTTTTTAGCAAAAAATATTTTAACATATATTTTTTAGATTTCGATGAAGAAAATACCGTTGACAATTTATATCTTCAAATTAGTAGTCAAATGACAAATTTCACTGAATCCTTTGCCACAAAAGACCTTTTTGAAACAAAATTTGTCGCAGAAGTTTCTAGAAATCCAAACTTTTATTCTCGACAAACTTTTTCTTGCCAACCAATTTTTTCTGACAATTAATTTTATTTTTCATTTAAGTATAATTTAATTTTTTATGTTGACAATTGAATAAATTTACAGTTTTAGCAATGGAATAGAAAGAGCATGGCATTTGAAAATTTCCCCGAACTCAAATTCAAAATCCCTCTGTACCGAACGCGAAATAAGTACGGGTAAAACCCTGTGATTGATTTTAACGTGTTATCAAAAAAACATTTATCAAAAAAACATTTATAAAAAAAAAAAATTTTATTATTAATAGCTGATGCCAAAATTTTAACATCAAAAACTATTTTTCTTAAGTCCTAAAATAATGTGTATTAATTCTGTTTTTAAAAGGTTATTCCATGGTCACTTTTTGCAGCTTCTACTCATTTCTTAACCAAAAACTATTGACCTTTTTTGAACGCATTTGCTACCACAATTTTTGCTCAAAAATTGTATATTTGGAAATGTCCGTTCCTTTTTTTCTCATCTTTTTTTGCAACAGCAAGAAAAAGAAAGGAAAAAAGGGAACAGACAAACATCGAAAGAGTAAACCCGAAGTAACCCACCCATGGGGAAGGACAAAAGAGATGAAACAGCAGCTGCGACCACAAACAAAAAATGGACATTTTATGTATGTCCGTTCCCTTCCAAAGTGGTCACTTTTTGGAAGGAGCACACACGGACACTGCTAAAAATGAGTTATAATACAAAAAATGTCACTAAAATTGTTTTTATTAAAATTTTCGTTTCTTAATTTATAGTCAATGCTTTTTATTGTTGTTGCTGATGACTCACACTTTTTTTACTCGATTTTACCCTTTTTTATCAGATAGTTGTTTTTACCACTGTAATAAAAGATTTATTTGTTTTTCCATGTTTAAAAAAATTAGCAATTGCTCAAAAATAGTACATGAAAAACATCGTTTTCGCGCATTGTTGCATTTGTTTATTTTTTGGTTGCTGAGGTGACAGATTTAACGCGAAATTGATGGAATTGAATCTATCTTAAACTAAACTCGAGCTTTACGGCATTTTCTAACTGGCACTTTTTATATAACATGATTGATATCGTTTCTTTACCAAATTTTGATTAAAGAAACTATTAAATTTCTTAAATTTCAGGCGGTAGATAAACAAAATGTGTGTGACTCAAGAGGAAATATTAACCTCGACAAAAACCGTAGCCCAAGGGCTTGAAGCATTAAAACAAGAACATGAAACAATTAAATCAACATTAATCGGAACTTCAGATTCTTTATCTGGAGATGAAAAGATTTTAATGAATGAAAAATCTGAAATTATTGACAGAAGTTTGGATTCTATTCGACTTGCAATTGATGAAGCACATGTAAATAGCTTTTTTGTTTTCATATTCAAATTTTGCTTAAATAATGCAATATTTTGCTTTAGGTCATGATGGCATTAGCTCAATATCTTCAACAACAAGAAGCAGAAAGACAAATGTTAAAATCTCAAAATCAGCGGTTAAAGGGAGAAACTGCATGGTTACGAGATGAATTAGCTACAATTCGAGGACTCCTTAAACAATCAGAACAATCAGTTGCCCAACTTGAAGAAGAAAAGAAACATCTTGAATTTATGAATTCAATAAAGAAATTTGATGATGATTCAGAAAATGATCAAAGAGAAGCCGCTCAATCTAGAATTCATCCATCTGATACTCAAAATACCCTGCAAGAACTTGGTTTTGGTCCTGAAGAAGATGATGATGAAATACAAGGTATATTTTTGATATTCAAATTTTACAATTTTTATAAATTAATAACTTTTTTATTTTTAGTTAATAATCCCACCCCTGCAAATGCGATGGCAGCAAGTGTCTCCACAGGTTACGAAATTCCAAATCGATTAAAGACATTGCATAATTTGGTAATACAGTATGCTTCTGCTGGAAGGTATGAAGTTGCAGTACCACTCTGCAAACAGGCATTAGAAGATTTGGAAAAAAGTCATGGACATGATCATCCAGATATTGCAACAATGCTTAATATTTTGGCACTAGTTTATCGGTAAGAATGGTTTACAAGGGAAGGCATCATCCTGGTCCGGCGCTTTTTGAATAAAGCATATCCCATTATATAGCCTTAGGGCAGTTAAGCATATTCTCAAAAAATTCCGGTGAATGGGTTATCGCTATGCAAATTTAAGCAAATGGAGTTTGATTTTTCAAAAACCCTTGTTTCACACACGTCCTTCAAATGTTATTTTCTTAAATTTGCATATTAGAAAGCCATTTACTGAAAAGATTTTGAAGTTATGCAAAAATGCCCTACGGGTATTTAATAAAATAGGTCTTGTTCAAAAAGCGGCGGGTCAGGTTGCCTTGTTAGTATACTGTATATCATTTAATTGTTAAATACCAACTTTCTGGGTTTCGTGTTAGGAAAACGTTGCACTTGGATTTATCAAAACTCTCATGCCTAAAATTCAGGGATCAAAAAAAGTTCAAAGAAGCCGCTCAACTTCTTAATGAAGCCCTTGAAATCCGTGAAAAATGTTTTGGGGATGAAGATTCTGCAGTTGCGGCAACTTTGAACAACATCGCTATTTTACATGGTCGACGAAAAAAATACGCTGAAGCTGAACCATTTTGTAAACGAGCATTAAAAATTCGAGAAAAACTTTTTGGTCTTGATCATCCAAGTATTGCCAAACAACTCAATAATCTTGCCCTGCTTTGTCAATATCAAGAAAAATATGATGAAGCTGAGCAACATTATCGTCAAGCTTTAAAAATTTATGAAGCTAAATTCGGTCTTGATGATCAAAATGTTGCAAAAACTAAAAATTCCATTGCTTCAGCATTTTTGAAACAAGGAAAATACAAAGAAGCTGAAACTTTGTATAAAGAAATCCTTTCTCGGGCTCATCAAAATGCCTTCGGGGCAATTACAGAAACAAATAAACCAATTTGGCAAGTTGCTGAAGACCGTGAAAATCAAAAAGGGCAGGATGCTGGAATTTATCAAGAAAATGGTGAATGGCAGAAAATTTTTAAAGGTGAAAATAGGTAAGTTTGTTTGTTTGAAAAACCTTTTTTCCCATGTCCCTAGCTTTTTAAAAAGTGCCGAAATACTAAAAATTTTTGGCATCATTTTTTCGATTTTGGCATTTTTGTGGCATTTACAAGCCGGGGATGTCAAATTGGAAATCATCAGCACTGATTAAACTTTTATCACTACAGTTTTTTTCGCTTTTCAGTCAAGCTGTTCAAACAGCAATGAAAAATCTTGGAATTCTTTATCGTCGACAAAATAAATATCAAGCAGCTGAATTATTAGAAGATGCAATCCTTCGAGCGAAAAAACAGGTTTGTTTTAACTTTTGTTAATTGCATTTTTTGCTTGAATTAATCATTATCATAAAATGCCATAAATTATGTTTATTTAAAAATTGATTAATCCAAAAATGTAATTTTAACTAGTATTTTTTCGGACTTATGTTTTGTTACAGTAATCTCAATCAGAAAAACATTTACTTAAAATGTTAGACAAAATTTACCTTTTTTTAAACTTTTAGCAAGCCCAATCTGCACCTCCAACAACAATGGAAAATTTTATGGCTTCATCAATGATGACATCAACGATATCCCCAGATCCTAATAACGCATCCATGTCATCAAGTTCATTTGGACGAATGCCAAATTCTCCATCTTCTTCGGGAATTAAATCTCGTGTCCTGAATGCTTTTGGCCTACAACCAGGAAATCAATGAATTTATTGCCCTTTTTTGATATTATTTGAAATCTGACCAAGCATAACCTTCCACGATAATTTATTTATATTTTTTTAAATTATGCCATTTATGTTCCTTTGTTTTTTGTTAAATTAACAATTCTTTAGTAAAGTTTATTTAATTTTTAAAAAACGATCTATAATTTTATAGTGTGATATCTAAACATGTGCATAACAAAACAAAAACGGAAGAGGAAGTGACAACAAAACTATTAATTTTGAAAAAAAATAAATTTAATGTTTTAAAAAAGAATTAATAATATTCGTTAATTTAGACTGATCCTATTGGTAATATACAGTAATAATTAATGTTATTTACGAAATATAAAATTTTTAATTAAAAAATTTTATTCTTTTTAAGATGAAAACAAAATTTTAATTTGTATTTATAATTACAGCAGCTTTTAAAAATTATAATTTCACAAATTATTCAGACAGCTTATTTAAATATAAAAAACGTTTCAAAGAATTGTGATGTTTAATTTTTTAATTAGCAGCGTTTTTTAAAAAATAAAATTTATTAAAAACAACACTTTTTTTATTTTAAAAATTTAAGAAAAACAATGGACTTTGTCACTCCATATTTTGTTATTTTATTTACTGTTGAAGTAATTTTGTATATTTTTCATTTTTCTGTTCTTCTTTTACTTTTCGCAAAACGAATATCAATATTTAATGGACCATTTTATAGCGTCTTTCGAGTAATAATAGCTGGAGATTTGTTGCAGTTTGGTGCAGTATGTTTTAATTTTAAAAAACTTATTTCTACATAGCTCTATATTCTGATCAGGGGTATGCGATACTTTGGTGGCGTACATGAGTATCGATGAGAAGCGCATCGTCTTCGTCGAACTTTCTCTTTTTTTCAATGGTAAATCGAAAAATAACGATGCATTTTTGCTTTATTATCAACCACACCGTAGACCGCCCCAGAGGACGCTGGAGATAAGACCCCATATTTTGCCCATATAATGACCTTGAAAAGGGATAGTTATGGGGTAAATATTAGCTGCCGAGGTTCCACCGTTTTTGTTTACCAATGATTTGAAAATACTGAAAATACCCCTTCACTTTTTCACATCTTCAGGGGTGAATTCGGCAATTGTCCAAATTTCAACATTATTTGACGGATATATAGGTTTACGAACATGCTGAATCCGAATCTGACATGCTTGGGCAAATTCGACGACTTCAAGTTCCATTATCGCATAAATATTAGGCATCCGTAAACGTTTTTGGGGGTATTTTCAGTATTTTCAAACTGTTGTTAAACAAAAACGGTGGAACCTCGGCAGCTAATATTTACCCCATAACTATCCCTACTCGAGGCCATTATATGGGCAAAATATGGGGTCTCATCTCCGGCGTCCTCTGGGGCGTTCTACGGTCAGGGGGCAATTAAAAAAATTTTTTTTTGAAGTGGGACTCCACTTTAAAATCCCTGAAGGATGAAATTAGTAATTTTTGGGTTATCAAGTATCGGACAATGGATATTTCACCTCCCACAATTTTGGCCGGATTTTTTATGCCCTATAAAAAAGTAAACAAATATTCTAACCACAAAATAAAAAATTGCAGGTAATTATTACCCAAAAAATTTCATTATTTTCCGCATTCCGAGATTTCTACAAAAACAACGGATTTTTTACATCATTTCTATTTGGATCCATGTCATACATATTAATAATACAATTTTTTGGCCATCTTTTAATGGCTTTTAATCGATTCACACTAATTTGGTTTCCATTAAAACAACAAAAAATATGGGAAAGACAATGGTATACGGTATTACTATTATTTATACCATTTTTGCATGTATGTTGGAGGTTGCATGAACCGTTAATTTTTGTTTTTGGTGCAGATAATAGTGTAAATATTATATTTGTTAATTCCAACATTCAATTAATACATACAACCTATTCACTTTTTGTATATTTTATTATTACATTTTTAGCAGCAATTTTTAACATTTTATCATTTGTCAAATTTTATTTTCGAAAACAGGCCGATTCTTCCGTGACTGTTAATGAAAGAAATTTATTGTGTAAGTTAGGGTACTGCTCAGGGCTATGAAGGTTCCTTTAACCAAAAAACTAAAAACCCCTCAGGGTACAAGCCCTTGGGGGTTTTAACACGTTGGCGGCAAAAGATCAAAGGGGTTTTGTAAGACATGGTGTTTTAACAAGGTAGCGGCAAAAGATCAAAGGATTTGTGTTCCGCTAACTTAATTTTACAGGGTGGCCCAAAAAAAAGTGCAATTCAATTTTTAAACAAAGGGAAAGGGACTAGAATAACTTGTGTTGGGTGGGATTAATACTTGATGGGGAAACACATTTGACCCTACAGTATGACCTCTCCAACATTTTCGTGTCGGGAGTTTCGCCGCCGCCAAGTTTTGAAAAGTACGTTTTTCGACCTTTTCGTAGAACAAAGTTCCTGGGAGAACCAGAGGGACTGGAGAAAAGGTGATGGTATATTCGAATAGCCCAGATGTCAGACTAGTTGACGCAGCAAAGTTTGGGTCTTCAAAGCTTTCGTGTCGAGATAGCCGAGCAAATGAAAAAATCGATTTCCAATTTTTTCCATTTTTGGTCAATTTTGACGAATCGCCCTAATTTTTTCAGAAGGATTTGGAGGTTCATATTTGTTGCCAACAAACTTCAGCATCTTTGTGGTTGATTCCATACCAAAATATTGAAATCTAGAAAATTGACTTTTTTTTGATACTCCAAAATGCACAAAAATAGCTGCTTGTAGTTGTATACTAATAAATAGCAAGTTACTGTGCTTACACAAAATTTTTTAAATGTTGTTTTTTGTTATATATCAATGAAAATAGACCAGGAAAATGCTCTTAAATAAATTTTAAGCGTTTAAAACCAATTTAGATACTTTAACATTGAATAGAATTACGGTATATACTACATATATTTACTAACATACGAAAATTATGGCTGCTTAAAAAATCAATTTTCCAGATTTCAATATTTTGGTATGGAATCAACCACAAAGATGCTGAAGTTTGTTGGCAACAAATATGAGCCTCCAACTCCTTCTGAAAAAATTAGGGCGATTAGTCAAAATTGACCAAAAATGGAAAAAATTGGAAATCGATTTTTTCATTTGCTCGGCTATCTCGACACGAAAGCTTTGAAGACCCAAACTTTGCTGCGTCAACTAGTCTGACATCTGGGCTATTCGAATATACCATCACCTTTTCTCCAGTCCCTCTGGTTCTCCCAGGAACTTTGTTCTACTTTTCAAAACTTGGCGGCGGCGAAACTCCCGACACGAAAATGTTGGAGAGGTCATACTGTAGGGTCAAATGTGTTTCCCCATCAAGTATTAATCCCACCCAACACAAGTTATTCTAGTCCCTTTCCCTTTGTTTAAAAATTGAATTGCACTTTTTTTTGGGCCACCCTGTAAACATAAAAAATATGAATATTTATATTTGACTTGACAAATTTGCATATCGAAAACTAGGGCACTTAGGACGAAAATGACAACGAAAATCGTGTTCCTGGACCTTGTTAACCTAGAAAATACACTTTATACCCTTCTGACTTCAATTCGAGTTCCCTGTGCCAAGGAATGTTTAAGTTTTTCAAAAATCGGGCTATAAACATTTAATTATAGATGTTTCATTAATTACATTTCTTGCTCAACTTTTACGAATTTCGTTTAATTTTAATCGCTTACTTTTTTCCTCCAACGCACAATTAATGGCATTTGTACTTGCCTTATTTCCAATTTCCAACGATATTCTTGCTTTAAGTGGTTCTATATCATTAATGATATTAAGGTAATCTTTGAAAACTGTTGTAATTTCTTTTACATTTAAGTTTTTAAGTAATTCAACACGAAAAGAATACTTGTCATTTTATACCCGGCAACAGTTTTCTCCTAAAATTGCAACATCCCATCCAATAATATTTCAACAACCAAGTGTAAATCTGATTTGATGGGCATAAAAATGCAATGAATGAATTTTTGTGGCGAAAAACGAAAAAGTTAAAACTTTACATAAAAAATTAACTTTGATATTTTTTTGAATGTTATGTTGTTGCCCAATTGCTCAAACACAATGTGTTAAAACAAGAAAATATCATATTTTAACTCGTTGTTAAAAATGTGATGTATTTAAGCTACATACTGATAATAATACAAAGAAAAACTTTTATTTGTTTAAATTAAATACACATAAATTTTTGATTTTTTCTTCCAAACATACTCATGATTGATAAGCTTTTACAAAAAGTGTTGAACAATGACAACAGCATTGAATAAACTACAGTAGATATTCTGACAATTAATGGAAGAACAATTTTTAAATTAAATATCAGAAGAATTTTTATTCATCTTTTTTGGATTTATTTGTTCATGGCCTTTTATGAACAGATCAAAAAAGAAACTTTTCTTCCGCAATAATCTTTGTCAACAAAAATGCAAAAATACAAACACCCTTTTCCACTCCCTTAAATTTTGTGTCGAAATCAGTCTTTGTGTTTTTTTATACTTCATCTTTGAAAGGAAATTCTTGATAAGGAGAGAAAAAACATTCATTTCTGATTATTTTAAGTTGTGCGAAATGAAGATTTTGCTTTGTTTTGTTTTATTTTCTTATTGCTTTGCTCGGGACGATGATTCATTTATCAGGAATAGATTTATGCCATTGGCAGCCGCTGCATATAGTGATCAACCGGATCAATGTTTAGCAAAGATTCAAAAACATTGGAATCCTGATAATGCCTGGAATGAAACATATTCGGTAAATTTTTATGTTAATTAATTTTTTTTGGCGAAATGTCCCCAAATCAATTTGTGTAAATTACTATTATTTGAGAAAGAAAACTAGCCAAAACAATAAAATTGCCAACTTTTTATGATGATTATATCTGGAAATATAAATTAATCCGAATCTCTAAAAATATCTTTTTAGGTTTACCGCCAATATACATATGTTTGTGATTCAACAAATGGTGGAATCTGTTCTGCTTATATTGCTATTGATTACACAAATATGCAAAATTATGGTTTTATAATTCTTGCATTTCGAGGAACTGACGACTACGATCAAAAACTAATCTCTCACAATTGGAATTTCACAGAAATGGTGCCATTCTCTTCCGGCGGAAAAGTTGGAAAATATTTTTTTGATGCTTTTAATAATATTTGGAATATCGGTGGAATGAAGGATGATGTTAATACTTTAAAAAATAAATATCCTACTTATCGTTTTCAAGTTGTTGGACATTCACTTGGTACAAAAAAGTTTTTGGGGTTTTAAAAATTTGAATAATTGATTTTTAGGTGGAGCTGTTGCTTCTATGGCTGCAGCAACAATAATTTCGACTGGAATTGCGCCAACAAAACTTGTCCTTCTTTGCACTTTTGGAGAGCCTCGAAGTGGTGATAAAGATTATGCAAATTCTTTTATTACATTGGTAATTTATTCAAATTTATCAGCCAACACAGTTAAAAGTTTTTAATTTTTTTTGCAAATTTGCATTAACTTTTTCGTGCTATGAAAAATGCAGTTAAAACCAGTGCTGTGCTTTTTTATTTTTGGTGACTCCGACTCCGACTCTGACTCGCGAGTCAGAGTCGAATGAGTCGACTCAGAGTCGACTCGTGAGTCGAAAAGCGGCCTTTTTCCTTTGATCTTTGGAATTTATCGACTCCGACTCCGACTCTGACTCGCGAGTCGGAGTCGATAAATGAGTCGACTCATCGACTCGTGAGTCGGAGTCGCAACAGCACTGGTTAAAACTATCAAAATAATTTGCAAAATATAAATTTTAGTAAATAAATGCAACCAGTAATTTGGTAAATTTGCATAAATTTTTGCTATTAAAAATACAATTTTAACTAGTTTGCAGAATCTTAATTTTTAGCGAATAACTGCAACTCGTTATTATGCAAATTTGCATAATTTTATGCTGCCACAAATACATTTTTTAACTAATTTGCATAATCTTTATTTCAGCAAATAAATGCAACCCGTATCGTACATAATCGTGATCCTATGCCACATTATCCATCTGTGGTTGATTTATTTTATCATCATATTCGAGAATTTTGGTATCCAAATGATCAAATGACTGATACTGAACCGTTTTTTGAATGCAATTCCAGCGATGGTGAAGATCCAACCTGTAGTAATTCCCTCAATGGCACATTATATAATTTCGATGATCACAAAAATTATTTTGGTAGAGGTTTTAGTTATTACGGTATCAATGGTTGTTATGATTTGTAAAAAAATTTTTTGTTTTATGCAAATTTTATAATTTTCATTTTATTCAAATTTTTGAAGAAATTTTTTCATTATAAAAAGAAATAAAAGCTTACAAATTTTAACAATTTTTTGAATTTTGATTTTATTTAAATTTTTGAGTAAACTTAATAAAAATAAAAATATTAATGTGCATTTCGAGCTTGCCTTGATATAAAACTATTACCAGTTGTACTTTCAATAGGAACAATATGAATGACATTGTTATACTTTTTCAAACACGGTAATTTCATGATAATTCCAACAGTGTATTTTGCTGTAAAATTTCGATAAGGTGAAACAAATCCGATTGTTAAAGCTGCATTTGAAAGGGAATAAAAACTCATAAATATAAGCCCCCAAATGCCAGTACTTTTTCTGAAATCAAGTTTTAAAAATACTGCTAAAATGCAAGATCCAATCGGGAACCATATAAATATTATTGGATTTATTATCTGAAATTTGATTACTGTAGTTTTGGTAATGATAAAGTTACAGTATGCAAATTTTAAACATGGTAGCAAAAAATTACCTGTAAATACAGTAATAAAGTCATTTGTCGATGGAGTTTATAAGTTTGTGCACTAAAATTTGAAGCATTTTTTCTCAAAATTTTTAAAATCCATCCGACACTTAAAATACAAACTATCTCGGATACAACAAATCCAACAACAAATCCAATAAAAAGTAATCGAATTTTTTGGGAAGTATTTGTCGCCTAAAAATATTAATGTTGGAAAAATAAGAAATGAATGGTTTACTTTATTTGCTCCCGTATCAAACCAAAGCAGAACTGAATCAGGTTTAACTTCGTCGAACATATCCGGATGCCTTTCAAGGAATGATTGCATGAGATCTGGGATATCCTAAAAAAACCATGTTATAACAAATTAAATTCGCATAAAAAATACAGGAATAATTATTTTACCAGATCTATTATAACCCTGAAATTGGATTACGGTAGATTTGGTAAAATAATTTCATTTTCTATGAGAGTGGATTTGCTAAATCCAATTTTGTAGGATAAATTGTGAAAAATGTTATAGCTTAAATTTTTTTTCGGCATATGCCTTTGATCCCAGAGCTAATATAAGCGTAATATTTTTTAAATCTTTAAAATTTGAATAATGTTAACCTTAGTTTTGGTGAGAAAAAGAAAGCATGGAACAGAAAATGCCAAACTAAGAATACAATTAAATGCAAATCCCATATTTCGAGTCCTTGTTGTAAGCATCCAATCATGAAATCTTTGATCTGGATAAACAATTGAAAATCGATAAACTAAACAATAATCTTGATACACAACAATATTGACAACAGAAAACACAACCATAGCAAACTGAAATAATAATTTGCATAATTTTTGTTTATTTGGGATTTCAACAATCTTGGATAAATTCAGATCTATACGATAACTTACACATGTTTTTATCACATAATCTGCAGCATCTTGACCCCATAGATCTTTCACCAAAAGATAAACATCCCTTCCAAGACCATGAAAAATTGCCCCTCCAGCTGGGAACAATAATCTTGGGCAAAAAACTATACCCATAACAAAATTGAATGCAGCATCCCAAAACTGAAAACTCCTGTTTCAAATTTGGCCCAAAATTTTTAAAAATTACCGTATATAAAAACAATACTCTTCGATATTCGTACATGCTTTTTGGGGTAACCCAAATAATTAAAGCTGTTATATAAAAGAATGATAACAATGAAAATGTAACACTTATTAATAAAAATAAATCATGCCATTCTGGGACTATCATTTTTTTAAAAAGTATAATTTGTATTTTAAAAATTAAAAGTTAAAGTTATAGAAAATTTTTAATGCTTTAAGAAAAACAGACATCTGTTGAGACAGGTGATATCAAAGTTAGTGATATTTTTTAATAATTTATGTGTAATTTACTTCATTTTAAAATGTTGCTGTTTGAACTGTGAAACGGTGAGTTTTGGGAATCTCAAGAGTGTAATGAACTTCTTATAAACAATAAACTGCCATCAGCTTGTGTTATCAACTATTTAATTTTGACATCTTTCAACTACATAAACATATGAAGTTTAAAAAATATTCAAATGTTTTTTGTAATATTGCTGAAAAAGAAAAACAGAATAAGATACGTTTTTAACGTAGCAATACACCTGCAATTTTGTCACTTTTTTCAATTTCTGTGGAAAAACACCTCTGTTTTTCACTCGTCACTATCGAATCTTTTTCTTATTTTTGCAAGGCAGAGTAAAACGGTTTTTCCACACGAGACTTTTTGAGCTTTTTGCTGCTTACTTTTTTAATGAGCTTATTAATTTTTGTAACATTATAAACATATATTTTATTGTCCTTAATTTAAATTTTATCTTTTGTATAAAACTTAACTAATTTTTTTAATTTTTCAAATTTTTTAAAAATTCACGGTTTCTACTCATTTTGGTGTTAAAAGAATCAGCATCCGATACTGAATCATGTACAAAAAATAAAACAAAAATAAAAGACAATTAAATATATGTTTATGGTGTAACAAAAGTTGATAAGCTCATTAAAAAAAGTAAGCAGCAAAAAGCTCAAAAAGTCTCGTGTGGAAAAACCGTTTTAGTCTGTCTTGCTGAAATAAGAAAATTTATTGGGAGCGATTCCATAGTGTTGTGTCATTTTTAAAATATATTGTGTTTTCCTTTTAAAAAATATTATTAATACTTTCTAGAAACGTATGTAATTCACAGATTATTGATCTAGCTTCTTGAAAGAATGCAAACCAGCAAAACCTTATTTTTATGCAAATTTATGCATATCGTTTTGAAAGATTTATCCGTCAATTTTTCAAAGCTGGAAAAAATGGGGGGAAACTTTTGCAGCTTAAAACGTTTTAACATTCTACTTTTTACTTTTTTAACACACGATTGATGACAAAATCTTCAGACTTGTTAAAGATGATACTCCTCTTAAAAAATATGAAACAAAAAATTTCAAAAATCAAAACTCATGACACCCAACATCGTGTATTGTACTTTTGTTAACACAAAAAAACTCGAACTTAAAGAACGAAAAAAAAAATTTTTACAAAAATCATTGAACAATGGTTGTTAGTAGTAATAGTAATATGTCATCAATATTTACTTAAAAATTTTGATGAGAAAAAACTATGAGAGAGATTGAAAAAAAGTAAGTAAGTAATTCTTTGTTTGTTTATACTTACATCAATCTCTCTTCTCTCTCTACCCATTTTTTTAACAAACTTTTTTAAACAAAATTTAACAAAAAAATGCTTACGTGAGTTTTTTTTCTAACAAAAAAAAGTTGACGGGTGACTCTTTTTTTTAAAGAAAATTTTTTTGTAGCATTTTTTAAATATTTTTTGTGTACCTAAAATTTTAAGATAAATTCATACATAAAAAAGCGTGGATGTAACTTTCCTTTCTTTTGTTGAACTATTTTGTAACCAAAAAAAACCTAAAATCATTGTACTTTTTTTGCTTCCGTTTTCTTTTTGTCTTTTTTTATTGATTCTCTTTCGCAAATAAAAAAAATTCTTTAAACATCAGATTCAAACAGAAAAGAGAGAAAAAAGATACTGTAGGAAAAAAGAGGCGTTTAAAAAAGTGCAAAACAGTTAAACAAATCAAAGTTTTGTATTGCTAATCGATTTATTGGAGCAGTGTAATTTTAAAATAAAGAACTAAAAATTCAAAGTTCTTGTTAATCTTGTAAATAAAACATTAATTTTTTAATTACAAAATTTAAAAATTAAATTTTATAGCTTTAAAACAAACAATGACAAAAGATTAAAGTTTCACTTACGAAAATTGGGTCAAAAAATTCTAAAACGGAGTAATATCGCAAGAGTTTTATGTGTTTAAAAAAATTTCAAAATCAATGAACATTTAAATTTTATTGATTCACTTCTATTCTAAAATTATGAAAACAAGCAAAGCTGTACAAAAACCATGTTTTGTAATTGTTATAGAAAAATTAAAAATAAAAGCTTACCTTATAACATTAACAAAGGTGACTTTAGTTGATTACAGCAATCATAAATCATAAGGTGTATAAGATTTGGTGTTCAAAGGGATCTATCATTTGCTGCTTTTCTCGATTTTGCAAGAAAGTTCACGAAGCTGAAAGTTATTGAAAATTAAGGACTTTGGTTTTTTCTAACTTTTTAATCTAAGAAAAAAGCGAAAGTTCTGAATTTTAATCTCTTTCAGCTTCGCGAACTTTCTTGCGAAATTAAAAAAGCAGCAATTGATAGATCTCTTTTGACGATCGCAAAAGTTGAGAATCTTTTTACCGAGTTCCTCTTCATTAAAAAATCGGGACATACCGTATTTACATTAAATATCCCCACCTTTTTCAGCCTGCATCGAATGTTCAAATTCCTGTAAAAATAGTGTCTTTAAAGATCAAAGAATCATTTCCATCCTGCAGACAATTCTACCGTAGTTCAGTAATAATGATGACAAAACGAAATATTTCATTATCTGTAATTGATCAGCTAAAAGAATATATTTTTGACTGACAAAGAATGATAAAAAGTGATGAAAATGAGAAGTAAATTTGTAGTAATTTTGATAAAGGGATTAAATTATGCAAGCAAAAACAACAAACTAGAAAAAGAAAAGAGTTGGACTTTAACTGATATAAATAGAGCACCATTTTTAAGATCTTAACAAGCATGTAAAAGTTTTGGTAAAATTTTTACAGTAATTTTCACGAAACAGTGAAATTCTCGATTTTTCTATTTTTATTCCCTCTTCGATTTTTGTATTTTTTTGCCTAAAAAAATCTTTAACCTTTCTTCCTCAAAAATCTACCGTAATCTTTTTTCAAATAAGCTAAAAAGAATGTTAAACAATAGAAAAAAGTTTACTTAACACTCTTTTGTCCTTTAAGAAAAAAAGGTCAAAATGCTTCCAACACCAACTCAAAAAATTTCTTGCGTAGTTTTTTTTATAAACATACATCAAAAAAATTCTTTTGTTTTGCTCACCCCAAGTTTTTTTTGTATTCAAAAAATTTGAGAAAAAATCAAAATTTTATGCATACAAAAAATATATCATATTTGTACGTGTTTTAATCTTTTGCTTTTGAGAACTTTTGAAAGAGGAAGAATAAAGAGAATATTCTTGAAAGTGATCCAAGGTTGAACTTTAAAAAATAAGGGCTACAAAAAAATGCATTAAAGAATTTGATATTTTTTTAAAAATTTTTAAAAGTTGCAGTCTTTAGCAAAAAGTATTTTCTCCTAAAATAAAAATTTGTTAAAACTGCAAAGCTTAAAAGTGGCGTACTAATTTGTTTTCGCTGAAAATCTTAAAATCAATTTTTTGCTACAGTAACTTAAATAAATAATCAACAGCTTTTCCTGAAATTTTGATTTTAATAGAGAAAAATACAAAAAGAAAGGTGGATTGGTAGTAAATATTGGGTAAGTGGGCGCAGTTTGTATATGATCTTGAATCAAGAAAATAAACAAAAAATCTATTACTGATCTTCTATTTTTGATCTAAAAGCGTTATTATTGTTGTTGAAATTTTTTCAACTATTTATTATTTACAGAAATTAAGGAAAGTATCCAACAGTTCATAAAGTTAATTAAAGATAGAATTTTCGAAAAAATTGCTCAAGCGCGAAAGACTAAAATCGGCAACCTTCAAAAAGAAAATCCAAATGGCTGAAAAATTTGCATAATTGTCTGACATAAGATTTTAATTGTCCGTTGTCGAATCAGGGGAGCATAGTTAGCCTAGCAATCCAGAAACAACTCTGTAACGCTTAGTATCTAAATATTTTAAGAATTAATTTTTTAACCTACTTAAAAAATAATATGTAAAATATTTACAAAAACGCAACTGTCAAACGAACAGAAAAAATGAACATTTGAAGATTGATTTATTTATTTAAAAAATGTTTTAAAAACTTAAAAGCCATTCTTTTTTTTTAATATTTGTTTATTACATTTTTTGCATATTTTTGATTAAAGTTTTAACTAAATAAGTAAACAAATTGTTTATTCTACTCTGACAACTACATCAAATTCTTTTCACTCTCTTAAAAAGTTAATAGTTAAGTAAATAAATATCCGAGGTTAAATATTATTGCGTGATCTCCATTCGACCCACCATTTTTTTACAAAAGAATGTTTCCTTTTTCTTTTAAAATTTAAACAATGTCTGATTTTTTTGCGACTTTTGAGAGGGGTAATACCTCCCACATTGATTTCCCTTTCTTCCTTCTTTTTTTCGTTTCCGTGTGGCTTTCTCATTGTCCAAGAAAAAGATTATGACGTTCTGTATTTATTTAACCGAAGAAGAAAAGTTTGAGAAAGAATGCTTTTTTCTTTTGATTGCTTCTTTTTCAGATTTAACAATTTCAACAAAAAAAAGAAGGCAGGAAGGAAAAAAGTGGGAAGTACCATAACATTTTTTTTGCCTTCACCCAAAAAGCAATATATAAACATTCAAAAAAAGGTTAAACCTCCTCCATTATTAAAAACCATCTGATCAAGAACAACAACAAAACTTAGAAAATTTTAAGTTTTGCTTCTTGATTAAAAAATGGCTCAAAGACTTGAATCAATCAAGCGAGAATCAGCCGATCCAGCGCCGATCTTTACAGTAAACATGGAACCTGGGATTACTAAAATCCCACCCTCCTACGAGGGTGTCATCTCTGGATCAGTTCCATCATCCCCAATCCGGCATCAATCCTTCTCAATCCCAAATTGCCCACCTCCAACTTATTCTGGTCGAGAAGCAAAACCTTATCATACCCATCTTCGTTGGAATTTACTCTTCACCTTTTTAATCCTTCTCTTTGTTTCATCAGCTTTTTGGATTCCATTTATCCCAAAAGTTCAAAAAGCTTCAATGGAAATTGTGGTAATTATTATTGCAATTTTGCATCTTTTATGGGCGATGGCAGTTTTTAATAATTTTCGATATCTTTTTCGACTTCGCCGATACAAGCATCATCAAATTGATCTTAAAAAGGTTAGTTTTTGATTTTAAAAAATTTGCATGATTTAAATAATGATGTTTTTAGATGAATAACTCCGGAAAAGTTGTAAAACATTTGGTTGGAATTACACTTTACAAAGAACCAATTGAGCTGATGATCAACACCTTGGACAGTATTGCAAATCAAGCTGATGCCAAGAAAAAAATTTGTGCCTTTGTTGGAATGGAACAAAAAACACCTGATAAAGAAGAAGTAAGTTTTTGCTTGAATGCCCTTAGGGGATAATTTGAAAAATTTACATAATTTCTCAAAACTTAATTATTCGGAATGTTTAAAATCAATAAATTTCAAAAAACCAGGGAAATCTAATATTTGAATTTTTGAGTTAATATGCAAATTTTTTTCAGAAAGCCAGAAAATTCCATGAACTTTATGATTCAAAGTTTGAACGCTTCATTGTTACATTTCATCCCCCAGGGCTACCAGGTGAAATCCCTGGTAAATGTTCAAATTTAAATTATGCTGCCCGATCTGCTGTTGCTGAACTTCGAATGATGAACATTTTAAATTCAAATGTTGAACTTCTTGTGACAACTGGTGACTGCGACACCATCTTTGGGGATCGATATTTCGATGCTTTGGAAGAAGATTACTGGAAGACATCCCCTGCTCAACGGGGTCGAACCGTATGGCAATCACCACTTTTTTATTGCATAAATTTGCATAAATCACCATTCTTTGTCCGTGCGACTGGGCTAATGAGAAGTTTCTTCATGATGGGATATTTAATTCCATGGAATATCAATACCATGTCAGTCTTCTCTTTGACCCTTAAACTTTTTGAAGATGGAGAATATGTTCATCCTGGATATCAAATGGAAGATATTATTGCATTGATTCGTTGGACATGTGCAGTTCGACAACGTTGCATCATTCGAATGATCCCGGTTGCAACTTTGAGTGGACCAACTTCTGGAAAATCTTACATGGAAGAACTCTATGAATGGGCACGACAAATTCGACGATGGACAATTGGGGCCGCAGAAGTTTTTCATTATTTTGCTATTAAATCCACCCGATTGCCGTTATCAGTTGCCATTGTTTGGGCGATTCGATTTATCTTTTATTATGGATTTTTACTTTGTATTGCTTCAGTTTATTCCATTATTGCTCCATTCATTGTAAGTTTTATAAAAATTTATGCAAATTTTCATCGTCTTCTACTTTTCAGACAACTGGCATGTTACAAGTTGCTAACCCTGACCAACCCATTAAAGGTGTTTTTATTCCATCTTCTGCCGTCTTCACCTATATCAATCTTGGAATGCTTGGCCTTCAATATTTTTGGTTCTTCCTTGTTTTCCTGATTAATAAACTCGTTGAACCAGTTTTTCCTCAACAACAAAAAGACAAAACTGGATTCTTCCGAAATATTTTGCATTGGCTTTTGGCATGGCCTACAATTACGGCATATTGTTGCATTGAAGTTTTTGCCTTTCTTGAAGTCACTGTTCGAGGAAAAGAAGTCTGCAATCATGGCGCCTCAAAGAAGGAAGGACTTGTCTCAAAACCTAACAAAGTCGCCCCTTCAATGCAAGATAAACCAAAAATTATGGAAATTGTTTGAGATTCTTTTCTAAAAAAAGTATATTAAAGGGGGAGGCGCATCGCCTGTAGTTTTTTTGATGCGAATATAAACTTTTTTTTACAAAAATCAGGGACTCATTGGAGCTGCTTTTTTTATTCTTTTTTTGCAGCTGCAGTGAAGAAAAAAACAAGCTCCAATGAAGGTGTTTTCGCGTCGAGAAATGCAATCGACTTTGCATCAAAAAAACTACAGGCGATGCGCCTCCACCTTTAATAATTATTTATTTATCGGGTAAAAACTTTTCATAGTTGTTAGATTTTAGTTTTAATTGTTTTTAACTTTTCTTTTTGTCATCATAAATTAGCTTTAAAATATTAAATGTCTAAAATAAATTGATTTTAATTTTATGCCAAAATCTGTAAAATTGTTAAATTAATTTGCATAAATTTACATTCACAGAAAGATTAAAAAAATTAAAATGATACAAATAAACCAAAAAGTTGATCATTACCTTCCAGGTAAGAAAATTAAAAAACGAAAAAGTCAATTTTTACCAAGTGGCATCCAAAACTTTTTCTTTCTTCCTTTATTTGAAAATATTTTTTAAAAGTAAAAAACCGTTTTTGAAACAGATGTAAAAAAGATATTTTTTAACCCATTTTTTTAGTTCCAAAAATTAGTTTAATTTTTTTTAAAATTAATTTGGATATATTTTGAAGATGTTTTGACCTAATTAAAATAAATCAGTTATAAATATTACAATATGCCTTTTGTTGCTATGAGAATTCATTAATTAACAAATATCATATATTTTTGACGGTTAAATTTCAGCTTTTTTATATGATAAAAATTATATCAAAGATATTTTTTACAAGCAAAAACAAAAACGTTTTTTTTTCATGATTTTTGATGTCAAAAGTTATGAACAGATAGATTAAAAGGGTGTCTAGGTTGACCAAATATTTTTTTCTTCTTTTGAATCAGAAATTTCACACAATTCTTCTTACTTTAAACTCTTATCGCAAAATATTACTGAAGAGTTTTAAATCGCAGTTGTATTTAAAAGAGTCCGGACTCTCTCTTCATATGCTAATCTTTAAGAAAAACTGTGAAAAATATATGTATTTCTATTGATAAGAGTTTTTTAAACACCTTTTAAAAGGTCACAAAGAAGATTAAATTGCTGAAATTTCTTTATACTGCAACAGTCTGTTACAGCTCCTAAACGGTAAAAAAGAAAAATTATTGTTCCTGCTGGAAAAAAATGAGGATTTTTTTTATATTTTTTCTTTTTCATCATGTTGCATCAGAGTATGATAGACAAGGCCGTAGGGAGAAAAAAATTTCGGGGTGGGCATTTTCATTTCAGGGGGGGGCACGCCTTTGATCTTTTGCCGCCTTAACACGGCGGCGGCAAAAGATCAAAGGGTTTTCCCCAGTTTCGGGGGGGGCACGTGCCCCAAAAGCCCCCCCCTCTCTACGGCCTTGATGATAGATATTATTGTGTAATGGAATATACATTAGTGAATCCAGTTACTTCTACAACCGACGTATATCTGAAGCCCAATAATGTAACATTTATAGAGACATTAAATTTTACAAGTATACTAGACGGTTTTGCTAATCCCATGGGTTGTTCAATGACATTCCATATCGAGCCTTCATCTATCGTATGTAATTATTTATGTTTTAAAAATTTACATAAAAGGGATAGTTATAGCATATTTATTGCTTTCCAGGCGCCATATTTAGGAGATGGGCACTTGGTGAACTTACCCCCTAAAATTCGAAAAATTCCTTTGATATTTTGCTGCTTCATGTTATCGGCGGCAAAAGATCAAAGATATCCCAATAGTACAAACTTCAATAAAAAATATATTCATTTTACAGAATAAAACATTTGTTCTTGTTATTACAAATCCAATGTTGCTTGAATTTTTTTACGTTGTTGATAATCAAGACAACATTACATGGATTTGGAACAGTGAAACGACAATTCTGAATGTTCCGAAATTGGATATGAAAGTTTATGATTTTCAAGGGTTTGTGATACATAATGAATTGGATTACAATGAATGCTTTTTGGAATCTGTGAGCCAGCCATATCACTTTAATGATGAAACACAAATTTTGTATATTCGTTCAAGCATTTTAAAAGTGAATGATCGAAAAAATTCATGCTTTTGGCATTTTACTGCTCCAAATGGTTATGGATTTAAAATTGTTGTGACAGAATATACTGCTCTGTCAGATGTTACATTAGCAGTTACAAATAGCACAAATTTTTATATTGTCAAGTATGGCAATTCTTATTATTGGCTGCCATTATTCCAAAATTTGCATAAATGTTCAAAAAGTTTCTTACGATATCGCCTGCTACTTCTGAATTTTGCATTTTTTCGTTACATTTTGATATGCTATTTAGTCATGGTTTTTTACGGACTTGTTTTAATCGCCAGGAAGACAAAAACTAAAAATTATGGACAGTTATGCAAATTTTCAAAAAGGCAGCTAATGGGTTTCATGATAACTTTTTCTAATAGTGGATTATGATAAAATATTTCCTGCCCCTCTTTTAGTTAAAAACCGTTTAAAAAAAACTTGAAACAAATTTTTCAGCCAACATTCAGCCATCCTTAATAAGCCATATTACAATGAAGACCAAACTATATTCGTGTTTTTATCAAAAAGTAATCAATCATTTCTTCTAAGATATGAATTTGGGGCATATATAACTATAGTAAAAAAGAATCCTAAAATTGTTGATGGAAAATGTTTTTATAATGATGATGAAAATACATGGTCAAATACGAATTATCTTGAAACACATGGATATGCGGATAACGCATATTGTTCTTATGAATTGGAAATTTATCCGAATACCATAGTTGTTGCTGAACGATATGATGAATATATTATTGAATCGGCTGATACCGTTTCATATTATGATGAATTTAGTGATAGATGGATAATTTTCAGCCCGAACCATGATAAAACAACATTTTTTTCATATCATAATCAATCTATTAGAAAGATGAAATGGGAATTCAAAAGTGATGGAAGTGTCAGAAACGGTGGATTCAAAATGGGATTAGCCACAATTTGTTAGTAATTTTATTCCCATATATCCTATATCAAGGATTTTGTTTGGTTGGGATTCAAAAATTTTAGAGGGGCTTTCCTTTGATCTTTTGTGGCCAACGTAGCACGCGGCAAAAGATTAAAGGATTTTGTTTGTTTTGGTGTAGACTTAAAAGGGAAGGTCCCAAGATGTGACACCGCTGTTTGAACGAGACCTATCCCATTAGATAGCCCTATGTCAGTTATGTATAACCCCAAAATATTCCCGGTGAATGTCCTTTTATTATGCTAATTTTTGAAAATGAAGTTCGACAAAAGTGCGTGAAACGGGGGTTTTTAAAAAATCGTCGGGTCGTGGATTTTTTAAACTTCATTTTCACAAATTTGCATAATAAAAGGCCATTCACCGGAATAATTTTGGGGTTATACATAAATGCCCGGGGGCTATCTCACGGGATAGTTCTCATTCAAAAAGCAGCGTCAGATGTTGGGACTGTCCCTTGTTAGCACCCATAGCCCAACCAAAAATTTGGGCCTGGCTTCCAAAAATTTGGTTTCCTTTACTTTCGTTGTTTTTGTCGAATAATTTTAAATTCAATTTTTCAGATTGTTTCTGTAATTCTCCTATTTGGATAGTTTATTGTGATGGAGGGATTTATCCTTTTCCCATTACAAATACTAGTGATCAGATGGAATATTGCTCCAATATGAAATGTAACTTTACAGTAAGGTTTTATTTTATCATTCGTACACTTACCGTAGACAACCTGAGTTTCAACGCGAACTTAGGCTTGGAGCACCATATTTTGAACGATCAGGACCGAAAATTAGTCCAAAGTAAGGGGGTGTAAAGGTGATATTACATATTCTTTAGATACAAATGGATTCTTCATGCTCAAAGCAATTAATTAAATTTACTATTATCACAGAAAGATACCCATCAAAACAGAATGATTTACATGATCACTTCCGATTAATTTCTAATGGAAAAACTGTTTTATCAATTATTTCATCCAATTTTAGTGAAGATATAATCGACATTGTTTTAAATCCGAATTCTACAAATATTTTTGAAGCTATTACAGCGGATACTCAATTACTAATTCCAAGGGTTTTATATGTTATTTTAGAGACAATTGAAGGTGAGGAATTTTAAAAACCCAAGAACTTTGGCAGTTGGAACCTTTCGCCAAACTGCGCTAAATTCAAATTTTTGATTGAAAATCAATAGTTTTCGATAAAAGAAATCACCAAAAAACTTAATTAAAATTATACAAATTAGCATAAAAAACATAATTTTTAGTGCCAAAACTAAAGAAAACTATAATTTTAACAAGACAAAAACCGTATTTTTTTCTTGACGTTTTCGCTCTTTCCGAAAGGGATATCGTTGGCATAGAAGTTGATGAAACTTTAGTAAGTTTTTTATGGGTTGTTTTTGTCAAATAAACAAACATTTATTTAATTTAAGGAGAATGAATTCATTGAAGTTTACCTCAATATTGTTGATAGCCAAGAAATATCCTTTTTCAAAGATGAAACATTGACAGAACTCGTTGACACTGATGAATGGCATGTTTTAATTTTTTTACTTATTCAAAACGAAATCGTGTTTTCACACACATCCCTTTTTACTAATATTTTTTTAGTTTTTTGAGTCATAGCTTTAAATGCAAAGTTAAATCAAAAAAATTGTTTTTTTGGCTTTCTCCAATTGACGTTGATGAACCGCTTTTCGACTATTTATTCATTTTATTCCAAATCGAATCCAAAGGTATTTTTGTTTGAAATATTCCAGGTGATAATCTCCTGGGACTCTTGTAAGGCTATCCGATCCAAAAATCAAAATTTTGTATCACGATCACTCAGACATATTATGGATATAATCAACGAATTTAAAACGAATTCGAAAATCATACGGATTAGATTAACATAGTGATCCGTCAAATTAATTAATACTAAATAAAAGAAAAAATCTGAAAAAAACGCGTTTTTCTTTAAGATTTTTGTTACAAAAAAGCATTTTTTCTCACTTTTTTTATCGTTTAATATAATATATAAAAACACGCCAAGAAAACACGAAATGTTTATTAAACACAATTTTTTTTTAAATTTTTGCTTAAACTTTAATAGTCGGAACGGATTGCCAGACAATACCCGGGACTCCCCCAGCTGAGAGATTTTTAGCTCATAAGCTGCAGCAAGCGGCCTGAAAATATTCCGAAATTTAACACTTTTAAAAAATATGACTATTTAAAATTTTTAGAATTCAATGATAATTGTTTATTTAAAACTGATGCTTTCTTGAATACATTTCACACTCCACTTACATTTTCTTACATTGCTGGTGTAAATGGTTCATGCAAAGCTTTTCTCTTAAACAGTTTGTCCAGTGTTTTTCAATTACGTAAATAAGCGTCAAATATATAAATGATATGCAAATTTTTAAATTTAGAAAACTCAATGTCAAATAATCCTTTCAGTATGAACAAAGTTTGGACGACAGCTTTGAAAGATAATGTAAAAGTATATGCTGTCTTGGAGAATGATGTTTTATTTATGTTTGAATTTAAGTATGTTTTTTTTTAAAATTGGAATTACATTTCATTTTTTTAAATAATTCAGTCAAAACACATCCGATCAATGGCAAAGAATTGTCATGAATTTCCCGGTTTATTTGTTTGAAATTCCTGCAAACTCGAGTTTATTGATTTATACAGATTTAATGAATCCACCTGTTCAAACCAAAATTGAACCATATGAATATCGAACAATTATTCAATCACCATATTTTTTCTATCGTCAAAATGAACGTAAGCTTTTAAAAAAATTTAACATGGTGTTCAACGAAAACCTTTGAAAGTAGCAAAATGGAAAAAATTGTGATGGTTAGATGCAAATTTTTAAGGGAGATCCATGAACGGAAGAAATGATTGTTTACCTAAAATTTTGGCATTTCGGGCACAACGCGAAATTTAAATTTTAGCTTTAATTTGCATATTTCAACTATAAATTATGAAACATTTACAGTTGAAACATGCCATGGAACTATTTACGGCATGTTTCAATTATTTATTCATGAATCTTTAATAAAAATATGAGCTCTCGAAACCTAACCATCTCCAATTGTCAGCCATTTTTTGACTTTCTAAAATTCTTTGAACAATCTTTAAAATGACATATTTTTAGAATGTTATGCAAGATTCACGATTGATGAAGATATTTTTGTGACTTTCAATGTCACATATTTCGAAGCTTCATCAGTATTAAAATTTTTATTTTTTGAAGACCACAAACTTCGAACGTAATAAAATAGCAATACAGTACCCAAAGAAGTTTATTATTCATATAATTTTAGTGTTGATAAAGTTGGAACTACTTTTACTCTTACAAATGTATCAATTGAAATGTGTTATTTTGCAGATGAATGTGATCAAAAATTTATTTCACATAAAACATATGGAATTTTTTACGAAATGAATATTAAAATGGATAACGATTCTGCAACAACAACATCGACAACAACGAAAATTCCATTTTCTTCAACAACATTTACAACAACAACAACTACAGTTTTGACAACTCCAGAAACGAGTGCTGCTTCAAAAACAAATATGACATGTAAATTTTTCGTTGCAATTTTTTCTACCACTGCTTCTTTTTTACTGATGTTTAAATTATTGAAAATTTAAAATATTAATTATTTATTTGTTTTTATTTAAATTTCTAGGTGAAAAGGTGTTTCATCTGTGAATATAAATTCCATCTAGTATTTTGTCGAAAGTATAAAAAGAAGTTGTTACAATTTGATAAAAGTTTTTTTTTGTAAAATTTGCATATTCTGTGTAATTTTTGAAGCATTTTTGATCCAAAATGTCACAGGAACAAAAATCTTGTTCAAGAAAACAGAAAATTTGCATATAAACATATTATTTCGTTCGAGATTTTCAAATTTAAACAAATCTTTGTTGTCACCAATTTTTTTCTTATCTTTTATTTTTTAATTTTTTTCCGTTCAATTCCAAGTGATTTGGAAATTTCATTAAAAATATTATAGACAATCAGGACATTGAAATGGACATATTCAAATTCTGTTAAAAAAGCAAAATAAATATATTAGCAATTTCGTAGATATTTATAGAAAACGATCATTATCCGGACAAATTTGGTTTTTGGCATTTGGCCCAATAACATTCTTTCTTTGATTTTGCATTATCTTTGCTCTGTTTTTAAACAGCTTTTGACGCATTTTGGCAATTTTGGTGGAAGTACTGTTGAAAATACATCCCTTAACTCCAAAATCACTAAAATCTCGACCACAGTAATATTTATGATCATCAAAATTTAATGTTGTTTCAGTTAAAGAATTACTGCATTTTGAGTCTTCACCATCATAATCACTACATTCAGTGTTCGTATCATTTATCCCCATATCATTTGGAAACCAAATTTCATGTAGGTGATGATAATAACTTGAGGAATTCAATGGTGGAAGATGTGGAACAATATCACGATTATGAACAACGCGAAGAGATAACATGTAGGCATATCCATTCTAAAAAATCAATTTCTGTATATTTGAATATTTCAAGTGATGCGAATTCTCCACACTTTCCCTATATTTTTTTTCAGCGGGTTTTTGGGGGTAGGGGAGAGGGGCGATGTTGAAAATTTAAAAAAAAATGGAGGGGAAAGGCGGAGTTTTCAAAACAGCTATCGACAAAGCCGCTGGGAGAAAAATAATTTGGGATGGGTATTTTCATTTTGGAGGAGGCGCGCCTTTGATCTTTTGCCGCCTTAAAACAACAACGGCAAAAGATCAAAGGATTTGGAAAATTTAGGGTAAATGGGGAAAAGATGAAGTGAACAATAGCGGTGTCAAAGCACTGCAGATTTCAATTAAAAATGCTTTTTTGATCCCCAAAAATTCTTTACCAGCATTTCATTAAAGGCATCAGCATAATCTTTGTCACCAGTTCGAGGTTGTCCAAAAGTTATTACGAAAATGTTATCACTAGTTGTAATTCCAGTTGAGACAAGTGTTGCAGCAGCTATTGATGCCATTGCTCCACCTAAAAAAATCATGGTTAGGAAAATATGAATCAGCTTATTTTTACCAATTGAATGACCAACAAAATAAAATCGGAACGGAATTTCACCACCTCCTAATTTATTTTTCAAAGTTATTACGTCATCTTTCATTCCGGCATTAATCCAAATTGTATTAAATGCATTAAAAAATTGTTTATTAACTTTTCCTCCTCCAACAAAGGGTATCATTTCAGAATAATTTAATCCACCACCTTGGAAAAATCCTTCATATTTTGTTGTTCCTGCAAATCCAATAATAATAGTATGAAACATACAATCAACAGCAGTGTATCCAGTACAGGTATCATTTATTGAAGCACATTTAATTGAGTATTTTCGGTAAAGCTATAAAAGAATTTTTTTTTAAAAAGTTAATCTTCTATGGGTTACATCACTTACGGGTATATTGTAATATGGTTCATGACCATAATGATGGTATTGAATATTTGTAAGGCATTGTTGTGGATTGTCACTGTAAGCAGCAGCTGCCAGAGGCATTATATAATCTCCAAAATAATCATTTCCATAATCGTCACCATCATCACCAAAACAGGGTGCAAATAATGTTAAAAAAAGTAGTAAAAACCTCATTCAATCTGTTATGTTAAATTTGAGGTAATTTTAAGATGTGTTTTTATTCAGACTTTTAAATCGATTAAATGAAGAAATAAAAAGAAAATTGATTATTTTTGTATCACAATAACACAAAGGTTATTTCTTATCTTTAACACAATAGAATGTATTTTTAGACAAATATTCTGGAAAGTTTTGTATCATAGACCCTCTACAATTTCAATATTTGTTATCAACAAATATTGAAATTAACACCAAAAATCAATTTTTTGTAGCCATAGCTTTCTTTAATACAATTTTATTCGGTTATGGTTAATTTGCCTATCTGAAGTTAATTAACAAATTTTTATGTGATCTGATAGCTTTTATTAATGAAACAAGGCTTTAACCAATCCAGGATATATTTCGCAAATGTTGTGTATGTTTGACCAAAATTTGCATAACCATTATTTAAAAGGTAAAAGAATTGAGATCACATAAAAAATAAATTTTTGTTTTATGCAATGTGGATCCGCTTCAAAGGGTCCCGAAAATTAAAAACTTAAAGTGTAATTACATAAAAATTTTCATTTTGAAAAAAAGGAAGACGAGAATAACTAAAATAAATTGATTTCACTTATATGCCAAATACAGTAAAAAAAATTTATCCAAAATTTTTTTATTCCATCTTTATTTGAAAACATTTTTTCAAAAACCGTTTTTAAAACAGATGCAAAACATTTTTCAATCCATTATTTCTTTCTTTGTGTTCAAAAAATAAAATTACTTTGTTAAAAAAATGATGGTGACTTTTTGACAGCTGAGAACAACAAAAAATGTCCAAACAAAGGCATTGTTTGGAGGTATCACAAAAAGGCGGGCTTTTTTGACCTATGAGATTATAAAAAATTTAAATAGAAGAGAACTGTTTTTTTACCAGTTTTTGGTTTATTTGAGACCAGAGTACGTCTAAAAGATTTGTCTCTTTCTTTTACTCTGTATTTTAAGTAAAAGAAATTTCACTTAAAATACGGTTCCTTAAAAGTTAAATTGTTATTGCCTTTATTGTAGCAATTTTTCTAATTGATTATTACAAAATTTATCCAATAAAAGCAGCAGTTTTTTCCCTTAATGTTCTTTAAAATAAGCCACTTTCTCATTTTTTCATGTTCTTTCTCACTCCCTTAGGGGGTTTTTGGGATTCTCAAGAAAAATCCAATAAAACCCCTTGGAGATTTTTGAGGTCAAATGAACCTAAATATATAAACAGCCCAATCCAATAAAATAATCATACTTAGTTTTGTGAACTTGATGGAACCAGCAGCAGCCGAAGAGAGCAGCCAGCAATTGAGAAAGGGATTATCATTTGCGTGCCGTTTCTTATTTTTTTAGGTTTTTATTATTTTTAAATATTATTGTTGAAGTAATAATTTATACTACCCCTTTACGACTGCAAACCTTAATCTAACAAAATTTCTCCCTTTCTTTGTCAGAATTTTCGCTTATAAAAATGTATTACGGTAGTTACAGTATCTTGGATATTCATTAAAATATCGAGCATAATAATTCGTTATCGTTTTCAAAGTTGATTTATCTGTAATCAATGTTTTATGCAAATCTTTTTTTGCCCTAAATTTGTTTGACAACTGTCGTGTTATAAACCGTCTTTTGTCAGTTATTATGATTCAAAAATAATGTTAATAATTTTCATTTTTAATTAATATTACCTTATTTACAGATTGTACAGACATTGTCGAAAAACTTAAATGTTTGGTAAAAGATGGATGTGCGGGAAATGATTTGTAAAAGCGAATATCCTGTAATGCCAAAGAATATAACAAAAGGAAATCTGATTCATGAAGATGTAATGCAAATGTTTATGACGCAAGTTTTTTCAAATCCGGTTTTCTCTGGTGGTGCAATGTTATCTGTTGTTGGATTCTTTTGGTATATAATTAATTATCTTTGGAGCCTTGTAAAAAGTTTATTTCGTCAAAAATATTTTTCAACTTTGGAATTAACAAATGAAAATGTGTAAGCCTTTTTTTGTTATAGTTATGCAAATTTTTAAATCAGAATTAATTTTCTGATATTAAAATTTGCATATTAAGTCTGAAGTATATTATTAGTTTTAATGAATGAACAATTTTAGGACATACAAATATGTTATTGAGCATATCAATAAGAATAGCAGTTGGGAAACTCGAAATTTATCGGTAGAAACAACACTAAATCGAGACGAAGATGGTCCACCTCAATTTATGCATAAATTAGTTCCTGGAATTGGCGCGCATTTCTTTTATTACAAAGATCGTGTAATTTATTTTCAAAGAAATCGTCAAAGTGATCAAAGTGTTGTGCCAGATATTCAAGGAGGTCGTGCCTATCGAAAATCTGAAAGTATTTTTCTTCAAACTTATGGAGGGTCACCAGAATTTTGGAAGCAATTTCTTAATGATGCTTCTTCGGATTGCCTTGATAAGCTGGATAAAGGTCTTCCAATTTATACAGCTTCTCAATCATCATATTGGGAGATGACTGGAAATCCACGTAAAAGACGCCCCCTTGAAACTGTTATTCTTGATGATGGACTTGCTGAAAAAATTTGTGCCGATCTTGAAACTTTTATTTCTTCTGCAGATTGGTATCAAGATCGTGGAATTCCATATCGACGTGGATATCTTTTATATGGTCCACCTGGAACTGGCAAAAGTAGCTTCATTGCTGCATTGGCATCTCATTTTGGCTATGGCATTTCAGCTTTATCTTTAACATCTTCATGTTTAACAGATTCCAACCTCCAATCCTTGATTAATGGCACTCCATCTAAAACTTTTCTCCTTATTGAAGATATTGATGTTGCTTTCAAGAATCGTGAAGATAAAGAAAATAAGAATCATGAAAATAGCTCATCCTCCTCCAATGGCATCACTCTTTCCGGCTTGCTAAATGCCCTTGATGGAATTGCATCTGCTGAAAAACGAATCCTTTTTATGACTACAAATTTCAAGGAAAACTTGGATGCTGCTCTTATTCGTCCTGGTCGAGCTGATGTTCAAATTCGCCTCGGGCATTGTACTCCAACAATGACCAAAAAAATGTTTCAACGTTTCTTTGAAAATTCTGCCGAAGAACTTGTCAATGAATTTACTGAAGCAACTTCAAAACTTGAAAATACCTTTTCACCTGCTCAACTTCAAAAGCATTTAATTGTTCACAAAGATTCCCCTCAAGCTGCAATCGAAAATGTTCAAGATCTTCAATAACATATTTTTTTTCATATGTCTTACTTTTTTGATTCTTTTTTGTTTATTGCAAATTGTTGTTTTGTTATGATTTGAAAAAAAAGAAATCTAAAAATATTATGCAAATTTTTCAAACAACAATTGACTTTAAAAAATTCTTTTCGCCCATATTACCAGTTGAATAATGGAAAGAAAAATTATAATTTTTTGACACATAATCAATTATGGCATGATGTGATAATATGCAAATTTGCTAAACCTTGAGCTAAAATATGGGGAATTTTTCGGCCAAAATTTTGTCGAGTAATTTTTTGGACTAAATTTTTTCAAGAAATTTTTTTTGGTAATTAATTTTAATGAAAGTTTGCAAATTTGCATAACAAATATTGTGGATCTTTGGAGCAAAAGATTTTTTTAGAATCCAAAAATGAATGGATTCTAAAAAAATCTTTGTTCTCTTTTTCATCGAACAAAGTGTATTAAAATGATTGTAGCTTTATCAAAAATATTTTGGGCGTTCCTCCTCAAAAAATCAGCAGGAACAGTGAAATGATTCATACATAAGAAAATAAAAGACATCGGTCTTAAAATTGTTCATTTCATTTTTGCTGCAAAAAATTTCACCAAAAATTATTTTAGAAAATGATTGAATTTAGAAAATTTTGGTGGTTAAAAAGAAAATTTAGTGTTGATGACTATTTAATAATTATTCCAGCGGCAATTGCTTGTGTTAATACAATACTTTTAGCTGCATGGACCTTGTATAAAAATGATATAGATGCAAAATTTATAATTTTCATTTTTGGATTCTCTGCACTTTTTGCACTATATGGAATTCATGTTTTACAACCTAAACACATGAAGCCACTTCTTTTTGTGGTTGTAAGTAAATTTTTGCCATTTTGAACATACCCAAAAACAATATCTTAAGTGTTCAATTGAAGATTTTTTTAATCGAAGGTTTCATAAATCCATTCCTAAAAGATATTTTTAGAGAACCTATTTTATTTATGACATATGCAAGCATTTTTTGTATGTTTATGATTTTAATTGTGGTCGATCTGTTCTTCTCGAATACAATTTAGCATATTGGTATTATGCAGTATGGTGCAATCTTCACTCAACTTATAAACACCTTAAAGAAATCAAGAAGGCTAATGCCAAAACATTATCCGATGTTCCTCAAGATGTCTCTTTTGACAGCTAATTTTTTAGTTTTTAAAGCTTATTATTGTGATTTGCTAAAATTTTATGATAACAACAAATGTTTATTCTAATTTTTCTTCAACAAAGCCTTTGTCACAAATCGCAAAGCCGCAGAAAGGGGGGGGGGCATTTGTGGCACGTGCCTGAGAAAATTCTTTGTTCTTTTGCCGCCACCGTGTTAAAGCGGCAAAAGATCAAAGGCGCCCCCCAAATTTGTTTTTTCCCTATGGCATTGGTCACAAAGGAAAACAATCAATCTTGTACAATTTTTACTTTTTAAAATTCAGTTTTCGATAGTTTTTACATTTAAAAACTTAAATTACAAATTTTTATTTTAAAAAATGCAACAAATGTTTGCAAATTTATATCGTGAATGTCATCCATAAAGTTCCCCAAAATATTTTTACAATCGAAAAGTCTATAGCATTAAATAAAGAGTACTGTAGCTTTTACTCTTATATTTGATATAATTGATTAAAAATTTATTTAAAATATGTGATATCAAAATTTATGGTTGATATTTAGGTCCTAGTCATCAAAGAAAAAAATGGATGATTTTTTATCAGCCGAACGTCAGTGTTCATTAAAAATAATCAAGCACAGAAAGAAAGTCATTAAATTTGTTTCCTTGCAAATGTTTTTTATTATGTCTTTTTCAAAAAGTTAAAGGGTTTCTAAAAAAATGGAAAATGAAGAAAACTTTTTTAAAAAAGGAACAATTCAAGGAAGATCAGTTTTAAGCGAAACAAAATTTTTTTGCGTTGTCTTTATCGCGACCATTGTTGGATTCGAAATTGATTTAAACTATAGTTTAGTAATAGATTACTCATCGACACAGACATATGTTTTTCATGTAATATCTTTTATTGTTGCTATTTCGGCAGTATTGGGAATTGTTGGCGCTCAAAAATTGATTTCTTGGTTTGTGATTCCGATTATTCTTACTTCTGTATGTTTTTTAATCATCAATTTTGGATCGATAATTAATGAGATTCAATAAATAAATATATCTTTTCAGATTCCGCTTGCAATTTATGCAATCAACATCTACGCCATTCGCGTTTTTTCGTTGGATTTTTCTATGGGTTCATATTTTAAAATTACTTCCTCCTGCTTTGGTTTTTATCATTTGTTGAGAGTTGTTTTATGTTTGATTCGATGCTATTTTTATATCAAAGAAATCAACAACAACAAAATCATAGATGATTTTCTCAAAAAACAAGAATCACATACAAATTAAAAGTATTCGATACTGTAAATACATATAAACAATTTATTTCAAAATTTAATTGCTTACAAATTTATGGAAAGAAATTCGCATTCAAATTTATATTTTGAATTTGCTTCTGTTAAAATTTTACATGTTTTATTTTAATGTAATTCTATTCGTTCTTTTAGCTCATAATTAATTTACAGATCATTTGCAACCTTCAAATTTTCTATTTTTGGAAAAAAATAAAGATTGTTCTTTTCTGTAAAAGAGACTTATATGCAAATTCAAAGTATTAGATCTCGTAATACAGTGGTAAAAAGTATGTAAAATTGAATCACATGTATTTGTTAAGATTCTGAATACTAAAATTAACATTCTTCCTTAATAATATTAATGTAACTACTTTATTCATAACTTTTAAAACACTAAAAAATGTGCTTAAAAACCAATAAAAAAATCCCATACAATTACAAGAAAGAAATAAAAAAATCTTTATTTTCCCAACTTTTGTTGAATTTGTGTTTCTTCATTTTGTAACTTTTGAATATCCGTTTCCAAATCTGCTGGAACTTGATTTTCAACAGCAAGTTTGAAAATTTCAAAAAGATCATTTGTAACAAGTTTAATTTTTGCAAGCAATGGTTCCAATTCTTTTGTTTCTTTGCTTGCAATTAATTCTGGGGTCACTTTGGCAGCCTTTTGAACAGCCAATGGAAAACTTTTAACAATTGACAGTCGTTCAGCTTCACTAAATTCCAAAACTTCAGCTTCATTTAAATGTCCAAATTCAAATACAGCACTATAAAAGTCATTGACATCTTGAATATTTGCATCTGGATTATCTCCAAGTTGTTCCAACATAACACAAAGAGCTTGGGTAGCCATTTTGGATTTGATTAGAGAATTGGTCTAAAACGGCTTTAAAATTAATTTTCAATCTCTTAAAGGAGATCTTTCATTTGCTGCTTTTTTTGATTTCGCAAGAAAGTTCGCGAAGCTGAAAATTATTGAAAATCAGGGACTTTCGCTTTTTTCTAACTTTTTTAACATACAAAAAAAGCGAAATTTCCTGATTTTTAATAAATTTCAGCTTCGAGAACTTTCTCGCAAAATCTGAAAAGCAGAAAATGATAAATTTTCTTTTTAAAAACAAAATAGATAAACAACAGAAATTTAAATAATCTTAAATATATTTAACAAAAACTAATAACAGTTACAAATTATTGTTATCAAGAAAAACGATAGTTTTTTGTTGCAATTTTTAAAAAAAAGAAAAGAGTAAAGTGAATGTGAATAAAAATTTATGTCCCAAACAAACATCAATCAATTAATTTTTGCAGTATTGAGAGGCATGCCTTTTGTTCTTCTTGACTCTTTAAAAAACTTGTTTGCATTTGAAACAGCTGTGTTTTAAAACCGTCAAAATTTGTTAATTAAAGAGAAAGAGAAAGAAAAAAAATGGAAAAAAGGAATAGTTTCAAATAACTAAAACACAGTTTATTAAAATTTGTACTATTATAAAACTGGTGAGAAGTAACATGAAAATAAAATACAAAAAAATAACAACTTGAAAAAATGCAAATATAAATATTTTATAAAGGCTTTTGATAATTTTTAAGTAACACAAAGAAAATTTTTTAAACAGCTTTGATGAGCGAGTTTAACCCCCATTATTCAATTTTTTTTGTTTGGGTACAAAATTTTTGTATCTGTCATTGAATTTTGATAAAATTTGATAAAACGTTTTTGCAAAAATCGTATTCCAAATATGAATTTAATCTAAAAAGTGACCACTTTTGCACTTGATCAACTTTTTTGGAAATATGCAAATTTCGTTTCTACAGCTTTTAAGACACAGCAGTGATTTTCTGTTTAAATGGTTTTGTTATGTGTGATTCTTCATATTATTTATGTTCATAAACAGGTATCATAAATTGAAATCTATAAAAATTAATAACAACTTTAAAGCTGTCCAAAACACTATTATTTTATAAATGGTATTTTTTAGTAATAATAGTTGAAAACAAATAAATTCTCAGCATTGCATTTTTTTTCAAGCTTTAGCAGTTACGTTTGCATTTCATTAATAGATATGTTTAAACTAACATTTGTAAAACTTCGACAACAATAGAAAAACCTTTTTCTGCCATATATTACTGTCATTGTTGGAGTTTCACAATGAAAAACTTATGTAATTTCTAAGAGCATTTTTTAAAATGCTCAAAACTCGAATGAAAGGGGGCGAACGTATTTTGTATATTACCAAAATTCTATGTTTTTAGAAGAATGAAAGGATTAAAGTTATCTTGTCTTATGAAAATTTAAACTTTTCTGATGCTTATAAACAGATGCTTGAATCCTGCTTTGAAAAACTTTTAGCTAATCCACCGAAACTTCTCCCTAAAATTTGTATTTCCCGGTATAATAGTGTACAATATCGGCAATATATAAATATGTTCGAAAATGCCATAATGAATCCGGGAAATCCTAATTGCTCTTCCAAAATTGTCCAATGCCGTATAAAAAAAACTGTGGATAAGAACTTATTCCGAAATCGAATGCCAAACAAACCTTTATTAAAGAAGGAGAAAAATTTTTGAAATAAAAATGTTGTTAATTTTGAATAAAATGTGTAGACATGAAAACAAAATCTTTTAAAATATAGCTTTTTGAATGAAATTTTATCTTTAAGGAAAGAAAAATGAGTTTCTTGTCAGCTACATGAAAATAAATTTTCTGAATCCTGATTGTTTTTTACTAAAAAACATCATTTAGTAATCTTAGTAATATTTCTACAGTAATTCCAACAAATAAAATTAAATAATTTGCTCTCAAAGTTGTTTTTCATGTTTACCATAAAAAATTAATAATTTCATTTGTTTTTACTTTTTAAACGAACTTAAAGGTTGTACAGGATACGCATTTGTCGTTTTCAACATTTTGTCTGTCACAGAAAAAGAAAAAAGTGAAAGCACCTTTACATTTTTATCAAAGATAAGAACATAAAAGATGAGAAAAATATTTCATCAGTTTTTAAAAAAAATCAGGATGCCATCCCAAAAAATTAAATTTCAGTGTTGCATAAATGGAGTATATATGTTACGTCCAGATCGTGATACGGAGAAGAAGTATTTATATGGACGTCCAGATCGTAAAACCGATGCACCTTGGTTTTACGATTTAGACGTAACATATACATAACATACGCTGTGGCAACGATTTTTTTCTTTTTTTCTATCTTTGTTAATCAAGTTATGACTTATAATATTGGAAATTATATGTTTAAAAACTTTAAAATAAAAAAAGAAAGAAAAAAGCATAAAAAAATTCAGGCAATCAAGAATTCTGAAAAGGGTCATTTTTTCAAGGGAAAAAATGAGTTCAATTCACGCAGTAACGAGAAAAAAAGTTATAATTACTGGACAGACAGACAAAAATAACATAACAAAAAAAACTTATTGACTCAAAATTATAAAAAATTCCTGATCGAAGAAAAGGGTTTGTTATTACGGAAAAAATATGGACAAACCCAGTGAACAATTCTTCTTTTTGGTTTACCTTATTTTCATTTATGATCATCAGTCAAATTAATTTGTGCTTTTGTCTAAAAAGATTAAAACAATTTTATCTCGTTGTAAAAATATAAATTATTTTGTTCGTTTAACTGTTAAGTTCTTTCAGATCGTAATTTTGATTTATCAGAATTGCATCTTTTAACTTGCTGTCGCTTTCCCACCTATTTCAAATGTGTGCTTTTCCACCTATTTCAAATGTTGTTGATCCAAATTCAATTTACACTTTTGCTAATCCCCGACAACAAGTATTTTCTTTTCGATGGCCGTTTATTAAATATATTTTAAAGAATCCAACTGGAAAAGCTTGGAAGAAGTTAATCACAACTTGCAAATACTTTTTTGCACAATCACCTATTTATCCAGTTGAAAAATTGTTTTATTATGGTAGTAAATGGAATTGTGGTAAAAACAAATTCGGCACAGCTACACCTATTCCTAAACTATGGTTGTTTAATTATTTTGCTTTTTATGATTACTTGTTCCAACCAAAGATCGTTTCTGATTTTATCCCCAAGGTTGCAAAATGGGATCTTCGTGATTTGCGCATTGTGTGCCAAAATTTGACATGGGAAGATTATCAAAAACTTACATCTTCTGGTTCTTTAGAGCAATTATGGATAAGTAATTGTTCAATCAAATATTCTGATGGCAACGATGTTACATTGGATAAGCTGCTTCTTTACAATATCAAGAAATTTAATTTGTAAGATAATAATATTTTGTTACTAGTATTCATTTATTTTTTAGTTCATGTAATTTTTCGGAAACAAACATATTTGAAAAAGATACCATCAAAAAAATGTCAAAATTTCTATCTGATCATAAAAATTTGCAATATTTCCGATTATTCGAACTCGATGAATCTCTTGATCTTTTATCTTTTTTAGATTTTCTTATGTTAAGTTAATTTATTATTTCATTCACATTATAATACAACTTTTTTAGAAGAATGAAACGATTTTTGTTATTCTAGAATATACCAATCGTTTGCATCCTTCTGACGCTTATAAACAAATACTTGAAAATCTTTTTGAAAAACTTGTTGCAAATCCACCGAAAATTATTCCTAAAATCTGTATTTTCTGGTGTGATGGTGTACAACATGCGCAATATAATAAGCTTTACAAAGATTCCAACAAGGACATCAAAATTTGTTAAACGCTTAATTTCTCTGTTTATATTTTTGTTTTTATTTTATCTGCTTTAAGCCCAATCATTTTTTTGTCATTCTTTATCATTCATTTCATTTCGACTTACTGATTTCTTGAGTAAAATAAAAAGCTTTTTTTTGTTTTTATTTTAAGAGTAGGCATGGCCGAGGGACGACTAGTCCTACCAGGTCCCGTCCCGTCCCTTTGGGGGGACGGGACGGGACCGGGACTCGATTTTTGGATTTAAGAGGTCCCATCAGAAGAAAAAATTAATGCAACCAGTGAAAAGAGGTCGCCATTTTTTAACAGTTTGTCTAAAATATAATCTTGATGAAAGGAAAATTTTTTGAACTCCATGTTACATTCGATAATGCTTTACTGGGGTTTCTTAATTTTGCGTTGAATGCAATCATCAAAGACCTAAAAAATATTTAATCAACACAATTTGCATAAACTAAAACTTACGCATCCAAAGCATGACAAAGTTCCCAGGCGGCACTTGTGGATAAAAATCCTGGCCATGGGCGACTATCAATCCTCCAAACAAGATGAAATGATGCAATCATTAAACTGTAAAGAATTGAAGTCAAACAAGTCTAAAAAAATAAATTATTATGCAAATTTTGGTTTAATAAAGAAACACCTGAATAAAAAATCGAATTTCTCTTGTTTCAGTTTTCTTTTGATTTGTTCGACCTAATTCTGTAAAATAATTATTCATAAAAATTTACATAAATTAGAAAAACAAACTCAATATTCGTTTGTTTTGATAAATGCTAAAAATTGTGCAAGAATCAATAAAAATAATAATTAGCATAAGAATGGAAGAGAAGACAAAATCATTGTAAAATCCAATTGTATATCCACAGGGGGAATCTTCATAAGTCCAAATTAGGGTTGTTGCTTCAAAATAAAAGTTACATCCTTCTAAAACGTATACTGTAGTTGTTTATGGTATTTGTTAAAGGAAAATACGCGTCTAGATTTCGTGCCTTAATAACTACAAGGGATTGTCCAGATCTGACGTCAGCACTTTTACGGGTGAATGCGGTCAAGCCAAATCTGACTCTCACCTTAAATGCGGCAAAGATCAAAGGAAAAAATCTGATGGTAACGGTGAGTGGGGTTTAATATGTTAAGCATTTTTTCTGCCGTCAGATCTGGAAAGTCCCCAATACCCATTTAGTTAATAATTTTAGCTTGTTAAATAAATGCCCCTTAGGGTATGTGAAAAGCTTACCAAAAAAATAAACAATTCCATGTAAAAGTGAAAATATCACAACTATACTAAAAAAATAAATTCCATTTGAATCTTTAAATAAAATTCGATAATAAACTGGAAATCTGATAGCAAAAAATCGATTGAAAGCTTTCAAAAATTGCGCATATAAAGTTATGTACCAACAAATTAGCATAAATTGTCCCAACTTTAATCCCAACAAACTATGGGATAATTCTGTTTTTCTAAATAACACATTCTTTAAAAATTTATGTAAATTCTAAAATTAACCAACAAGATAGACAAAGTTGTGGACCAAAAAACAAAGATAGCTAAAATTCCAGCTTCCCCGAGGGCATGAATAAAGCACAAATATCCAAAACAATTATGAAGAGCAGGAACTTTGAAAATAATGTTCAAAGAAAATATATTTGCTATTAAACCGCAGACACCAACCTGAAAAAAATGTTTATGCAAATTTGTTTTTATTGATTGGCCAAAAATGACAAAATTGATGTTGCATAAAATATCAATACTTACAATCAAAATTATCAAAATGGCTATCAAATTACCATGTAAACTCGTAGGAAGATCTTCAACAAATTTAATCGAAATAGTTGTAGCATTTGTAATATCAAAACTAATTGTAGTACTCATTTTTAACAATATTTAATAAAATTTATAAGAAAAGTAACATATTTAAAAATAAGGTTCATTTATTATACGTGAAATTATGTAAGTTTAAATAAATAATAAATTTTTTAAGCTCTGGTTTTAAGAAAAAAGGTGTTATTTTATATTTTTTTAAACAAACATAAAATTTTTAGACGACGTAATTCGAATATTAGAGTAACAGAAGAGTCTCTCCCGAAAATTATATGAATTTCTGAACTCTGGCTGCCAACTCCGAGAAGTTAAAAATTTGCAAATGCTTTGGCGGAACAAAAATAAACCAATACTTTTTTTTCTAAATTTTGCCACTTACGATTTTTAGTTTTTTTGCAAGGGTATATTTAAAAACTGCAGCTGTTATATTTCCTTTTTTATTTTTAAATTTTTTGAAAGGGTGTAATAAAATTAATAAAGTCAATTTATTTTTATAAAAAATGAATTTCTTGTCAACTACATAATAACAAATTTTTATTGTTTTTGTACAAAAAAACATCATTTAGTAATATTAGTAATTTTAGTAATATTACTACAGTAACTCCAACAAATAAAATTTGCTCTCAAGTTGTTTTTCATGTTTACCATCAAAAATTAATAAATATTATTTACTTTTACTCAAAACACTTCAAAATGAGTAGGATAATTTAATCCAAAACATAAAATGTGACTCCTTTTGTTTAATGAAACTTTGCAAACTTGTATATTTCCAGAAAAGTATCATATGACGTAATTGTTTTTATCTTTTTTCCAACTAAAGGGAGTGTCGAAGTCAGTTTTTTTTATTTTTTTTGACGGACGACGACAACAAACGACGCATTCTTCATCATTGCTTTTTCGTGTTAAAACCACTTTTGGCTAAATCAGGCAACATTTTTCTACACTGACTGCGACACTGCCTTTAAACTATCATCAGTGATTAAATATAGTGAAAAAATTTGAGGAAAACTTTCATTAAATGTTGTGTTTATCAAAAATGATGTGATGAGATTTTTAAAAAAAAAGAAAAATGCAAAGCAAACAAAAAACTGATAAGAGAATGAGTCAGAAAAAGTGATGCCCATAAAAATGCATCCTTTTTTAAAACATTGTTTTATTGTCGACGAAAAAAAACATATAAAAGCGGTAAAGCAAATATTCAAAAAAAGTTATACATTTTTAAATTTAAAAAAGTGAAAATGTGTATCATGGCGTTGAACGATCCATTTTTAAATCAAATGTTTGGGAATCGAAGCGATTTTGAACAATGCCATTTTCGAGGTTATGATGAAAATTGTTGTTGTGATTTTGTGTTTTCTGTACAAGATTTATTTAAAGCTGTTCCAGTAGGGCTTTTATGTGGAGTTTGTCGAGCATTTGGAATTGTAACAATGTGGAAGCATAAAAAACGTGAATACCGTAATCCTGAACAAGAAGTAAGATTTTAACGATTAATTTGGTAATTTTATTTAACAAAAATTAGGATAATACCAGTAATTTATGTCAACCAACATTTTTTGCTTGGATTGCCAATAATATTCAAACATTTGTGAATAACAAAGCAATGATTTTTGGAATCCTTTGCAGTGAGTTAATTTGTTGTTTATGCAAATTTTTTAAAACAATATGTTCAGCTGTGATAATTCCAATCGTGTTTGAATTTTTTGCAAGTTTTGCTGTTGAAGGAATTGATAAACGACTTGTAACTTCATCAAATACTGTGTTTTGTTTTTTATCAACGTATGCAAATTAGCTTTGAAGTTTTCAGAAGAAGTTCAGTTATAGTAGATAATGCAATTTCTAGGCTAATAATCGCAATTTGGTTTCATCCTGACAAAATCAGTCGTGACCCCGCAACTCTTGTGTCATTGAGAATAAATGTGTTGGTATGTTTTGGGGGAATCCTTCTAACACTTGGACATATGCCATATGAGGAAACGTTTTCCTTTCAAGAATTTATTGATCTTATTCAAACACGAGGTTTGTTAATTTAAGTGTTAACAATTTTATTCTAAAATATTACTGTAGATATGCTGGCATATTACTCTACAAATATTTTTGCGAGTGCAGGCTTATGGTGGGGCATATATTTCGTACGGCAAAATATCAATGAAGATAGGGAAGGAAAAACAGAAAAAATTGAAATATTTTTCCAAGCGATGTTTTTGATGTGCGCGAATACTTTAACAAATTTCGCATCAGTTTTTTCAAATCATGTCTTGAAGCATTTATATGAAGGCGGAAATATTGAATTAGAAATATTAATTACGGGTGTTTCATTTGCGGCTATAATTTTTATAGTCTTTATGATTTTTAAACGAAAGCTTTTCTTTAAAGATCCGGTAAGTTAAATATATGCAAATTTTATATAAATATACAAATTTAAAGTAAATATGCAAATTTAGATTTTTATGGCTGCAATGATATGTGATTTGGATGTGTTGAATCGAGTTATCGTTGTCCTGATTGTTTATCAAAATAATTTTTCATGTTCTATCACGGATGTTCCACAATTTTGTTGTGGAATTTTAGCTACTGTAATTGGTTTAACAAGCTTGATTTTTAATCAGGGCAAAATTGTTAAAGATTGTGATCCCGCAGGGGATGAACAAATTTCAGTATCTAATTAGTCTTGCTTGTAACATTAATTTTTATAAAATTTAAAACTGTTTCAATAAAAAAGCTCAAGAAAATGTCACGTTTTTCTGTTACTTCATGGATTTATTAATCCATTTTGTATCTTTGTTCCTACTGTAATCCATAAATTACAGTAATTAATTCTTAAATTTAGTTATGGAATGGCATATAAATAATTTTGCTGGCCCTCTGAGAAATGATACATGCAAATTTTATGGTGATGAAAATTGTTTGTGTCATGAAGCAGTTGATTATCCAAATTTAAAGGCTTTTGGGACTATTGTTCTTTGTTCTTCCTTAATTTATCTTTGTTGGATTGTATGTTTCTCTTTTCTGGTAAAATGTATTAATTTGCATATTTAGTTATTTTCAAATGTTCTTCAATGTGATGAAACATTCAATTGTTTTTGGTGCAGTATTTATCATTTTTTCAAACCTCAAATAAGGACCCAACAAAATGTTGAAGGTCATTTGGAAGATCAAAGTGATGAAAATAATTTTCAAGAAGAAGAACAAATTGTTCCAGATAATTTGCATAACATTCAAGAAACTCAAAAATTTTCTGCAAAAAAAGTTTTTCATTTTATTTTACTTTTAGCAGCAGGTTTAGGATGTATAAGATTAAAAAACTTTGAAAACAAACGGTTCAAAGACAAACTTTTTAGGGATATTTATTGTACCATTATTGTCTTACACATTTGAACACACCCAACAAATATATTTACGTTGGAGAATGTATTATTTTGTAACTTCAACAATTTCTTTGATTGCTACGTCGATTTACTTTTTGATGGTTAGTTTCTTCGTTTCTAAACTGTTTTGTCACAAAAAAGTGTTACAAAATTTGATTCCCTTTTGGTCTCTAATTTTCTAATAAAAGAGTTTATGCAAATTTGTGATTTCAGAATCCAAAATATTGGTTAAATGTTTTACTACTTTGGGGTTTGATGATTCCTGGATGTTCTCAAATATTTACAAATATCTCAAATACTGCTACCGTAATCTCAACAAAAATGCATGCCCAACGATTAATTAGTACAGGTTTGTGAAAGAATAAATTTGCATAAATCTCTAAATTTGCCATTTCAGAATACACATTTTTTGTGTGGCTTTGTTTTCTCTTTTCTTTATTTACATATATTTATGCAAGGAAAAATTCCAACCCGATTCGTGACACATTTGTTACAAACAAAAAATTTATTATGTGCCTAAAAATGTTGGCATTTATGTGGTCGGCAACCCTCTTGAGAGAATTTATAAATTTATTTGTGGATTATGAAAACAAGACCCTTTTGCATTTATGGAATTACCTTGAATGGAATGAAGAAAAGCATTTATTCTTTTATAACGGATTTTTTATTATTGCATCATTCTTACTTTCATTTTGCCTTCAACAAAATGCTTATGAAAATGTGCATTGGATTCCTCTGACGCAAGGTTACATCACATTCCACAATGTGATTTATTATTTTCGAATTTCAATAATTTATAAAGAATTTGAATGGTTAATTTCTGAGATTGTTGAAGTTTTTAATGGACATATTTTTGTTTTTGCTGCAATTTGGTTTATGCTATTTTTAGTCGAAAAAAAAACGATGAAAACAACGAATCTGATAATAATTAAATTTTAGGCTTTTTTGTTTAATAGTAAGCAAATTTTAATAAATTTTGGTTATCCGCAACTATGCAAATTTTGTCGTTTGCCAAAAGTTTCAAGAAACAAACGTTTATGTTTACAAAAAAATTTATACAATTTCAATGATACATTTTGTTGCGAGCATAGAAAAATCATTGTTTTCTTCAATCATTTCAGCCAGTAAATAATCATTTCTTTCCACATTATAATAAAATACCAAACCAATATATCCACTAGGACGATAAGATAAATACCATGCAACTTCTTTATTCCCTTCTGTTATTCGACGTGAAGAAGCAAGTGGTAGTTTTTTAAATTTCTTTTTCCAAAAAACAGGCATACCATATTTGTTATCCGAAGGACAATTTTTTAATGCTTTTATGTATCCGATTGCATCAGAATCATAGTGAAGTGTTCCAGTAAGGACATGTCCCTCTGAATCTGTAACTTTAACTAAAAAATTGATATTTTAATACATATGTACAGCTGTATAATATTTACTGTTGAAATCAAAATTAACATCTTTCAAAACTTCTCTTAAATGTCCAGTAGAAAACAGGAAATCTTTATTCGCTGAAAATATTTAGAATAAGATCTCTCAAAAAAAAAGATTACGAAAAAAGTCTATCAAATCAAATAAGGATAGACAATGGCAAAAATTTAAGGACCCAGAAGAGGCCCTGGCCTCGGAGCTAGAGCGGTTATTTTTTGCTAAAATTGTCTTGGTTCACAGTTTTTTCAGACCTCTCATAATTTTTGAGGCCTGGGCCCCGGGACGATAAGGTTTGGCCCTTGATCTTCTTTAGTGTCTAGATTTAATCTAGGCAAAAACTAAAAATCCCCAAAAAGTGCCAACATCAGATCTGGACTGGGTATAGAAGCATATCATGCAACATTGAGGTGTACTATACGATATAATTGCAATTGTTAAAACCTACCAACATCTGTTAACAGAAACTTTAGCTTCATTCTATCAAATGCGATACACGGTGTAAAATATGACATTTCAGCTTTAATTGCGTCATTCTCATAAAAACAACTTTCTTCACTCAATTTTATACGCTTTTTTGATATCTGATTTTCAATCCAAAAATAAATCTGTAACGATAATATTAATTGTTTAAGAATACCTATTACTGTAAAAGGTCTTACTGCCTCAAAACTTTCTTCAGGTTTTTCAAACAATTCTGCAATTAACATTTCTTTGATAAATTCTTTATCAGTATTTAAAAATGTATCAGAGTTGATAAATTTTATAAAAATTGAAGAAATATATGCTGCTAATGGTTTTCTAATTTCAACCAATGAATATTTGATTGTAATTTCAACACATTGAAAAACTGTCTCAAAAGTGAACAACATTTTAGACAAATATTCATCACAAATTTGTTTAAGAAAAGGAACTTGATAAAATTCTGCAATATCAAGGATATTAAAAATATTTTCATCATTTAATTTGCATATTCCTGAATAGATAAAAGAAAGAAATTCTTTAAAATCTTCAAATTTATATCCTGTAATTTCTATTGCTTCATCTTTGGAAGTCCAACGTTCAGATAGCATCGAAGAAAATGTTGTTGAAATTACTGATAATCTCAATTTATCCGCATATAACTTCTAAAAGATTAAAAGCAAATAAGCAAATTTTTATAAACCCAAAAACACATACTTTTCCACCAATATTAAAAAGGACGTCAAAGAATTCTGGATTCTGGAATTGATAATCTTCATTCATTTTAAGATGCATTTGTAGAAGAAGATTATTCAGATGTTCTTTGGAATCCATTTTTTTCTTTATCTCTCTTCGAGGAATATAAACTGGTACAACCATGTTGAAGTTTATGTGATAATAATTATAACAGTTCTGCTATAAAACAAACAAACAAAAATATATTAATTTAGTTTATGAACCAAGTAATTCAAGAACAACTAAAAAATTTTGAGAAAAAAACGTGCCATTTTTCGTTAATAACAAACTACAAATTTTGCACTTTGTTTATGGGAAAATCACAAATTTTGGTTATTGCTTTTTCTATTCTTGCGCTTCCTTTTGCTTTGTTTATATTAAGAAAATCTGTTTTTAAAAATGCACTTAATTTGGCCTCAAATGGTTCGTTATCTAAAAATTTTTTATTTTTTTAATTATTGTAATCATTTTTTCATGGTTTAAGGCTTGTTAACATAGTAGAAAAACTAGGGTAAGTAAGTTCATTTTTTGTCGGTGCCAGCAGCAAGGGGGAGCATGAATAAATTGTCGTAGAATGCGTTTTAAGCAAAGGATTATACTTTCAAAAATTCTTTCTTTAACTAAGCCATCAATTTTCTTTGACATGCAATGAAAAATAGATGGTTTAGTCAAAGAAAGAATTTTTGAAAAAAACAGAAACATAACTTAAAAAGCATTTCTTTCTTTTTTAAAAAAACCATTGCATTTCCACAGAGTGTTTTTGTTATTATAGTTAACATTTTGTGAGAAGCTTTATTTTATTTAACCATTAACTGAAGCTGTGATGTGGATAAAATTTCTTATATTGTTTTTAATAATTGATATGACCCATGGCGATCTTAGCGATGACAGATTCTTTCCTTTGACTATCACATTTTGTCGAAAACAAACAATTAAATTTGAAAGATCTGATTTTAGAGCCGAAGTTTTTTTCAACCATGTTAATTCATTTTGCGATAAGCCTGGACCGAATTGGGAACTTCATGGTATATTAATGTCTGCTAATAAACAATATTTAATGGAAATTTTTTAGCTAAATATTTTGACGAGCCAATAACTGAATACAATTTCTATGATATTGCAAAACCAGTATATTTTGCAGGAAAAGAAACTTCAGTTACGTATTTTCCAAAGGCGAAAGAACCTGATTTTGGTTATAATATTGTTGCATGGGCTGCTTATAAAATTGGTTCATTTCTATCTTAACATTTTAAATTGAGTTATGATTATCATAACTAAAAATAGCAGAAAATTGTTTTAATCTGTTAAGAGTTTTATTTTTTTCAAAATTTTTAATGAATGAAGTACCATAAAATAAAATTTTCAATTAATATTTCGGCAAAGTAAATTCTTAAAGTCGCCAAACCTCATTTATTGTTCTTATTGTTAATATTTTTTAACCCTAGAAAGTGGTTTTTTGTAACAAACGATAATAATAAATTAACTAGTTTATGAATCAAGTAATTCAAGAACAACTAATAAATTTTTAGAAAAAATGTGGCATTTGTCGCTAATATCAAACTACAAATTTTGCACTTTGTTTATGTAAATAAGACAGAAAGCCTATGTTTCTCCCCACGCATAGGAAAATTATAGGAGCTTTACGGTAATATAGGTTTTCTGTGAATCACAACTTTTCGTTATTGTTTTTTCCAATTCTTGAATTTACTCTTGCTTTATTGCAAAAAATATAATTTTTTTAATTAAAAAAATACCTATATTTGATCATTTCCCTAAATTTGATGCGTTTTGTAAAACTTATTAGTTTTTATAATTATTGCAACCATATTTATCTTCTGTTTTTGACCAAAAACTACTAAAGTTTTAATTGATATTTCAGAAGATAATATAAAATTTTCAGCATATTTCAAATTCGTGCAAAATATTCGAATACAAAAAATCCTATGTTGGATTTGAAAGCAAAAATGTCGCATTTTCGTTTGTTTTAAAGAAATAAAAATAGAAAAGTCATCAGTGTTTCGAAACATTGAAAAAGACATAAATAAATGTAAACATCGATCAATGCATCGACGCTGTTTCAATTTTTCATCTTTTGCATAAAGCACCTTTTTTATTTATTTTTTGTAATTTGCAACGCTTTTTTAAATTTTTGATTTCAAGATCTGTTAATTAATTTCAGATACATAATTTAAAAATGAGAAAAATAATCATGCTTTTTAAAACACAAAAAGAAGTATTAAACATGAAAACATTTTATATTAAAAAGTAAAAATACTGTATAACACAAAAAGTATTTTTCAAAAAATAATCAAATTTCTGTCCTTATTTGATAAATAATTTAAACTTTGTTGATTATTGATTTTTAACTTATTTTACAATGTTGTTCTCATTTTTTATTTTTTAAATGAATTTTTTTTGTCCGAGACAAAATGTTTTAAAAAAAAATTGTTAAACAAATGTATAAAAAAATTAAAAAACGCGATTTTTTGTGTCCGTTTTCGTATTTTTAAAAACGTTGAAAAGGTTTTGTCGAACATAAAATCTTTTTAAATTGAATTATGCGGGCAAAAAATAAATCCAAACGCCGCGGAAAATTAGACTTATGAAACAGAAAGTTTTATTTTCTGGTTACATATTTCTGATCAAGTTCTTTAATATTATTTGAGAAATAATTTTTAATATTTTATTGTCTAACATTTTTTAAAAATTTAAGAATAATGCAAGTTATTTATTTTATATTTTTTACCAAAAAATGTGATATTCCAATCACCAAAACATTAATAATCCAATTAAAGATAGTATTTTGTACCAAACAATTTAATTAAAAGCTACTCAGACATACCACACGACAGCAAATAGAGAAAAATATTTCAAAAAGTGGTTCATATAATTTTTTTGTCCGTTTCAACAATGCTATTTTAACATTATAATGCCCTTATCAAAATTGTGTATTTTGACCCGAAGATGTTACTCAGATAAAGTGAACACGTGGAGGATAAGCTTGGATTTGGTGCCATATATCGCTAATATCAAACTAAAAATTTTGCACTCTATTTATGGGAAAATCACAAATTTTGATTATTGTTTTTCTTATTTTTCCTTTTCTTGAATTTACCTTTGCTTCGTATATGTATATTGCTAAAAATTCTTTAAGAACACGCATTAAACAGTTAGTAATTTTTGTTCCTTTTTCTCCAATGGTGCACCGGTGCATTTTATTAAATTATTTATTTTTATAATTAATGGCTTCTTTTAAAAATGTTCTGCATTTGTACTTAAAATTAACGTTGAGTTACAAAAGTCCTAATTGGCATTTTAGAAGATAGAATAAAATTTTAAAGACATTTCAATGCATACAAAATATTCAAAAACAAAGCATAAAATATTGAATTTAAAAGCAAAAATAGCGCATTTCCGTTTATCGTATCTAGATAAAAATCAACGGTGTTTCGAAACAGCGAAAAAGACACAAATGTAAACATCAATGTTGTTTCATTTTTTCGTTTTTTGCAAAAGTCACCACTTTTTGCTTTTTTTATGAATTTTTCAACGCTTTTTTAATTTTTAATTTCTCTAAATTTCAAGACCTGTTAATGAATAAAATGAAAAATTTAAATAAGTGATCAAACTTTTCAAAACACAATGTAAAGCAGAAAGAAAGTAACATTTTATATTTAATAGTAATAATATGGTAAAACACAAAAAAAATGTATTTTTAAAAATAACAAATTAATGAAATGTTTGTGCTTATGTTGGTAAATGATTCAAATTTTGCTGTTGATTCATTTAAAAAAAATTGGTTCATTTAATTCTTACTTTTTATCGTTGTTTCAATATTTTGCTCACCGCAACATTTCTTATTGATCGTAAAAAATTGTGAAACAAGTGTAGGAACATTAAAGATCGCGATTTTTTGTGTCTGCTTTTGTTTGATAAAAAATGTTGAAAACATTTTGGGAACAGAAAAAATTTTAAAAAAATTGAAATGTGCAGGTTTGTTTTAAAGCAAAAAAATAAAAGCGCAGCTAAAAAACTAGATTTATTAAATACAATGCTTTTTTGGTTCCATCTTTCTCATCAGTTTCTTTTTAGTTAAAACTGATGCATAAGAAAAATACTTTTTCAATATTTTATTGTCTAATACTTTTAAAAAATTTACAACTAATACAAAATTCAATTATTATAATAAGCAAATATTTTCGCATAACTGAATGTGTTAAATATTCTTTACAACGACTCAACAATCCATTAATTATCCAATAAAAGATAATGTTTTGCACCGAAAAATTTAATTAAAAGCTACTCAAACATATATAAAATCACACGATAGCAAAAAGACAAGAATAAAGTATGTCCCAAAACTTTAGCCGAGGTTCAGAATTTAAGGATTCTGATAGAATCTGGTATCGGTGTTAAAAGCGGTTGTTACCATCGTATTCCTCATGTTTAAAAACCCCTATAATCAAACTTTCAGCTACCGTACTCTTCTAGAATTCGCGTCGGGACATTAATCACAAAATTTAGGTGTCCCAAAACTTTAGCCGAGGTACAAAAAAAATTGAAAACTCAATAGGAAAACATAAAATACTGTTTGGAGGTTGTTTAGCATGCTTAATTTAACTTATTTGTGAAGAAAAAACCAAAAAATTTGTACTGGCATCGATTTGCCACCAACTTGAAAATGCCATTTTTGCCGTTTTTGGCGATTTTTACGTGCCTATAAAATGGCTCACAGTAAATTTTAGAAGATGCTACATATGTCATTTTGTAGCCCTTATCATACTAAACATGTCTACAAAGTTTCATGGCTCAATCTCAAACACCTGTCTCAAATCAGAATTTCAAAAATCCTAAAAAATGCAGAATTTTATCAAAAACACTGAAAAAAGGTGAAAATTGTGTTTTTCGAAAAAGTGCGTGAAGATGCACATTGGATATTAAGTTCTAAAACTTGGTGGACTAAGTAACTTTAATATGGGCTACAAAATGGCACACATGGTTTTCTGTAACAGTGTTTTCCCGCAGAGATATTAGCACCTGAAAAGTGCCAAAAACGGCAAAAATGGCATTTTCAAGTTGGTGGCAAATCGATTCCAGTACAAATTTTTTGGTTTTTTCTTCACAAATAAGTTAAATTAAGCATGCTAAACAACCTCCAAACAGTATTTTATGTTTTCCTATTGAGTTTTCAATTTTTTTTGTACCTCGGCTAAAGTTTTGGGACACCTAAATTTTGTGATTAATGTCCCGACGCGAATTCTAGAAGAGTACGGTAGCTGAAAGTTTGATTATAGGGGCTTTTAAACATGAGGAATACGATGGTAACAACCGCTTTTAACACCGATACCAGATTCTATCAGAATCCTTAAAGTCTGAACCTCGGCTAAAGTTTTGGGACATACTTTATTTCAAAAAATGATTTAAATAATTTTCATGTCAATTTCAACAATAGCCTGCTTTCTGTTATTTTAACACCATAGTGACCTTTCCAAAACTGTGTATCTTGACCCGAAGATGTTATCCGGATAAAGTGAACACCAGGAGGATAAGCTTGGATTTGGAGTATCACTTTTTCCCATTTTTGCACTACAATTAAAATAAACAAAATTTGCCTGTGTATAAGACACGGATTATTAAAAGTTTTTTCGGGCAGCCCAAAAAAAAACCAATTTTTCGGGATGCCCGAGAACCCTTCATTTTTTGTAAGGAAAAATGGCGTTATTTTTTTTAAAAAAGACGTTTTTTGGACAAAATGGCATTTTTGTTTTTTGAAGCTTTTTTTGAAAGAGTTGAAAAAACTTTTATTAATCCGTGTTTTATATCTTCAACATGTTCTACATCATTAATCATCCAGTTGAAATAAAATAAATCAACTTACAGTGCCATTTTTTGTAGTGTCTTTCATCCTTTGTTTCAGCGATAACTCGGTGTGATTTATCCAAAAGTTCCAAAGTAGCAGAGTATTTCGATCCACAATCAGCTCGATTAACTACCCATTCAGAAAAAATAATTGAAGGTTGGTAATAATCGAACAAATGCTAAATATTTTTATGAATTTTATCATAAAATATAAAAACCCTGACATACCAACATTCCAATTTTTTTAAGATCCACTTCTAAAGCCTTCATACATTCGGTATAACTGGTTTCAAAACAATATGCAAATTCATCTACAAAATTTGGATGGAAATGATTGTCTAAGAAAACTGGTCTGGTGTATTTCCATCTACAAAAAATTGATGTTCTGGTTTGAGATATTTAAACAATTACGCTTACGGTCCACTAAAATGCCATCGAGAATCCGCGTGCCGAGTTATTTTATTTCCTTTTGGGTTTTCATCGGCGATTAAATTTATTGGAGGGATATCATCTAAATCAATTTTCAATTCACTTCCAGCAATTTTAACGCCATAATGTCCTGCCCAAAATTGAGTATCTTTTCCACCAGATGTAATCCGGATAAATCGAATCCCAGTTGGATACGATTGAACTTTCAATTCAACTTTTTGCCATTTTTGCACTAAAATACTCTTATGGCAAATCGGCACTTAATTCATGGGTAATCAGTTTTTGTTTATTTTTTAATTTTCAAAAATAAAATTTAACGGCTTTAAAAAATATATACTTACATTGCCATTGTTGAAAAACAATTTCAGTTTTTTCCATATCAATTACTCTAAATGAACTATCCAGAAGAGCAATTGAAGCTTGATATTTTGAGCCACAATCTGCTCGATTTACAATCCATTCAGAAAATACAATTGGCGGTTGATAGGTATTAATAATATACTAAAATTTCATTTTATACGAAAAAGTATTAAATTCAATTATTTAATTACTGTCATTCCGATATCTTCCAAATCAATAGTCATAAACTTTTTGCAATCGTAACAACTTGTTTCAAAACAGCTGACAAATTTATTTTCAAAATCTGGATCATGATGAGTATGTAAAAAAACTGGTGTACCATATTTCCATCTAAAAAAAAATTTTTTTTTTTTTTTAAACGTATTGCTTTTTCATTTTAAACTTGGCTTACGGGCCATTAAATTCCCAACGATAATCAGCATTTTTTGATACCTCATATTGTCCATTTGGATTAGAATCGGCAAGTAAATTACGTCTAGCATAATTAAATCGGAATTTTTCAGTCGAATTCAAATGACTTTCAACTTCATCAAAATCCTTAATTTTTATTTGAAAATCAAGTGTTTGATTACTGATTCGATCGAAATATTTCAGATTTGTTTCTATGGCTTTAGTAATTTTAGCAGAAAGGGTTTCTTTATTTCTTTTACGAATATTTTCAAGTTCCAACGGTGGTTCACGATTTGCATCACAAATTGTTATGATATGTTTCAAAGGAAGTTGACAATTACGAGCATGAACTTCGAAAGTACAAATAAAAAGAAATATTTTTTGAAAAATATCACTTTTGTTTGTTAATACAGTAATCAGTTCAGGAAGAGTCTCCAAGCTGGTGTAGATGCTTTCAAGCTTTTGATAAACGTCCTGGATTTCAGCTTAAAATGTCATTTAAAATATTTGACCCACAAATATCTTAACGTGTTACCTTCTAAATCTTCATATGAGTACTGTAATTCTTGATATTCTTCACCAAGGAGTTGATTGTCAGTTACAGCATTTGACACATTTTTTGCAGCTCGGAGTGTAATTGCTGCACCTAATACCATAGCCGGTGCAGCGAGTAAAGTTGCGGGTAAAGCTGCAGCTGCAGCGACAATCCCAAGTCCAAGACCCATGAAAACTTTTCCTTTTTTACTTTCGTTGACTGTTGCATCCAAGTTATCGGCGACTTGAACCATGTCCGAATCAATCTGAACCAAACCGTTATTATTAATATACATCAAATATAATATTACCTGTTGGGATTCAGTTTCAAAGATAGCCATTTTTTCTAAAAGATATTCTTTTTCAGATTCTAGACTAAAACGATCCTCCAAAAGCTTTTCCTTTCGATTTCGAAAAACTTGAATATCACATATCAGATCTTGATTGCTTTCTTTCAAGCTATTACGAAGAATTTCAATGATTTTATTAAGCTCAGAGAATCTTGAATGTTTTAGTTGAACAAAAGCGTAAAAATCTTCTGCGTTGACATCAACATTTTGTAAGAAGCCGATTAGCTCCTAAATTTAAAATCAATTTTGATATGACAGCTTTATAATACCTTTTTTGTATCTATTAATTCCCAAACACAGTTATTAACATAGTTTTTGACTTTCATCAAAAAAGCTGCTTCACTCCTAAATTTTCGGATGTACAAAAAAGCATTGCGAAATTTAGTAAAACAAAACCTACTCAGTGTAAAAATGCTGCTCGATCACATATGCCAATGTTCGAAAGTATAGTGTATCCGCATTTCTGGAAATGAGTGCCATACCATCGCTAAAAATTTGAATTACTTTTTTTTGTTGCAAATAAAACTTCAAATCGGCATTTAATAATTCCGCGAAATGCTTTATAACTTTTTCAAAACTTTTTTATTTAAGGGAACTTAATTTTTTTGATGGAGCAAACCAATTCAGTTTTTATTGCTTCTAATAAAAAAATTCATTATATGATAAGAGATCACATGCTTATAGCTGATTACTTTCTTCATTATTTTTAAGGCTCAAATTCCACAATACACTCAAAAAAGCTTTTATGCACGAGAACAATAAACTGATAAACGTATAAACAAACATACAATACTTTTTAACACGAAAGTTTTAAAAATAAAGTCAGAAAAACAATTCCGGTTTTTTGTCCTCTTTTTAAAAATATGCATGTGCAGAACCTCTTTAAAATGTTTACTGCAAATCAAACAAAAAACTGATAAAAGTTAGTGGCGCCACATTCCTTCAAAGTATAAACTGACCATTATAAAAGAAAGACCGAAGTTTGACATTAATTGTGTTTCAATTTTCTAAATTACTGTTTTTGTCAAAGTTATCGTTGTTACCCGTAAAAAATGGATAGTGCCATGTGTGAAATTAACAAGAGATCTTCTGATGCTGTTCAAACATCTAAAAATCTTATGAGTGCTCCAGAAGCTTGCAGTATGATGGAAGCTTTAACCGTTTTTTCGAGCTGTATCAAAATTGATCCTTCATTGAAAAGTGGAGATCCGATGGAGAAATTTGAACATTTGCGAAGACCTGAATCTTTGAAAGCTTCGCTTTATCAAGTTGCAAATGCAATGTCACAAACATTTCAAACTGCTCATGATTCTGTGACAACTATTGTCAACTCTTTAGAAGATATGCCAACCTTAATGAATGATTGCTTGGAAGCTATGGAAATCGTAATAGATAGTGATATAATGTCTAAAATCACGTATGAAAAAATTTTAGATTGACAAACCTGGTTCTCAAGATGTTATTGATTATGCATTGGAAACTTTGAACGATTCTGCTGAAAGATGTGTCAATGCTGCCGTTGAAGTCGATAATGATTGTACTAATGCGTTGTTAGTTATAAATGGTAAAAATTATATTTTTTATTGTTTGAAAAACTCTGACACAAACATTTTAAGAACTTTGCGAAGCTGCAACTGCCACAGACGGCAGAAATAAACAAGAAGCAGAGAAAACTAAAGATTTAATCAAAGTTCAAAATACTGCAAAAGCCCAACAAGAAGCCTTGGTCAAGAAGCTAGAAGATGATCTAGTTGAACAAAAATCTGTTGTTGATGATGCCATGACTGATTATAAAGTAAACAAACACGAATTCAACTTAAGATAATTTCTAAATTTTGTTTAGGAGCGAATGGCTGATGCAAATAACTTTTCAAGTATTGTTGGTGCAATGTTACTTGATAATTTAAGCGGGATTATTCATACGGTAACATCCTCAGCATCAAGCCTAGTTCAAGCTGTTGCAAATATGCCTGCAGGCGCTTGCAATACTTTCAAAGATATTATGATTTCTTCCTTCAAAAAAGATGAACTTTTGACCATGGCCATGGTATGTTTAGTCTTAAAAGAAAGTTTGTAATTATCAAAAAAAAAGTTTCCAGGAAAGTGTTCTTTATGAATTGATAGAAAAAATCATTTCACTTAGTGAAGAAAGCTTGAAAGCTGATGCCGAAATTCATATAAATGCGCTTAAATGTGCAATCGAATACAAAGGATCCGCCGAATCAGGAAAAATGTTGCGAGATACTGCAAAAAATTTGGTCGACGCCCTTGAATATGCTCAAAAACATTCTGATTGTGATCAAAAACTTAAAGGCGCAAAAGCAGCAGCAGAAAATAATTTAAAAGCTTACAAAAAATCACTGGAATTGGATACTGCAGCTTCAGAAGAAAAGCAAAAAGCTTCGGCAACATTAAGTCAAGAACGACAAACAATTATGCAAATGCGTCTGGTAATAAAATTAATTATTATGAAACAAATCAATTGCTAAATTTTAGGCCAACTCCAAAACAGCAAAAGAGCGATTAGAAAATGAGAAAAAAGCACTTGCGGAATATCGAAAAGAACTTGCATCTGCAAATGATAAACTCAATGAGGTTGTTTTAAGTTTACAAACCCTCGATGTTAAAAATGCAAATCTTGAACAAATTTTGGAATACTTACATCAAAGAATTACACAATTAGTTGGATTACAAAGTGCATGGAGAAAAGTAGTTGCCTTTTTTCGGTCCATCAAATTAACTGTAAATGGTCCATTGGTTTCTGCCATCAAAGGTACAACAACAAATGTCAAAAAAATTACTAATAAAGAGATGAAATCTGTGAATGAACTGCAACGAAAGATTTTACTTCGGGAAATTAATAAAGCTTGTGCAGTTGCATACGTTTTAATGGAATCTGCTCAACTTTATAAACAAATTTCAGATAAATATATTATGCCAATTTTGGATAATAGTTGCCGGAATATTGGTATGTCAGATGAAGAAGCACAGGTACAAAAAGGAATTTTTTGGTGCTTTTTTAAAAGCCTAATATTTCAGCTAAAGCAACATTCAATTGTGGACGGTTTTAAAAAAACAAAAACCGAAGTGAAAAAAGTTTTGGATGATTACGAAAACAAATTAGAAAATAAAGTGGCCGCTCTTATTGAAAACAAGGGATTGCTGAAGAATCTTGCAATTACGGCACAATAAAATATGTAATTTATAATAAAATTTTATTCATTTATTTTATTTAAATGTTTTATGTATCATTTTTTAACATTGCTAATTATAGCCTTTTCTTGATTCAAATATTTTTGTCTTTTTTTATTGTTTACTGATAAGATATGAATTGTCATAAAAAAAGAATCATTGATGTTTTGCAAAAATCAAAAAGAAAAAAGAATGATTCTCTCTAAAAAACTCTATTTTTTTCATGCGTCGAAGCTTTTTTAAAAATAATATTTTAAAATTTATATAAATATGTATTAACTTTTAACATGAGCCATGGTAACTATTTAAATTTAAAAAATAATATTGGAAAATAATCTATGTAGAACTCGTGTTACATCTATCTTAAAATTTGCCTTCTTGCATATCCTTGTATCCTATTCAGCCCAATGTTGGCTGCTGTCTTCCCCTCAAACAAATTTCATTTGATTTTTGTGTTGCTGTGTGCTGTTGGACTATACCTACTTTTTTGTCATTCTCTCTCCTTATTAATTTTCTCAAAAATATTTGATGATTTTATGCATCTTGTTGTATTATGGGGGGTTTCTTTTATTGTAAAATGAGCTTTAGTTTTCTTATTTATGTATTTCGTAATCGTAGTTGTTTTTATTAAAAATTGTCTATGATTCACCTTTGTTTCTCTCTCTTATCATTTTGTCTTTATCGTGGGAAAAGAAGCGCCAATTTTGGTGCCAGTCGATGACTGACTTGCACAATATTATGCAATCACTTTCTTTGGCTTGCTTTTCTTTCTCTTTTCGGATTCTTTCTTTAAATGCCAGGAGAGGCAGCTGGCGGGAAGTTTTGCGCAGATAGCTTCTGATCTCTTTGTGCATATCATTTGCCAAGGAATAGATCGAGTGAGGCGGAGTCGATCTGGCCGTCGCTTTTGGGTTGCGATGGTCCTTTAAAAGGAGCTCCAGTTCCATAGAACTTCATTCGGAGTTCAGATGTCAGTCAGTTCAGTTGCGGCTTTTAGGTAGAGATTAAGTCGGTTGTTTATTGTTGTAGAAGTTGTTGTGAAATTGAAAATAAAGGTTGAATATTATTCATTCAAGTTTGGGAAAAGGGAAACCGCTCGAGGGACACCGGAAAATACAACACATCTTTTAAATAATTTTTATTATTAATTTGATGCCGTTTAAAATTATCTTTATCTTTTCGACATCTTTAATCTAATTTCAACGTTTTTTAACGTAATATCCTTCTTTTTATCGTGGTTTAAATTATCTGTCGTGTTTAAATTTTAAATTATTAAAATCCTAATTTAACCTTTTTTAATTTTTATTTCTTTTTTAGTAACTTCGTTCTCGTTTGATACTCGTAGCCATGGGCAAAGAAAAGGTACATATTAACATTGTCGTCATTGGTCATGTCGACTCTGGTAAATCAACAACTACCGGACATTTGATCTACAAATGTGGCGGGATTGATAAACGTACCATTGAAAAGTTTGAAAAGGAGGCACAAGAAATGGGGAAGGTCAGTGATTTTTACACGTTTTCTTGGGCTTAGTAGGCTAAAATAAGGTATGGGATATGCTCAAAAATCAAAATCCTGCACTTGTAAACCAAAATGTCAAAATTTTGGTGTACAAGTGAAATTTTTGTGAAAACTTTCCGAAAATGCATCGTCTGTTTTGGTAACACTAAGTTTTCGAAAATTCGACGTTTGCTTCGAATTCGAGCAAACGTCGAATTTTTGGGTTACGTTAAAAATGGGGAGTTAAAAGAATCATTTCAGTCTTATATCTTCAAGTTTTTATTAAACTAGTCATATTTTAGGGTTCCTTCAAATATGCCTGGGTTTTGGATAAATTGAAGGCTGAACGTGAACGTGGTATCACCATTGATATTGCTCTCTGGAAATTCGAAACCGCCAAATACTATGTTACCATTATTGATGCTCCTGGACATCGTGATTTCATCAAAAACATGATTACTGGTACATCTCAAGCTGATTGTGCTGTTCTTGTCGTCGCTTGTGGAACTGGTGAATTTGAAGCTGGTATTTCCAAGAATGGTCAAACTCGTGAACATGCTCTTCTTGCTCAAACTCTTGGAGTAAAACAACTCATTGTTGCTTGCAACAAGATGGATACCACCGAACCACCTTTCTCTGAAGCTCGTTACACCGAAGTCATGAATGAAGTCTCCAACTTTATCAAGAAGATTGGTTACAATCCAAAGGCTGTTGCTTTCGTTCCAATCTCTGGATTTAATGGTGATAACATGCTTGAAGCTTCTGCTAATATGCCATGGTTCAAAGGATGGGCTGTTGAACGTAAAGAAGGAAATGCAAATGGTAAAACTCTTCTTGAAGCTCTTGATGCTATTATCCCACCATCTCGTCCAACGGATCGTCCTCTTCGTCTTCCTCTTCAAGATGTTTACAAGATTGGTGGTATTGGAACTGTCCCAGTCGGTCGTGTTGAAACTGGTACCCTTAAGCCTGGTATGGTTGTTACCTTCGCTCCTCAAGGTGTTACCACTGATGTTAAATCCGTTGAAATGCATCACGAATCTCTTACTGAAGCTACTCCTGGTGACAACGTTGGTTTCAACATCAGGAACGTCTCCGTCAAAGATATCCGTCGTGGTTCCGTCTGCTCTGATACCAGGAATGATCCCGCTAAAGAAGCTAAGAGCTTTACCGCTCAAGTTATCATTATGAATCATCCAGGACAAATTGGACCTGGATACACCCCTGTCTTGGATTGCCACACCGCTCATATTGCTTGTAAATTTGCTGAACTTAAAGAAAAGGTTGATCGTCGTTCCGGTAAAAAGGTTGAAGATAACCCAAAATTCCTTAAATCTGGTGATGCCGGTATTGTTGAACTTATTCCATCCAAGCCAATGTGCGTTGAAGCCTTCACAGATTATGCTCCTCTTGGACGTTTTGCTGTTCGTGATATGAGGTTTGTTTATTAATTTATATTTTGTAAACTTGTATTAATATTTTTCTTTTTTAGACAAACTGTCGCTGTCGGTGTTATCAAGGCTGTCGACAAGACCGAAGAAACTGGTGGCAAGGTTACCAAATCTGCAGTTAAAGCTGGTGTTGGCAAAAAGAAGTAAAGATCGTCTTTAATAATTTTAAACCTCTTTTTTTTCTTGTCCAAGGTTTTTGTTTTTTACAATATAAACTTATTATTTATATAAATTGTGTTTGCTCAGTGTCTCTATGAGGTAATAAACCGATACTTTCTTGTTTTGGTTTGCTTCAGAAAGTATAAAGGGGTTTTAGTTAGGGTTGCGCATTTACCGGTAAATCTGAGATCCGGTAAATTTACCGGTCGAATGGTAAATTTACATTCCACAATGTGATTAATTATTTTCGAATTTCAATAATTTATAAAGAATTTGAATGGTTAATTTCTGAGATTGTTGAAGTTTTTAATGGACATATTTTTGTTTTCGCTGCAATTTGGTTTATGCTATTTTTAGCCGAAAACAAAAATTAAAGAAATGCCGAATCTGACAATAATCAAATTTTAGGATTTTTTGTTTAATAGTATGCAAATTTTAATAAACTTTTGTTATCTCAATAATAGGTTTTAAAAAAACAAAAATGGAAAAAAAGTTTTGGACGATTACGAAAACAAATTAGAAAATAGAGCGGCCGCTCTTTTTGAAAAAAGGGGATTGTTAAAAACTCTTGCAATTACGGAAAAATAAAATATGTAATTTATAATACGAAATATTTTATTTATTTATTTATTTTTTTATTTTTCATGGACCTATGCAAACAACTTCTGAAAGTTTAAAGCCCTAAATCAAAAATTTTTAAAATTTTGTTACAAAGATGTCAAAAAATTAGCCAGACTGCCTCTTTAATGTTTTATGTACAATTTTTTACATTGCTAATTACACTGAGAAAAAAAGTGTTACTGAAGAAGGTCAAAAATGTTACAAAAGTGTAACACTTTTGTTTCATTGTCCCCCTTGGTACTGAGTGTTACATGTTCGTAATTCAAGTGTTACCGATCTGTGGCACTTAATGCTTCAAAAATTATGTAACCAATGACCCATTTAAACGTACCCCCAGGGGGAGTAATTTTTCAAAATTTAAAGGGGTACCGTTGTCCCCCATGCAAGGGTTAAGGGGGGAAACCCCCTTTTCATTCTTAGCATCTCTAAATGCGGATTGAATGTATGGTTTGGGTAAAAAACCGGCAAAAACTTATAAAAAATGCAATTTTTATGCAAGATAAAGCGCAAAAAGAAAACAGAGAAACAAAGACACGCTCTCTCTCTCTGTGTAATAAATGCAGCGTTTAGTGTTACATTTTTGTAACACATTTTAGCCTTTCGATGTAACACTTTTGTGGTTGTAACACAAAAAACTGTAACACATTGTAACTTTTTTTTCTCAGTGTATAGCCTTTTCTTGAATCAAATATTTATGTTTTATTTTAGTGTTTACTGATAAGATATGAGTTGTCAAAAAAAAGAATCATTGATTTTTAGGCATCAATCAAGAAGAAAAAAGAATGGTTGACTCTAAAATACTCAACATTTTTTTCATGCTTCTAAGATTTTGTTTAGATTTTTTAAAAGTTAAAATGTATTAATTTTAAACTATAGCCATGGTGATTACATATTATTTTTATTTATTTTATTAATATACTGTTAGATAATTTTCTACGTTGAACACGTTCGGGTGATATAACTATCTTAAAATTTGAATTTGTGCATATCCTTGTATATAATATTTTTTAGCTTTGTACAGAAATGTATGTTCCGGTTAAAAGTGGCAACAACATAATTATTCCAGAATCAACCTGTTGTTATTGTAATATTACAGTTTTAACAAAATGTTTATGCTTGATAAATGTTTTTATCTGTCTTATTTTTCCTGTTTATCTTTTTCCGTTATCATTGCTAATAGCTCCAATAACATTTTTGGCAATTAAAAAATCAAAACCAAATTTGTTGTTTCCCCTTTTTATGTTTTTGGTTAGTTTAGTTTTGTTGTTTTTTAATTTATTCAGAAATAGTTTAATATTAATCATAAATTCTGAAAATTATTAAACATAAGATTTATAAAAAAATAAAGGTTCGATTTCAGGGTATTCAAACAGCATTTTTAATTGCTTTAATAATTTATTCAAATATTCAGATGGACAACATTTTTCGGTTAAAAGAAACACAAAACTATGAAACTGATGTTTACTTTTTGATGGAAGTTGTATTTTATATTGCCTTCTTATTACTGAGTTACAATTTGTTATTTTTCATTGTTGCTTTTAAATGTTACAATTATCTCGCAAAAGTCAATAATTAAGTTTTTACATGGTTAAAATTAATTTTTAAATTATCAGTTTAATAGCTTTTTAAAAAAATATCATATTTAAGTTTTTTTTAGAAATGTAAATACGAAAGTTAAACGGAGCCTTAATTTTGTAATACCTGGAGTCAATTCCCTGACATTGACAAATTAACCTTTGCTGTCACAAATTTATGTGATTAAAAATATAATACTGCTGACTCAAATAAACCCTTTTTGCTCCAAAATAACACAAAATAAAAGACATACACAAACATGTTTTGTCAAAGAGAAACGGTAGGGGAAAATTTGCGACCCCATTTGTTGGATCGAATAAATAAGATTTTTGTTTTCTATTAAGAGAAACCATTGTTCGTTTTTCCAACATCGAAAAACGGAAAGCTAAATATTCCTTATTTTTAAGAGCAACAATTTGCAGAAAAGCAAACTTTTAAGAAACTGAATATTCCTTCATTTTTTATCCAAAAAATATGAAAAAAACCAACAGATGAATTTTTTTTTAAATTTCAAATTTGCACTTTGTAAAAATTTTGATAATCTTTATATTTTTCACCGTCGAATTCGAAAATATAAATCTTGGGGAGCTTTTTCGGCGGACTTGTTAAAAGTTGTTCAAAGCAATTTTCAAGCATTTGTTTGCTGGCATCAGAAAAGTGTAAATCACTTTCAAAATCAAGATCAACAGAAACTGTTTCGTTTTTCTAAAACCGTAAAATTTTGATAAACTTCAAACAACAATTAAACTTGCCAATAGGAAATTCATTAAAGCAGAAAGATCGAAAGTTTCATCAAGATTTGATAGTTCAAAACGGCGCAAATCTTTTGAACCGGAAATTATTTCTGTCATTTTCTTGACTGTATCTTTTTCAAACATTTTTGATCGACGTGTACATAAACTATAAAAAACAAAATTTTTTTTACACGTAAAATGATTTGGACAACTTACATCGTAAATTTTTCAACATGTTCCAGCTTCTCAAGAAGCTTATCAATTGTAACATCTTTGCCATCAGAATATTTAACTCTTGAATTATTCAGTAACAATTTTTTTAATGAACCAGAAGAAGTAAGAATTTGAAAATTTTCCCATGTTAAATCATAATAATGAACACCTAAAATTCGAAGATCACATTTGAATATCTTGGAAATGGATTCATTTAAGATATCTGGTGAGCGCCAACAAATAAAACAAAAAGCTTCAAATAACCAAATCCTTGATAAAATTTTGGTCGAATCAACTTTTTCTCCATCTGCTTCCAAATTTTTATTATGTGTTAGTTGTTTAACAGGATATACAGGATATTTTGGAATGAAATATTTGCAAGTTTGAATTAATTTCTTCCATGCTTTTCCAGTTGGATTTTTTAAAATGTATTTAATAATTGGCCATCGAAAAGGAAAGTTTTGTTGTCGTGGATTCCCAAAAGTGTAACCTGAATTTGGATCGGCTGAATCTGATGGAAAAGCAATTTCAAGATGATTCATGTCCTTGATTTATTACAAATGGCAAAAGTAACACAAAAAGGATGCAGTTGTGATTTTTAAAAGTAATCGTAATTTAATTTTAAAAGTTCAACATAAAAAAGCAGGCACTATAATTATCGATTTTATGCGAGAAAATGATTCATAAATTTTTTTGATTAGTGAGAATGAAAAATAAATATTTCAACCTTGACCAAATTCTGCAAAGTCACATTTATGCACAAAGAAAAAAAACTTTTACCGTTTGTCCATCATACATTGCTTCTAACAAACAGTTTTTTGAGGCCAGCTCTGAGATCTCGAATATATAATAATTTTATCCACCACAGCCAGTAAAATCTACCTTTTCCTTTTTAGCAGAAATCAATAAGATGTTTACTGCGACTCTGTTTTAAAATTATCTTGGGTCTTTCAATTATGCATTGCAAATCGAAACTAATACAATGCCACTCACCGTAGACGACCCCCAACTGACGCCGGAGATAAAACTCCATATTTTGCCCATATACTGGTCCTGGTTAGACTAGGGAAAATTATGAGAAAAATATTAGCGTGACGGAGGTCCCATAGTTTTTGTTTAACAACAGTTTAAAAATACTGAAAATACCCCCTTCACTTTTCCCATTTTCAGGGGTGAATTCGGCAATTGTCCAAATTTCAACATTATTTCAAGGATATATAGGTTTTCGAACTAGAACCCCCTTTGATTACCAACTTTTCTCCTTAAATTTAAATTCATACTAGGTAAAATCAGGTAAAATGAGATTTTTCTGAAACTTTATAGGGAATGGCACCCCTCTTTAAAATCGGTGAAGTTGCGGCACTAAATACTACTACTACAAATTAAGAATCATCCAATTTTTCCATACATTTAGATCCATTTTTTCTGCAAACTTGTCTGCATTTTTATTATTTAATTAACATGTCTTTTTCAGATTTAATAATTTTTGGTTAAGTTGTGTAAACAATAATGGATCCGAAAATTTTTTCAACGTCAATATTTTGTAAGAAACTTTTTACATTTTGTGTGATTTTTCTTTAATAGAAACTTTATTAAAAATCACCAAAATACCTTTAATTTTGTTCACTCACCTTCATTTATTTATTTATAAAATTTTATTACTTTTCAATCTGAACTTCAATATAATGCTAAACGTTTTACCCAAAATACCGAACAATTTTTAAATAAAACTATTTTTTATTTGTAGTTGTTAGTATTGTAAGGCAATCCGAAACTCAAAATATCAGATCACGAATCAATCCGACATGTTACGGATCGGATTAACTGATCGATCCGTCGGATCAGATTACGGATGGGTCCGCCAAACCAATAGTTAAAAGGTAAAATTTAACCAAAAACGCTGTTACTGGAGTTAAACAATAGTAAATAATGAGAAATATTAATTAATTAAATGAAACTTCTCATTTTTAAAAAGAAAATGAATAAAAAAAACTCTTTCGACGTTACTTTTGCATAAACGGAAAAAAGATCCCTAAAATTATTGTTTACGAATTTTATTGTACACAATATCGTGAATACTGTAAACTACGCGGTGACAGAAATTGAAAAGGGATTAAATTTTTGTTTCTTTTTTTATTATATACATCCTTTTACTATTATTTCATTGAATAAATTCTTTCACGATACATGATTAAATTTTCTGGAATTACTGTAAAAGATAAAAAGCGTCGTAAGAAATATTTAATTTGCGAAAAAACAGGAACATCCTTTTTTATTTTTAGCCGGAGGCTCAAATTCTTTTCACATCCAAAAAACCAAAATCGTTTTAATTAAAAAGAAATAATATTTCATTGTTGTATCAAATAGCAATAAATTTAAAAGAAAGGATTTTCATGTAATATACAATGCTTGTTTTTGCTATTTATATTGATGTTATACCTAGTGTTGTGCAGTCAATTGACCAAAAAAAGTTTTTCCACAAGGTTTTTGCAGTCAATTGACCGGTCATTTGACCAGTCAATTGACCGAAAAATATCATTGACCGGTCCAATGAACTACAATAACTATACCACGTCCTTAGCTACAGTAATTTCATTCACCCCGACATTTTTCTAACCAATTTCAAACGATGATAATGTTTGTTGTAAAAGATTTGAGATGAACTTGGGTTTACCCAACACTATTTTTCTTTAAAAAATTTTCTAGAATGTCATCAATTGTGTCGACAGCTTTTCAAGTTTTTTTGAAATTAATACAAACAAACAATTTTTTATTTCTTTGAATCTTTGAAAAAAAACAAATTATAAATAATACGAACAAAAAAATCATTTAAAGCGACAAACATCAATTGTGTAATGACCACGAGATTCGAATGGAACTTCTTTCTCCATTTCAGCAAGCAAAAAATCTTCTTCATCAATAAGCTGATCACGATGTTTGATAGCAAGATCTCCATCTCTATCATAAATAAGATACCATTCACATTTTTCTGTTTTAATTAATTCAGTTGATTCAGGTATTTCGGCAATTTCGTCTGTCTTCCAGTAATAATAATTTGCACCTTCGAAATAAGAAGCAGGGTATTCCAGTGATTGAATAACAGCAGCAACACTTTCAACATCACCACATTTGAGTTGACCTTCGAACACTTTTCCGTCTTCATTAAAAACATTTACTAAAATTGTATTTTAAAACGAAAACAAAATCGGCAAAATTTCATACCGTATACAACTTTCCGAGCCGTTGCCAAAATATTGTTTAATTCATCAGCAGAAAACAGGAAAGATTTTTTACCTAAAACGTATTATTTTTTTAATTTGCTATAAAGCTAATAAACGTACCAACAAAGTTAAAAAGAAAATCAGCTTTCATTGTTTCAAATTTGACAAAAGGCAAAATTTCTGTTAATTCAGCTTTGATTGTTTCATTAAAATTAAGATTTGGTTCAACGTTTTGTTTTTCTGTTGCCTGCTTTTCAGCCCAATTATAAATCTAAAATTTTGACATTGTCTTTATCTTCTAATAATTATAAAAACTTACTGCTTCAAACAATTCTTCCTGTCCATAAACAACACTATTCAGTTCAACAATGAATTTCAAAGCAGATTTTTGAAAAGTTTCAAAATTTTCGGTTTTGATAAAACTTGAAAAATTTGTAAAAAAGTATTTGCCAACACGGATTTTAAGATTATCCAAAGAATACTTATTTGATAAATCAATCATATGAAGGGCATTATCAAGATTCAATTCCATCTTTGCCAAAAATTTGTCACATTCATTCTTGAGTATTGCAACACCATAAAATTCTGCCATGTCAACCATAGCAAAGATATTACCATTTGTAAGTGAGCATTCACCAGAATAAATGAAGGTAAGAAATTCCTTAAAATCATCATAACTGTAATTTGTAACAGGAATTGGTTCATCAGTTTTTCTCCAACGATCAGCAAACATTGATTTAAAGGTTGTTGAAACAGTACAAAGCATAAATTTGTTGGCATGAAGCTTCTACAAAATATAAAATGCATAATATTTTTTAAGCAAAAAATAAATAACTTACTTTTCCATTAAAATCAAAAACAACATCAAAATCCCCATTTTCAAGATCTTGAGATTCAAAAAGTCTAAAGCGTTCCATGTGAAGATCGAAAAAGATTTGTTTAGCATCCATTCTTTGAACTTTTATTAAATTGATTCTAAAAAAGAAATAAGTTTTAAAAAATCAAAGTTGATGAAAATGAGATTTGAGTCGATCGGTTGAGTGATATTTCGCCAACCAATTTTTTTGTCGATGCTTTTGTAATTAGAACAGGGGTGTGCGTTTTGTCAGTCAAAAACGCGTCAGTCATGAACTGAACGCACATTTTTATTTTTTGTTTCACGCCTGACAAACCTTTATTCTTTCAAAAAAAGTGCGTCAGTCAAAAACAAAATTGAAAAAAAATGGTCAACGTTAGACTGAATTTTTTTTTGCAAACAAATAAAAAAAAAGTTTGGTCAAGACTTTGACCGAAAACATATTTTAAAAAAATAGAATATTTTCAGGTTTTTTTAAACAATGACAGTGATTAAAGCATATTTTATTAATATTTAACATACATAAATTTAACTTTCACATCACAAGAACAAAAACCTGTGATAAACGAGGAAAGCGATGGGAATTAATTTCCTCCATTTCAATAAACAAAAATCCATGTTTTCTGGAATCGAAATACTTATAAATTCATCGATTTCGGTTTCAGCTGATGATTTTTGCTGCTATTGCCTCTTCCTTCCAGCAAATTTTGTATTATTTGTAATCTCTTTTTGTCATAACCTTTAAGATTCAGAGAATTCTTTTTTTTTTAAATTATTTGACGAATTTGATTTATTTGGAAAGTTTAAACTTTCTTTTTGAGTACGTTTGTATCCATTTTTCGATGTTTCTGCAGTACTTTGGAAGCTTTTGGGTTAATTAATATCTGTTAAAACTCAACACACAAATATATATGTTTTCTACATTACATCACTGAACTCTATCAAAAGCAAAAAAAGAGTAATGCAACATTATTGAGTAACACTTAAAAATATTACTAACATATAATATGAAAGTAAGCAATCATTTTTGTAAAAAATAACTATTTTTTGGAAATTTTAAATGAAAGAAAAACAATAGTCATGGAATTTTTTCTTTTTGAGCAGTCAATTTTTTTGACAAAAAAACTGTTTGACTGAGTCAACACAATGCCAATTTTATCATTGTCAAAATTTTGTGCGTCCGTGAATGACTCGGTCAAGGGTTGACAAAATTTTTTTGGTCAAGCCTTGACTGCAACAAATCACAACCTTATTTTTTTGTCACAGTGAGTCATGACTGACAAAACGCACACCCCTGAATTAGAATGGGTAAAGCGAACCGGCAAAATTTTAGCAGTAGCGTTTTGCAGCGGTACACATTTTGCCAAAAGCGATTATCGAAATTCAAATATTGAATATTTTGACTTTATTAAATCAAACGTAAAAATGGTTAATTTTTTTAATTTTTGGTATTTTTTGCGTTATTTTTTATACAAATTAGTAAAATAATTATTATTAAATAATGTATTTTTCATGTATTTATGATAAATAAATTTATGGTATAATAACTTGAAAAAAGTTGTTTTACTTTAATTTTTTCTCTTTTTATCTGTTACAATCCATGTTTTTTTTATAAAAAAGTTCTTTATCTTGGATGGTGTTCTGACACGATGATATCGTGTTGGTTTATTGTGGCACAACCTGTATGTTCAATATTAAAGTATGCAAATATATTTTTATCATAATTTTAGGATATAACAAATAGTAAAATTATGATAACTAACTATTTTTGGTGCAATGCTAAATGTTCGTTATTTCGAAGAACAACAATTTGAAGAAAATCAAACTTTAAAGAAACTGTACATTCCTTCCTTTTTTATCTAAAAAATATCAAAAACCAACAGAAGAATTTTTTTTAAATTTTACGTTTGCATTTTGTAAGAATTTTGATATTCTTTATACTTTTCACCATCGAACTCGAAAATGATATAAATCTTGGGGAGCTTTTTCGGCGGACTTGTTAAAAGTCGTTCAAAGCAATTTTCAAGAATTTCTTTGTAGACACCAGAAAAGTGTAATTCACTGTCAAAATCAAGATCAACAGAAATCGTTTCGTTTTTCTAAAATCATAAAATTTTGATAAACTTGTTTAAAAACAATAATAAAACTTACCAAAAGAAAATCCATGAAAGCAGAAAGATCAAAAGTTTCATTAAGATTTGAAAATTCAAAACTCCGTACATCTTTAAAATCGTAAAGAAGTTTTGCTACTTTCTCGACGGTATCTTTTTTTAACATTTTTGATCGAGTTATACAGAAACTAACACTTGGATATCTTCGATTTGTTCCAGCTTCTCAAGAAGCTTATCAATTGTGACATCTTTGTCATCAGGATATTTAACTCTTGAATTTCTCAAAAACAATTTCTTTAATGACCCAGAAGAAGTAAGAATTACATAATTTTCCCATGTTAAATCATAATAAAGAATATCCAAAATTTGAAGATCACATTTGAATATCCTGGAAATGGATTCATTGAATATATCTGGTGAGTGCCAACAAATAAAACAAAAAGCTTCAAATAACCAAATCCTTGATAAAATTTTGGTCGAATGAACTTTTTCTCCATCTGCTTCCCAATTTTTATTATGTGTTAAATTGTTTAACAAGATAAACAGGATATTTAAGAAAAAAGTATTTGCAAGTTTGGATAAGGTTCTTCCATACTTTTCCAGTTGGATTCTTTAAAATATATTTAATAATAGGCCATCGAAAAGGAAAGTTTTGTTGTCGGGGATTCCCAAAAATGTAACTTGAATTTGGAACAACATAATTTGATGAAAAAGCAACTTCAAGATGATTCATGTCCCTGATTTATTATAGATGGAAAACTTCCAGTTGGTGTACAACTATATTTTTGTTGTAAAAACACAAAGTAAAAATGCAGGTAATAAATTTTGTGCAAGAAAATGAGAAAGATATGTCATAAATTTTTCGTGATTAGGGAAAATGAACAATAAGTCAGCCCAGACCAAATCCTGCAAAATCATCATCCGTTTTGCTCACCATAGACCACCCCAACTGACGCCGGAGTTATAACCCCATATTTTTCCCGTATAATGGTCCTGACTAGGGATAATTATGGGCCAAATATTGGCGGCGAAATCCAAACCGTGTTTGTTTAACATCAATTGAAAAATAATGAAAATAACCTCAAAAACGTTTAAAAATACCTAAAAATAAGGAGATTCTGGAACTTGGAGAAGCCAAATTTTTTCAAATGTTTCAGATTCGGAATCAGCATGTTCGAAAACCTATATATCCGTGAAATAATATAGAAATTTGGACAATTGCCGATTTCACCCCTGAAAATGGGAAAATATGAACCTACAAAAGCATGCAAATACCCCAGAAAACAAATTTGCATACGGTAAGTTATGAATTGGTTATTGTTCGGGGGTTGTTAAACATGTTTAGAAAAGCATATTAGAAAAGAAAACAAGTAATAATCATCATTGGTACTGAAGTGCTATTGAGTAGAAAATAGTGTTGTTAGTGTATACTTTGTGGGTTCACATTTTCCCATTTTCAGGGGTGAAATCGGCAATTGTCCAAAGAGGTTATTTTCATTATTTTTCAATTGATGTTAAACAAACACGGTTTGAATTTCGCCGCCAATATTTGGCCCATAATTATCCCTAGTCAGGACCATTTGGCCCATACTTATCCCTAGTCAGGACCAGACGCCGGAGTTATAATATGGGGTTATAACTCCGGCGTCAGTTGGGGTGGTCTATGGTCAGAAAAAACATTTACAGTTTGTCCATCTTGCTTTATTGCTGACAAACAATTTTTTGAGGTCAGCTCTGAGATCTGTAGTGTATAAGAATTTTATTTTTTATATGCTGCAGCCAAAATTGGTGACCTTTTCTCATTTTTACAGGAAAAAACATCGAATTCTTTACATTTTTTGATAACTTATCCAGCAGCATTAAATTAGTATATATTTACATTCATATTATCTGTCTGTACTTTTATTTGATTATTGCCTTTTTATGATAAATAATTTTTTATTTTACTTTGCGACTAATTATGGATGTTCAACTTGATACAGCTTCTTCTGAACTAAATTCTTTTATCTATACTTTCAAACAACCCCGTCATCAAAACTTTTGCTTTCGACTGCCAATTATTAAATATATCCTCAAAAATCCAACTGGAAAAGTTTGGAAGAAATTAATCAAAACTTGCAAATACTTTTTCGTAGAATATCCTGTTTATCCTATTGAAAAAATAAAAAGATGTTATCGATATTGGCATGCTGATGAAGAAAAAATTGATCCTTATAAAGCTATTCCTGACATGTTGTTATTTAATACTCTTGATTGTTCGAATTATTTAATCGGACCAAATTTTGTCTCTAATATTATTTCCAAAATTGTTAAAAATGATCTTCAAATTGTGCGTATTTTTCATCAAGATTTAACATGGAAAGATTACCAAATTCTGACATCATCTAGTAGAATCAAAGAAGCACGTATTTCAGATTCTACAATTAAATATTCTGATGGCACTGATGTCACAATGGATAAGTTACTTAAAAATCTTGAAAATATTGAAAAATTTACTTTGTAAGTTTGCAAATATTTTGATTCGTGTTGCAAAATAAGACTACTAAATTTAGTTATCATAAATCAGGATCAAAAACTTTTGAAAAAGACACCATCAAGAAAATGATCAAAATTCTTTCCAGTTTTAAAAATATACGTCATTTTGAATTATCATTTCTTGATGAAACTTTTGATCTTTCTGCTTTCATTGATTTCCTTTTGGCAAGTTAGGTTGTTGGTTTTGCAGTTTATCAATATTGTACGGTTTTAGAAAAATGAAAAATTTTTTATTGATCTTCGTTATGTTTTTGGTTTACAATTCTCTGAAGCTTTTAAACTCATGCTTGAAACATGCTTTGGTAAACTTGTTGCAGATCCACCCAAAACAATCCCTAAAATTATTGTTTACGGTTTGTATTGTTCACAATATCGTGAATACTGTAAACTACGCGGTGACAGATATTGAAAAGGGATTAAATTTTTGTTTCTTTTTTTATTATATACATCCTTTTACTATTATTTCATTGAATAAATTCTTTCACGATACATGATTAAATTTTCTGGAATTACTGTAAAAGATAAAAAGTGTCGTAAGAAATATTTAATTTGCGGAAAAAACCGGAACATCCTTTTTTATTTTTAACAGGGCCAAATTCTTTTCAAACACAAAAAAGCAAAATAGTTTTTTTTAAATATATTTCATTGTGGTATCAAAGAGCAATAGCTTTGTAAGAAAAGTTTTTCTAATTATAAACAATGCTTGGTTTTGCTATTTATATTAATATTAAAAACAAGTTGCTATACCATATCTTTAGCTACATGAATAAACATTGAAAGTATCTGATTTTTATCTTTGAACGTCAAAATGTTTTCCAAAATGTGTATTTTTGCTTATTAGTCTACTTTAATATAGAAAAATTGCAAAACTGTGAGACCAAATGAGCTAATACTTTCTAGCCAATGTTTTTGGACTATACTCTACCCAAAAATAACAACAAAAATCAAAATCTGAGGTGGTGTGTTCCTCACTTATGTAAAATCTTCAAATTTTCTGGTAAACACTCTCTTAATATTTAAGAAAAAGTCACTCCCAAAATTTCTGCATTCTATTTTTAGCAAAAGAAAAAAGAATACTTCAAAGCTTTAACGTTTTGGTCTTTTATATCTAGTTAATTTGATTGAATTGTATTTTATTGCAATAACAATATTGTTGCGTTCTTTAATTTATCTTTATTTTTAAAAAAATTTATTTCCTCGAAAAGATAAACGAAACAATTTACTACGATGATGAACAAATATTGAAAAGATAAAAAACATGAGGAAAATATTTTAAAAAATCACACAGTTTCATTCTAAACAGACAAACAATATCAAGAATACATCAGATTTACGTATTCTTGGTATTGTTTACCATCAAATCCGTAAATTTCTATTATGGGAAGTTTTTTAGGTGGGTTTGCAAGAAGTTGTCCGAAGCAGGTTTCAAGCATTTGTTGGTAAGCATTAGAAAAATGTAAATTATTAACATAATTAAGATGAACTGAAATTGTTTCATTCTTCTAAAATATGGTAAAAGTTTTAACACTATGAAACACACGATCAAAACTTGCCATTAGAAAATCCATGAAAGAAGAAAGATCGAAACTTTTATCAAGATTTGACAACATCAAAATACGCAAGTTTTTGAAGCTGGGGAGAATTATCGCTAATTTCTTTACGGTTTCATTTTCAAACATTCTTGATTTACAAAAACTAAACCATAAAAAACTAAAACATTTTTTGCTGCTTAAATTAATTGAAAAACTTACATCTTAAATTCTTCAATATGTTCAACTTTCTCAAGGAGCTTATCAACTGTGACATATTTACCGTCAGAATATTTAACTCTGGATTCGTATGAACAAAATGTTTTTAATGAGCTAGAAGACGTGAGAATTTTATAATTTTCCCATGTTAAATCATGAAAATTAAATCGCATAGATCGAATATCACATTTGCATATTTCGGAAATGGATTCATAATCATCTTCAGTTACGGTCGAATAATAATCCCAACAATCAAAAACATCAAATAACCATAATTTGGAGATTTTTTCGGTTAATATCACTTCTTTTCCATCAGCTTCCCATCGATCTGCATGTGTTAATCGTTGAACAGGGAAAACAGGATATTTTGGAAAGAAATATTTGCAAGTTTGGATAAGATTATTCCATGCTTTTCCAGTTGGATTCTTTAAAATATATTTAACAATTGGCCATCGAAAAGAAAATGCTTGTTGTCGGGGATTATCAAAAGTGTAAATTGAATTTGGATCAGCAGAATTTGATGGAAGAGCAACTTCAAGATGATTTATGTCCATGATTTTCTGAAAATGGTAAAAATTGTAGCTTGTATTTTTGATCTCAAATATCAACTATATTTTAATCTTGAAAGCATAAAATGAAAATATAGGAAGATTTTTTGCGGAAAAATGAGTAAAATATGTCATAAATTTTTCATGATTAATGAGAATAAACAATAGGTCAGCCTTGACCAAATCCTTCAAATTCATCTTTCCCTGCTGTGCAAAGAAAAAACTTTTACAGTTTGTCTGTCTTGCTTTATTGCTGACAAACAATTTTTTGAGGTCAGCTCTGAGATCTTTAGTGTATAAGAATTTTATTTTTTTATGCTGCAGCCAAAATTGGTAACTTTTTCTCATTTTTAGAGGAAAAAACATCGAATTCTTTACATTTTTGATAACTGATCCGGCAGTCTGTCTGTACTTTTATATCTTTATTGCCTTTTTCAGATAAATAATTTTTTATTTTACTATGCGCCCTATTATGGATGTTCAACTTCATTCAACTTCTTCTGAACTAAATTCTTTTATCTATACTTTCAAACAACCACGTCATCAAAACTTTTGCTTTCGACTGCCAGTTATCAAATATATTCTCAAAAATCCAACTGGAAAAGTTTGGAAGAAGTTAATCAAAACTTGTAAATACTTCTTCCTCAAATATCCATTTTATCCTATTGAAAAAATGAAAAGATGTTATCGCTATTGGGATGCTGATGGAAAAATAATTTATCTTGCTAAAGCTATTCCTGAAATGTGGATATTTAATTCTTTCGATTGTTCAAATTTTTCCGTCGAACCTAATTTTGTTTCCAAAATTATTTCCAAAATTGTTAAAAACGAACTACAAATTTTTCGTATTTCGTATCAATATTTAACATGGAAAGATTATCAAATTCTTACTTCATCTGGTACAATCAAAGAAATACGTTTTTCAAATTCTTCAATAAAATATTCTGATGGCAAAGATGTCACCATTGATATGTTGCTTGAAAATCTTGGAAATGTTGAAAACTTTTCTTTGTATGTTTGCAAATATTTTTATTTGTTTTGCAAAAAAGACTGCTAACAATTGTAAATTTAGTTATCATGTATCGGGATCAAAAACTTTTGAAAAGAATGCCGTCCAGAAAATGAGTCAAATTCTCTCCGGTTTAAAAAATTTACGTTATTTTGAATTATCGTTTCTTGATGAAACTTTTGATCTTTCTGCTTTCATTGATTTTCTTATGGTAAATTCATTTATTGTTTTATATTTTATGTTTTATTTAAGTTGTATGTTTTAGAAAAATGAAATGATTGTTTTTGATCTTCGTTATGTTTTTGGTTTACAATTCTCTGAAGCTTTCAAAGAAATGCTTGAAACATGCTTTGGTAAGCTTGTTGCAGATCCACCCAAAACAATCCCTAAAATTATTGTTTACGGATTTTGTTGTACACAATATCGAGAATACTGTAAAATACGCCATAGCAGAGATTGAAATGATTTAAATTTGTGTTTCTTTTGTTTTTTATACATTCTTTTATAGCGTAGTTTATCCTTTGAATAAATTCTTTCTGTTAATTTGTTTTTCTTTTTTGGAATGTGTTTTTTGTGTTGCTGTAAAAAATAAATAGTATCATGAGAAATTTTAATTCCTAAAATATAGAACATAAATATTTTAGAAAAATTTATTCAGCGTATAACAAAAATTACAAAGCTTTTACTTTGATAGGTTCAACTTCGTTAATGAAGTTTACAAAATTCATATTATTACTTTCAAATATATTTGTATACAAAGTCTATAACTCAATTTTTGTTTTCAATTGTTGCGACCAGTTTTCTAAGGTTAACGTTGAGAAATATCCTTTTTGATTTTCAGCAGGAGATGGAAATTTTAGTCGAATACAAAACATCAAAAAAATTTTAATTTAAAAAAAATTTAATGTTGTTTCAAATTGCAATAATTTTTTAAAGAAAAACATAATGATATAATTTATTATTTATTTGCATGCCCTGATCTAAACCGACTAAAAATTAAACATACATAATACAGAAACATAATAAAAAACAGAATTAAATTAAACAAACAATAAATAAATTAAAATCAACTCTTTCAACCACTTTTCAACTAAAATATTAAGAGAAAAGAAAGAAGAAGTACAATAAAAATTTTAGTGAATGGAATCTTAATTTTAAGGCATAAGTGTAAGACGTTGTACAATTTAGAAAAATCTAAAAAGATATAAGCAATCCTATCACTGTTATCCTTTTTTAATATTTGTGTTAAAAACAAGTGATATTCCACATCATTACCAACAATAATTATGGTCGCATCGACAACTTTCTATTCACTTTCTGACGTTGACATTGTTTATTGTAAACTTTTTGAGATGACTTCATTGTTTGTTTACCCTGCATTCATTTTCTTCGATAAAATTTTTGGTTGTGTCTTCAATTGTGTTTTTTGCAAGGTTTTCAGCAACTTTAATTTGCTCCGAAACTTTTGACTTGAGATCCTTGATTATTTGAACTTTGTTAAAAAAAACTGTTAAAAAACTGTGCAGTTGTAAAAATGCTTTTACAAAATAATTTAAAGAGTGCTCCAGTTATTATTGTACCCTTTTTGTTCTGTTTTTTGATTGGAAAATTAAATGCTAATGTACTAGTGCGTCCAAGTAGGTATATTATAAATTAGCATAGACATAGAATCACCTTTTCTTGAACTTGATTCACAAAAGTTTGATTTTTGGTTTTTAGGAAACTTTTCATTAGATGCTTCAGGAACAAATAAATATACAATTTTAAATAATCCTTCGACAATATCAATGGACGAAGTACGGTAAGTTTGTAAAAGTATAAACAACTGTTAAATAAATAATTTTTAATTCAAACACCTACTTTTTTAAGCTGCATTCTATTAATTTGCTTTTAAATTTGTTTTTAGCGAAACAATGCTTTCGATGCATGGTCAACAGTTTATACTATTTTAGTAGCCGAAGAAATACTTTTTGCGGATTATGATTGCCAAAAACATTGTACCAATGAAGTAATCAATGTTAGCTTTGTCCCAGGAAAACATGGTGATTCATTTTTTGATTTACCTTTTGATGAAACCGAGGCTGGACATGCTATTCGATATTTTATTCATTTTAACAATGACATAAAATGGAGAAAATATAATGTTGGAGAAAAGGTTGACAATGTTAGCACGGATTTTTATACAATTGCATTATTTACTGTTGGACAGTTTTTTGGTTTAGATTCTTCTGATGATGAATTTTCTGTAATGTATAGAGGATACCGAGATTCTGTAGATGCAAATGGAAATTATATTGAACCAACTTTCAGTGAATCCGATTATGAAGCGAAAGATAAAATATGGTTTAGAGATAAATAAATACATATTTTGTAAAAAATTTTAATAAACTTGTAAAAGATGAAGTGTTGTTTCTTTTGTTAAGCTGTTCTAAGGTTTTCATGAAACTTTTTTATTGATTCCAATAAAAAAAACATAAAAAAATTTAAACAAAGCAAAATTCAGAGCATTTTTTGGATAAGATTAATCCATTTTTCGAAGCCTCTGAAAGTTTTCCACCATAAATATTTTTGACATTTTCCACATCTTTTCTAATTGGTTCTGGATTTGAGTAAAAGCCATTGTTATTTCTTTTTATGAGTAAAGAATAAATTGGTGTCATTATGGAATTGGATGTCTGGGAATGAAGCAATCCCAAGACATGCCCAATTTCATGTACGGCAATCGAAAATAGATCCTTCTCTTCAGGGATGGGTTTTTCATCATAAGAATAAATTTTCCAGATTTCATCATCGTCAAAATGTAATCGACCATCTTTATATGCATGAGCGAATTCCCCTCCAGGACCATCAAATGGAGTTTCATCACCATGATCTCTCCTTCCAAACAAAATTTTTATATCTGCTTTTTCAGAATCCTTAATTTCAACAAATATTCGAGGAATGATCACTTCCCACATTGTGAAAGCTGTTCGAAAAATATTTCTGAAAAAATGTAAAACTATTTAAAATTCACTCTAACCTAAGCATGGCAACGGAAATTTTTGCCGCGGGCCGGGTCGGGCCCGGCCCGTTTTCTTTTTTTGTAAATTTTGACGTGGTTCCCCCTTTGAAATTTTTTTAAAAATCAAAGACCAGCCCGCCCCGTCGAAAGTGAAACCCGTGCCCAGCCCGCTGGCCGACCCGGGCACCGGACTTTCCCGGGCCATGCCTACTCTAACCACGATTATTGTAGAAATAACACACACCTTATTTCTGGCTCTTTTAACTGATTAGTGTAATTCAAAAATGTATAAAAAATTTGTTTTTCATTCCATGGAAGCACTAAAATGCTAAAAGTCAAAATTTGACACCCAAAATTTCCAACGCACCGTCCGTTTTAAAAAGCTTTTGGGCATCAGAATTTCCACATCGTGATCCCTCCATCATTTCGATTGTTGCAACATCGACACTTCCACTTTCTTCAATTCCAGCACTTTTTTGAAATCGTTTTAGGGCTTCTTCTTCTGTGATTTTATTCGTTTGTGGATTATATCTTGCGCAAACTGAACTACTGTAATCAAGATATTTTGGTATTTATTGATTACAAGAGAAATAAATTTACCTATTTATTGGACATATCGGAGCCGTTTCAAAGTATCCATAATTTTGAAGATAAATCTAAACAATAAAATTTTTAAATATGTATCACGTGAGTATCATACTTCTGCTCTTCGGATTCTTTCTTGTCGTTTGATACGGTATTCCCTCGGCAAGTAGAAAGAATGTATCCTTTCAGTACAGAAAATCAACAAAATTGTAATATACAACATTTGATTGTCTTTTCTTCATGTGTGATAAACCAAATCTCTTTCTTTTGTGCACTTTACTTTTCAAATATCATTGATGTAAGAAGAATAATCAAACAAATTGTGCTTTCTAAGAAATTTCAAACAAACACTTTTTTTTATTTTAAAAAAATTTGTTTTAGTCATAAAATTTAAAAATTCTTCAAATCAATGTCGACCTTTAACTTTTAGAACTTCTTATAAACACATCAAGACAAATATAAAAAGGGTTCTATTTTTTGCAAAAGATAAACATAAAAATTTTTAAGTGTCTTTTTTTTTGAAGTGCTAAACAAATTGTTTAAAACAATCTTAGTCAAACGTTTAAACTTATTGGGTTTAACATTTTTTAGCTATGACTTTAGAAGAACAAAGTAAGCATAAACCATCTATTTATTCTTGTTACAAATAACATCATATTTAGTTACAAATGAAGAAACTTATAAAAACTTAAAAATCGCAAAATTTGTAAGCTTTTCGGTAACTGTATCGTAACAATTCAACAGAATATTCAACTGTTTCCTTGTTACAGATTTGAGTAAATTCTGCTTCAATGCAATTCAGATATGCCGAATATTGCCTAATAAAATTCATTTTATTAATTGTTTCAAAAGTACGACTCTTACTCGCAATTGGAATATATAGAAGTTGAATTTGCACAAATATTAAACGGTTCTGAAGTGTTTCCGTGGCAATGCATACTTGCTATATTTTTAAAATACAGTCGAACCTCGTTATTACGTGCCTCGTTATTACGTTGACCTCGATCTTACGTTGTTTTTCTGCGGTCCCGGCGCAAGCTAAAGGAAAATAACAGTAACCGGACCTCGATCTTACGTCCCTCGTTATTACGTTGACCTCGATCTTACGTTGTTTTTCGGCGGTCCCTTCAACAAATTATAAGGGAAATGAACCTCGTTATTACGTTTTTCATTTTTTTGGGTTATTTTGGAACGTTTTACCAAGCAAAACGTTAATTTTCAAAGGTGAAAAGTGTTACAATGGTATAAAAAGCAAAGAAAGAATAACTTTTTTTATGGGAATCGGGTAGGGGTGGGCATAAAATTTTTCGTTGCACAATTCAATCGGGAAAATACATGAGCAGTATTTTCCCGATTCCGATTCTCGATTCTTATGTAAGAATCGATGGAATCAGAACCCGAAATTATAATCGATTCTTGTCAATGGAATTGGAAAAATAAATGGAATACAATCGATTCCAAAAACGAATCGGAAAAAATACAACCGGGAAAACACTGAACATGAGTGATACAGAAAAAGTATTTTTGCTTGTCATTGGAAAAATAATAATGTACAAAGCTGTCATTGAACTACGACCCAAATAAGAAAATTTTTGTATATGGAACAACGTAAAAAAGCTGTTTAAAACTAAATGGATCAATTCTTATCATAAATGTTGTTTTAATTTGTTATTGTTTACGTTTGTTGATCGATTTTAATCGAAAATTGCAAAAATTTTGCCAAAATACTCTGAACCTCGATCTTACGTTGACCTCGTTGTTACGTTGTTTTTCGTCGGTCCCTTGAAGAACGTAATAACGAGGTTCGACTGTAATTAAATTAAATTTACATTAAAAACATACGAATTTCTGCATGACACATATATTCCAATTGAAATTCAGCCCCAACCAGATCTCTACTTGACTGTGCTTTTATTTTAAAAGCTTTTGTAAAGGCTGCAGCGTTTATGCAATTTTTGTTGTAATGATCCCCAAGGCATTTTGATTTTTCAGAAAATGCTCTAAAACATTTTTGCCATTATTATATAAGTTAATATAAATAAAAAAAATCAAAGTTTTAAGATTTATCACTAGAAATTATTATTTCATTTTTCATACCTACAGACATTAGAAAGATTTCCGTGCTTTAAAAAACCATTTTGCATTACGTCATTTATCATTTCAGTGATATTGTTTGAAAAAGGAAACCCTACTAATTCTAACATTTTACTGTAACATTGCTTCAACCTCTAAAAATTAGATTTTCGTTTGCTGATTTTAATCTGAAACTGCAAAGAAAAAACTTACTGATATTCCGTCAGAGTCACATTGTGTAAAAACAACATTAATGCAAGAAAATATAATAATTGCTGCGTTTAAAAGCTTCATTTTGAAAAACAACTTTAACTGTTAAAAAGATTTTGAAAGCCTTTAACTCAAAATTTGACTTTGGTTTTTTTATATTGTTTCATTCTTCGTTGCAGCATGTTTACATTTACTTAACCATTGAAATAAAAAGGTGAGTAAATGCTGAAAAACGCATTTTGTCTTCTTTTTTAAAATTAGTGTAGAATAGAAAGAACCATTAAAAAAATCATTTGTTGATTTCTGTGCAATTTTAAGATTGTCAAATATACCTTAAATTTAACCCTTCAACTGATTCCATTGTTTTCCCTAAAGGCATAAGCTCTAAATGTCCACATGAATCAAATACTGAAAGAAAGTCAACAAAACTTTGTTTTGAAAAAATTTATTCAAATTTTTTGAAAAATGTCATAAACAAACAACAAAAGAACACATTTCATTGTATTGGTTGGTTTGGCGGGTATTTCGAACCATACAAAAATAAGTTTATTTTTTCAGTAAGCTCAAAAGAACAATCATGATCTGGAAAATCCAGATTAATTGGATAATGTTTTTCAAAGCCTTCTGTATTCATTTCATCAAAATACGTTTGAACTTTTTGTTGGTATTCATCAGAAATATCATCGCGGAAATGAAAATAATAGTAATTTTTTGAGTTACGTTTAAGCTAAAAATTTTGAATATTTGAAGAAATACAAAATTGAAGTTATCTTACATTTACGTATCTGCAGAAAGCATCAAAATCAAAAATCTCCGAAAGTTCGCATAAAGAAAAAGTATTGATTTTAGAAGTTTTTAAAACTTCAATGATGCTTTCGGTGGATTTGGCTGTCAACGTTGAAAGAGTTTCATCATTAAAAGTGCTAAAAATTTATCTTTAACAAAAATTTTATAGTAAAAAACTCACAAAGAAAAAGTAATAGCAGATGGAACAAATTTCATAAGTATTTCTACTGGAATAATTTCACCATTTTCATTCTTCACTGTTGTTTTATTTAAATCTATCGAAATGACTTTTCTAGTTGAAAGAAATTTTAATTCATTCAATGTAATAATTTGATTATCAAGACGCAAATATTCAACATCACAAACAGCAATTTGCGGAAGAAGCCGTTGAATATCACCTTCTTCGGCCCATTTTAATTCAAAGGTTTCAGTTATCCAAACTTTTTTGTCAAACTCAGTTCTGAGACAGAAAATATAAAATCGATCTTCGCTTGGTTCTCGGTACACCCATTTATCATCGATAAACCCAAATTCTGAGACAACAAAAAATGGAAATTCCTCGAAAAAGAAGAATTTTGCAATTTGCATTAATTTAAATAATGTTTTTGCTTTTGCATTGGTTTTAAGGTAAAATAAAAAGGTTTTCCGAAATGTCAATTGGTTGACCATTTTTGATGGAGAAAAAACAGAATCGTCAGCAAGAAATAAAATTAAGAAATAATTTTTATGAATTTCTTATAGCAAAAGTTAACAAAAGAAGATCACACAAAAAAATCCTTCTGAGTTAAGAACTTATTGTTTATGCGGCCCATATCTGCCTTGAAGCTATTCTTGAATAAACCAGGTCAAAGTGAACTAAAAATTATTCGATATGAAAGAGACAATATAATAAAAATATAAAAAATGTAGATAATCAATATGGTTAAAAAAATTTAATTTGTGAGCTGCCAAAATCACTCTACTTAAAATAAAGCGATATTGTTTTTAAATTTGCACGATAGTTTTTTTCAATAATAATTCAAAAACCTTTTTCCTTGTTTCAGATTTTACTCTTTATTTTGGGGGCTAAAATGCCTTTTAAATTTTCATAAATGCTATAAAAAATGCTCTACACATGATTTCTGCTTAAAACTGAGATGGAAAAAAAACACGGTTGTATTTGCCAAATAAATAACAAAATGCCCAAAAACGTCAATGCAATGAAACAAAAACTGATTAATATTTTAAGAATGAAAGACCGACAACACAGACAAGGACAAACAATGTACTGGCTTTTTTTATTTTTTCCTTTTTTCTGTTCTCCGTTGCCCATTTTTATAAAGTATGTCCCAAAACTTTAGCCGAGGTTCAGAATTTTTTAACGCCGATACCAGATTCTATCAGAATCCTTAAATTCTGAACCTCGGCTAAAGTTTTGGGACATACTTTATATCGATTTTTAGAAAATATGATTTGTTTTTTGCGTCTATAGTTTTTCGTCGGTGCTGACCTGAACAACCTCTTTTAAAATTTTCAGTTCGAAGTATCATGATAACTCTAACTTTCATTAAATAATTTCTCGTTTACAATTATTTTGTTATTTTATATTATACGGCATCGCATGTTGTTTAATTGTAACTCACTTTATATTTTCGATCATGAAATATTTTGTTCCGTTTATCAGTATTGATTTACAAAAATTTTTAAAATACTTTTAATTATTTCTTTTTTAAGGTATTTCATTTGAAATTTTCTAGGTTAATTGTCAAAACAAACTTCTGATAACTGAAATGTCATCATTTGTCAAACTTTTACCAAAAAATGCTAATGGAAAATACGTTGCACTATTTCAATGTTTTGATGAAGAAACTATCGATGTCATTGTTGCTGATTTCCAGACAATGAAAGGTGTATCTAAAAACACGATTGCCGAAAGCAATATCAAGAAATTTGTTGATGAAATTCCAAAATTGTTCCGATCAAAATTTGTTGCTATTATCTTAAATGTATTTTCTCTTGATGCGAATGAATATGCAAATAACTTGGAATTCTGCGAAGTTATTCGTGAAAAATTTGCTTCTATCAAAATTCCAACTTATTTTATGTCAACCCCTGATTATATGACTACAAGTTTTTTCATTGCAACAAATACAATTACGGAAATTGATGAAACAACAATTTACCTGTTATTTGGTGATGATAAAATTGCAATTTTCGAATGTCCATTTAATGAAACTGGATATCAGAATAACGTTATCGATAATATTGATTATGATCCAAAAATAGATCCTAAAGTCTACCGAGAAAAAATTATTCGTTCTTCTAATCCGAAAAAAAATATTCTTGCCACATCTTCTTCCACTTCTGATCAAACCTTATTCTTCAAAAATCAAGTTTTAAACAATTTTGTGGTCGATGTAATTGAATTTAGTCAACTTCGTCGATATGAAGTACAAGTTGCTATTGAAATGTCAAAATGGTTACTTGATAAAAGTTATACAAAAGTTTATTTTCATCCAAAATGTGGCAGAGAATATGTTTTTGTTTATCTTACCCATGAAAAAGAAATTCCAACTCCACATAAAATTTTATCGATAAATCCAAATGAATATTTACCAATTGAAAAGAGTATTTGCATGCCAAGAAAATCTTGTAATAGTGAAATTTACGTATGTATTTTATTTCATTAGGGCTTTTCTTTGATCTTTTGCCGCCGACAAGAGCTGGCGGTAAAAGATCAAAAGATTTTTTTTCATTTTGATGCGGACATTAGCCCGCTTAGTCCGTTCCTGAATATAATCCTGGTATCTATTTTAATACATCAATTTCAGTTGGTATGCATTGATTTATTTAATGACAAAAGAACAGTCCATCAAGAATTTTCTTTATTCAAAAAATGTCATGTAACAGAAATTTTTTTACATGTTAATTCTGAAAGTTTTCCAAGTGCTAAAATTGAACCATATTTTATTCCAAAACTGATTGGAATGCCTGTGGTCCTTGATAGAACAATCGAATCCAAATTCCCATTTATTGGAATTTATGGTGGTGGAAATTCTTCTGTAATTTGTTACTGTAAAAATGATCAAAGTGAATATCAATTTATGGATACTTGGAATGGTAGTTTCATGGATCCATAAATAAAATGGGTTTAATAAAAAAAAGTATTTTAGGAGTTTACGGTAATGACCTTTGCATTACGTTCCATAACAAAAAGCCTATGTTTGGAGCTGCAATTCAGGAAGCTAAAAACTTGAATCCGGCATCTGTTATTTTCGGTTTGATTACTTTGCTTCTATCGCAATAATAATTGTTCAGTTTCAGATATCATTAAAATTATGTCAATGCCTGCGGATAATGTTGAAGTCGAAGAATTTTGGTATTTCAAAATTACAAAAGATGACAAAAATCCTGTTTTACTTGAATTTGATGATTTTGAAGGAAATAGAAAACTTGCTTCCCCTGCTTTTCTTATGGCTATGCTAATTCGTCAACACCTTAAAGCCATTCAAGCTAAAATCGAAGAGAAACCGACCAAGCTTGGATTCTGCTTCTTTGATGACTACAATGAAGATGAAGAAAAACGAATTGAAGAACAAATTATGGAATCTTGTGATTTATTGAAAATTAAATGCATGTGCATTTTTGTTTAATTTCTTTTATTCTTTTTTTTTTGTCTTGAAAGGTTATATATTTTTAAAGGATATAGTTTTGTTAATCAACTTCTTTATTCAAAAAACTAAACTTAAAAGTGGTAGTAAATCTACTTCCATTTCACCCGCCAAAAATGGCTGTTATTACTATTGATAGTAAAAACAAAAAACTACTTTTCCAAATTTTAATTTTGCCTTAAAAATTACGATAACACACAAATTTTTTTGTTTCATATTTTGTTCACAACTGTTCTCATGACAATACATAGATTCTAATTAAATTACTACAAACAAATTTTTATTTCACAATGAACTTAAAACAACAAAGATTCATTCAAAACGGCAAATTTCAATTTTGCAAGAATCATCAATAACAAATCCAACTTCTTTAACCATTTCAGCAAGCAAAAAATCTTCTTCATCAATAAGCTGATCACGATGTTTAATAGCAAAATCTCCACTTTCATCATAAACAAGATACCATTCACATTTTTCTGTTTTAATTAATTTACTTTGAGCCAATGGGATTAGGTCTGCACTATTCCAAAAGTAAACATTTTCTTCTTCGAAATAAGTTGCAGGGTCTTTCATTGATTTAATTTCATCAGCAACTTTTTGCATATTGTCACATTTGAGTTGGCCTTTCATCATTTTTCCATTTCCATGAACAACTTTTACTAAAAATAGATTTTGTAAATAACAATAAAAACAAATTAAACTAAACAGCATACCGTATACAGCTTTCCAAGCCGAAGATAAAATATTGCTTAACTCATCACCAGAAAAAAGGAAAGATTTTCTAACTAAAATTTATTAATTTTCAAGTTGTCATGAAGCAAAGGAAAAGAGCTCACCAACAAAATCAAAAAGAAATTCAGCTTTCATCGCTTCAAATTTAACAAAAGGCAAAATTTCTGTTAATTCAGATTTAATAGTTTCATTCAAATTAAGATTTGGTTCAACTTTTTGTTTTTCTGTTGCTTGCTTTTCAGCCCAGTTATAAATCTATAAATTTTAATATATTAAAGTTGTCTATTAGTTAAAAATAAAGATTATAGCTATAAAAACTTACTGCTCCAAACAATTCTTCTTGTCCATAAACAATACTATTCTGTTCAACAATGAATTTCAAAGCAGACTTTTGGAGATTTTGAAGTTTCTCGGTATTAATAAAACTTGAAAGATTTGTTATAAAAATTTTGCCAACATGGATTTTAAGATTTTGAAGAGAATACTTATTTGAAAGATCAATCATTTTAGGAACATCATCAAGATCCAATTCCATCTTTGCCAAAAATTTATCACATTCATTCTTGAGTATTGCAACACCATAAAATTCTGCAATATCAACCAGAGCAAAGATATTATCATTTGTAAGTGAGCATTCACCAGAATAAATGAATGTGAGAAATTCTTTAAAAGCCTCATAGCTATAATCAGTTACAGAAATTGGTTCAACAGTTTTTCTCCAACGATCAGCAAACATTGATTGAAAGGTTGTTGAAACAGTACAGAGCATAAATTTGTTGGCATGAAGTTTCTACAAATTATATTAATGTCATAACTTATCACATATAAAAAAATAAATAACTTACTTTTCCATTAAAATCAAAAACAACATCAAAATCACCATTTTCAAGATCTTGAGATTCAAAAAGTCTAAAGCGTTCCACGTGAAGATCAAAAAAGTTTTGTTTAGCATCCATTCTTTGAACTTTTATTAAATTGATTCTAATAAAGAAATAAATTTTTACAAACAAATACCAATTTTAGTTTACAAAAAAAATCATGATGAAAAAAGAGACTTGAGTTCACCGGTTGAGTGATACTTTGCCAAACAATTTTTTGTCGTTGTTTTTGCAACTACAAAAAATTGATCGTATTTTGATGTTGAATAAGTAACATTCAACATTAAATATCACTTCAAAAATTAGTTGATAATTATTATTTTTTTATATTTACATCACAAGAAACGTAAAGATAGTGTTAACGGTTTTCTTTTGACCTGATTTTGGGCTTTGAAAGACACTCAACATTTTATAAATAAAAAAAAGGTATAAAAATCAATCATCAAATAATTTAAGCATTGACAGAATTGGTACTAACCGAAATTAAAATAACCTCAATTCTTAAATAAAATAAGTTGTAAGTCCAGAATTTGATGTTAAAAAAATTAGATAACCAAAGCATCAAATTAACGAAAAAGACATCCTATTTATCTTTTTCTTTACAATGTAGAAAAAAGTTTACATGTCCTAAGACATTTCTGTAGTAAATGTTAAAAAATTTAACTCATGTTTTATTGTAGCTAATAATTTACAAACTGGTAATAAATGTTAAAGGCGGTGTCACAGCTTATAAAAATGGGATATAAATTAAAACATATTTTTAAAAAGCTGTCATTTTATATAATACTTTTAAAATTCATTCCTGATAACATTGTTAACATGGACCCCAGTTTCATTGATGACCTTCGATATTGGGTTAACGCAATTTTAAGTCCAACAAGTATTTTCTTAAATTCAATTCTGTTATATTTAATCATATTTAAATCATCAAAGAATTTAGAAAGTTATAAAAAAGTTCTTTATCTTGGATGGTTTTCTGATACGACAATATCGTTTTGGTTTATCGTGGCACAACCTGTATGTTCAATATCCAAATATGCAAATATATCATTTTATTATAATTTTAGGATTTAACAAATTTTGGTCCAATTTATTTCATGTTTACTCGAGGCCTTTTGGGATATTTACCATTTCCATGGTCGGCTTGGTCCTTTCCGATTACAATTTTTCTTGTGTATCTTACGGTTGTTAATCTTCCAGTTCAATTTATTTATCGTTATTTAATGTTTTGTTGGTAAACGAAATTTGCATAAAACCTTTTACGTTTCCCTCTTTTTAGGAATATTGAACTTTCAAAGTTGATGTTTGCCTGGCTTCTTTCGATTGCATTGGCTTTTATTTCAGGATATTGTTATTTTGTTTTTTATGAATTAATTACCCGAAAACAAGGGGATGCCTTCTGGGGATATCTGTTAAGAGACGATATACGACAGGATTCAAAAAGAGTGGCACATGAAATTTTTAAATGAAATTTTTTGTGGTCCATTCGATTAAACTAGATGAAAAAAGGTTATTTTGAAAGTTTTGGGTCGATCTATCTCGTACTTTTGATTTCGGAGTAAAGTAAAGTTAAAGCATTGCCAAAAATGAAAAAATTCAGGAAAAATCCAAAAGGGAACCAATCAAAAAGTTATTAATCATAATTGTACATTTAAGTAAGGGCTTTTTAATGCATCCTAGAAAATTTTTTTATTTGACCCCTAATGTCGAAATTTCGGGTACTGAAGTTTTCGACACAGGAAAAAAATTTGCATATTAAATTATTTAAAGCAAAGATATATCACACCAAATAGCCCTGTTTCTGGGCTTTCCAAATATATAAAATTTGTTGAAATCGGTGGAGTACTTAGCGATAGTCAGTAAAAAAGGTGCGCGTGATCAATATCTCCAACATCAACCTTGGGGTAAAACTCAGGTATGATGAAAGATATTGACATGCGGTGACTTACACTATTAAATATCATGTTGTTAGAGTATTCTGGGTGAGTTTCATGACATTTGGATATCGTTTAGTCATATGCTATCAACATGAAATTTCGAAAGTTAGTAACATTAGACTTCGAAGGGAAAATCAAGGTAATTTGAGTTTTTGGTTAAAAATAAAAGAGTCGATGCTTTTAAAACATTATATAGATGTAATAAAAGTATTTATAAACACTGAAATTGATATATTGGTCATTTTTGATTTTTCCGGAAGTGACGAAATTTACCTTATTTTTGACCATTTTTCCAGGTATCAAAAGTGTATGAAATATCATACCCATCAACTTTTTTTGCCGTTTACGATCAAATATAACATGTTTAGAGTTAGTAGGTACAATTTCAACATCTGGGAATACCCACTTTTAGTTTCCCATCATTTTAAAAATCACGGTATTTTTCGCATATTAATTATCTCTAAAATCGATGTTTTCGTGCCAAAAAAGCTATAAAAACAATTTTTTCGAACTTAGCACAAGTATTTTGTAACATTAAACCGAAAAATAAAACCAATCGATAAAAAATCAATAATTCGAAAATTTGAAAAAATCGAAATTTTTGAAACATTTGCATAAGCATCAAATTTGTTCCTAAATGATTTTTACTGGTAATATTAATCATAAAAATTAATTTTGAGACATTTTGAACCTTTTTGAATGCAAAAAACATGGATTTTAGAGATAATTTATATGCGAAAAATGCAGTGATTTTTAAAATGCTCCGAAATAAAAAGTGGGTATCCCCAAGTGTTGAAATTGTACCTACTAACTCTAAACATGTTATATTTGATCGTAAACGGCAAAAAAAGTTGATAGGTATGATATTTCATACAGTTTTGATACCTCAAAAAATGGTCAAAAATAGGGTAAATTCCGAACCAACCGGAAAAATCAAAAATCACCGATATGTCAATATTCATTGCTCGTAATTACTTATATTACATCTATTTAATGTTTTAAAGGGATTAACTCTTTTATTTTCAACCAAAAACTCAAATTACCCTGATTTTCTCTTCGAAGTCAAATGTTGCCAAATTTCGAAATTTCATGTTGATAGCATATGACTAAACGATATCCAAATGTCATGAAACTCACCCAGAATACTCTAACAACATGATATTTAATAGTGTAAGTCACCGCATGTCAATATCTTTCATCATACCCGAGTTTTGCCCCGAGGTTGATGTTGTAGATATTGATCACGCGCACCTTTTTTACTGGCTATCGCTAAGTACTCCACCGATTTCAACAAATTTTATATTTTTGGAAAGCCCAGAAACAGGGCTATTTGATGTGATATATCTTTGCTTTAAATAATTTGATATGCAAATTTTTTTCCTGTGTCGAAAATTACAGTACCCGAAATTTCAAGGTTGGGGGTCAGATAAAAATTTTTAGTATAGTGCATTCAAAAGCCCTTACTTATATGTACAATTATGGTTAATAACTTTTTGATTGGTTCCCTTTTGGATTTTTCCTGAATTTTTTCATTTTAGGCAATGCATTAACTTTACTTTACTCCGAAATCAAAAGTACGAGATAGATCGACCCAAAACTTTCAAAATAACCTTTTTTCATCTAGTTTAATCGAATGGACCACAAAAAATTTCATTTAAAAATTTCATGTGCCGCTCGATCTGTAAATTTTCTAATCCTGTCGTATAGTGTCTCTTAAATGGAACCGAATATGAGAAGGTTCCATTTTGGGGAGCTTTTCCGATGGTAAGTTTTTTTAACATTTGAAGAAAGGGCAAGCAAAAATTTGCATAAACTTTTACAGGCTTCACTTGCTGGTGGATTTTATATTGGATTTGGGATCACTACAGTATCCTATATAATTGTATTCTTTTGTGGATTTGAGATAATTCGAAAATTTTTAAGCATTGAAGGTGCAAACAAAGATTACCAAAGACAAATTACAATTGTGATGACCTTTGAGGTTGGTGGATTTAAACAAGATTGTGTAAAATCAATCAAAAAAATTTTCTAACCAACCCTGAAAATCATGCTTACAACAAAAAGTCTAATTAAAAGCAAAAATCACCAACTTTGGGATTTTTATCTTCTAAAAACCCCAAACATATTCATCAAAAATATGCAAATTTTTTTCAGGCTTTCAGTTCCTTTGCGACAACCGGCTTCTCAATTTTTTTTGACATCATTACGGCACTTTTAGGAGTGCATTTTTGGTGGGCTGGAAAAATTGCATATCTTTTGGGGACGCTTTCACCAGTACTGAATCCAATTGTAAAAATTGCAGTTATATCTCCTTATCGAAAAACTATTTTACAATTTCTTGGAATTAAACAGAAACCATTTGTTAAGAAAAATGCAACCACACAATCCGTTCAAGGCGGATTATTCATAAATAATGATGGCTAGTCATAAAAAATTGAGACTTTTAAAAAACAAGGAAATAAAATTTATGAATTTAAAAAAATGTTGTTAGCTTTAATAAAATTTGGGGTTACCTTTTTATATATTATAAAAATTAGTGGCCTAAGTATTGGGAAAATTCGAGTATTGCTTCAAAAAATCTAAAAAGTTCCTATTCCCACCTCCGAAGTATGGCGATTCCGATGCATTTAACAGAATTTTTTTATCTGCCTTCAGAATCCGCCCAGATCCGTGAGAAGATTTCAGAAGGCTGTTGTTGCTTACAAGCGTTTACGAAAATTTTCGTAAAATGTTTTTTCTTTTTTTTTGAAAGAAAAAGATTTTTCGAAAGTTTTTGTAAAAAGCAGGTCGATGGGCGAAGAAGCCGCGAGAAATACCAAAACAACTGATTCAGCCCGGATTCTAATGCCGTTGACCGAAATCTTCTTGGTGACGGCATGCCAAAGTTGCCATAAAAAATCATTTTTTCACAATGGCTATCTTCTGGGATGCTTTTTCAAGGGGATTTCGAAAATGCCAATGAAAATATTTTTAGTGCCAGTACCATTGTGCGACGGCATGCCAAATTTGCATAAATTATCAATTTTTCATAATGGTTATCTTCTGGGGTACTTTATTAAGGGGATTTCGATGGTGCCAGTGAAAATAATTTTTTTAATCGGCTGACTTTTATGTATTTGAAGTCACAGTAACTTCGACAAAACGTAAAGCTGCCCTTGTATTTGCTGAAAATGCCGTGGCCATCGAGATACTGATTTTGGCAATTGTTCTTACTTGGATAGTTTCGACCTGAATTTTTAAGTAGAATAAGATGGAAGCATCTGCATTACGTTTTTCAAATTCTCCTCCCAAAGGGCTAGGTACAGGTTGTATATCGCCAAAGGCGATATTTGTTAAACGCTGGGCCAATAAATGAAAAGATTCCCTGGTTTGTTACTAAGAATTTTTATAATAATATGGCTTTAAAACTTATTTAATTTAGATGTATAAAATTTGTGATATGTAATAAAAAACAACTTTAAACTTAATAAATACTTTTTAATATCGCTTAAAATAATGAAATATTTGGTAACGAAAAAGCTGTTATCAAAAGTGATGCTTTTAAAGAAAGTGAATTTCTGAAATTTTAAACGTCGCATTTTTTAAATGAAAAAAGTGTTTGCGGCAAAAACAAATAAGTTCATTCTTTATCACTGCATGACGGACAACGGTAATTAAGAAAAACTTCTTCTACCCGGGCTGCTCCCTTTAAGATTTAAAATGAAAATAAGTGTAAATCTGTGAATATTTTTATGAAAAAACAAAAGAAGAAGTCCAGAATTAAAACAAACGAAAATTGAATTTACTCCTTTTTAATTGTTAATTTTAATCTTTCAAGTTTTGATGGAAACTTTATTTCTTTTAGTTCATTTCAAAACATAAAAAACTTTAAACTCCACATTTAGTTTGGCAAACTCCGTTCATGCAAGAATAGACGCAACCTTTTCCAGGTGGGCACAAAGAACAATGGTTTTCTTCATTTTCAGGAACAGATCGTTTACCATGTCCTGCTTGACCATTAGCACCTCCGTATGGAAGCTTAACCATATAAATTTGTTATTTGAAAAAATGATAAAAAATAATATGTACTTACACCAATTTGGGCGGCAGTAAATGCAATGATCATTGCAGCAAAGATCAAAACAACAAAGAATTTCATTTTCGTGGGATGGAAAAAGACTAAAAAATGTGTAAATAAAGTGAAGAGTTAAAGAAAATTATCAAAAAAACGCCATATTGAATGTCACAATTCACAGCGTTTTTTTAAAGCGAATGACAAAATTCAGAATAACAAACAACGCTTAAATACAAGAAATAAAACATGATTGTAAAAAGTTAGTCTAGAATGTTGTAATAGTAGCTTTTAAAAACATTTTAGAGACCGTCTTTCTGTTTTTTCCCACAAAAAATTTGTTTTATTTTTATAAAAGCTTTTTGAAAATGTCTGGTCTGTATCACTTAGTCCTAAATCGGAGTACTTCTTTGAATGATTTAAAAAAAGATGAACACGTTTGAAAACTTTATTAGCTATTTACGAAACTTTAAAATAATAAAATAACAAAGGATTATCCACATATGACGGCAGTAAAAAATCCTAATTGGTGAACCCCATCAACCCTTCCATTACACGTTTTCCTTTGATGTTTACCGATTTTAAAATATTTGCATATTTTTGCTAATCAAATCCTTTCAAGATTGCTAACGTCAGATTTGGACAATCCCTAACAAATTTATTCCTAAAATTTACATTTATCTTTCTTATCAAATTTTGCATCCCAATCCGACACCAATGATGAAAAATAATGTTCTTCTTCATTTTTGATAATCATATTTTGTCCAGAAATTGATTTAATTACTTGCATTTCTGTTGTTGCAGGCGTTGAAGAAATTCTTGATGGGATTTTAAACATCGAAAAAATTTGCCTAAAAATTTTACTAAATTATTTCTTTTTAAAAATGTAAGAAAAAATTACAGATATTTTCTTTTTAATTTTTCATGGGTGAAAGTGAATGCAATTGGGATTATCAAAAATAGATATGCTTCTGCTGTATCCAAAATTATTCGACATAATGCAATCATATTGATATCTGATATTTCAATGGATGGACTGAAACTGTGAATTGTGCAAATTTTTAGATTACAGTATATATCACTTACAACCAATCTTTGTATTGTCTCAAAAAATGTATGTATGCAAATGCAAATAACAAACTCAAAATACAAGCAATGACAAACCAATTCATTGTTTTATGAGTTCGTAAATTTTCAAATCGTTGATATCTCTCTGAGACACTTTGAAATTTATTTGTATTTGTAAATTTTTTTGAAAAATAATAAACAACAAAATATCCCTAAAGATTTTTATTAGATTTATCGAATTTTAAGGTTATAAAACTTACAGACCAAATCAGGATCATTATAGTATTGGTGCACATATAAACAGTTAAAATTGGGAACCATGTTTGTAGAAAAAATAAATGAATTGTTTGATAGGAGGCTCCCATAATCTAAAATGAAACTCAACTTTATTGTGGCGTTAAGAAAAACGAAAAATTTGAATATCCGAAATAGAATAAAATTTAATTTAATTTTTTAAAATTCAGATTTTTAAATTTTATAAAAGACAGCTCATTGAAATACTGTAGTTATTTAAACTAATTAAAAAAATTTTAAAAGATGAGGCCAAAAGTGCATTACACTACAATAATTTTCACCGAAAAGCGTTATATTCATGAAATGAAAGAATTTTAGGCTATTCTTTTAATCAAATTTTATGATTTTAGAGTCATGAGGTTAAACTTCCTCATTTAGCCTACGATAAATCAATTAGCATATATTCGCCATGGTTCTACATAACTTACACCCAGACTACAAAAAAAAAACTCAAAACTTACAGGAGCAATGATAGAAACCGCAACAAAACTTGACGAATAATATTTTTCATATTTTTCTGCCCAAATTAATGGAACTGTTCTTTCCACAAAAATGGATAACGGATAAAAGTAATAAATGTAATTGGTTGTACATTGAATTAAATTTGCATAAAAATATGCTGACGAAGTTTGAAGAAAAGTATAACCAGTAATAAATTTTACCAAAACTACAACACTAAAATTTATGAAAATGATTACTGTGTTTAAAAAAGGAAGCTTACTTTGCAAAAGCTTTTAAAATTAAATCAATCAAAAATAAGGTCGATAAAATTCTAAAATGAATATGACAAAATTTTCCTTCAATAAAAATTTTTAAAACATAAGCAACATGAACAATTGTAAGAATTTCTGCAAATATTTGGATTACAGAAATTATTCGAATAACAAAATAATATTCAAAATCAGGTTTAGGTTCATTGATAAATCTTAGGTCATTTGTTGGATTTGACATTTGAATTTTTGGGCTTATATATTTTTAAAAAAGTGAGAAAAAAATAATATTATTTTTAAAAAATTTAAAATGAATGCCATCCTTTTTTGGGTGCTTTTATTCAAATGCCGCCTCAATTCACTTGAAAAAACAATTTCTTTTATTTTGTGTTATTTTTCTTTCAAAAGAATGAACAAAAAGGTTATTATTGCTTTTGTTAATTGTTGAAGGATATTAATTTTAATCTGATATGTCTTACTTTTAAGAAAATGGTTGTAGCCTTTTTTAGCTGCCTTTAAAATAAAATTTACACAATTCAAAGAAACACAAAGTACCTAAAATTATCCAATCAACATTTTTTTCAATAATAAAAATTGAAAATATTCATGATGAATCTAAGGGCTTTTATCTGTAGAGGCGTTTCGACCATTTCCTCAAGTATGTTTTTTGATAATTAATCAAAGAGAACAAAATCGCTACATTCAAAAAATTGAATGTTCTGTGGAGTTAATAGATATGTCACAGGAGATTCATTATTTACATGATTCAAAAAAAATTTATAGACATAACACGGGCTCATTGGATGTCCTGTAGAGACGGATTTTGGATATAAGGGGTCTAATGTGGTCAAAATCACTTTCAAATAACTTATAAATGACTCAAAAAAAATTTGGGAAATGTGCAACCCGAAAATCGAAATTTCGAAAATTTCGATTTTTTCCACAGGGGGGACCACATGGATTTTGACAAAAAAAAATTTTTTTCGATTTTTATTTTTTTCGTTTAATAACATCCCACTATGCTTGAAATGTCCTAAAAATTATATTAAAACCGCTTACTTCTTTAAATTTGACCAAATTATTGAGTTCTAGCGCAAAAATGATGTTGGGGGTATTGGTGAAATTCAAAGTAACAGAAAAAATTTTTTTTACAGATGTATTTGACTTTTGTTAAGATTTGTTTTTGTTAAACCAGCTATAGGGAATTTTTTAATGACAATTTCAATACCATAAAACTATTTTGAGGTAGAGTTTTTGGGTCTTTGGCGCGTTTTTAGGCTTATTTTGCGTATATCCATGAGATCGACATCTTTTCGGGTAGCTACACGCATGAATTTGGTCTTAAAATAATCACACTAATTATTATTAAGTTTTGTCACAGGGGTTTGATTATTGGAGTCGTATTCACCTTTTTTCATCTGACTGGAAAAAATGCCAAATTACTACTCCAACATAGTCAAGCCATGAGAGCATAATGAAAAATGTTAGCTAGAAAATTCCTGTTGGTTTTTTTTGACCACAGCATATGTTGGAAGATTTTGTCAGAGGGATTTGTGCCTATCTCATCTATAACACAAAATTTTTCAGACATACCTATATCTATAGATAAAAATGGCTCTTTATATCCTAGGATGTTTTTTTTTCAATTTTGAGTTTAAATAATATCTTTTGATACCGTCTTGTAGCCCCCAAAAATCCCGAAAAATACAAGCTCAAACTTTGAAAAATGTGACCTGGTTCTCATTTGGCATTAAAAAACATGTTTTTGGAGGTCAAAAATGGCGATTTTAATAATCTTCTTTTTTTAAAGCAACCTTTTAATTTCTGGATTCGTAAATGAAGATTTATATTGAAAGGTTTGACAACCTCCACATTGCTAGAAAAATTTTTAGTAATTTTACAAACATCAAAAAAATCTTACGGGAAAAACAGTTTCTGCTACGGTTGTGAGAAAGCATGAAAAAAATGCAAGCAAAAATATTAACAAAAGATGCTTCAATTTTATCAAAAACATTGATATCAAATTTGCCTTAAAAATGTAGAGAATGGTTTTTCTGAATGACACAAGCAAGCATAAAAAACGTGTTTTTATTCTTTTTACCCGGATCTAAAATATGATACATTCAATAAAAAGATTAGTTCCAAAATCGTTCAATTTTACACTTCATGCAAAATCTAACAACTAATTATTGTTCATGGAGATTAAAAAAACATGAATATTTTTTTAGTGCTGCAATGGTGATCCACCTTAAAATGTTTATTTCTGAACATTGTCAAAAGTTTTTCTTTCTTGAAACGAGCTAGCACGCGTGCTGGATATCAATAACATACAGCACATTTTCAGTGGATAAAACCAATAACCCAAAAAAAGGGTGACAAAAAGTTTGTCTTACAACTTTTTGTCTCACTACAAATTAATGTGACAAAAAAACACGGCAAATTTGTTAGTTTGTACAAATGTGTCGTGTTTTGACACCCTAAACAAGCAAGAATATTCTTTTTTAAAAGTTATTTTAAAAAAAAAATAATTGAAAACATTATTTCATTCTTTGGTTTTCATGGAAAGTACAGTAATGCTTTTTTTCTGTAGATAAACAAATAATGTTGTGGTTTTAGCGTTTGCACTGTTTTTGTTGACTCCAATGATCCACTCTCGCATGTGAAAAATTCCAAGTCAGAATATTCAAGTACAAAAATACTTTTTGAATATTTGAACTACATGTTTTTCTCATTATAAAACATACATACGCATAATCCAGCTAATCTGAAAAGAGACAGATGTAAAAAATTATATGTGTACTTTGATTTTTATTTTGTATTAACTCCGGTATTGAATAACAAAAGGTGTCAAATTATGGAACTTTTTTTATAATTGATAATTCTTAATTTTGTGTTCAACTAATCAAATACATATTGGTTGAAAACGGATTCTGATCCTATAAGAGATAATAGTTTACCCTTTTTTCAGGCATCTCAAGTTCACGATATTCTAAGAAAGCTTAAACCTAAATGCAACACCTCCCCTGACGGAATACCGTATATTATCTTAAAGAAATGCGCTTTTACCTTGTATAAACCCATAACAAAGATTATCAATCTCTCCTTTTTTAAAGGACAAGTTCCTTCTTTTTGGAAGAAGGCAACTGTCATACCAATCTTTAAAAAGGGAGAGAAACATTTTGCCGCCAACTATCGCCCCATTTCTCTGAACTGCTCCCTATCCATGATACCCCAAAAAATTGTTGTAAATTTTTTGAATAACTTTTTTACTGAACACAAGCTAATCCCTTCCTGTCAACATGGGTTTACTAAATCTAAATCGGTAACCACTCAGTTACTTGAAACTTTTGACATTATAACCATGTGGGCAGAAAAGGGAATAGCTTGTGATATCATCTATTTCGATGTCAAAAAAGCGTTCGACAGAATGTCCCACCCTATCCTTTTTTCAAAACTTAAAAAAGCAAATGTCCCAAATTCTATCATTTCATGGATTAAAGCCTTTCTAACAAATAGGAAGTTTAGAGTTAAGGTTGGGGAATCTTATTCTGAAGAATATGACATTAACTCTGGTGTCCCTCAAGGGTCCAAAATTGGACCTATTCTCTTTCTCTTCTTTATCGCAGATTTGATCTCTCAGTGCGCAACCCCTGAAGTCATTAACATGCTTTTTGCAGATGACCTTAAAGCAATTTCTTCTGTCCTTTCTGCGGCTGACTCTCCACTTCAAAAATTCTTAATAAAACTTGAAGCATGGTCCAAAGAAAACCAACTTGAGATTGCTATTAGCAAATGCAATGTTTTACATTGCTTACCTCATAGTAATCCCAAGTATTCGTATTTCTACGACGGATTTAAAATCCCCAATAACCAAAGTTGCATTAGGGATTTAGGATTAAACGTTTCTAATGATCTTAATTGGGATACCCATATTTCTAAAATTTCCAAGAACGCTTTGGGTCGTCTTTTTATCCTCTTTAAAGCGCTAAAATCCACCTCAACTAAGCTCCTCGTTCATATGTATCATACATATGTTCGTCCCTTAGTTGAGTTTGCCACCCCCGTTTTTAACCCTACTAAAGTTAAGCTCATTGACAAACTTGAAAAAGTTCAAAGAGTCGCTCTTAAATTAATTTTTTTGCGTTCCAAGGAACTTAAACCCCATTTTAATGCCCCATATGAAGAAAAACTTGAGATGCTCGGTCTAGAGTCGCTTGAATCCCGTCGAAATAAGTATGACCTATGCTTTTTAAATGACTTTTTAAACGGTAATGTTAACTTTAAACTTAACATTACTCTTAGATCGTCTAAAACGCGTGGGTCACAACAAAAACTTGTCCTTCCAAAAGCCCTAAAATCAATCAAGAGAAATTTCTTTTCCTATCGGGCTATTTCAAAATATATTAAACTTCCCAGAAACCTACAGTTACCTGTTCGAAATCTTTTAAGAAAAATCTCCAGGCATTAAAACTCTAACAATACTTAAAAGAAAACTACTACTATCACTTTAAACTTGTATATTATTATTTTTATTTACTTAACTCACAATTTTGTTGTTTTTTCTTTTTTCAATTTGTAACTTCTTTAGTTTTAGTTTGAGTTGTTCATTGTTTTTTATTTTAATTTAACTTGTATTATTATTTCTAAGACTTGTTCTTATATTTATTCCATTGTTTGTTTGTTTATTATTTAATGCGTCATGTGTTAGGGCATGAATAAAATTTATTATTATAAAATTTATTATTATTATTTCTTGAAACGAGCTAGCACGCGTGCTGGATATCAATAATATATAGCACATTTTCAGTGGATAAAACCAATAACCCAAAAAAAGGGTGACAAAAAGTTTGTCTTACAACTTTTTGTCTCACTACAAATTAATGTGACAAAAAAACACGGCAAATTTGTTAGTTTGTACAAATGTGTCGTGTTTTGACACCCTAAACAAGCAAGAATATTCTTTTTTAAAAGTTATTTTAAAAAAAAATAATTGAAAACATTATTTCATTCTTTGGTTTTCATGGAAAGTACAGTAATGCTTTTTTTCTGTAGATAAACAAATAATGTTGTGGTTTTAGCGTTTGCACTGTTTTTGTTGACTCCAATGATCCACTCTCGCATGTGAAAAATTCCAAGTCAGAATATTCAAGTACAAAAATACTTTTTGAATATTTGAACTACATGTTTTTCTCATTATAAAACATACATACGCATAATCCAGCTAATCTGAAAAGAGACAGATGTAAAAAATTATATGTGTACTTTGATTTTTATTTTGTATTAACTCCGGTATTGAATAACAAAAGGTGTCAAATTATGGAACTTTTTTTATAATTGATAATTCTTAATTTTGTGTTCAACTAATCAAATACATATTGGTTGAAAACGGCGACAAAAGGTTTGACTGTTCCTCGAAAAAATGGTTCTTTGTTAGTTTTATAATAAACATTTTTATTCAAAAACATAAACAAATACTTTAAAAAATTGTTAATCCATAATAAATAAATGAGAAAAAAAGTTTCAACAATGACTTTAGCAAGAAGGAAACACATTTTTCTTGAAAAAGCCAAATGTTTTAACCAAATGTTTCACTTGAGACAAATATAACCAACTTTTATTCCATTTTTCAAGCAAGAAAAATTTTCTGCAGCTGTTTTTAGCTTTGTTCGAGTTTCGTAAAAAATAAAATCAGAAATATAAAAAAAGATTTTCAGGTCCTTTCCAGCATTATTTTCAATAAATTTCCATAAAAAATTTGGATCAAAATTGATTTCACTAATTTGAAGACATAAATGTTCAAGCTTGTTTTGTAACTTGATTGTAGTTAGATTTTCTGAATCATATTTTTCGTTTCCATTTCGAAACCAAAATTTCTTGATATACAGTATTTTTTGTAAAATTTTATCGATTGAAAGATAGCCACTTCCATTTGAATTTTGAATGAAGGCATTCCAAATAAAAAGAGCTTCAATATTTTCATTATTTTCTGCAACCAAAAAATCAAATTCTTTCAAGGTCAAACAATAATCCATTATTGTCAACTTTTTTGGGCTACATCGAAAAAGTTTATTAAAGTTTGGTAAAAATTCTTTGTAAATTATTACAATGTCATAAAACCAAAATTTAGCCTTTTTTGTTTTTAAATATTTGATATGCAAATTTAAAGAAATTTTATGCCAATGAATATGAACATCGGTACCACAAATTGGCAAAACTTGAAACTTTGAATAAAAAAATTTGCATGTTGAATATAATTTTAACAATCCGCTTGGAGATTTAGGATGTCTTAAAATATAATCAATGTAACAGGATGGAAGATCAAAGTTTTGTTGACTTGGACTTGGATATTTTGGCATTTTAGTTGTTGAGGACCATGGTACTTTACATCTTTTAAAGGATCTTTTTGTGGATCTTTTCCTTTCATCAATTACAGTAACTTCATGATCAGTAATAACAAAATGTTGACAATCCATTCTTCTTATGAAAAATAGACACGACAGAGGACAGTTAAACTATTTAATAGTAATATTTTTTTAGGCAAAATAAAACAATGCTGAAAAAAAATTATCTTATATAATTGTTGAAACAAGTCACAAGACGACAATTAAACAAGTAAAATATTTGAGGATGATGTGGCCATGCAAAATTTTATTTCTGCAATACAAATATACAAGACATAGAATGACTCTGTGTTTGTCTTGTTTCTCTTTTGCATACATCTATGGTACAGAAAATAAACAGTGGCATGTTTTTGAGACATCCAGCCCCTCCCAAACAAAGGCACTTGTGTATCCCCTTAAATAACACTTTTAATTTTTATTTTGTATTAACTCCAATAATGAATGAATAAAAAAGTAGTCAGATTTTGAAATTTTCTTATAATTAAAGAATATACACTTAATTTTATGTTAACCTATAACATCAACACAAAAAAAAAATTTCATGATTTTAATTAAGTCCAGCATTATGTTTTTTACGTTTCCCACCATAAAATTTTTTTGATAAAAGTCAAAAATAAAGATAACGCAGGTAATCAATATAAATAAGAGTTGTTTTTGCTTTGTTCAAATCATTTATTCTATTTTTTGTTTTTCTTCAACTTTTTAAAAATGAGAATTTTTTGTTTGACAAGTATTAAATTAAGTAAAGGGATTCCGGAAAGCTTTGTAAAGCCTCTTCCATATCAAAAATATGCAGAAGAAAACATGGGTTTTGTTAAAGAAATGAAAAGAACCTTCGAGAATATTAAAAATAATTCAGAATTTTGTGAGAATTACAATCTCACGGAAATTTGTATTGGTTTTTTGGGTGCTTATGAAAAAGCATTTCAAAAACGAGTTTTTGTTATGAATATTCATCGTGATGATATTGGATTAATTTTTGTAAGAATGGTGGTAAGTTTTTCTTTTCTTTTTCAAAATGTGCATTGACTGGACCTGAAGATTCTGTTGAACCAGTTTTTGACCCCTCGACCTTGCAGCCAATTTTTTCTCTCTTTTCACTATATTTTTTCAGCGCAGTATGGTACAGTATGAAGAATTCCAAAACAATGTCTTGGAAATTAATATTCCTTTCAGGGAATTTTATTGTGGTGATGACATTTATAATTTAACGATCAGAATTCGTAATGTAAAAGTTAAACTTTTTTACATCTTATAAGCCAACATTTTAGATCAAAAATACCGTAATTAAGGGTATCATAAGTGACGAAGAAGAACGAATTTATCGTAATTTTTCTTACCAAATTAATCAATACCAGCCTGAAGGTGTTCTAATTTCATAAAAGAATTAACAGAAATTAGAATTTCAGATCGAAAAGCTGCTTTTGATATTTTACCGTTCGAATTACCCAAAACAACTCGTGATAGTGCTTTAAGAACAAAGTTAAGTGATTTCAGAAAACTTATTATTCTTCTATGTCATCATGTGACAGGATCTTTCAAAAATGTGCCAGAAACTAAACGATATAATCAAAAAATCAAATGCTTGCTGATGCTAAGGAATGAATGTAAGTTACTGTAGTTTAATTAGTTATGCAAATTTTATAATCGTGGCAAAAAATATTGCACTTTTTAGAGCAATTGAGTTTCATAGGAGTTGAAGATTGAAAAATTTTCCGCTTCTTCAATGTGATTAACGATCTTTGAAATATTCAAATTTTTATTTTAACCTTGACTGATAGTAATTTTTCAGGGAAACTTGATGCACCTAGAAAAGGAGAAGCCCCAAAAAGTGCCAAAAATTATCGATTTTGTAGGCATCTTACATGGCATGACGGTAAGAAATTTGAATAAAACTTTTCTAAAAACACATAATTTGCAGCTGATGTCAATGATTTCGATGTCGATGATATTGAAGCGAATTACATCGAAACAATTTTATTTGAAAGTGTCAAACTTTACACTTCTCCGGGTACACTACATCCATGTCTAACAGAACTCGAATATTTTATCCTGAAAAGTTTAACATTAACAACCTGTAATTTGACTGCACTTTCAGCAGATTTTGGGAACTTACTGGTGCCGAGTTTAACCTATCTTGATTTAAGTAACAACAAAATAACGTTTATTACACAACATATTTTTCGATTGGAAAAATTGGAAACATTTATACTAAATAACAACCTTGAATTGGATGAAAATGGAATTCCATGGAAGTATTTGCCAAAAAGTATTACAAAATTAGATTTGAGAGAAACTGGGATAACAGTGATTCCAGAAGGCATAAGAAAACTAGAGTTTTTGAAATACCTTTATATTCACAGCAATGTATTAGAAGTAATATTACTATATTAAAAAAACAGTCAATTTAAAAATTTTTAGTATATTTCCTGGGATGCTATTAGCCCAACAATTACTCATCTGGATGTTAAAGGAGGTGGCACTGAAATTAACGAAGTTCATCGTCAAGACAAATGTAATTTAACAGAGCTTAGCATTCAAAATGCAGGATTACAAGTAATAATTTTTAATCTCTTTCAAATCACATAATTATGTTACAGGAAATAAATTGCAATAATCTTCCACCAACTCTTAAAGGCTTATTTTTGGCTTATAATAAACTTCGATATTTTGACCCCGAAAATGCCCTTCCATGTCTCCTTGAATTGAATCTGAACAATAATTGTTTGGATTTCATAAATTGGAAAAATTTGCCTACGACTTTGGGAAATTTATATTACAAAGAAAATCATATAAAAGCAATCACAGAAGTTTCACATTTGACAAAGTTGTACGAAATTGTTGGAGTCTCAAATCAAATTGAATACATTTCTGAGGAAATTAAAAATCTTCAAAAATTAACAATTTTTGAATTGGAAGATAACCAAATTTCAACACTTCCAGAAAGTTTTGGTCTTTTAAATTCCCTGAGGGAATTGAATCTATCTTGTAACAAATTCAACATCGCTGAAAGAAATCTCGAGGAAGTTTTATGGAAACGGCTACCACAAAAGTTGGAGCAATTATGGTTAAATGAAAATAACCTGGTTTCACTTCCATGCATTTTAAAAGATATTCAAATTCCACATTTGCATGTTGAAAATTGTAATATTTATCACATTTGCCCATTTTTATATGCAAATCCGAATCGAAAAACTTGGTATGCAAATTTTTAAAGACTTTTTTCAAATTTCACAAACAATCATTTTAGTCTTTTAAATATCGATGCCAATCCAGGACCATCAAATTTACCTTTTATGCCACAACAAATTTATCATCCGTCAACAATAAATCAAAAATTGGAGGCAACCTTCACGAATTATTTTTTTGAAAATTCTTTTACTTTAATTAAAAAAATGAAAAAGAAATCATCAGATTTAAAAAAATTTGTGATAACTTCAAATTTTCCAACGAAATCAAAGAAGCCATTTTATTCTTTTCGACCTTACATTGGTAATCAAATGTCTCCTGTGGCATGTAAATGTTGTGCAAATTGTGGCAAAGAAACATGCAATGACTTAATTGAACAATTAATGATTATGGATTATGACTTAAATTTGGAGCTTTTACTTCCGATTCAAAAAAGGATTTCTAAAAAAGGAAAAGTTGAAGCTCTGTTGAAGGCAAGTTTTTTGTTCACCACAATAATAAAAACCTTATTTAAGAAAATTAGCATAAAAGTTTATTACAATCACATTTATTTAGGATGACGAAAAAGATATCAAATCTTATCCACCAGGAAAATGGAAGACAACAGTTGTAACAAGATTATGTGATCCTTGTCTCCTTGTCTTCAAAAGATTAAAGATAATGTGGAAAAATCAAACAAGGAATTTGAAAACGCCAACAAAAATCCAACTGAAGACAACCAGTTAAATCCTCCGAACAATCCTAAATACCCTGGATTTGTTGATCCACGTCAAATACATAATCTGGATACACCTGCTGCCGATCATTTGCCCCAAATTATCAGTGTTCTTAACAATGATGTACAACCATTACCATCAACAGCTGCAGCTGATACCCAAAATGAACAATTTCATAAAAATGAAGAAGCACATGTTACTTTTAATCCATCTTCTCAAACAGAATTTTTACAGAACCAATTTAACTTTCCTCAACCTGAATTTCAACAACATTTTCAACAACCAAATCAGCAAATATCAGCTTACCCAAATTTTGAGCCAGTAGAAACACATTTTTATTGCCAAGATGCTTTTGTAAATCAACAGTATCAAAATCAATATTATTCGGGACCACCTCGAGAAAACATCATTCAAGAATTTTATTGTTATCCTTCTCAAAGTTTTTATAATTTTAATCAACAAAATGAATTTCTATCAGCTGATTTTACTGTGCCGTTTAATGAATTCTCGAATTCTCCCCAACAACAAATTCCGGAATTTTGTGAAAATAATTTTGTTGATACAATTTCTATGAGAGACGAAAATCCAGTTGCTGATACAAACTTTTCAACACAGCTTCCCCAACTACAATTCCATGAAAATGAAATTGATGATACTGCAAATGCAACATCCCAACAACCGATTACCAATAATGATGTCAATGCGGAAGAAAATGAAAGCGAAAACCATTTTTGGGAATTGATGATGTTAGAATAATTTTGTCTCCGTCTTTTTGAATTTTAATCACTTTTTCTGAAACTCAAAAATGTCTCTGTCTTTTTGGGTATTTAAATTTTAACATTTAGAAAACTAATTTTGATCACTTTATTAAAACAATTTCTGTCTTATTAAATAAAGTAACAATGTAAAAAAGAAAAACTTTTATAAAATTTTAACACAAACATTTTTTTGTAAAAATCTTTTAATTCAATGCTCAAATATTAAAGTAGACGATAATGATTTCGATATCGATCAAGTAAAGCATTTTGATGAGCTTCAACCAAATGATTCCATTTTAAATATTTCAACAACTGAAAAAACTAAAGTCCGAAAATACAAAAACCCAAACAAGCTTACCGTAACAATTGCCAGATCAATAACTTTAAAATTTGGATTTGTTTGATTTTTTGTTGAAAATTTATTCATGAGTAAAAGTGCCTTTCCAAAATGCCCAGCAATAATTGCTTCTTCAATTGGATCAATTTCTTTTCGATAAAAATCGGATTCAGATTTTTGAAGAAAATTTCTGCAGGCTGTAATTGCTTCTTTTTGAACTTTATTTAAATTTTTTGGAAGCGGTTTTGTTGGAATAAAATCGTTATTCAAACCATTCTTTTTTGGTTTCTTAGCATTCATGGTTACATCATTGAACGCTTCTGTTAATGATGACAATGAGAGAGTATCGAAAGTTGAAAACTTTGGTTTTTTCGGTTTTTCATTGTTCAAAGTGTATGCATGTTTAATGGGGATATCCATGTTGAAATTTGTATTTCGGACCTTTAATATCCCCTGAAGGGTAATTGTTGAAGGCATTGGATTGCAAAGTTGTTTTGATAAAATTGGTTGGAAATAAATTTGATGGCTTCCATTATCAATCAGTTTTTCTTTGGTATATACTGATTCTTTATTCTTATTAGGATTACTGTAAACTTCAGAAATATGTGGATTTTGAAGTTCCATAGTTAAAGTGACAAAAGGCAATTCTTCTGTTAGATCAATATCATCATTATTGTTAATGTCGGATGATGGACAATAAGACACATATGCAATAATTAAATATTTACCAGGTAATAATATAACCTAAAATCGATAGTTTTTAAGAGGGCAACTTAAATGAATTGACTGTCACAATAGTGTAGTGGCTAGTGCGGCGGACGTTTTTTTACAAGTTTTAAAGGAAAAGTTTAAAAGAGGAAACTAAAGCTTTTTTTTTAAATCAGGGGCTCATTGGAGCTACTGGAGCTCTCTTTTTTCAGCTGAAACAGTCCGTTCCTTATACGGTCAGAAATTTATTATTTATTATTTATATGACCTTTTTTAAACTATGGGGAGCCATTTCAAACTCAGAAATAAAAAATAATAATTTTAAGATACAAGAATTGAACAACGTCCCGAAATACAAGGTATAACTAAAATAAGGCTAAAATGACACTTGGGGGTTAGGGCAGCTAAAAATTTGCATGAATGCATTTGAACCCATGGGAAATACGATAAGATAATGCGTGTTACAGTCGGGACGGTTCCCTTGTGAGCTGAAATGAGCAGAAAAACAAGCCCCACTGAATGTTTTTTCGCGTCGAGAAAGGCTATCGACATTGCGCAAAAAAAGTTAACTTACAAATTTTTCACCAAAATACTGAAATCCGTAAATAAATTTCTTTGATTCAGTAAAAATTTGAGCTCGGAGAACTGGAAAAATTTCATTTCGTTTCATTCGAAATGAACATTTTGTTTCGTGTGTAACTAAAAATAAATTCCTGTTATTAAATAATATAAATTTTTAAAAGAAGTAACAAACTTGTAAAGTAATATAACAACTTTAGACGATTAGCGGAATTGACATCATAAACATGTTTAACGCTTTCTACGCAGACATTTTCGGGTGCAAGATTGTATGAAACTTTGTCGAATTCCAGCGATAAAGCTGCAGATAATGGCTCCAAATTATTAAAAATTGTTAAAGTGTTGTTTTTGTTTTCTTCAGGTTTTGAAACGATTTCGTAAATACCGAAAAATTCAATTTCAACCTTAAACTTTGGGGATTTTAAACTCGAAGATGCTAAATCCAATGAAATTTCATAGATTTTATTTTCAAAAATTTTGATGTAATATGTTTGAATTTTGTTTGATGAATTAAATGAAAGCGATTTTTCTTTATCCGGATCAACATATACATTTTCCACGGCATATTGGATTTTTACAGAAGATGAAACATTTTCAAGCGCTGTAATTTTGACAAGGCATTGACGACTTTTTTCTGGGGCTAATAGAAATAGACGAAATGGATCTTCAACTGTTAAGGTAACATCTTTTTGGATACGATAGTTTTCATTTTTTGTTACTATTTCAGGTTTTATTACAGTAATTGGAAGATAAAAAGTTGTGGATTTCACTGAATCAATTCCATAAATTTCAGCATAGTTAATTGTTCCAGGTTTAAATAAATTTGTATAAAGTTTAGCAATAAACAAATTATTTTTGACATCTGAACATTGAACAAATTTTCGAGCTCTTTTGGTTAGCTTCAGTTTTACATTATCCGCGGCTGATTTGTTCATGATTTCTACCAAATACGCTTTGTGAATTTTTTCATCATTTTTCTTCAATTTTAATACAACACCAGTTTTGTCATCATTGAAAAGTTTGGCACGATGATTGCAGTTTTCAAAGAAATTTGCAAATTCAGAACTTTTGAAAAAGTCAAAAGCAGCCAAAATTTGAATAATTCCATGTCCATAAGATAGTTCATTACCACTTTTAGGTTGAAGGGCAGTTCGGGATAATGCAAATTTTATAGTCGCTGGAGAATATTCTAATGATGCACCTTTCAAAGCCGAAATCAAACACGCAATTGATCCTGTAAAATTTGGTGCCGCGAAACTTGTACCAGATTCTAGGGAAGTTTTTTCCGGATAATAATCAGGATAGGTTATTGTTGTCTGTCCAGGGGCAACAAAACAAACTCCTCGATCACTAAATATATTAGGTCCCCTTGAAGAATGTTTTACAACTTCATAAACAGTTTTATTGTGTTCAATCTTTCTCTTTGATACTGAACCTATCAGAAAGATATTGGGGTTTGCACAACACTGTGTGTCAAGAGAAAAATAAACAGGTCCGCAATTGCCAGTTGAAAAAATAATTATTGTTTCATGTTTGTCAGTTAATTCATTTATTTCTTCTTCATAATCTCTAAAATTAATAATAATTTACATTGACCAATACAGTAATCAATTCTTACGTCATCGGACATCCAAATGAACAATTAATAATATCAACCTTCATTTCAATGCATTTCTCAAACTAAAAAATACACAGTATATTTATTTTTGAAACTAAAATTGCTCACAGCTTTTTTTAAAGCATAGGTATTTAAAGTCCTTCCATCTCGACTGTCCATAACTGTCATTGAAACAATTTGTGCCCCAGGGGCTAAACCATTCCTTTCTGGCTCGCCTGGAAAACAAGCTGCTGCAACTTGAGCAACACAAGAACCATGATCTTCAAAAGCAGAGATAATTTCAAGCAAATTTCCATTATCATGAATTTTGATGCAGTAACTTAAAATATCTATTACAGTATCATATTCATGATCATCATTATAATTTGTTAAAACTTTAACTTTTTCCAGATCCCCAATAAAAGATTTATCAATGCAAGCTTGCCATTTTTCACCATTAAACCAAACAATGCAATCTGCCACCAACGAATCTTTGGATAAATCTTCGGTCATTTTTAAATATTTCATTGCTGCATTAAAATCATCTTTGTTGTTTTTGTTCATTTTTTGTTCAAGAACCTTGTTTTGCTCTATAATTGATTCTTTTCTTTTTTTCTAAAATATTAAAATTTCAATGAGACCATTTAAGAGATAATTTACTCACAATCATGCTTTCCAACTCAACTCCTAAACACATTTCATAAATGGATTTGATTCCAAGATGCCATTTTCCAGACGGATTTATCCACTTTGAAGGAATCTAAAATTTTACCAGGTTGCTGTTTTTATTAACACTAATTTGCATACTTTTAATGGTCGACCAGTTAATCCAACAATTGTATTATTACTATCAACTTCTTTAATAATTGAAGTATTAACATTTCCAGCACCAGTAAAATCAAAGCTATCAACAACTTTTGGAAATCCGGTTGAAGTTTTTTGCATTCCATCAAAGCTTAAATCAACGCCACCATCCAAAATTGCAATTAAGAGTCCTCTTCCATCACATTCTGGATATTTTTTAAGAAATTCTGTCTAAAAAAAGGATATCAATTTTTAAATTAATTTAAATAATAATATTTTACTTGTTGAGTTGCTGCTTTATCGATGTAATCTTTAACTAATTTCTTATCAGACATTATTATTAATATGATATTATCCAAGATTCAAATATTTTTGTACAAAAACTGTGCACCTTTTTGGTTTAACAAAAGGAAGGAGAGGGAGGAAGGGAAGAATGATGAGTTATTGGATTGACCTAGTTTTGATTAAGTATGATATATTATAAATTGTTTATGCATATGGGACTCTCTTACTTTCTTTTGTTTTTTTTTATCCTAAGACGTCTTAATTTTTTATAGAATAGATATTTTGTACAAAAATATTTGGATCTTGGGTAATATGACTGATAAGAATTCAGTTAAAGATTATATTGATAAAGATGCAACTCAACAAGTAATAAAACATTATTAATTATTATAAATTAATTTAAAAACTGATAACCTTTCTTAGACAGAATTTCTTAAAAAGTACCCGGAATGTGATGGAAGAGGACTTTTACTTGCGATTCTTGATACTGGAGTTGATTTAAGCTTCGATGGAATGCAAACAACTTCAACCGGACTTCCAAAGGTTGTTGACAGCTTTGATTTTACTGGTGCTGGAAATGTTAATACTTCAATTATTAAAGAAGTTGATAGTAATAATACAATTGTAGGATTAACTGGTCGATTGTTAAAGGTATGCAAATAAGTGTTGAGAGGTGGTTACAGTAATCTGAAAAAACTTTAGATTCCTTTAAAATGGAAAAATCCGTCAGGGAAATGGCATCTTGGAATGAAATCCATTTATGAAATGTGTTCTGGAGCTGCTTTAGAAGCTATAATTGTGAGTAAAACATCTTCAAAAAGTGGTAAATATTTTAGAAAAAAAGGAAAGAATCAATTTTGCAGCAAAATAAAATTTTAGAACAAAGCATCAACAAGAACAACAAATATGAATACAGCACTTCGATGAAATATCTAAAAATGACCGAAGATTTATCGAAAGATTCATTGGTGGCGGATTGCATTGTTTGGTTTAATGGTGAAAAATGGCAAGCTTGCATTGATAAATCTTTTATTGGGGATCTGGAAAATGTTAAAGTTTTGACAAATTATAATGTTGATCATGAATATGATACTGTAATGGATATTTTGAGTTATTGCATCAAAATTCACAAAAATGGAAATTTGCTTGAAATTATCTCTGCTTTTGCTGACCATGGTTCTTGTGTTGCTCAAGTTGCAGCGGCTTATTTCCCCGACGAGCCAGAAAGTGGATTAGCCCCTGGAGCACAAATTGTTTCGATGACAGTGGTAGAAGGAATTAGCGTGAATAATTATGCTTTAAAAAAAGCTGTAAGTAATTTAAATGTTAAAAAAAAATTTTTTGTATTTTTTTAGTTTGAAAAATGTATTGAAATGAAGGTTGATATTGTTAATTGTTCATTTGGATGTATAGCAAAGTAAGGAATAAATGTTGTTTTGGGTCATGTAATATGAATTATTATTATTTTTAGGTATTATGAAAGTATCATAACGCAGATGACTGAAAAGCATGGCATAATAGTTATTTTCGGTGTTAGTAATAACGGTCCTTTTTATTCTTCTGTGGGTAAAGGCGTTTCTACAAATCCAAGTATCTTTATGATCGGTTCAGTTTCATCAAAAATATCGAAGAAGAATAAAGCAATTTATGAAGTTGCAAGATATTCTTCAAGGGGACCTAATATATTCGGAGATCGTGGAGTTTGTTTTGTTGCTCCTGGGCATGCAACTATAACATGTCCTGATTACCACCCAGAGAAAATTTCCCTAAAATGTGGCACAAGTTTTGCGGCACCAAATGTTGCAGGTTCGATCGCGTGTTTGCTTTCGGCTTTGAAAGGTGCATCATTGGAATATTCTCCAGCGACCGTAAAATTTGCATTATCTCAAACTGCCCGTTTACCGGAAAATGGTAATGAATTATCATATGGTCATGGAATTATTCAAATTTTGGTTGCCTTTGTATTTTTTAAAAGTACTGAATTTTCTAAACTTTGTGAAAGCTGCAGTCATCGAGTAAAACTTTTCAATGAAGACAAAAATGGCATTGATTTGAAATCTAATGAAATGGATGGAGAAGTCACCAAAACCTATACAATACAAATTTCAAACAAACCTGATGCTGAACTAACTAAAAGAGTTCGAAAATTTATTCAGTGTTCAGATGTTGAAAAACATTCATTCAAAGTTCTAATCAATACAGAATCATTCAAGCCTGGAACAATTAATTATGCTCAAATTTGCGGAATTGATGCAGTTGATTCATTTCCATGTATTACAACTTTTCATCTTCCAATTACTATAATAAAACCAGAAAAAGTAACAAAAGATGATTACTACCGTATCGAAAAAGATGTTACTTTAACAATTGAAGACCCATTTCGAATGTTCCTTCTTGCCCCAGAAAAAAGCCGTCAATGTTTTATCAAAATTACAGCTTTAGAAAATGATTCAGCATATATTTATATCCATCACGCTAGTGAAGATTCATATATTAATCCTAAAAACGCAAAATGGCTTTTATTTGATGCATCAAATAAAACTCAAAAATATTACGTTGGAGTTTTTGAAAATAAAGTCCACGAAATTTTTTTGGATTTCACATCTTCGAAATTGATATCTGCAAAGTTTAAGGTTGAAATTGAGTTTTTTGGTATTCACGAAAGCGTTTCAAAACTTGAAGAAAACAAAAATAATACTTTAACGTTTTTGAATAATTTGGAGCCATTATCTGTCGCTTTATCCTTAGAATTTAATAAAGTTTCCTACAATCTTGCACCCGAAAATGTTTGTAATGAAAGTATTAAGCATGTTTATGATTCTGAATCACCTGATTATTTGAAGTTATCATATTTCTTTACAAGTTTGTTTTTTCTAAGAATTTATATTTTTTTATAAAAAGTAATTAATTTTAGTTACACACGAAACGAAATGTTCTTTTAAATTGAATGAAAAAGAAAATTTTTCAGTTTACCAAGCACAAATTTTTGCAGAATCAAAAAAATATGTTTATGGTTTTTATCAGAATTTTAAACAAGTTGTAAGTAAATTTTTCATGATCTGGAATTTAATGCGTTGCACGCCAGCGGGTTTGAACCAAAGAAATTTTGTTCGCCCAACCCACTAACCACTACACTATTGTGACAGTCATTTCATTTAAATTGCCCTCTTACAAACTATCGATTTTAGGTTACAATATTACCTGGTAAATACTCAATTATTGTATATGTAACTTCATCATCAGATTTTAATAATAACAACATTCCACCAACAGAAGAAATGCCATCGATCACTTTAACAATGGACCTACAAATTCCACATATTTCTGATGTTTACAGTAATTCTTCAAGAAATCAAAAGTTCGTATATACCAATGAAAAGTTTATTAAAAATGGAAAGCATCAAATTTATTTTCAACCAAATTCATCAAAACAACTTCGTAATCCAATGCCTTCAACAATTACCCTTCAGGGGATATTGAGGGTCAAGAATACAAAGTTCAACATGGGTATTCCTATTAAACATGAATATGCTTTGAATGATGAAAAACCGAAGAAAACGAGGTATTCAAATTTTGATACTCTCTTATTGTCATCATTAACAAAATCCTTCAAGGATGTATCCATAAATCCCAAAAAACCCAACAATCCTAAAATGAATGGCTTCAATAAGAATTTCATTCCAACAAAACCGCTTCCAAAAAATTTAAGTAAAGTTCAAAAAGAAGCAATTACAGCCTGCAGAAATTTTCTTCAAAAATTTGAATGTGATTTTTATCGAAAAGAAATTGATCTAATCGAAGAAGCAATTATTGCTGAAAATTTTGGAAAGGCACTTTTGCTTTTGAATAAATTTTCAACAAAAAATCAAACAAATCCAAATTTTAAAGTTATTGAATTGGCAATTATTACCGTAAGCTTTCTTTGGATTTTTGTTATTTTGGATTAATTTAATTTTTTCAGTTGTTGAAATATTTAAAATGGAATCATTTGGTTGAAGCTCATCAAAATGCTTTACTTGATCGATATCGAGATCATTATCGTTTATTGTAATATTTGTTAACTGACTTGCAAAATTATGATATTACCAAAAATATTTCCTCTGTGTGATACTACTGTAATAAAACTGTTTATTTTTATAGTGTTAAAAATTACAGTTTTTTTGAATTAAATAAGTTTTTTTTATTAAAATAGCAACAAATTGTTTGCATGTTTTTATTACTAACATATAAAACATTTGAAGAATTTTATATAAAAAAATGAAGGAAAACAATGTTTTAAATTTTTTGTAGAAAATGAGAAAAATTTTGAAAGTTACTTATTTATAATTATTTTTATGATTTGTAATTTTTTTGAACGCAAGACATCGAAAAAGCATTTTTTCACAAATTTGTTGAAAAACAAATTGCTAAAAAATGTGCATAAAAACAACATCTAAAAATCATATTTTTGAAAAAATAGCAAAATGTTTTTGCTTGTGTATGTTTTTCTTGGACTTTTTAGTTTAGTTGCCTCTCGGGGAATTGCTTTGTTTGAAGGAAATTTATACAAATGTCCTCCAAACAGTATTGGACTTCGATTAAATGCTTCAATTTGTTACTCCTTTCATCCATCATTTTCTCAATATGTTGTTGCCGAACGAGAATGCAATAAATTTGGTGCAAATTTGGTTTCATTGAATAACAAATACACAAATGTTTATGTTACTCGTGGGTTTTCACTCTAAAAAATATTTAAGAATAACAATCCAATGTCGTTTTAGAACTTGCAAATTTATTTTTCAAGCATCTTGAAGTTGAACAATTTTGGTCAATTGGACATCGATTAATTGATGCTAAAACATTTCGTTGGGAAAATGGAGATGAAATTGAAAATGGTAATTTGGGAAATAAATACACTGAAGAAAATCAAGATTGCATGTCTGTGAATCTTGAAAAAGGTTTTTGGAAACATGAAAATTGTTTTTCTCGTTTACCATTTGTTTGTGAATTTGTTGGAGCTGAAAAAGAGGTACCGCCAACAGCTATTTCATTTGAAACATTTAAAAAATTTGAAATGCCTTATCAATTACGTCCAACAAGGACACCAAAAACATGTCCCCCTTCTTGGACCTACAACAATGCCACTGGTTTCTGTTATGGTGTGTATCATAAAATGAACTGGAAAAACGCTGAAAATAAATGTATCCAAGAGCAGGCCCATCTAACTTCTATTCATAGCCAAGAAGAAGCAAATTTTGTTTCGAGTAAGATTAACGTGCAAAACGAAATAAATGTTTTTTTACAGAATTAACTGAAGAATCTTCTGCTAAATATGATTGGTATGGACAAACTCAAATCGGTTTTATATCAAATGATGAAGGACAAACCTGGGAATGGACAGATGGAACACCATTTGATTTTCAATATTGGGAAGTTCATGAACCGAACAATCTTGATTATGAATATTGTGGACAAATGCGGAGAAGCTCAAAATTTAATAACATTCCATGTGATACGATTATCGAAAATTTTGTGTGCAAAAAGTTACCCAGTGATGGCGTGCTTGCTAAAATTAGATCGCAGAAAATAATTGGTAAGTTAAAGAAATTAATTAAAAGTTTTTTAAAAATATTAAAAAAGATGCACCAATTCCAACAATAACAACAACGACTTCTTTACCGACAACAACAATATCAAAGCCATGTCCTAATTCATGGACCTATAATAATGCTACCGATCAGTGTTACGGTGTTTTCCATGGCATGAAATGGAATGATGCTGAAAACAAATGTATCCAAGAGCAAGCTCATCTAACATCCATTCATAGCAAAGAAGAAGCATTGTTTGTTGCGAGTATGTTTTTAGTAGGAAAACTTTCATGATATCTTTTATCATCAGAAAAAAAGTTTTTTTTAATGTGACATCTCTTTTTGATATTAAAGTTTAAGTTTAGAATTAACTGAAAAATTGTCAACTTCTTCAATGGATTTTCATTGGGAAGGTCAAACATACATAGGGCTATTTACAAGAAATAGGGGACAAACCTGGCAATGGACGGATGGAACACCATTTGATTATCAACAATGGTACCAATATCAACCCGATCATCCAGGTTATGAAGCTTGTGGACAACTTTATAGCACTTCTAATTACTATAATTATAAACTTGGTGATTTTAACAACATCAATTGTGAGGTTACTATTAAAAACTTTGTTTGCAAAAAGCAATCCGCAAACAAAAGAAGTAAGTAAAAATATTTTAAAAAATTTGCATAAAAGTTTTTCCAATACAGCATCTCCAATAACTACAACTTCAACAACAACAACAATTCCAACAACAATAACGACAACCAAACCTAAGACATGCCCCCATTCATGGACCTACAATCATGCAACAGGTCACTGTTACAGTGTATTTCATAACTTGAATTGGAATGAAGCTGAAAATAAATGCAATCAGGAACAAGCCCATCTTGCATCCATTCACAGCTCCGAAGAAGCTATCTTTGTGGCAAGTAAGACTTGAAAAAAGGTTGTTTAAAAATATTAAAAAACATTTTATTTAAAGAATTAGCTGAAACTTCATCGACTCCAATATGGCACTATGTTTGGCGGGATCAGACATACATTGGATTGATGACTAAAGATCAGGGACAAACTTGGGAATGGTCTGATGGAACGCCATTTGATTACAATCAATGGTACAAACGAGAACCAAATAATCGCGGTATTGAAAATTGTGGAGAAATTTGGAGCACTTCTAATTACCAAGATTTTAAACTTGGTGATTTCAACAACTGTGATTGTCACGTAGCAACTAAAAGTTTTGTTTGCAAGAAATTAGCTGAGTAAAAAGAAAAAAAAATCTGATACCCTATTTTCTGTTGTTTCTGTGAAAAGACATACTTAATAAATAAATTGTTTTTTTCAAAATAGTTTGAGGGTTTTTTTTCTATATTTTCCGACAAAAGTCTTTTAAAAATCAATGTAAAGAGATTCTTTAAATGTTTTTAATTTTTTGCGTAACAAAAATATTTGTTTGCTATCTTTATTTGAAAATACTGAAAACATGACTCAAAAAGAGTAAAAAAAAATGTACTTTGTAGTTCATCCCAGACGTATCAAAAAATGGTGCTACAATTTTTGGATTGCTGTTTGCTCAAATTATCACCACGTTTCTCCATTTTTTTGGAATTATTGCACAAGAATTTCAACAAAAATCAATTGCTAGTGATTGCAGCTGGTTGCGGAAAATTGCATTATCTAAAAATCAGTTTTTTATTTGACGAGACACTTGCTTGTAGTAATTTAGAATCTCTATTATTTTAATAAGAACAAGGATGTTACCATCAAATTTTTTCAATCGATTGGATCCAATTTATTGTGAGGCAATCCTAAAATTGGAGCAAGAAATTGACGAACTTGAAGCGATAAATCAGAATGAAAAGAATGACTCTGACCAAAAAATTATGGCCCTTTTGAATGAATTTTCAAGCAATTTTTTGATGCCAAAACAATTATGGCCCAAAATGAATTTTCGTAAGTTGATGAATATTTTTTAAACTAGTTTGCATTTTTAGAATAGCTAAAAATCGTAACATTTTCATAAATGATTATTACTTTTCAGCGGAATGTGTCTTTCATCTTTGTTATTTAAATATGGACGAACGAAAACGATGTTATTTTCGATATTTGCATGATAGTAAACTGTATTATTGTGAAGACCGTAAAATACCGTATCGCCTTAAACCTGAATTATCGACTGAAAATTTTTTATTTCCACATGCAAAGTTGCAGAAAAAATGGAAGAGATATGAGTTCACAACGAGTAAGCTTGATTAGAAAATTTGCATAAACTTTAATTTGCGTATTTTTAGCATGCCTAATTCCAAGATCAGTGTGTAAAAGATATGAAAAAATGAAAAAATTATATTTAAAAATAAAAATGGTCAAAAATAATATCGAAAAATGGTTCGAAGCTTTGATGGAAACAGAGGATGTTCAATTTGTTGAACAAAATGTTGAATTTCGACTTGGTCAATGTTTAACAAATAAGAAACTTTGGAAGTTGTATATTGATTACCTCAAAAATCATGATCATCAGGTTTGTTTTTGTTGGACTTTTCACGTCTGTTTTTTCGGAAGTCAAAAAATAGATGTTTCAAGAAAAATTTGCATACAAATGTTTTTTTCGAAAATTCTCGAAAGTTTTTTATGGGAAAAATTTGATCTTTTGGTTCTCGCAACGAAAACTTGCATCATTTTCGATTTTTTTCTAACAATTTCTATTTTTTGTGACTTCCGAAAAAAGTGGAAGCAAATTTTTATGTTAATTTTTGGTTTTAGAAATTGCTTCAAACCTATTCAAAGTACTGTAGATTTTTTGTATCTGACACAGAAATGAAGGAAGAATACCAAAAAGCTGCCGAAAAGTATGGACCATCAATTGTGCCATGGAAAAATACTTTTGATTTTGAAATTTATAATCGCGAAAGTTTAAAATTAAATCCACCAAAATCTGTTGAAACTCCAAAAACTCCTTCAAAATGTATCCACCACTTTAATCCAAAAAACACTTCCCCCCAAAATTTTCCATTTCGTCCAACTTTGATGAATTACATCATCAAAAATGCTAAAGCTTCTATCCTTCATGACCTCTTTAAATCGTGTAAATGGTTTTATTTGCGCTATCCAATTGCAATTATATACCATTATTTTGGCACAAAATGGGATCAAAAAATTTTTTCTGGACAAAAAGTCAGAACCGATTGTCTTGGATATCCAGAAATGAATTCAAAGCTTTTTTATTTTGCAAATATTTTTAATTTTGATTTTCATCGACCAAATCTTAGAGCTTTATCCGGGCTAATCCCAAAAATTCATCGTTTCACTGCTCATCGTATTCATATAAATGGCCAAAATTTATCCCTGAAAGAAGTTGAATTCTTTCTTGGTCATGGTGAAGTGACTGATTTAAATTTGAGAATTAAAGATCAAGATGGAAATCCATTTTTATTTGAAGATATTCTTCAATTTATTCCTAAAATTCAAGAATTGGAGTAAGTTTTGCTTTTTTGATTTAGATTTTTGACAATATCTAAGCAAAAACAAAAATTTACATGATTTCAATTTTTTAGCCTTCTTTATACAGTAATCTCCCCCAACATCGCAGAAACTCTCCGCAATTTTCCTTTTAAAAACAAAATTCAAAGAATGTGGATCGGTGATATCCCGATCCTTCCAGATCCCCATGCTTTCGCTGAATTTCTTTTGGTTGGTTTTGCTCAAAAACATAATTATTAAAATTTAAATTTTAACAGAAACATTCGAAAAAAAATTACCGAAGCAGATTCACATTTTTTGGGTATTTCAATGACGACACTAAAAAAGAAGAGAAAAGAGCCGATGCAATTCGTTTTGAAAATATTGTAATTTTAGCCGTTTACAAGAAATGGAAAGGTTATATCCTGCCAGAATTACACATTTAATGAACCACAAATTTTAAAGAATTTTGTTTATACAGTCGAACCTCGATTTTACGTCTTTCAAGGGACCGATAAAAAAAGACGTAAAATCGAGGTCGACGTAAGATCGAGGTTCAAGCTATTTTGGCAATTTTTTATTAAAATCGATAAATAAATAACCAACATAAGCAGTAGCAATTAAAAAAGAATTTAAGCTAAGAATTGATCCATTGTTGTTTAAATAAAAAAATTTTTGTGCTAATGTTTTCAGCTTAATCCTTTAGCCGCTAAAGCTTATCGTAGCCCTGTATGCTGAAAATAAAAACATGTAATTTTATTGACTTCAAATACTCAAAACTAAAGTTTTTAAAACATGACAATTTATTTCTTCTTTTTTCACCTTTTTCTGAAATCATATCCGATCTTCGGATTCCGACGCCAGCATACTAAAAATGATTAAAGCTTGCTTTCTAAGTAAAAGGTTTATTTGTGTAATAAATGACAAAAAATAGAAAGATGCTTACGTACTCTTCTTCTCATACTTTCTATACTCACACGATAATGTATAACTGGATTGAAAAAAACATCAAGGAAAAAACTGTTTAAAATTTGCAACAAAACACTTTTTCTCTCTCTCTCTATCAAACCTCATAGACAACAAAAATCTTCAAACACTCCAAGAAAAGCTATTTCAACTGTGCGTCTACCGTAACCCTCACATCTACCAAAAGCCAAAAACTTTTGTAAGCGTAAAGTTCAAAGGTTACCGTAATCTCATGACGGGTGCAAATATAACTGTCGTAATCCAACAGCGACAAAAGCTACTGTAACCTATACCACCAAAACGTTTTCTAAAGCGCTAAAAAAATTAAAACTTACATTTTCCCGCGCATTAGGTAAAACTATTCGTGCATTACTATTTTCATTGTGTTAAATGTGTTGGAAAAACAAACGTTGATTTGTAAATTTAACACAAAAAAATTTAAAAGAAAGTTAAAATGAATATTGCTGCAAGAAAAAATGAAAGACGTAAAATCGAGGTCCAATTCCCTTATAATTTTCCGTAGGGACCGCAGAAAAAGGACGTAAAATCGAGGTCGACGTAAAATCGAGGGACGTAAGATCGAGGTCCGGTAACTGTTATTTTCCTTTAGCTTGTGCCGGGACCGCAGAAAAAAGACGTAAAATCGAGGGTCGTAAAATCGAGGTTCGACTGTAACTATTTACTGTTTATTTAAATTTGTATTTTCAATTTATTTGTATGTTATAAAATTTTGATATTTTTTAATACTAAAAACCTATATTTACCTGTTTTTAAACAAAATTTGTAATTTATCAAAAAAACAATAACGCATGTTTTTGCCACTTTTTCGTTTCTCTCTTTTTTTTATTCACGGACACATACACCAACAAAAAATTTATTGTTTCATCGATTTAAAACACGAAAAATGTTTAAAGGAAAGACACAGGTGTTTGTAAAACAACACTAACGTAAACGATTTAAATATTTTATATATTTTTGCTCATTAAAAACTTTATTGAAAAAGACGATCAAATATAATGTACTACTTAAAAAGCTATTTCTGATTAAACAGTAATCAACGAATAATTCGAAGCAATAACAAAATCGTAAAAAATATAAAAGTTGGTAGAAGCTTGATTTACGTTTGTTTTGGAATTTTTTTTTATCACGTCTAAGCGATGCCACTCACTTTCCGTGCGGTAATGCCATAATACAGCTGGATATGTTTACCCTGGGGTCCCTCCAGTAGCCATTTTTAATGTCTTTGGTTTGACATAATATATCCCTTGGTAACCCGGTAGGACCGGGGACGGACGTGGGTAATCATTTTTAATTGTGACCACGGGCGTGACTCGAACCAGGGAGTAATATAATGTACTGATGAGTCTACGCGCTGGACCACTCGACTACCCGGCCGCTTAAAAAAGGAAATTAGTATTGAATTAATTTTTAAGAATATTACAAATACAATCTTTTATTAAATATCAAAAAATTTTAAAAGAAACATAAATCAGACAAAAAAGCTTTTAACAAACATAGATGCTTAAAACTTCTTTTGAAGATTAAAGCAAATATGATGTCATTCAAATGTCGAAGATTAAAGCAAATATGATGTCATTCAAATGTTGTACCAAAAATTTTTTTAAAAATATTGCTTACAAACAAAAACATATAATTTGATAAAAATTCTTGAAATTTAAGTTCACATTCTAGAACGTTTTACCATTTTATAGCAAACATGCAGTCATTAAATGAGGATGTTACTGTGTCATTTTTCAATTTAATTCATTTTTTTAAAAACGTGTGGAATCACCCACTGTTTTCCTTGCTTGTTAGGATTTTTTAAAAGACATTTATGTTTATAAAAACGTTTGTTCTTGAATCAATTAAAAAAACCATGATTTTTTTAATGGAAACAAGCCTAAAAATTATATAAAAGCCTGTCTGTTGACAAAATTAAACAATTGTATCACTTGAAAATGGAATATTTTTTAAAAATCGTTGTTTGCTTTTTTGTTCTTGCACTTGATTTTGTCAATGCTTACCCATACACAACTTTCCCGATTGGAAAACATAAATTTTTTGGAAATGTTCGATGCGCAAATGGTAATCCAATTGCTGATCATGCGATTGTCGTTTTAAGAGAAAGAGATGACATTTCTGGGGTTGATGATGTTGATCGAATGGAGATCAAAGCTGATCCAGATCCAATTCAAAGTGGAATGTTTGAACTTGATGTTCCAGCAGATTTTGGAGATCCACCTACCGGTCATCTCGAATTATTCCTTGAATTCTGGAATGTCTGTCATGAAGGCGAAGAAAAAGCTTCTGGATTTTTGAAAGATAATTGGTGGGTCGAATATATCATTGAAGATAACGAAATTTGGGCACAACCAAGAGATCCACAAAAAATTTGAACATTGTGTATTTTCCAAAATCTTTGGTAATTTGTTATTTGCAATTTTTACCAAAAAATGTTTATTGACTAAATATCTAATATTAATTAAATGTGTATTAATAAAACAATATTATTTCATTGAGGATTGATTTCTGTTATGCCCGCGGGGAAAATGTGAAAAAAACATGAGATGTTTCATTTGCTGCTATTTTTCATTTTACAAGAAAGTTCTCGAAGCTAAAAGGGATTGCCCAGAAATCACGTGACCAAAAAATCGGGACTTTAAGACTCCACACTTGGCTTACCCCTCCCTCCCCCCTTATGGTCACGTGATTTCTGGACAGTCCCTTTATGTTATTGAAATCTATGAACTTATGCTTTTTTCTAATGGTAAAAGTTAGAAAAAAATGAAAGTTCCTGAATTTGAATTTCTTTCTGATTCTCGAACTTTTTTGCGAAGTCAAAAAAAAGTAGCAAATGATAGATCTCCTTGAAAATATTCTATATTTTTTGTCTCTTTGAAATTAATCCAACGTGTTCTTTATAATAAGAACTTTACCAAACTTACTGACATTTAATATATGCATAACATTTCACATAAATTTAACTTACACCTGCAATGATGAATATCGTAAGAATATTTAAGCAACCTTTTTGAAATGAAAACCATTCTATGCCATATGTTTATGTAACAAAAAAATTCAAAAACATATTAAAAACTTTTTGTCAATTTTTTTTGTTATGGATGTTGGTGTAAATCTTTCTATTTATTCAGAAGAAGATATCCATAATCCTTTATTAAATAAAATTTACATGTTTTATTGGGATTTAACCTTATTTTTTACAACAATATTTTTTATTTTAATGCTTTATACAATTATTTGGAAATCTAATCCTGAAATGGGTGGATATAAATGGTTTTTAGTTCATCAACTTTGTTGGAGTTATATTTTTGAGTTATATATGAGTTTATGGAAGCCCGTTCCGTTATTTCCATTCTATCTAGCCTACAGTTTAGGAATATTTAAGAAATTTTCATTTGGGTATTATCCAATTTTTCAAATTGTTTTTGTCGTTTTTATAAGTGTTGGAATGGGATTTGCTTTAGGGATATCTTTAGTCCATCGATATCTTCAAGCTATGCCCTTCTCACATATTTACAACATCTACAATATTATTCCTCTTCGAATATTTGCATATATTTTCATTTTTATCACTCTTCAAGCAGCTTTTTGTATTCCATTTGCTGCAAATTTACAAGATTTTGAAGCTTTAAAGGCATCTTTTGTAAAACAAAATAAAATTATTGAAAGATTTTTTAATGAAGAACCTTCACTTTTTGGATTTGATCCAGCTTTAAATGGATATATGTCAAATCTTTTTATGTTTTTAATGATTGTTGTCATGTTTCTATTTTTTATTCTGCTGGTTTTTCTTTACTTCAATTTTAAAAGAATTTTACGAAAAAACAAACCAATTCTCAGTGAAGCAACATACAAAATGCAGGTTTGTTTATTTTTAGAACGAAGAAATTTATTTAAACGAAAAATGCAAATTTTCTAATCCTCCAAAGGGATTAGAAAATTTGCTTTTTTTTTCAAAAAAATCTGTAACTTGTTGAGTAGTTGCCCAGGGGTCCTAAAAACATTCCCTGTTGGTTATTTTGACTTAATCTGGTAATTTTGATTTTTTATGCCTTGAAGAATAAAAGATATCCCCTTAATCCCCGTGGGGCGAGACTGTTGAACTTTTTTGAATGACTTTTTCATTTTTTGATGTAATTTTGACCGGAAATCTGAAACGACGGCAAAATGTATTTTATGCAAATTTCTTTCAACATGCCCTAAGGGCATATTTTTTAAGTCTTATCTAAAACTTTTTATTTTCTTAAATTCAAATCCCCAAGAAAAATTACTTCTAAAATTGAAGTCACAAAGTCAAAATCCCCAAATATCAAATCCCTCAAAATGGCGGCATTAAAATCTAAAAATATCCTAATCTTTTAGCTTATTTTATTTAAAGCTCTTTATATTCAAATGGGATTAATTGGATTATTATTAATTATCCCATTAATCGGTGTATTATTTGCAGCTTTGTTTGGCTTTAAATGGTCATCAAAATTTAGTATAATCTCTTTTATGATAATGTCTTTCCATGCTTTTGCAGATATTGTAACAATGGTTTATTTTATTCGAGCATACCGAATATTTTTTATTTCTTCATTGAAAACCTTTTTAACGAAACTTGGTTTTAAATTTAATCAAATTGAACCATTGTTTTTTCCAACTTCTACGTCTGCTGCGAGTGCGGTTACATGAAAGATTTATGATAAAAAATATACAACTTCAAAAAATAAATAAAGAACTTTAAATTTTTTTTTTAAAATTAGCTTCATTAAAAAACACTGAAGAACAAATATCGGTAATAACTAATTTTTGACTGACTTATTATAATTTTACGTTTTCAATTATTCTTTGCAGTCATAAATCTTTTTAATACAACATCAAAGTTTACATTTGGGAAAAAACGTGTGATCTCTGAAATTTGATTTTCTTAAATTAAAATATTAGTACGCAAATACCGTAATCACATTAAGCCATAAGAGAAAGAAGTTAAAGAATTGGCTTAAACAAGCTTCCTTTTTAAAAAAAGTAGATCACTTAGTCAAAATCCAAAATAAGAAAGAAATATTTCAGATGCGGAATCTCTTTAAACTGACATGTAAATTTTTAATTTTCAGGGTGAACTTTTATTTTTTAATTAAAACTAATTAAAACAAAATAGTACAGGAAATGAATTTAATTGAAAAAACTTAATTTTGTTTGTTAACATTTACTAATTCTTCTTGTTGTCAATTCCCATAATTTGTGTTTTGTTTTAATTGTGTATGAGAGACAAAATAATTAATAACGAGAATGTAAAAAGTGTATTATTTCCAAAAACAACAAAAATTTAAAAAGTCCAAAAATCAAAACTCCCGCTTTTTTTAATTAGAGCTAAAAGTATTTTATGGAAGCAAAGATTAACAGAAAAAATGTTGCAATGAACATAATTTTTAAAATTTTTAATTAAAACTTTTACATCAATTTTTTCTGGTGCCACGCCCTTGCTGACGTTTTTGGCACAGACAAGTACGGCAAAACAATTAATTTTTTACTGTTCTTTTTTGTTGAAAAAAAATACAGCAATAAATTCTTGTATTATTCTATTTAAAACTACTTGAACACAAGAAATGCCCTACATAGCGTATGCAAATTTAGCCCATTTAATTTTGGGATTGATATTATCATCTTTTTCTGTTTATTATTCTGTTAATGTTTTATTTCGAAAAAGTATTTTAAAGGCATCTGTAAAATTATCTCCAACAATTACAGTATATTTTGGATTTGTATTAATTTGTTCTGTATCGGCATGTGCAACATATGTATTTTTTATTACCTGTTGGAGACCAGAAGGATCCGACTACAATGCATATATCCTATATCTGACTGGATGGATTCCAGGTTTATTTTTTAATACCAGTTCCATCGCTGAAACATTTCTTTGTATTGAAAGATGCATTTCTCTACTTTTTCCACTAAAATATTCTCCACCATATAACATTTATTTTGCAGTTTTAACAATCTTTTGTATTCTTGCTGCAATGGGATTTACAGTAATTGCGCTAAAATATTTTGAAATTTATCCAACAACTTCGAAAACGGCGTGCCAAACTTTTTCTTGTTTTATTGGATCTTCTTCTACTCAGATTATGTTTGTGCAAAAAGTTGTTTTAAGTATTGTTAATATAAGTTTTGCCCTCTTATTGGCATACTTAATTAAGAAAACAATAATAAATAGTAACAGTGCTGCACAAATGAATAAAACTGTTTTTATTTTACTGCTTTCAACAACTTTTATCGAAATTATACCAATTTTATGTGCGTTTCTTTTTAACGTTGTAAGTTATTTAAAAGATTAAGTCCACCATTGATATACCGTATATTTCAAAAATTCCTCGAAACACATGTTTTGTAATACCCTAACTATTCTTATACATTTGTGCAAATTTTTAGTCCACCAAAGTACCAAATTCCATTTTTTTTCAAATAAATGAGTAGCACAATATCATCTGCTACATTTTACGAGATAATTAACTATAAGTTTTTAACTGTAATGAACGAACACTCATTTTATCATATAAGTATGCTAAATTTCTAAAATAAGCTTTTTTCACAAAATATAGCAGCCGATATCGTGTGCTATTAATTTCAGATAAAAAAAGCATTGATAAGGGCAACTAAAAATTTGCATATATGCCTTCTGTATAAAGGGGGAATCATATAAATCAAGTTTTGAGGTCTTTTAGAAATCACAGAAAGCCGGGGAAGCCTTTACTAAATGTAATTAAAGTTTCTTTACGAATTACTTTATTATTGGCTTAAAATATAGTATTTCATATTGTTGAAATATGTTATAAATACCTATTTTTCAGATTACTGGTGAACAGCTACAACAATATACTGGACCTTTTAGTTTGACTGTTATTGTCCTTAATATAACTCTCTCTTCAGCACTTTATTATAACGCTTTTAAAAGAGCTTCCAAGAACCCTAACAAAAATGGTACAAAAAATGGTTCTCCTGCCCTTGCTTCTTTTACTACTCAAAATCAAATAAATAATAAAACAATTATTTTTTTAAAAGAATAATCTTGCAAACGACAATGCCTGATGCTGATCTAAGACAACAAAATGGCAACAAATAAATTTCAAAATCGTTTTTTTTTGGTTTATTAGTATTTATTTTTGTTCTGTATTTATCATTTTTGTTGCCTGACCTCCAACACTTACCTCGTTCTTATTAGGATAAAAATGTTTCAGAATTTTTCTTGCTTATATGTACAATGGTTAATAACTTGTTGATATTTGATTGACCTTTATCAATATGTCAGCTGATATGGATGAATTGGAAAAAGGGAGTGGATATTTTATGGATAACCAAAATTACATTACTGTACACTAAATTTAGAACATTAAACGAAAGGCAAATTAAAGAACCTGACACATAAAATGGGATACAAATTAAAAGTGAAAAAACATTTACATATTAAGAAGCAGTATTGTACAGACATTACATAGATGACAAACTTAAGTAAAAAATGGCATTTGTACAGGATCAGAAATAGGGAAAAGTAATCTTAACATAATTATTACACCAACCAAAGCATAGAAGAACAACAAAATACATTTAAAAATAATTTTCCATTTAAATCCATCGATTCCCTTCCAGTCTTTCTCATATGCTTCTTTTTGATCTTGTGTTAATTGCAGTTTTTTAAGCTTTGAAGTATACTGTAAAATTGTAACAAGCTCATTAACGGATAACAAAAAGCCAAGAAGAGAGAAACAAAATTGAGATAAAAGAACTTTTTGATCATAAATATAACGATTTTGATTGAAGCAAAATTCCCAGTTGGATTTGTGAAATTTGTATTCTTTGTTTAACATGAATAATCTTTCTTTAGCATTTTCAAGAGCAAAATTGTATTTATCTTTTTCAGATACAGTAATACCTGATTTTGATAGCAATGATTTGAATGATTGAATTTCCTGAAAAATATCTTTAGTTACTATAACGAATGGTATCACAAAGCGGTGATAAAAGATGGATTCAGTAAAATACAGACTAAGATTGAAAATATCTAGACCTCATTGGATCTATTTAAAAAAAATTTATCAATCTGTAATAATCTTCCTTTCTGACTATAACAAATTTTGTTTTTCTTAGTTAAATATAGCATAATTTCAGTTTTAGATTATAAGAAGCTCCAACATTTTTCTCCAGTAACCTCCCGATTAAACTAAATTTATGCAAATTTAATAGTGGTTATACAAAAAAGTAGGAACCAAATGAACTCTCGATCTATCCGTTTTATAGCCATCAACTTACATTTTGAGTATTAATGTATTTACTTTGAATGGTTAATGTTTCATTAATAGAAAGCATATTTGCATAACGACATGGATAAAAGAAATCTTCTAAATTGTAATAGTTATTCCCAAAGACATCAATAAAGCAAGGAATTAAAACGAGAGAATAAATCCATACAGAATCAAGAATCTTCTTTAGCTGAACTTGATATGGATATGTAACCTGAAATGAATAAATTTAGATATATAATTATTCTTACATTAACCCACCTGTTTCGGATCTGCTTTATCTGTTTCTGGATTTAGCAGAGCTGTTGTTGACAAAGAATCTGACAAATCTGATTGAGCTTTCATTGCTCTAAAAAAGTAATTATTAGAATAAGTTATTTTCGATAATTGTCAAGGTTCATTAACTCGTGGATTTAATTTTTATTACTGTAGTTTATTATATATGGAACACAATAATAAGCAATTTAATTTAAGTTTTCCTTAAAAAAAAAGCACTGTCCGAAAATATCGACGCTCATTTTTGTTAGCTCCCGCGATAAATCAAAGCTTTTACTTCGTGGCAAGAAAAATGCCAGTTTTATTTTGGCATTTTTTTGAGAAAAAGAGCACCTGTCGAAAAAGAAAAAAAAACCCCAGCAAAGAAAACAAATTTTTATATTGTTTTGCTGCACGAAAGCCATAAATAAAGAAAATTTGCATAATATATTTTCCCGGTTTTAATTGCAATTTTGATTGCTCACAAACTTTATATTATCTTTTATTAAATCTTTAATTGTATTAAAATTGTATTTACATTATTTATGTTAATTCTTAATAAACTTTTATTATAAAGCTGTCTTTCTCTCACACACTTAAAATATCAGCAGTTTTTTATATATAACATCGAAATGATATATTAGGTGACACAATATTTTTTTGCTCGTGATTTAATGTTACCGTAACCATAGTTTTCACTTTTGTAATTGTTTTTATTTTCTCAACATCAAAACGTTTTTTAAGAAATTGCGAATACCATTTTTATATTTTTAATCGCAAAAAGTGTTTTGGAAGCGACTATTGGAGATTGTGTTTGCTAAAAAATATCGGCAAAAGTTTTGTGCTTTTGAAGTTTGAAATGATGCTTTTATATCAACTTCAACTTCGACATCAACTAGTACAGTATCTTCAACGACAACTTCAACAATCAAAAATGTTCCACATGAAATTGATGAAACTTTTCCTGCCCCAATTTTACCACCTGAAAATGAAATTCCATCAAAAACTCCTGAAATGCTTGGTTTTCCAGTTTTAATTGCAACTTTGACGACCCAAAAACTTTTCGGTATCTTTTTTTAATCTGTAATTGTACAGCAATTGCATTTATATTACTTATGTCGATTCTTAATAAACTTCTATTTTAATTTAGCTCTTTTCTCACATTTGAATTTATAGTATTTTATTAACAAATAAAGCTCTATTATGATTAATTGGGTGATAGAGTATTCTTTTACTTGGGAGCAAATGTTACTGTAATCAATGTTATTAATTTTGTAGTTGTTGTTTTTTACAATTTAAAATGTAAAAAACAGCGAGTTTTTTAAAGAACGTTTAGTATCATTTTCACATTTGTGACAGCAAAAAGTGGCAGAGTTTACAGCTACAAATCGTAAAAAGAGGGATAGGTTGTTGTGGATTGAGTTAACTTAAAAAATATTATCAAAGGTTGTTTAGCTCTTTAAGGTTACGTTTTTGAAGTAAGCTTAAGTAAAAGATTGAGTTTATTTCAGAAATGAATTATTTAAATAAAAGAAAGTCTTTTTGGAATATTTTAATTCAGTAATTAAAATACCATTTCATGGCAGGGATACATTTGATAAAAGAACTAACCTATAAAATTTGGTATCACTTGCATTTTAATTTATGTATACTGTAACTTAGCCTTACAGTGATTATCAAATGACCATTTGTACAAGGTATTGTTTTTGTTGTTATTGTTCTAATCATACCAATCTTAAGCTTTATATATTTTTACAATAGCTATTTTAAACAATTAAAAAACTAGACTTTTATCTATCTATTGGTTATGTTGGGTTTAAAAATTTAGCTGCCTCTGTTGTTTTTTTCAAAACAATTCAATTGAACATTTTCATGCAAATTTTTGTGAATGAATTTTCTTTTCTATTTTGATGACAATGTTCAACATTCATTTCATTACTGACAAAAAAGAAGAGTGTTGGAAGGTTGTGTCGGCTGCTGCAATTGATGGTAAGAAAATGATGAAAATGAAATTGGCTGAATTTATTACTTTGATTTTGTTCTTCAATTTCTTTCATCAAATTAATTCTGAAATCAAGGATAATGGATGCCAAGATTGGAATGAAGTTTTGGAAGATCAAAATATGACTGAAGTCTCAAATGATAATTTATATCGATTTCTGAAGAATGACGGAAAATATTCAATCTATTTGGGAAATGATCCATTAACAATTTGGTTGGATTTGGAACGTTCTACAGAATTTGGTGCAACAGTCATAACACATGGATATCCACAAGAAAATAATCCCAAGTTAGTTTTTTATAGCTTTTTTAAAGATTTTCAGTTCTCACTTTTTAGTGCATTTTTCCAAGTGTACGGAAGACCTGATTGTGAAACGATTATTACGGGCACTAAACAGGGAAATTCTGCTGGCTTTTATCTTGAAGATAATCGTGATTGTTTTACTTCTTGTGCTCTCTATCAAGGAAAATATACTCCTCTTACAATGTGGTCTGAAAATGGTCCTGTTGAAATTAGGGTAAGAACTACGATATATTATTATATTTTAATTAGACCTTGCAATTTCTTTTGGCGGATTGTTTTGCCACTTTTTCACATCAAACCGAAGAGCAAATGTTATGGGACATTTTGCATTCTTTTTCTCGAGAAAAAGTATTGATTTCCCCGTTTTCTTGATCTCAACGATTATAATTATAAATAATTTTTTTTGTAGGGTGTAATTGGCCGTCGATTTACTCCACTAAAACTTTATCTTCCTGAAAATCAAATGACTGAATTCACTGCTGCTAAATGTAAACAAACTAGGTAAGTTTATAAATGTTTTTATTACTCTTTAATTATTTCATTATTTTCAGTTGGATAAAAGCAACCTTTCCCACCTCTGATTACACTCATCTCAAAACTGACTCAAATGAAGTATTCAAAAATGAATCTGGAATCAGTTTTGTTCGTCTCAATAATGATGGGAATACTGTAGTTTGGGTTGAAATCAAGGATTCTGCTCCTGAACATTATGTTGTAATTCAAACGGAAGATGAAAGTGAAACAATTGAAGACGATGTTGTGTGAGTTAAATGCCTTTGATTAGGAAATGTCATTATGCAAAATATTTTAGGATTGGTTTGGAAGCAAATGGTCTTCAACCTGTTAGTTTTGTTGCTGAACAAAATTTCACTGAAATTCCAAATGGTATTAAAATTTATTTAAAGAAAGTTATTTGTGTTTTCAACAACAATTTTCTTGGGCATGTTCGTTATGTTTTTAATGTTAACAGCACAACTAATTTCACTGCTACAGTAAGCTTTTATTTAACTTTGATTGTTCTAAAAAATTTATGTTTTAGTTTTATGATGTCAATGATAATAATCTTGAATTGAAGTATTTGGAAGAAGAAAAGGATGGAGTTCCAAAACCATATGATAAACCATATCAATTTGAATATTTTACCATCATCCCTGAACCTGCAACAACAACCACGTCATCAACTTCAACATCTACATCAACTAGTACAGGATCTTCAACAACAACATCAACAATCGAAAATGTTCCACAAAAAATTGATGAAATTACAGAAATCCCAGTTTTGCCATCTCCAGATGCATCTACCAAAGAAGGATCCCAAGATGCTGGGATGTCTATGGGATTGTTAATTGGAATTATTGTTGGTGTTCTTGTTGGGTATGTTCTTTTTATTATGTTGTACATTTTAGCTTATTTGAAATATGTTCTTTGTTAAAACACATTTTATTTTTAGATTGCTACTTCTTATTTGTCTTGTTGTTATTTGTACTCTTCGATTCTACCGTAGCCGAAAACGAAAGCAACAACAAAGTGCAAATCCTGAAAATGATCCACAAGCAGAAGAAGTTGCCGCTCAAGAAAAACGTTCAATTTGGCAAAAAATTGTTATTTTCTTAATTGGTCCAGCTCCAAAATCTTCAAATAAACAACCAAAACAAAATCAAATGCCTTCATCATCTGCTGTACCACCAGAATCTTCACAAGTTTTGAAGCCTGTACCTGTACCAATTATGGTTCAAAAATCAAAATCCAAATCTGCTGATCCTCCAAAGCCATCTGAATCAAAAGAATCAAATGCTCCAAAGCAATCAACACCTGCACCAACTCCTGGGGCAACTCCAGCAATAAGTCCTGCACCAACTCCAGCAACAACTCCTGGTGCAACTCCTGCATCAACTCCAGCTCAAACACCTGTATCAGAATTACCCCTTCAAAAAACACAAAGTTGTGAAAAATCTGATTATCAATGGTTGTCTGAAACAGAACGAGCAGCAAAATACGCAAAACGTGATCCACGATTTGAGCATCTTGTTCCTGGTACAATTGAATTTATGGTTGCAAAGGTAACAAATACTGTAATATTGTAGAGAGATACTGTAATATTTAATCTTTTTTTAGGGACATGCTGATGCTCGAACCGATACTGATGATGATTATACTCGAAGTGGTCCTCGGGATGGTCCTGAAGTTGCACAATTCGTTAATCCTCATTAATTTTGAAATATTTGTATAAATACGTATGATTTTCTGTATTTCTAATTTGTAGTAAATAAATTTTTATTTAATTTTATTTTTATTGTATCTTTTATATTTTTTTATTCAGTTTTAAAGTTTCATTTTTAAATACGTATGTCTCTCATCTGCCGTAAATTTTTAGGGAAAAATTTAAGTGTAACAATTCGACGCTTTGGGGCTGTCCGGATATTACATCATCAGGGAGGGAGGGATAGATGACCTTGCCGACTTTGATCTTCGGCAAAAAGAAGAATATTATGATGACGTAATATCTGGACAGCCCCTTTGAGATCATTTCTTTAAGACCTTAAATCTGTTTTAGTCTTAGTTATCAATAAATTGGAACCAATTTATTCTATCCCGAAAATTTTTAAACTTTTCGGTACCGAAAATCAAGAAAAGATTCATAATTTTTAATAAAAAAATAAAACAAGTTAAAAAAAGCAGTAAAAATAAGATCACAAGAAAAATTACAAAATATTTACAAAATATTTTTATCGATCATTTTTATTCCATTTTTTCATATTTTACGCCTCGTTCATTTTCTAACAAATTTCCAATTTTTGATTTTAAATTGCAAAAATTTGGTCGATCTTCTTTTATTGTTTTCCAACAAGAGCTCATTATTGCTGCAACATCATCAGACATAAATTCAGGAGTTTCCAATCGATTCCCTTCTAACAAAAATTCTGTTAGGTTTTCTGCTACTTTTTCAGAATACGGTACTTTTCCACCACTCCACATTTCGTACATAACAATTCCAAAACTCCAAACATCACTTTTTTCACTAAAAATTTTATCTTTCATTGCTTCAATTGAAAGCCGTTTGTAGGGAAGCTTTTTTCGGAAAGTTGAAAAATAATAATGTGAATTAGAATTTGGTTCACACCATAGTCCAAAATCTGATAATTTTGCAATATTTGGAGCAGAAAATAGGATATTTCTTGCGGCGACATCCCTGTGAATAATATTTTTAGATGCAATAAATTCCAAAGCATTTGAAATTTGCCATAAAATTTGTAAAAATAGCGTTTTTGGAGGGAATTGGAATCAGTGTTATGCTTTTGTTTTTTTTCCGCGGGCGCCCGCGCCCGCGCCCGCTTACTTTCAAAAAAACCGCCCGCGCCCGCCCGCCGCCCGCTAACTTTTGAAAAAACCGCCCGCGCCCGCCCGCCGCCCGCGTACTTTTAAAAAAGCCGCCCGCGCCCGCCCGCCGCCCGCAAATGTTATATTTGAGTTTTTATTCAACATTTTAAAAGTTTATTCATTATTTATTAACAAAAAGATTATTGATAATATATATTAAGAAAAAAATCATAAAAGTTTAAGATTAACAAGTTGTTTATAAAATGTTTTGTTGCTACTGAGCAGAACACGTAATCTTGCAAGTTCAGATTTTGATCTATTCTTACGTCAGATTTTCTAACGTGAAGATTTATCTTAACATTGTGAAGTCCAGGATATAATAATGAAATTGTTGGAATAGAATCACTTTGAATTGTTGTTGTGAAATTTGTAAGATCTTGCATTAAAAGAACAATGCTTTCCAATGCATCCGTTGTTTCTGTTGATAAAATTTGCCATCCTTTTTCTAATGCAATAATATTTATATGATCTTTGAGTTTTAACACACGTTCATAAGTAATTTAAGAGATGGTTTATACAATACAAATCCACTTTGATTTAGAAATAAGTAATGTCAAAATCAGTAAAAATCAAATCCAATAAAATCGGTTAAAATCCATGTGAAGTTAATAACGATGTAAAATTTTCGTTTCTTCTTTCTTTTTCGGCCAAAAAATTGACACCAATGTGAAAGCAAATTTTCTCATAGGGCATTTAGGTCGTTTCGGTGATAAACTTTTTTCATTCTTCATTAGATGATTTGTCCTTCCGTGTGATTTTTATGGCAAAAAAATATTCTTTCGTAGATTTTCGTTGTCAAAAAAGCATTGAAAAAAAAAACGAAATGCCTTTGCTGTTTTAGTCGCGGGCGCCCGCGCCCGCGCCCGCTTACTTAGAAAAAATCCGCCCGCGCCCGCCCGCCGCCCGCTAACTTTTGAAAAAACTGCCCGCGCCCGCCCGCCGCCCGCCAAAGGGCGCCCGCGGGCGCCCGCAGGCGGGCGCGGGCGCGGGCAAAGCATAACACTGATTGGAATCTTTTGTGGAAACATTCTCTAACAAAATTCAACAAATTTGTTTCCATTCTTTCAAAGATAATACATGGAATTTCTCGATGTATTGTACAAAGTATCGGGGAACAAATTGAAGAATGATGCCCAAGTTTTTTGACGATATCCAATTCATGCATTATTTCTTCAAGACGACTGTCATCATACTGTAATGGAATTTTTATGGCATATGTTTTGTCATTCTGTGAAGGAGTGGTTATTACAGCTTGATATACTGTACAAGTTGAGCCATGTCCGAAAATTTCATTAAAGTTTATTGAAACATTGGTCTCTTCGACAAATATATCCGGAAAAGATTTGCAAATAAATGATGACATAGTTTGAGGTCTAAAAATCATAAAATTATACTGTACAACATTACTAAAACAAAACGTACGAATCATTATCTGTCAACCAAGGCATTGCAGGATCCATATTTTTACTATTTCGTAATTTTAAATATATTAATACAAAAGATCCCATAACTAAAAACAAAACAACAGCTCCACCAATAATTATCCAAAGTTTATTATCAGATGCTTTAAAGTCATTTGAAGGTGTTGTAGTTGTAGTTGTTGTTGTTGGTATTAATTCAGGTTCTTCATCAATGATTTTTGCAGGCATATGGGTTCTACAGATGGAAGTATCACCCCAGAATCGTGCAATGCCTTCATTTGATTCTGTGTAATAATTAAGATGATTCAAACTGTTATTGGAGAAAGATATAAGTTTAGAGTAATCTTTTTCAGGAGTCTTGACACCCAAAACAACAACTTCAAAGTGCCTCTAAAAGTTCTTATTGTTATTTTACCTACAAAATAGCTTAAAAACCAACATTAGTATTGTTCCACAACAAATTTGCGTTTAGACATTTTGAATATGGATCACTTAAAACCAAAAGGGTATATTGATATTTATCACTTTCTAGGGACATATCTTTTACTGTTGAAAGATAAGAATTAACAAAATCACAATTGAGATCTTGAAGTTTTTGCCTTTGACCTAACAATGTTCTATAATTGGATACGATATAATTTGAATCAGCAAAGTTGACTGGAGCTGTCATATTTGCAACCCATTGATATGGACCATCATAAAATTGCAAATATGCAGCCAATGATCCTTCATTGCATAAATCATAATCTGCATAATTGATTTTTGGTTGAAGCAAATCTGTGACTGCTTTTTCCCATATCCTAGCAACCACTACGAGGACATTAAAAATTGAATTGGCCCAAGTTGATTGATATCTAACATTCATGTCAAAGTATGTTGAAAATTCATTTGATACCATGTCACTGCTGTACAGTTCAATGAAATAAGAACCAATTTGTTTTTTACATTCCTCTACATCTCTTTTTGTTGGAAGCATAAGTATAATTCTGCGATAATCGGCAGAACATCTTTCGTAGTCATCAAGTTTTCGATTTATAAATGGCATACAAATGTCAGAAATGATAAGAATAAATTTCTTGTAAGATCTCGGAGGGCATGTTTCCTATAGGATAAAATTAAGTTTGTGTTAATTTGCATATTAAAACAATGATTTAAACTCTGAACCGATTTTTTAGTTTTAATAAAAAATCTAACTTTTTTGGGTCAGAAGGATATGTCTACCAAAAATAAAAACTTACATTAAACATTACAAATTTCATAACAGTTTGTTCAATATTATCAATTTTAGATGACTCAAAACACTAAAAAATTTATTTTATTAATTTTCTTTTAAATTTACTGGATCTATATTACATACTTTATTATTGTCCGTGCACCATGCAGTTCCATATTTGTCGTACAGTTTGTCTCTAATTGTAAAACTTCTGTTATAGTTGTTCCCAAAACTTAAATAAACATCATAATATATTTCTTTTGAATTAATTTGAGCGTCTTTTTCCAGTTTCAAAAATCCGTTTTTCAAATTTTCAAAAGTTGTTTCATTTGCATTTTTGCTCAAAACAAAAAGAATTTGATTTTTCCGTTCAGCAAAAATAATTGGATTTGAAATAACTTCATTCAACAAATCTGATGATTTTTCACAAAAAACAAAATCCAAAAAAACAATAAACAAAATTATGTACAAATTTTTTAAAAACATTTTTTTAACAAAAATAACTCATAGGTCACTCATGAATTAAAATGTGAATGAAAAACTCTATCAAAAATAAAGAAGAAAAATATAACCCGAAAAACAAACATTCAATAAATCAAACACAAACACTGATAAATAAATGCTTTTTTATTTAAAGTAGCTTATCAATTTTTTTATTTGATAAGCTACTTCAAAAAAAGTATATTTTAAAGGAATCTGTTTACCCAAAAAAGTACGTCAAGGTTTTGGCTTTGCTAAAAAAGAGTAAAGACGTACCAAAAACTACTGATAATATTTTTGCAAAAATTTTTTTATTTGCGTAATAAATTCCTTAAATAAAATTTATTGCTTTCTCTGGTTTTGTATAAAATATTATTTTAAAAGTAAAAGTAATAAAAAAAGAATAAATGAACTCTAAAAATCAATGCAATTCAAAAAAAAATCAGAAAAAGTTTTCATGCCACAGAACCAGGAACATTTTAAACCAAAAGCAATCAAAAGAATCGTCGACATTAAGATTCTAAAATAGCAGGAATTACACAAAGAAATGGTTTTTCAGTTTTGCAATCATCAAAATATAATTTAATGTTTTCAATTAAAACTGCGTCACAATAATTTAATATTTGTGAAAATTTATTGTTCCATTTATAATAATCAAAATTTGTGGCATCAATCCAAGATCATTCTTGTGGTGAAGTGAATTCGCTTAGACCAACCCAAAAATCTTTGACAATTTTTGTATCAAATTTTTTGTTTGCATATTCAAAAGAATCATTCGTAGTAAAATATACTGGATTCCAAAATTGAGATTAAAACTAACTTTTTATCAATAAATTATCAAGAAAATTATGAATTGATGCTAAATTTCCTCCAAGTTTTTCACAAAATTTCTTAGCTGCAAAAAAGGTTTCTAGTCGAGGTTGAAATGAATAATAAAAATATTCATTTGTTTCAGTTGGAATCGTACCCCGAGGGCATCTTGGATTTTCAGAATTTGTCACTGGTGCAAAAATATGATAATAAAAAACATAAAAGTATATAAAAATATTGTCAATTTTTTTCATTGTTGGAAAAATGAAGTATACTTCATTCAATTTTTCTTCTTTTTTTTATCATTTTTCAAGTTTTTTCACATAAAAATTTAATTAATCAATTAAAAATAATTGAAAATGTGAAATAATTTTCATCAATTGTTTTTCAAACAAAAAAATTTTTTCAATAAAAATTTTTGTTTTGTTGTTGGTAAGAAAGCTTTTGCACTTGCAATTATATGATTTCATTATTTAAAAAAATGAAAACATAAAAAAAGCTTAAACAAGGATTATCGATACATTTTTAAAGAAAATTTGGGCAAAAAAAAAGTTAAAAATAATTAAAAAAACATCTAATTTGTCTACATACTAAAAGTCATATTCTATTAGAAAATTTGGCAATCATAAAAAACCATGTCAAAGATTAGATGATACCATTAAATAAATATTTTATTATAAAATTCATTCACATTCAAACATAGAACCATACAGAAATACTTATATAAATTCGAAAACAATTCGATTTTTTGGATTAACCCTTTCCTTGATGAATTCTTCGAGAGTTTCTTTATTCATTTTTCCACCTGCCCCATCAGGAACTATAACCTTTTTAAGGGTGATATGTTTGAGAAGGTCATAATTAATTAAAAATTGTAAATGTGATGTTGAAATTGTTCGATTTTCAATGTATATCGTTTCAAAAGAGAAATTTAAAATATGAAAATTCATCCATAAAACACATTCTTTCGTAACCGAAGATGATGCAATATAAAAATTATTATTAATAAATTCCAAACACTTCAAAGAAGGACAGCTTTTGAGAATTTTTAATGTCTTTCTGACATCAATATTTTGGCCATCTTCAGCTATGATATTTACATCATATAGTCGTATGAGGTTAATATTCTTTGAAAGCATAAATTTGAACTCGAAAATGCTAAAATCTTGTTTTTTAATCACCATGTGAAAAATATTGAAAAGTTTGATTTTTGAAAGAATTGTCGAGACAATATTTCTTGAAGAGCAATTTTGAACATGAAATTTTTCATAAAGATGAAGATTATTAATTCCAGCAAAATTGATATCTTTTTCAGCTACAAAAATCGATTCTTCACAATAATTTGTGTTCATGTTGTCATCGATTACTAATTTGTAACATAAAGGCATTTTTTGTAGAGAATAAAAAAATTTGCATGAAGAATAAAGCTTTCGTAGAATTAGTGGATCAGCATTTTTGAGAAGGTTTTGAATGAAACTTCGATGAAACCATAAACTTTGCATTTGTGGATCCTTATAGTATACGGTAGGCTTCACCGAAGATGTATATTTAACTTCAGATGGGCTATCTGATAACTTTGTTGATTGCCGAAGATTTTCAATTTCTATCATCTCCGTTTTGAATTCCTTCAACTTTTCTTTCAAATCGTTTTCATCTTTCACTTCAAAATGGTACGATTTTCCCAAAACAGCTTTCAAAGCTCGTTCAAGAATTTGATATGCAAATTTAATTTCACCAAAATCCATTTCGTATTTGATTGTGTCAATCCAATATTTTGTTGTTGGTTCATTCCACATTGAAAATTTATCAATTTCATTACGGTAATGTTCGACGGCCTTCTTATCAGAGATAAACAAATGAGTGTATTTTTGAAAAACTTCCAAAATTTCCTGAAAAATTTGCATAATTGATTATTGCTTTTAACAAACAGAAAAATACGTTTGAATTATTTTGTTTTAGAAAATCAAAATAAAATTTCCAAAGTTTTTTAAATTTCCAGTTTGAACTTTGACCAAGTTTTAATTCCAAATTTGCTTGAACTGCTTCTTTATTTTCAATTTGTTTGACCCATTGAAGCCATTTTTCAACATTGTCATTTTCATATTTAACCATATTTTCATAAAGTGAGATCAACTTCGTATGATTTTCAGAGAAACCCTTTGGCGCTGGTTTCACTAAAAAAGTAAATGGGAGAAACTTTTAAAAGTCAGAATCCTCAGTTTTAGAAAATTACACCAAAAAGGAATGTTTCAATCAGCAGCTCAAAAAAAAGTACTGACAAGGGAACCGTCCCGACTGTAACACGCAATTTGAGATAAGATAGATTTAATCGTGTTCCCCATGTGTTCAAATGTATCCATGCAAATTTCTAGCGGCCCCGATTATCAAGTGCCATTTTCACCTTATTTTAGTAATGTACTATAATTTGGTATCTAGTTTAATCCTCATATCTTGAAACCGTGTTTTTGGGTTAACAAGTTTCAAAAATCTAGCAGCAGATAAAAAGGGTCATGTAAACGATGAATGACCCATTTCTGACCATATCAAACTTTTATAAACAGTGGAAGATAATTTCCACATATAACTGACTTTCTGAAAAAATCGAGGAAAGGGCGATCGAACAAAAATTTCAAAATTGTTTTTTTGAGCTGAAATTTGGCGTGTAGTATCCTTAGGGGTCAGGGAGGTGTGATCAAAAAAAATTTTTTTGATTCGTCGTGCCACGGCATTTTTATGCCGTTTGGTCGCCCTGGCTTTAGTTTTGATCCTTTTTTTACAAATGAGGTATATTCTGGTAGCCCTTAATCAGGGCTATCAGATGCACGCATTGGGATTTTTATTGGTGGTCCCGCCGCGAAAATTTAGCATATTAAAATTTCAAAGGGGGATAAGTACCCCAAGAATTCGACACCGCAAAAATTTTTTTCTCTTAAAATGTTCCTTTTCTCATGACTCATTTATCGGCAGAAAAAAATTTTCGATTTCGAAAAATTTTTACGAGACTTTTTCAAAAAAACCGAATTTGACCTCAAAAACGATAGTTTAAACGAAATCGGAGTTCACCATCGAATTCCCCGTGGTCGATTTGCTATATGGGTTTAAAATCAGAGCGATTGGACCAAAAAAAATTTTTGCCGACGACCCCCCCTATGAAAAATTTTTTTTGGTCCAATCGCTCTGATTTTAAACCCATATAGCAAATCGACCACGGGGAATTCGATGGTGAACTCCGATTTCGTTTAAACTATCCTTTTTGAGGTCAAATTCGATTTTTTTGAAAAAGTCTCGTAAAAATTTTTCGAAATCGAAAATTTTTTTCTGCCGATAAATGAGCCATGAAAAAAGGAATATTTTAAGAGAAAAAAATTTTTGCGGTGTCGAATTCTTGGGGTACTTATCCCCCTTTGAAATTTTAATATGCTAAATTTTCGCGGCGGGACCACCAATAAAAATCCCAATGCGTGCATCTGATAGCCCTGATTAAGGGCTACCAGAATATACCTCATTTGTAAAAAACGGATCAAAACTGAGACTAGGGCGACCGAACGGCACAAAAATGCCGTGGCACGACGAATCAAAAAAAAAATTTTTGATCACACCCCCTTGACCCCTAAGGATGCTGCTCACCAAATTTCAGGTCAAAAAAACCATTTTGAAATTTTTGATCGATCGTCTCGCATTTATTTTGCTCGATTTTTTCAGAAAGTCAGTTATATAAGGATTGAACTATATACCAAATTATAGTACATTACTAAAATAAGGTGAAAATGACACTTGGTAATCAGGGCCACTAAAAATTTGCAAGGATACATTTGAACACATGGGGAACACGATAAAATATATCTTATCTCAAATTGCGTGTTACAGTCGAGACGGTTCCCTTGTGAATATCCAGTGAAACTTTCTGATCTTTGGTCTCTGCCGATCAAAAAAGCCAACAGGATGAGACCGAAAGACCGCCAACACAGCGTGAAAATGGGGACACGGATAGCCGGCCAGAAAGCAAAAGCTTGTCCAAATTGGGGGCCCGGTGGCTTAAATAAAGTTAACCAACGGTCATCCGTTATTTTAGGCTACATTTTTGAGGCCTGAATTTTCAGAGAATACTAAAAATTCAAACCTAAATATGCGAAATAAATTGACCGAAGGGTTTTCAACCATTTATGTGGAAAAGATAACGCTTCTTCGGCATCTTGGAATCTATTTTTTGATTTTTCTTCAAATAACGAAATAATTATTCTTTCAATATCTTGACATTCAATATGTTTATCACTTTTACAACCATATGAAATCGAATACAAATAAATATATTTTTCATCGGTCAAACCTTTGTTGCATAATTTGGATAATCTAAAAATAAAAGAAATTTAGAAAAATTTATTACTGAAAGTGAAAGTATCGCATTAACAACAATATAATTAAATATTTTTTTCTTAAATTTTTTGTGTAAAATTCTTAAAGGGACTGTCGCATGCAGTGTAAAAATGATGGGGAATGAATGGTGTGTTTTTTGACGGACGACCACAACAAACGACGCATTCTCCATCATTGCTTTCTTTCGTGTTAAAACCACTTTTGGCTAAATCAGGCAACACTTTTTTACACTGACTGCAACAGCGCCTTTAAGTTATTCTTTTATGATTTACTAAATAGCAAATTCAAATTAATTTTTTGTAATCATTGGTTGTGAAATAAAGGCAGCGCATTCTTTTACATTAAATGTTGACTGTAGAATTTTATGTTATACAGTCAACACTATTCTGAGCATTACTGTACTATTTGAGGGCGTGTAAATATAGTAAAATTTTATTACCTTAAAAGTTCTGATCGTTGTTCAGGAAGCAATGTAAACTTTTCAGCAAATTTTAACATTAAATCAAATTTTTCTTCATCATTTTTGCCATCAATTTCCGTTAATAAATCCTTTAAATTTTGGTTATAAATTTTACAAGATAACATATTTCTACCCAGTTTTCCTCTTTTTTTTGGTTTAAACGACTAACAAAGAATTTATGGAGACTCTTTTTCAAAGAATTTTTTTGTCTTTTTCTTTTGACCGTTGCAATTTTTTGTCAGTAAAATGTATGGACTGACAAATGCACTGAAGAAGTTTATGCATAAAGATCAGGTCATATGCAAAAGGTATAATTGTTGTAGTAAAGAGATGATATTCTGCAGCAATTTTTTGTTGGGATTAAATGACTTATCCCATCCCATTGATTCCTTAAAAATCAATTTTTTTAAAGTCATTCTAAGGATAATCTAGACAAAAAGATTAGGAATGTACTTTTTGTTTGACAAAAAATTACGGACTCATTTAAGCCTTTGCAAAAAAGACAACTCACCGTAGAGGGCCCCAAGTTACAACAAAAGTAAATCCCCATATTTTGCCTATATAATGGTCATGAGTAGGGATGATTATGGGCAAAATATTAGCTGCGGAATCGTAACCGTTTTTATTTAACAACAATTTGAAAATATGCCAAAAACCCACTAAAACGTTCTTTTTACATCGGTGGTTTCGGCATTTTTTAAAATTTCGACGTTATTTCACGGATATATGGGTTTTCGAACATGCTGAACCCGAATATAAAACATTTGAAACGATTTAGCTTCTACAAGTTCAAAAGTGGCTAAATTATTAGGTGCCCGTGAGGGTTTTTGGGGGTATTTGGCGTATTTTCAAATTGTTGTTAAATAAAAACGGTTACGATTCCGCAGCTAATATTTTGCCCATAATCATCCCTGCTCATGATCATGATATAGGCAAAATATGGGGACTTACTTTTGTTGTAACTTGGGGCCCTCTACGGTCAAATGAAAGATTTTTCTTATGAAGAAATGTAATCAATTTAAAACAATTTTTTTTCAAAAATCACATTTCTCGTCAGAGTAGCATTACTTTCGCAGATTCATTGATCAATAAAAAAATGTCAAAGGATCACAAGATGACATTCAAAACAGTCAATAAATAGTTTATTACATTATTCATTCAAAGTCAACCAATAAATCACCACAAGACAATGCAATATTTATAAAAATTCGATAACAATTTTGTTTTTTGGATTAACCCTTTCTTTGATGAATTCTTCAATGTATTCTTTATTCATTTCTGATGACGCTACATTAAAAACTTTAACCCCTTTAAGGGTAATATGTTTGAGGCGGTTCAAATGGATTAACCGTTGTAAATTAGAAATGGAAAAGTTTTGATTTTCAATGTAAATTGTTTCAAAGGAGAAATTTGAAATTTCTGAATCCATCCATTTTACACATTCTCCTTCATTTGAAGATGTTGCAGCAATATAAAAATTATTGTTATAAAATTCTAAACAGTCTAAAGAAGGATAACTTTTGAGGATTTCATATGTCTCTTTGGCATCAATATTTTGGCCATCTTCAGCTATGATATTTACATCATACAATCTAATCTGGAATATATTTTCAGATAACATAACTTTGAATTCAAAAATGCTAAAATCTTGTTTTTCAATCCCCATGAAAGAAACATCACAACGTTTGAGTTTTGGAAGAACTGAAGAAACGATATTTCTCGAATGGCAATTTTGAACATGAAATTTTTCATAAAGATGAAGATTATTAATTCCAGCAAAATTGATATCTTTTTCACGAACAAAGAGTGATTCTTCACAATAATTTGTGTTCATGTTGTCATCGATCACTAATTTATAACATAATGGCATATTTTGGAGAGAATAAAAAAATTTGCATGAAGAATAAAGCTTTCGTAGAATTAGTGGATCAGCATTTTTGAGAAGGTTTTGAATGAAACTTCGATGAAAGCATAAATGTTGCATTTGTGGATCCTTGTAGTACACGGTAGGCTTCACCGAAGATGTATATTTAACTTCAGATGGGCTATCTGATAACTTTGTTGATTGCCGAAGTTTTTCAATTTCCATCATTTCAGCTTTGAACTCCGTCAGTTTTTCTTTCAAATCGTTTTTATCTTTAATATCAAAAAGATACACTTTTCCCAAAACAGCTTTCAAAGCTCGTTCAAGAATTTGATATGCAAATTTAATTTCACCAAAATCCATTTCGTATTTGATTGTGTCAATCCAATATTTTGTTGTTGGTTCATTCCACATTGAAAATTTATCAATTTCATTACGGTAATGTTTGACAACTTTCTTATCAGAGATGAACAGACGAGTGTATTTTTGAAAAACTTCCAAAATTTCCTGAAAAATTTGCATAATTGATTATTGCTTTTTACAAACAGAAAAATACCTTTGAATTATTTTGTTTAAGAAAATCAAAATAAAATTCCCAGAGCTTTTTAAATTTCCAATTTGAACTTTCGCCAAGTTTCAATTCCAAATTTGCTTTAACTGCTTTTTTATTATCAATTTGTTTGACCCATTGAAGCCATTTTTCAACATTGTCATTTTCATATTTAACCATATTTTCATAAATCCATATCATTTTTCTGTAATTTTGATAAAACCTATCTGATGCTGGTTTTACTGAAAAAATGAAAAATTGGATAAAAGCTACAAAATTTTAAACATTTTTAAAATCTTCTCATGTTTTGGGGTAAGGTTAATTAGGAGTTAAAAATGTGGCCAAAATGAAAAGTTATGGTAGCGGCTAGGAATTTTTAGGCCGCATTTTCAAGCTTACAGTTTAGTTACAAAAAAATCCAACCTGCATTTTTCATATATTCTTTGTAAATTGTTTTTAACCATTGATGCGGGAAAGTTAAGGCTTCTTCGGCATCTTTGAACCTATTTTTTGATGTTTCTTCACCTAAGGAAGTTTTAATTCTTTTATAATCACGCCATTCAATATGTATATCATTTTTAAAACGATAAGAAGTACAATACAAATAAATATCTGTTTCATCAGTCAAATTTCTTTTGTAAAAACTTGCTAACCTGAAAATGAAAAGAAATTATTTAAAGAATTCTTAAAAGGACTGTCGCAATCAGTTAAAAAATGGCGGACAATGATGTTTGTTTTTTTCAACGGAAGATGAAAACAGATGTCGCATTCTCCGACATTGCTTTCTTTCGTGCTAAAACCACTTTTGGCTAAATCAGGCAACACTTTTTTACACTGACTGCAACAGTGAATTTTAATTGTTTTTTTTCGAAGGCCGACTGTACTTTTTTGATTTTGCAAGAAAGTTTCGAAGAAAATGAAATTCAGGAGCTTGTGCTTTTTTCAACTGTTAAAAAGTTAGCAAAAATCAAAATTCCTAAATTTTTAATAACTTTCAGCTTCGAGAATTTTCTTGCAAAATCAAAAAAGCAGCAAATAATGGATCTTCTTTAAATTTCAGCTGTAAAAAATTTGGTTTATAATTTTCGGGGCATATAAATATGTAAAAATTATTTTACCTTAAAAGTTCTGATCGTTGTTTAGGGAGCAATGTAAACTTTTCAGCAAATTTTAACATCAAATCAAGTGTTTCTTCATCATTTTTGTCATCAATATCTTCCAATAAATCTATTAAATTTTGATTATAAATTGGACAAGATTTTATATCTCCCCACATTTTTTAAAAGTAAATTACCAACAAAAACAAATATGCAAATATAAGAACAAATTAATAGTAACAATTTTTTAATAAATTTATTGTTTTTTATTTTTGACCGCTACCAATTTTTCGTCAAAAAAATCAATGTAATAACTGACGAAGGCATAGAAAAATTTGGTTCATAACTATATTAGGTCATATAAAAACGTTTGCTGCTGTAATCAAGAGATAATGTTTTGAGGGATTGTTGACTCGTTTTTTGGGTGCATAACTTGTCTCATCAGTGTATTGAAAAATCAATTTTGTCTGTTGCCATCGTGAGAACAAAATGTAAAAGACTTACAATGTTAGAAAAGAAGTTAACAATATGGTGCCTCGTAAGCTACAAAAAGACATATTTCATTGTTAACTATTTTAATCTTTGAACAAATACATAAAATAAATTTTTTAAATATTTGCCTGTGTTATGTCATTTTCTACAGAATTATAAGAAAAAGTTATAATTTTGAAAAGGTAATATTATTTTTACTTTTAGAAAACATTCTTGCTAAAACGTGACCTAAAGTTGTAGTTTTATACAATTTAATTACAGTTAACAAATAAGCATAATAAATCTAATTTTCTGCTAACACAAGCAGTCTATATTTATTTATTTAAATAAGAATTGGATATTTTAAAAAGTTTTATAACCGTTGTAAAACCGCCCTTTTTATAATGGTTTTAACCTTAATATAAGGTCCTGCCCGCAGGGCAAATAAGCAATTTATTCAAATTTAGCCTTTAATTGAATGGTGCAAAGAAGTTTACAACTTCTTTAAAATTCACTTATGTTTATATATTACTTATAAACGATTTCAGCATTTTTGTTGTTTATTTCAACATAAAAATTGTTTATTTTTTGCAGACATTTTTCATTTTTTCAAAACTTAAAATGGAAAACTCTGACAAAATCCAAAATTTGAAACTTTTATTACCATTAATTTACATAATTCCATCTTATATCTTGTATTTTGTAATTTTTTTTGTTGTATTTTTTACTAAAAATAAACACAAATTTAATGGTCCTTTTAACAAACTTTTTGGGATATCCGGAATTGCATATGTTTTTTGTTCAATAATTTATTTCTTGGCCCTTCGAATTCCAAATACACCTTTATTTATTCCATTTGTGAAAAAATGGGGAATTCAAGGGGCATTCGTAACATCACTTCAAACTATATTTTGGTATACCTGTTTTATGGCACCCCTTTTTCATGTTGTAATAAGTTTCAACAGATTTACAGTTTTCTCCCAAAAAACTAAATATGAACAATTTTGGAGAAAATGGTTAAAAATTGCTGTTGCTTTTTGCTGTCTTTTTCCGTTTTGTTTAATATGGCACATTCCATTCACAGGCATTTATATGCAGCTTAAAAATGAAAGTGACGAAAATTCGTTGAGATACATCTCTGAAAACAATATAAATGCCATTCCATGGATGAATACTCCCTTCAATGCATCTGTTTTTATGCTAATTTGTTCATCGCTTTGTCTCATTTTTAATGGATTTGTAATTTTTAAACTTATTCAAGAAAGAATTTTTCTAACAAAAAATTCTCAACAAAAATCAACAACTCAAGATATTCAACTTTCAATTTATACAACTTTTGTGTTCATTTCTGATGTGCTTTCTACTATTTTTCCGGTAAAATTTTTGTTACATAAAAAATCAATAAAAAACATTTTTAGTTTATATTTATGCTAATTACTGAAGAATACATGTTTGAAATAATCTTCAACATACAGTATATTTTAATGGATATCACCGATCTTGCACCTGCATGGTTCATTTTTTGGACAAACAGAAATTTACGAAATTGGATTTTTATTTCTTTACGTTTAAAAAAAACGAATAATGTCCAGCCTTGGGGTTAAAAAAACCAAACATCATCGTTTTTTTCTAACAAAAAATCAATGCTCAAAGACATACATTTTTTACATTGAATATTTTTCAACTAAAATGAATCATTTTTTCATAACAAGAATAGGTTGCCTTTTTTTTAATATTTTGTTAATTTTTTACCTTAAAAATGGTATTTTAAAATATATTTAACAATTATGAGGTCTTTGAAATTTGTAAGATTGTTTAACAGAGGCAAAAAATTCAAATGATAGAAAAGAAAATATTTCTTTTGGTAATTTTACATTATTAAATATAATCCGTAGGTTTGATTTTGTTTGACTCTTTTAAAATTATGTTTAAAAAATGCGTCAAAAATTATAATTTCCATTTTTGTCCGCTTTAATTTTTGACGAAACACAATAGATAATTCAACAGTTTGTCATATTTTGTCATCACCGATCTTGCGCCTGCATGGTTCATTTTTTGGACAAACAGAAATTTACGAAATTTAATATTTTTTGCGTTTAAAAAAAACGATTAAAGTGCATCCTTGGGGTTAAACCATTCAAACATCATCGTTTTTGAGAAAAAATATCACAAAACAGACAAATATTTTTTACACTAAAAAAAACGAAAATGAATCATTTCTTTTTCCCATCGCAAAATAAGACCGACTTTTTTTAATATTTTGTTTATTTTTTCACTTTTTAATTATATTGTCAAAGATGAAGATCTCTTGAAACTTCGTAAAATCGTATAACAGAAGTGAAAATTGATATGAAAAAAAGCCAGAATGCATTAATAAATAATATGTGTGTTTGTTTTTGTTGTTTTCTTTTAAAATTTAAAATTTAAAAATGCTTTAATCGCTGTTTTGTGCAAATTTAAATGTGGTTAAAATGCAACAGATTATTAATAATAGTGCCTTTTTTGGAACATTTATAACAAAAGAAAAACATTTCATTTTATTGAATAATCGAAAATACTGTTTTAGAATAATTACAACTGTATTTTGCAAGAAAAACGATTCTTTTTTGTCACATTTTATACCAGGAAACCAAAAACGGCTTTATTGTTTCATTGTTTCAATAAATATTAAAGCACCATGCCTTTTTCTGCCTTTTTGAGCTGAATTAAACAAAGAAACCGTATTTTCCTTGAATTCATAAAAGTCACCGGCTTCTTTAAAACTGAAAAATAGAGAACATTAGTCAACGGTTAACAATAACCTCTTTTTCTAACTAACTGATACTGTTTGTTGTCAACGGTTAAATAAAAATTGTCTCCTGCTGGAATATTGTAATCAAATACCGTAAACCTTGTTGTAAAATTTCCGATATCAAAATTCATCAACTTTGTTAGAATTTGATATGTTACTTGTCTCGTTGAAAGTCCATAATATGTTGTTGCAAACAATGATTGATAGGGATACGAATTAATTTCAGTAACCATTTGACTGTAGTAATCATAATCTGTAATTCAATTTTTAAAAATGTATTGTTGGTACTTGGGAAACGAAAATACTGATCGTCTTTTTTTAGTTTTTTGTGTAGCTTTTACCTTTAAAAGAAAAATAAAAAATGTATAAAAATTTAAATCCAAATATCTGTTCAACAATTACTTTCAGGGCCTTAAAACTCACCGTCACTACTCAATTTTATAATCACTGCAGCCGATTTTGGAATTATTATAGTGTATACCCCAGGAGATAAAGCAATATCTTTCCAATTAGTTGCCATCTTATTACTGAAAATAATTAAATATTTAAGCAAGTAATTGTCAATAAAAATTTGATTACGCAATGATGCTTACTTAAATTCAAATAGCAGTTTCCTTGGTTCTCCACCGATAAAAACTTTAACATTGTGAGCAACAGCATTAGTCCAAATATATTTTATTTTTCGGGAAAATACTTGATTTTGAATAAATATTTCACATTCGCCGTCTGGTGTAGCGATGTTGGAGACATATTCCAGTAATGTTTTATCTCGGGGGTTCAGTGTATGAAATAAATCTTTATTAAAAACACAATTGTTCTTTTTTTCTAAAAAACATTTGAATTTAACTTATTAGTTTTTTGAAAAAAGCAAACCTTTTAATTTGATAACCAATACTGGAAAGTCAGATATCATATAAAATGCAAACTTATTACTTTTTATTTCACATTTGTAATTATCATCGAATTTCGGTAAACTAAAATGCAAATTTTATTATCTGTCATGCGCACAGGGGATTCCCGATGTTTAGGGAATATTAGCTTGTATACTAACCATACATTTCCATGAACTACTGTTTCATCAGGATACCAATAAAAAATTTTCGGTGTATAATCAAAATAAATTTCGAACGTCACAGTCTATAATTTTAGAATTGAATGATTAACCACTGGGTAAATTTTTCTATAGACACTATATATATTAAGCTATTACGAACGGACAAAAGATTTCACAGAGTCCTAATGTAACATACGCACAAACTTGTGTAAAAATGTAACTAAAGAAAGTTGTGTACAATTTGTAATATAAATAATCCAAGTTTAATATTAAAATGCTTCCCATAAGAAACTTCAAATTACCTTGTTTAGTAAAATTTCAAACATGACAAAGTCATAAAAACCAGTATCAAGAATATAACTTGTAAAATTAGGTAATAGTTGAATCGTTCTGTCCAGAGGTCGGGCTAAAATATTTCTTTAATCATCAGAAACAATTAAAATTACCAGTAAAAGGTGTAATTGTAAAATTCAAGCTTCTAGCTTTTCCACTGGGATATGTCAAAACGTTAACAATGTTTCTGCTTTTGGTGTTCACAATGTAATACAAATGATTATAAAAGCTATCATATTGTTTTTTTGGCATAATGGTATCATTACCAGAAATTATTTTAATTTCGTCAAAGTTTTCATTAGAAGGTGTAACACTTTCATAAAGTATTGTATATGAAATGAGAGTAAGATTTGTGGGACAAGGAAGTACCTAAAAAATATAGGCAAAATTTATTAAAATCATTTACCCAAATATCGTATTTTCTTTGCCCCCGATTCGTGTTTTCTGATAAAATTTGACGAAAATATCAAATCTTACAGTAAAATTACAATGCATATTTCCACAATATGATTTTGGTGAAGATGCTAAGGGATAATAATTTCCATCACAAGGTAGAAAATTTTGTGAACATTCACATGCTTGAAAGTAAAAAATTTATACTGCAAGAAGAGTTTAAATAGGAACTTACCCGTTACTTTAAAAAAAAGCTGAAAGCCAAAAGATTGTATGCTTCCATCACTCAAAAACTCAAATGACACATTTCGAGTTAAATTTGTATTAAATGAAGGAATAATAAAATCAACCTTATCAAATGATACTTGACTAACAGCAACTCTAACATTGTCTTCCAAATAATAGTAGACATTATCAACGTTATCTTCTAAAGCATAATATGAACTATAGATAATTGCTTGACTTTTCGGAGGAACAGCAAGATTGTAAATGCACTGAATATTATTTTCATAACCTTCTGGGCTTGTCCATATAATTGCACCTTCGTTATTGTCATAACTAATAAGACATTCACCTTCAGTTGTTTGAAATTTATTTTTTACGATTGTTACATAAGCTTCAAATTCATTGCCAGATAAAAGAAAATTCTTTAATTGAATTTCGATATAATAATCGCTGTTATAATATGGATGATCTTCATCTGCACTTCTTTCACTAAAATTATTTATAAATTAGTTTTTAGACGTGGTGTTAATAATTTGATCTAAGTAATCAAAACCCCATCATTTCTATCATAATATCAAAATATAAACATATATGACATTTTGCCACAAATCTTATTTTCAGACATTTCACCTACTTTAAAATAATATCGGTTGAATTTTTTATTAACAGCTGTGTTGACGGAGAGTAACGTAAAATGCTCAAATCTGTCAAAACAATTTTGAATCCGTAACCGTCAGGAGCACTGAATTGCCAAAAACAAGAAAAATTATCAATGAATTCATAAGTTTCATAGTCATAATAAGATTGAATATAAAAGAATTCTTTTTCATTCGAAAATTGGAATGAATTCTTTTTAAAAAATGATTCAAGTGGAAATTTATTAATTTCAGGTTCAAATATCACATATCCTTGTATAGCTACCCCATCTGGAGGACCGGTAATAAAATAAGCGTCATTTATAGAGTGGAAACTTTCAAATAAACTGTGAAATGCTCTTTTTTCATCGATACTGCCATCAGAATTAATCAATAATCGTTTAAATACATTAAGAATATATTTCTGTAAATATGTAAATATAAAGGACTTCATTTAAAAGTATGTCATATTATTATACTTACTGTGTTTCCTGTATAAACAAATGTTACGTTGCACATTTCAAATTCATTGTATGATAGCAGTTTTGGAAAATTTGTCGTTTCATAAAATGCAATCTCATTGATATCCAAAAATATTGTATTATTTGAATTACAGTTGTAACTTTTATCACATGATACAAATACTTTAAAAAAGAAAATAATAAAAAAAGAAAAAATACAGCTCTTCATCATTTTTGTGAATAATAAATTGTAACTAAAGAATCTTTTTTTAATGTCCCAGAAATTTCTTAAAATTGTTATAATGTACAGAAAAAGCCCTGTTGATAAAAATGTGAGGAATTATAAGATTGTTTTGTTTTTTTATCATTGTTTTTAATCTAGCATAAGCTTCTTAAAAAAGCTGGCAATGAAGAATGCTGGCGTAGAATTTAAAATAATCCAAACAAAGTTTTTATCCGAAGCGATTTTTATTAATTTTGATGCCACAGTGACTACAATATTTTTTGGATTTACACAATTGTTTATTATTGAATTTTGTTAACGTGGAACAATCTATACTCGTCCATTGTTGAATGAGGCATTGCAAATACTAACCTTATGATTCTTTTCTTTTAACACTTTTGTGTTGTTTTAAATCCCCCAATTTCTTGAAAAGCTGCTTACAACGCGACAAAGAAAAAGCAAAAAATGTGATATAATTTAGGCATTTTTTGATAAAAAAATTAAAGAAAGTGAATAACATGTTTGAAGTTTAGCACTATTTAATCATTAACCGATTATTGATTATTCACATGATTTCTCTTTCAGCTTCAAAAAAAATGAAATGTTGTTATACAACTATTTTATTCTAGTTGATTTCGGCAGAATTTTCATGCAATTTTAAACTTTAAATTTGAGGATCATAGTTAAAACCCAACTTTGACTAGAGATAAACATAAAATATGATTTGTTATCGATAAATTTTGGCAAATAATCTGTTAAGTTTTTTCATATACACGAACAATGTTCAAGTTTTAAAAAAAAGTGTTTTCATGCTTTAACATAAGAGCTTTTTGCACATTTTTTATTCTTTTTTTAATTTACGAAATTGGATTTTTATTTCTTTGAGTCTACCCGTAAAAGAGACAATGTGCGGTGTCTGTCACTTTTTATTTTAAAAGAAGCGGTTTTCTTGGCAAAGTGTCGCAAGCGTCAACCATCATTTTTTTGACAAAAAATTTTTGCTGCTGATTTTTTTGTGGTTAAAAAATTAAAGCAACTTTATTTGTGTTAACCTTTTTTAGTTTTTTATCTATTTGCTTAAACAGTTGGCTTTTGAAGATAACTAACTATTAACCGAGATCAGCAAGTGCTAAAAACATTTTTTGCAGTGAAATTTTTTGATTGTTTTATGCCACAAAAAAGATACATGAGCAATAACTTTTTACAAGAGTCATTGGTGGCCGCCCCGGAGGGGCGGGGCACCTCTAGTTTTAAAAAAACGAATAATGTGCAGCCGTGATGTTAAAAAAACTACACTTTATGGTTTTTGAGAACAAAATCACATAAAAGACAAATATTTTTTACCTTAAAAACGAAAATGAATCATTACTTATTCTCATCGCAAAATAAGATTGTCTTTTTTCAATATTTTATATATTTTTTCACTTTTGAAAAATATTTCTTAAATTTTAGGAAAGATGAAGATCTCTTGAAAATTCGTAAAATTGTATGATAGAAGTGAAAATTGATATGAATGGAGAACGCATTAATAAATAATTTGTTTGTTTGTTTTTGTTGAATTCTTTAAAAATTTTAATTTAAAATGGCTTTAGTCACTGTTTTGTGCAAATTTAAATATGGTCAAAATGCAACAGATAATTTTTAAATTCAAATAACATCGTGTACAAGAAAAAAAGTTTTTTTAACGAAAATCGTTTGAAATTACTGAAGAGTATTTGTTTGTGATAATCTTAAATATACAGTACATTTTAATGGACTTTACCGATTTTACACTTGCATGGTTCATTTTTTGGACAAACAAAAATTTACGAAATTGGGTTTTTATTTTTTACGTTTGAAAAAACGAATAATGCCGAGCCTTGGGGTTTAACAATTCAAACATCACCGTGTTTTGTGACAAAAATCAATTCTAAAAGACAAACATTTCAAAACTAAATTTTTTAGACTAAATTGAACGATTTCTTTTTTTCGTCGCAAAAAAAGATTTCTTTTTTCAATATTTTGTTAACTTTTTAGCTTTAAGTTTTGCTAAAATATAGTTTGAATTTAAAATCTCTTGAAAGTTTGTAAAATCGGCACAAAAAACTTAATTGAAAAATGTAAATAACATTAATAAATAATCCATGTGTTTGTTTTTGTTTCACTCTTTTAAAAATGCCTTAAAAATTATAATTTCCATTTGGTCCTATTAAAATCTTTGCTAAAACACAACGGATACACTGAGAAAAAAATGTTACCATGTGTTACGAAATTTTGTGTTACTACGGCGAAATTGTTACGAAAATGAAACAAAATTTGTTACCTCTGTCACGAAAGTGTTACCATTTTAGTAATTTTCGTGTTACGACTTTTGTGCAAAGAGAGAGACGATTTCTTTGTTTCTCTAGTTTGTAAAATATAAATAGTGCACCTCTCCTTCTATACATAATGCATTAAACATAAGGCTGACTCCGGTTGGGTAAGAAACCAAAATATTTTTACCATTCCTTTTTTAAGGTATACCTTTAAAAAAAGGTATGTGGTAATTAAATATCCCACCTTCGGTGCCTGATGTCACGGTCGGTGCAGGATTTAAATTTTTGGGACAAATCCCCCCGTGGTGTACAACTTTGCTATTTCTTTTAAATAGGGTTAAAAAAAATTTTGTAACGGTGACAACATGGTAACACTTTTATTACCATTGGTAACACATTAGTTTCTTTTGGTCACACAATCTGTAAAGGAGGAAATCGTAACACAAAGTGTAGCACTTTAGTGTCAAATGTGTTACGATTTGGTAACACTTTTTTTCTCAGTGTAACTTAAAAATTAACATTATGTAATATTTTATGTACATGAAGAAAAATGGGATTATGTTGTTTTTTGTCCACTTTTCAGGCCAGAAAAACAGATGTGTTTTTTTACAAAACCAAAACTCTTTTGTTGATAAAATTGTTTCGCACATTATTTTTATTGCAAAAAAAGCATTTTAAAATCGTCCTTGAAAAACACAAAAAATCAATATTTTAAAGCAAAGCATAAAACTTGCAGCAGAAAATGAACGCACTTGTAAATATAATATTTATTAAACGATTACCAAAAATGATTTTCATTCAGGGAAGCATTGCCATTATCAATTTTGACGATTTGAAAATCTTTAACTGTCCATTCAATAGTTCCTGCCCAATTATTTCTTTTATGAACTTCTTTCCAAAGTTCATTAAATAAATTAAGTTCGGCATCAGTGTAATCTTGTCGAATCGTAATACTTTTATATCGTTCAGCAGATTTATTTTTGATATCCATTGCACAAACTGTTACCCTTCCAGCTGTATGTTTTGAATCAGTTTTAATCTTTAAAATATTTTGATATTTTCCAATCCATTCAAATTCTTTTTGATTCAATTTTGCAATGCCATTTAGCTGGCAAACAGCTGTAAGAGTTTGAATAAATTGATCAATTAAATATGCATTTTGATCCTTAAAAGTTATGATAATATTTTTCTCTCGATTTGGTCGATCTTTGGCATCTGCCATTGCTTGTTGAATCATGGAATGAGGGGTTGCCATTGTGCCATTTTGGCTTTCATCAACTCCAACAACGGCATTCTTGCCATCGATGGCATTTGAGTCATTTTGTTTTTTTTGAACATTCTTTAACATATTAGAAACATCAATCGATAAATCACAAAAATTATTTCTTAATTCAAAAATATCTTCTTTAATATTAAATACAATTTTTGGAGGATCCTTATGAGTAACTTTTCCATAAATCGGATTTAACAAATTTTTAATCAAATTTTCTTTAGATTTCAGTTCAGCTTCAAGTTGAAGAATTTCTTTGTTAGCCAAATTCAGTTGATGAATAATTTCAGATTCTTCCATTGTTTTTAAAGTTTCTTCATCAGTAATAGATAGAAAATAAGACATTTTTTAAAAAATAATGGTTGAAAAAAAGATACCAACAGTTTTTTGTTATACAAATAACGTTTTTAACGTTATTGTCAAAGTTTTGCTTTAAAACTTGTTGTTTTTAAAACCTTTTTTGTATACAGATTAATAACAAAAAAAATCAACAAAAGATTAAAAGCAGTTCTATTTAAAAAATTCTATAAAAAGGTATTAGAATTATGCAAATTCTTTGTTGATAAAAATCTATATCTGAAATCTGAAGATCAAAAAAGTCTAAATATTCCATAAAGGAAAGTTGAAAAGGTTTAGATAACATGTGCATATGATTCCAGTCATAGTTTTAATGTTTTTTTGACTCTTTTAGTTTACTTTTGCGTATTTCTTCTTTTTTTGGATTGAAAAGAACAACAATAATTGTAAATTTTTTCTTGCAAGTAAAATTGTAACCATTTTTAAAACATGTTTTAAAAATGATTACAATTTTAATAACAAATTTTATTAAAATCAACAAAATTACCATCTTTGTAAAACATAGAAAAAATGTTAAACAATTTATCTCTTTCCAACATTTTACCCCCAATTTGTTTATTGATAACAAAAACATAAATATTGATTTTTGTAGACCATTGTGCTTCTTTTGAATCATCATTTATTGCAATTTTTTGTTTTCTTTTTCACATTTATTGATCATTTTTCAGTGCTGCGTGTTCAAATCATAACCATTTGAAGAAAAAAAATCACAACCGAATTTGCTATAAATTTGTTTTAAAGCTATTTTAAATTATTATTTTTTGAAGAATGAGTTCAAAAACCGGATTATCAGCTATCCCTCCTCAAAATCATTTAAAAGATGAAATAACTTATGTTACCGGAGATTTGCATGAATATTATGATAATATAATAAATATTATTTTAAGTGAAATGTTGGTGAATGAATATTCAAAAGAGGCACCTGTAACAAAAGCAGTCGGAGCAAAATCGGATGAAATTCGAGAATCATATTTGGCAGTTTGCAAGGATTCTTTAAAGTCTCCTTATTCAATTCTGCCATTCGTGGGAGAAAAATGTATTGGATGGGTTACAAATTATATTAAAACGGATCTTAAAGAATGCAAGGAAGATCCAAGTTTAACGTTTAACAACGATTTCACTGAAAGTATGTATTTTTATGCAAATTCATTAACTAAAGAAGGATTGGATTAAGGAATTGCAAACAAAGGCTTCAATGAAAAATCAAGTAAAATCGCTGTTGTCATGGATGAAATTGAAAGAAATTTTACATATTTTATTCCAGATTGCAAAAAACTTTTTGTTTTGGATGTTGTTTTTGTTCAACCATCTTATGCAGGGTATGGGTTTTGGTATTATGAAACTTTTATCCTACTTGTGATAAATTATTGTTTCTGTTTAGATTAAAAAATCTAAATAGAAAGAATAATTTTAAAAAATGTTGATCCTTTTCCTTTCAAAATATTCTCAACGCCATTAATACAAATTTCGTTCTTGTATATATACATATATGAAAAAATAAAAAACCACAAAAATACAACAATTTTTTTCAGAAAAGGAATCGCAACGAAATTAACCAAAAAAGCCATTCAACTTGCTCGTGATAATCAATGTGATTATATAATGTCAATTTCTACAAACATAAAATCGGCACATATCTTTACAAAGGTAAGCATTATTTAAATGTTCAATTACTGTAATGATGAAAATTTGTAGTTTGGATTTAAATGTGTTCGAGAAATTGCCTTTCATGATTTCCATCAAAATGGTCAATCATTTCTGCACTCCAAAGATGAAAACAAAAGTGTTCGATTAATGTTTTTAAAACTTTGAACAAATTCTAAATATTTATATGCTTTACATAAAACAGTTTACGCTATATTAATTTTAACTTAGAAATTAAGAACTCAAAAAATACATCTTGGGTAAAAAAGAAAATCACCCCATATCACCCCAAAAAATGCTACAGCAATCGTTGAGCTAAAATTGCCTCAAAAATAGCAGAAAAACAAAGGAAACAAAGAAAATGAACTTTTTTTTCAACGCGCATCAAAAAAATGCATTCTTTTTTGTGCAAAAAAGAAAAGGAAAAAGTGTTCCTTTTTATTTTTTTTGACGAAGAATTTTTACTTTTTAAAATTTTAAATCGTGAATTTCGGCATTTTAACTATTTTAAATAATTTTTTGCGATTTTATTTTCGGCTTATTCAGGTCTGAATGTATCTAGAACGAACAACAAAAATTATTTTTTTTCAACTTTTATTTTTAACCTACCGGTCCCTACTTTTATTAAAGGACATTGTGTAAAAACTGCTGCGTAATTAAATAATACGTATATTCATTGCACCACCTTTATTTTGATGCATAAAAACTAAAAAAATTGTGATGTTTTTTTATTTATGCAGCACAAAAGTAAACATTTTAATGTTCTAGTTTGGGACATAACCATTTTTTTCTTTTTCTAACTAGATATCACACATCTAAAATATGTTTTTATAACCCGTTAAAACATTCATTTTCCGACTTCAGCAAGATGGAAAGACATTTACGATTATTTTCTATGAAAGTTTTCATAAGCTGTTATATTATGTGATAATGAAGGACTTTAAAATTACTAATATAAAATGCGACAGGAAATAAATTAATTTTTTAAAACTTTAATTTCTTAAATTAATTCCACTCAAGTTGTCAATTTTTCAAAGTTATACATTTTACATTTATATTTTATATTTTACTTTAAAGAATGGTAATGGATGTTGTTGTTTGGTCACTTTCTATCTTCGAATGTGCCTTATATTTGTGTCATTTATCAATTTTAATATTATTGATTGCTCAAAAAAGAACAACTTTTAAAGGACCGTTTTTTAATATTTTTAGGACAGTTTTGATAGCTGATATCGTATGTTTTATTGCGGTAAGTATCGTGTCTTTTTCAAAGGAGGCGGCAGTTTTTTTAAGTATTTTTTCCACTTTTTTGGATCTTTAAACAAAAATCAATAGATTGGCTAAAAGACCCTGATTATCAGGTTCATGCTGACCTGAAAATCAAGGATTAAAAAATGCGTAAACCGCCTGATTCTCTAACGTAAAAAATAAAATGTCAAAACTAAAAATATACTGTAATTTTAAAATTTTTTTTAGACGACATGTTCAACAAAACTTGCCCGAATTCCATTTTTAATTGATCAAATATAACACTTATCCGGCTTCAATCATCTATCCGATGATTGGTTTTGCAACTGTTCTACAATTTTTGGGTCATTTATTTCTCGCCCTGAATCGATTTTCATTTATTTGGTTTCCATTGAATTATGAAAGTATTTGGAAACGACAATGGTATACTGTAGTAATTGTTGGCATCTCATTTTTAAATATTTCGTGGAGATTTCACGAACCTGCAATATTTATTTATGATTCAGAAAATATTTCTGTAATGTCCTATTTAAACAAAAATGTCACAAATATTGTAAATATTTCTTTAACAATTACATATTTTTCAACGACTTGTTTAGCAGCAATTTTTAATGTTTTAGCTTGTTTTAAATTTTTTATTCGAAAACAAAATCATGCTTCTTTTAATGTAAATGGAAGGAATTTGTTTTGTAAGTTGTCTGTATTTTTAGAATCCAAAATTTGAATAATATAAACCTTTATGTTAAAGTATCCTTTTAACAGTGACAAATCTTTTTTAGATGTTTCAATTGTTATTTTTGTTGCACAATTATTACGAGTTTCTTATAATGCTAATAAACTGCTGTTTCCATCAAATACAGAAGCAATAACCTTTTTTAATACAGCTTTACCGTATTTGAATGATATTTTTGCTTGGAGTGGAAGTATTTCATTCTTGATTTTAAGGTTTAAAAATGAGTTATGAAATTTACCATTATCTTTTATTGTTTTAGTTCATCAACTCGAAAAGCATACAAGTCATTTTATTTTTGCAAACGAAAAAACACACAGAAAATTAATCCAAATCTTGTTGTTGGAAAGAAGTCTCCTTCTCCAACAATTATTATATAAATTTGTTCTTTTTTTTATAAGTTTCTGTGATGTTGTTTTATGTTAAATAATTTTTGTACAACAAAAGCTAAAATAAAATTTCAGTTTTTGAAAAATTAAAATTAACTTTTTTCTAATTTTACATCCCACAGCATTTTGTTTGCTTAGGTGTCATAAAAAATACAGGTAATGCTTTTTCTATGAAAAGCTTTATGTATTGAAAGTGTCAATTTTGTACAAATTATTCATGTAACAAGTTTTTCCAACATGAAACTAATAGCATTAACAAAACATGTTACAACATGAAATTACTTGAAAAGCAGGTTTTTAAAATAATGTTTCAGCTGCTAAAAGTTCAAAATTAGTCTCAAAACGCCTCCTTACACCTGCATTTCTTTTTACCAATAAACTTAAGAGTACAAGCTAAAACATATGTAACAACTCATTTATTCTGATACTTAACTTAACTTATGATCAAAAGTGCTATTCATTTAATTTCATGTTTCTATTTACATTTTTTTTAAATGTACTATCATTTTGAATGATTACAAACATTTAGAAGCACAAATTTTACAAATTGGTATTTAGCTTCCAGTTTTCTAAAATTTGCAATTTGTACACTTTCTTATTTTACAAACATTACTTTTAAAGTCCATTAAAACAAATACCATTTACCAAAAATGGCAAACCTAATATTTTTCTGTTTTTATTGGATTTTTGAGATTTTTGCTGTCACACTTCATTGCTTTGTTACGTCATTCATAATCCTACAACGATATCAAAAAAATAAAACTTATACTTCGCCATTTTATTTGTTATATATTTTAAATTCATTCGCGGATTTGGGAAATTTGATTAACAGTAATTTTTTGAATAGATTTACATATTTTGAAGTCCTTCATCCATGGCTTCGATCTCATACTCTTTATGTAACAATTTGTTATTTAATTTCTGGATACTGTTTATTTTCACAAGCATTTTATCATGCTTCAATTGGAATTAATCGAATTTGGGTTTCATATTTTCTTTTAAAAGCTGGAAGGACAGTTTTAGGAAGGCTGGGAAATTATTTTATTTGGTTTTTACCACTTTTACCAATTATTTTTCTTTGTCCATTCTTTTTTGGGACAATGATATATTTGGAGGCAAGACCTGGAGAAGCCCCTTTTGCAATTTACAGTGAAGCATGGATCAGAAATGTAAGTTTATAAACTTTTGTGTTAAAGGGAGAGTTCCACTTCGTAAAAAACCCGACCATTTAAAGGGCCCGGACCTGCGCCGAACTAGACTCTCTTTTTGTTATGGTATTGATAATTAAAAAATAATCAAATTTTTGGGACTTGAACAAAACACATAAATTTAAATTTGGCGCGTTTTGGCCAAGTTTTCTGAATGCCAAAATGTTAAGATAAATAATTACGTTATAAATTTATGTATCATTTCTGGATATCAACATTTTCAAAATGACAAAAAAAAATGCTTCGCTTTTAATCAATTTTTTTACCCTGTACCATGTTTTTGAGATTACAAATTCATACATTTGAAACAATTTTTTAGTATAATTCTATTGTTGGCCCGACCATTGTTGTTTCATCATCAATTCTTTCCTTCATTCTTACACTTCTTACAATTAGACGATATCGAAATCTTCTCAAACAAAGCAGTAGCGATAATAATAATGGAAAAATGATAAAACGAGAAATATATTTATTGGGACATGCTACCGTAACCTTATTCTTTGAAATTTTGGTAGGATGTTATTTTGGGGCTCTCATTATTTCTACCACTTACGATATGCCATATTTGTTTGCTTTTGTTGCTCCAATAATTGATTACGTCATTGATTTATCATCTTTAGTTAATCCTGTTGCACTTTTGATAATATGCAAATTTGTAAGGGATGATTTTAAAGATTTTGTATTTAGATTGTTTGGGAAAATTAATAACAAGGTTATTGACATTAGCGGAAATCATTCTTGATCAATCTCTTTCCTCTAGCAACAAAAGATCAAAAACATGGACTACTCATATGAAAATGCCTTTCCAAAGATTTTGCTGTTCCTTCGTTTTGATTTTCAATTTGTTTAAAAAATTAAAACAGGTGAAAAAATTAATTACATTTCTTAGAAATATTTTGATAAAAGTGCCATTCGTTTTTCTTTGCTCTGATAATTTAATGTTGTTATTTTTTCGCATTAAAAATAAACTAGCACTCTAAAGCATGTAATTACGAACATTAAAACTTTGAAAATTGGTAATTCTGTATGATTAATGGTAGCAAATTTAAATAAAGCACATTCGGTTTTTTAAAAAATGACAACTTTGTAATAAAGGTTAAAAAATTAGATGACGATTTATTCGACAAGAATTAAACTTATCAATAACCCAAAAGGTTTGGCTTGCATAAAAATATATTGGTGTTTTGTTAAACACAATTTTTTCTTTGTTTGCAAAATTGTTTAAAAAAGCATTTTTTGGATGTTTAATGAAAATTAATTTTGCCCTTTGTTGGTATTGTTAACAGTAGTGAAAATTTAAACTTATCAAAAAAGTGTATTTACACACTGAAAAAAAAATTGCTCATTTTTCGGTCAAAATTAGCCGTTTTTCGGCCAAAATATAGGCCCCGTGGGCCATAGTCAAAAGTGTTTTTGGCTTTTCCAACAAGACAAAATTTAGCCGAATTTAGGCTAATATTTTGGCCTTAATGTGGCCAAATTTTGGCCGATAAAAATTTTAATTTAAAAAATAATTTCTTAAAAATTTAAAGTGTAAAATCGGGTGTACCCCCAAACATCTCCAAAATTTAATGCAAATCGGACACACCCCAAAATGGGATGCGCAAGATTTGCGCTGAAGGCACCGGGGTGTGCACCGGGCGGTGCAAGCACTTTTTTCTTCCACTGTATAGTGGTAAATCCTTAAAAAGGAAGCAGAAAAAAGCTTGATGGGTAAGGAACCGATTTGGGCTTATTTATGTTTTTTGAAAAGGGAATGCAAATACGAAGTACATTTTCAAAACAGAGAACACAAGAGATGATCTCTCGCTACAGAGAAATAAAACATTAAAAATGGGTAAATTTGTTTTTGCTTTTATGAAATTTCGGTTAATTTTTTGGCTTTTTACCGGGGAAAAAGTAAATTTTTAGCCAGATTTCGGCTAATTTTGGCCAGTTAAAATGTGGCCAATTGCATTAGCCGAAAAGTGCAGATATTTTTTTTTTCAGTGCAATTGTTAGTTAGCTAGTCTTTTTTTGGCTAGACGAGGATAATTTTTTTATCCTAAAATCCATAGCAAAATGACCGGAGCAAATATCAACTGTATATTCATGTTGGCTTTATTACGTTTTAGTATGTTCCTTCATTCCCTTATTATTCACCTTGAATTAATTCATTTTGATTGCATTATTTGCAAAAATCTTACAAAATCAAAAGGTTGTTTTTAGAAAATTGAATCGTGATCAGTGATGTGACTTGACCATTTTCATCCCCCCCTTCCCCTTTCCCCGCAGGCTCTAAGAACCTTCCCCAATCCCCCGCCCTTTCCTCTCTGTTTTTGAAAAATTCCCCTTCCCCAGCCCTTTTCCCCCGATTTTTCCCTTTTTTTCCCCTCCAAAGTTTTTCGAAAATAGGGACTTTGAAGGAATTTTTTTAAAAAATGGTCTAAAATTGCTCGAAAAAGCAGGCTTTTTGTAGTAAATGCGAAATTATATTAAAATTATGTAATAAAAGAGTTTCGAACTATTATTTTAGTGAAAGTTTATCTATTTTCAGTCTAACATTGTTGGGTCAAAATATGTGTCCCCGAAATTCCACTCTTTTATTCAAAAACATCCCCCTTCCCCTCCCCTTTCCCCCGCAATTTGACAAATCTTCCCCCTTCCCCTCCCCCCAGCCCCCAGGGCGGGGGAGTCACAGCACTGTTGAAGACGATAAAATATTATTCAAATTGATGAATTATATTAATGAAATTTGAAGTTCCTGATGTTTAAGAAAAAATGAACATGATCTGTCATATTTAGTGATACTGCAGGCCCTGAAAAAATTATTTCAAAGAAATTTTGGCTTTGTTAAATGATTGTGCCATTTCTTTGTAAGAATAAGGACACTGTAGTACATTTATTAAGCAAAATCGAACAAAATTCAAAACATTGTTGTTTTCTTTTATTTTTTCAACTGCCTAAATTTTTGCATGTGTTTGATAAATATTTATAAATAAGCTTTTGTGCATTTATTTCGATAATTTTATTTAACAATATATTTGTTCTTATTGAGTTATTTCTATTCATTTCGATGTGGCATGTTTTTATCAATTTGTATAGAGCAAGTCAAAAATAAAAGTTGTAAAAAAATTATTTTATTGTTCGTTCAAGGTACTTTCAGACCTGAATAAACCGAAAATAAAATCAAAAAAATATTAAAAAGAGTTAATATACCGAAAATTAATTTTTAAAATTAAAAAAAGTAAAATTTCTTCGTCGAAAAAAAGAAAAGGGAACACTTTTTCCTTTTCTTTTTTGCACAAAAAAGAATGCATTTTTTTGACGCGCGTGCAAAAAAAAGTTCATTCCTTTTTCTTTCCTTTGTTTCTCTGCTATTTTGGAAGCAATTTTAGCTCTGCTATCGCCGTATCTTTTTTGTGCTCATTAGTGCTCCATGGGAAAAAATATATGTTATTCAAAATTAAATTCTCTATCGAATGGTACAAAATTTAGAGTTAAACCGGGTTAAACCCGGTTTTTTTCCTGATAGTGAAACAGTAATTTTACATTTTCGGCACTTTGCTATAGAAAAAACTTTTTCAAAAGTTGCATATTTGGAATCAGCGTAAAAAATTACGTCTGGTAGGATAAATAGTTATTTTGTAAAAAAATGTGTGCGCAAATTCATTTTTTCGTTACGGTAACCAAAAAAATATGAAAGAAAAGAAAGGAAAAAGTGTTCCCTGCCCATCTCTAAATTTGTAGTAGCGAAAAAATTCTTTATTTTTATAACTTATTTATTATATTAGTGATTATATAAAATAAAAGAGTATCATCGAAAAAAGCAATATACAAAGCAAACAATGAAAAACAAAAAGAAAAGTTTGAAAAGATTTGGAAGCCCTTATTAAGCCCAAAGGGTAAGAAGATCTTGAAAACGAATGACTGAACATTTTCCAGTCAATGGATTGAAAGATGGCATCATATAAGCGGGATAAGATTGGCATTGTTCTTGCTAAAAGTGTATCATCGATAAACATATATTTTAAAAGGTTTTTCAAATTGCTAAAATACTTACTGCAGTACCTCCTGTCATTTCACATTGGCCACTAAGTTCTTTCATATAAATAGGGCAAACTGGTTTTGCAGATGTTGCAGACCAATAAATTTGAAAAACAAGTTTAATATCTAATGCTGATGGTGCACCTTTGAATGAAGTTCTATTTGATTTATCAAAGATGTAATCCGTACAGGCATCAGCTTTGGTTGCATTTTTTAATGGTTGAGTGAGAATCATAAATGTACCATCTGGAAGTTTTCTAAAACCAATGCAAAGAAAGTCTTCTGAACACCATTTTGCAGCTTTTTGTAAAGAAGGATAAGTTAAACCAGACATTGATTTTGCTGATAATTTGCCACATGGCAATCTATAAAAATCATAATCAATAAGATCAGCAGCAACAGCAGCACCAATGAAAAAACAAATAACTTCAAAAGTATTCATAATTTTTTAAATTCAAAAACAATTTAATCCTGAAAATGACAGAATGAAGAAAATAAAGCAGATGAAAAGACTTTTTACAAGAAAAATTCCAGGAACCGCCCCAGAAACAGGTTGCACGGCAACGATCTTTAAGGGGCGGATTCGAGGATAGTCACAAGCAATTTTCCATTCGCCCCTCCCCAACATTGTCCCGGGTACCCCAAAGCTAAATATTACCAGCGGGGTAAAGCTGGGACTAACTTTTTTTAACTTCATCACTTCTGAAAATCACACCGAAATTTAAAGTTCACACTTCTTTAACAAAAATACAAAAACAACGGCATCTACAGTAACCCGAAGTAAAAATGAAGAAAAAAGCAATTTATGAACTTCCAAATTGATCAAACATTAAAATTCTATTACAGTATAATTTTTAGAGATTAAAATAAATGCAGTTTTTAAGATTATTATCAAAAAGCCAAAATTGTTTCAAAATTCACGAGATATTTTAATTTTATTCAAATTTTAATGATTTTTAGATTTTTAGATTTAAAATGTTTATTGGTTTTTTTTGTATCGTGCCATTTGTGATCATGTGTGCCTTTTTATCAGACATAGTTACAACACATAGCTGCATTGAAGTTTTGCCATATTCAGATTATTTACCAACAAAACAATATGCCTGCCTGGATTTGTGGCTTTTATGAGCGTTTTACTATAAAGGATCTGAATTTTTTCAGTCTTTTTCACATAAAAAATCATCAAATTCGTTGATCTTGTGCCTATTTCGGCACAAGATCAAAGGTGTTGAAATAGGGTTTTGCCCATTTCACAATAAAATAGTGATGATGTCTTGATTACAAGTTAACCAACCCATGTTATGCAAATTTTTAAGTAACAATATTATTTTTGCTTATGATCAATGATGTTCCCAAAATGATAAATATGGATTTATTTCCTTTGTTTTTATTAAAAATAAAACAACAACAACATCGAAAACTAACAAAATCATATCCTATCATTCACAAAAAATGACAAAATTTTTAAATGCAATTTTAAAGCAGCATTTTTAAAGACACTTTTTTGAGATTCTGTTAATTCAAAATTTGTACATAATCGAATTTCACAAATTTCAGAATTTAAATAATTTTGTGCTTGAAGTTTTAAAGATTTTAAAAATGCTGCCACAATACTATTTTCTGGAAATAAACGTAATCCATTTTGAGTTTTAATTTGGAAACATTGGATTCCATCTTGCTCGACAACTTTAAATTTTCGATTCTGGATCAATTTCAATTTCATTCATGGATTTTCCGATTACTTTGAAAATATCTAAAAATTAAATTTACTTTCTTTGGTGGCGAAATGTAAGCATTATAGTATTCTTATTCTGAATCCGTTGAAATTGGTGATGAATCGTCATTTTTATGTTGCCATATTTCTGTTTCTGATTCTGATGTCATAAAGTTAGTATTCATATTTTCTGTTTTTGATCTTTCAATTCGATTCTCAAATTCAACAGAATCCATGGTTAGTGCACCTGGAATTTTCTAAATAAAAAAAGTTTTTCTGAAACGGTATTTTTATGTAAGAATCCATTTTACAGTAATAACGTAATTTTTTAATAGTGCACCTGGAATTTTCTAAATAAATGTAAGAATCCATTTTTTACTTATTTTACCACAAAAACATAACATTTTTATGGTGCACCTGGAATTTTCTAAACTTTTATATATTGCAAATAAAAGAGAAGAGTAATGGAAGATGAAGAGAAAATACAATGTTCGTACTTTGTTTGCTAAGCAAAAAGAGAGAAAAAAATGAAGGGATAGGTTTCTTAGAGGGACAAGACAAACTGAAATCCTAATATTCTCATGCAAAGCGGAATAAAATGGAATAATGTTATTTTTTACTTAAAGTTTGTCTTAAATTCTACCCCCCCCCCCCCCCCATTAATTTTTAAGGGTAAAATTAAACCAAAAAATGTAAATTATGGGTAATTTAAGACCATATTTCAGGCAATTAAAAAATTGTAGGTAAAATGAAGATTAAATAAGGGCAAAGAATAATATTATTCCAATGAAAATTGCATTCCTATAAAAATTAGAATAAAGTTGTATTGGTCATAGTTTGAAACGGTTAAATATTACAAGTTTTGAAGACTGGACAAAACGTTTACTTTCTATAGGATGAAACCTAATTCCAATGGTATCTAAGAATGTTTGAGAACCTGCTTTGACTTCTTTATCAATGTAAATAAAAATTTGCATATTTATGTATTTTTGTTTCGTTAAAATGTTTTTCTTTTAGTTCTCAAAGTTAAAAGTTAAATATGCCTTTGATCTGAGACGCAGTACATTGAATTGGATACTTCTCCATTTTGTGCTGTGTTACAGTATCCTAAAGCTTGTATTAGAATGACGAAGAAATGTTTTAGTTTTTTCGAAATCATCAAAACCAAAATCTCATTGTTAAATTTTTGCATCAATCATTTTTTATAAAAATAATAAAAACCATATTTCTTTTGTTCTTTTTAAGAAACTCCTTTGTTATATTTAAAAAAAACGAATCCCATAAAAAATATCATTCTTTTGTATTTTTCAGAATCTTTTTCTTTGATGTTTTCTAGACACAAAAAAACCATCGCATTTATTTTTTAGTTTGATATTTATGATTTTATTTTCCAAACTTCCATGACAACACAAAATCATCAAAAACATACGATTTTAGATAAAAATTATTTTTTGTTAGATCACATTATTTTTTTGCATAACTTTTTCTTTCATTTTAAACACAATGGAAATTTTACAAGCAATAACTCAAAAGGGAAAACATTAACAGGTACCCCTTGAAATATTGAATTTTATTCACAATTTTTCAGTGCCAATAAAGATGTTGACTTTTACCCATAAAAAATCATGGTTAAAATTCAACAGTTTTGTGGTTAAGATTTTATATAATACCTATCTCAAAAATATCTTATAAAACCGCAAAAAGAAAAATCACTCTGTTAAATGTTTGGCAATGCCCTCAAAACGAGATAAAAATAAAAAATCCAAAAATACTAATTCGCAGTGAAAAAATTTTATTTTAAAGTCACAATCGCGAACACTGATACTTCAATCATAAAATGCTCTCAAAGTTTTGGCAAAAAAATTGGTGTTGATTTAATTGATTGCTTATTTTTTCCTTTGAAGTTTTCTAATCGAAACTGCAGCCTTTATAAAAACAACTGGAAAAATCGTACTTCTCGTTTCAAAAATGTCAATTTTTCATTTTCGTTCAACACCAGAAACCTTATTTTTAGTAACATTACAGTATCTTTAAGCATGCAACTATAAACTATATAAAAAACTTGTTTGCTGAAATCATCAAAAACAAAATCTTATTGTTATACATTTTTACATCCATCATTTTTTAAAAACTAATAAAAAACCATATTTCTTTTGTTATTTTCGAAAAAACTCTTTTTGATATTTTTTAAAAAACAGATAGATCCCATAAAAATGCTATTCTTTTGTTATTTTTCCTAGAATCCTTTTCTTTTGATATTTCTGATTTTATATTTCAAAAACTTCCATGACAACTCAAAATCATCAAGAAATCATATTCAAAGGCTGAAAAAATTTTAAGAAAAATTTAAGGGGCCATTTAATTGAATATTCACAATATTACTGTAGAAAGCATTATTTTTTTCTCAAGCGATTCAACAAAACAAAAAATTATCAAAGCAACTGCGTAATGACTTAAAGGTGTTATGTGTCACACAATGACAAATTTGCATAAGAAAAATAGTTAAAAATTGTAAAACGAAAAATCTCGGATATCCGTCATGTTTATTTTCGTGAAAACAAATTAGCATACTGGTTTTCATTGCGAGAAAACAAAATTTGGAATTCAGAATTTTTAGTTTTTGATTTTTCAAAATGTTGTTTGTAAAAAGTAATTCAACTGATTTATGGATCATCAAACAATAATTAATGTTTATTCTATTAATGACTAAATTTTCTTTGTCAGGAATTTGCAAAAAAATATTGATCTCATTAACAAATAATGGTTAAAAACGAAAAAGAGAAAAAAGAAACCGACACAAAACGCTTACTTTAAACCCCCCATTTTTAACTGATGAATAATTTTTATTTAAAAAAATTTTTCTATCGAATTTAGAAAGTTGATCGAAAAGCAAAAAAATGCAGAATAAGCAAAAAAGCAGTTTTAAAATGATTTTTTTGGACATCTGTCGTTTCCAAAAATGCAAAAATATTTCTTGCATCAAATTCTAGATTTTTTGGAAGAAAAAAATGGTTTTGAAAAGTTTTGAGAAAGGGGGGGGGGAATTCTATAAAAGTGCCGATATTTTTACAAAGTTTTCATTATCAGAGTATTTTTTGGCGGTAGCATTTAATTGATTTATCTATTTTCTATGAACCTTCTCAATTATAGGTTTCTACGTACATCATGAACAATATTCCAAAGAGTTTGAACAGTGATTTATGGTTTTTTAAAAACGGCATAAAATCAGCATTTAAATAACTTTATAACTAAAGAGCTGAACTTGAAAATCCAAAATTCAATAATATTATTTCAGCAATGTTTAAATTCTATAAAATTGCTTTTTGCAAAAATGATTGCAAAAGTACAAAAAAATGCGAAAAAGAGATTTTAAAAGATAAATTAAATTTTCAAAAACTTTTACAGAGTTAAAATAAAAGCACATACTTTTTTTATGTATATTATTGTCATGATAGAATTGAACAAAACTCAAAATCAGTGCTGTGACTTGACCATTTTCATCCCCCTCCTCTTCCCCTTTCCCCGCAGGCTCTAAGAACCTTCCCCAATCCCCCGCCCTTTCCCCTCTGTTTTTGAAAAATTCCCCTTCCCCCGCCCTCTTCCCCCGATTTTTCCCCTTTTTTCCCCTCCAAAGTTTTTCGAAAATAGGGACTTTGAAGAAACTTTTTTAAAAAATGGTCTAAAATTGCTCGAAAAAGCAGGCTTTTTGTAGTAAATGCGAAATTATATTAAAATTATGTAATAAAAGAGTTTCGAATTATTATTTTAGTGAAAGTTTATCTATTTTCAGTCTAACATTGTTGGGTCAAAATATGTGTCCCCGAAATTCCACTCTTTTATTTAAAAACATCCCCCTTCCCCTCCCCCGAGCCCCCAGGGCGGGGAAAGAGCGGGGGAGTCACAGCACTGATCGTAATACAAACAAGAAATAATTATAAATTATAAATAAAGAAATTCGAGAACAATCCATACATGATATTTCTGTGAGTTTTTTCAACTTATCAAATAAATACTCCAGTTATTCAATAAATACTTAAAGATCAATATTTCAACAACCATTCTTTTGATATGTCTCATTGACTTTTTTTAAAAAGCATGAATAATTTTGGTGGAATGCAATGACCTTTTTTGGCGCTTTTATATCGATTGCCCAAACTTTTACTTTTTGAAAAAACAAATAGTTTTTTCTCTTGGTAGTTCAACTCAAATTAGTTATTTTTTTAGTTCGTCGCCTCTTCTGTATTTTTTATCGCCAAAAAATGGATACAAATTTTTCTATGTTCCCAATTCAACATGAATGGAAATTTTCTGAAGAAGCTCTCAAATTTTTATTTACAAAAGATCTTAAAATTCCAATATCAAAAGAATGTTACGGTGAACTCAAACGTATCGAAGAAATTCCTCCTGCCAAATGTAAAATGTATGTGGACATCTCTACGAAAAACAATGTGCTCTACTTTTCGCCAATGTTTGCATTGTTTAACCTCAAAGGCCGACGTGTTCGTGGAACATTTGCTTTTTATATCAAATCTGCTAATTACAATTCTCCATATCGATGTGAATTATTTGGAGGGTTTAATTGTAAGTGACACAATTACTTTTTTTGTTTATTTATCTTAAATTTTTTTAGCCAGCTTTGGTGCAGATGTTTGTTCTGTCGAAGATTTCTTAAATCCTGAAAAGAAGTTCATTGTCAATGGTGAATGTTGCATCGAAATGAAAGGTATTTTTCATCTTGAAGCATCAATCAAAAAATCTGAACCTCAACAAACTTTGGCCCAGTACTTATGGAATCGTGATGATCAAGATTTTACAATTTTTGTTGGAAAAGAAAATGAATCCGAAACTGAAATTAAGGTTAGCGTTTTTCGTTGATTTTTGATATCTTAATAAATATATGTTTTTTTAGGTTCATAAATGTGTTCTTGCTGCTCGTTCTTCTGTTTTTGATGCAATGCTCTACACAAATATGAAAGAAAAAGCTGAAAGCAAAGTTGCAATTATTGATTTTGATGTTCAAACTGTTAAAAATGCAATTGCATTCTGCTATGATCAAAATTATGGTATTCCTTTTAATTCTATTACTGATGCTACAACATTATTCCAATTTGCCGATAAATATGATATCCAAGATTTAAAAGTCAGAGTTTATTGTCGCTTTGTTCATATTGTATTTAATCATCTTATTATTTTAGAAACAACTTGAAGAATACTTTGAAACAGTTGCCGTACCAGAAAATATTTGTGAAATCGCCAATGCTGCAGTAATTACAAATTCCTCCCAACTTCGCGAATTCTGCATTCAAAAATTTTTATTGTTTTCAAAGATCGGATTTCCTGTTGATAATATTGAAATTTTGGACAAAGATTTTGCTTATGAATTATTAAAAGCAACTTTTTCAGCTAAAAATTAATCATGTCTTTTCAACAGTCTTGTTTCATTTGTGTTTGTTTCTTTTGTTTTTTTTTGCAAATAAAAGTTTTCATGATTATAAAACGTCTTTAAAAATCACTGCGGATGCACTTTTTATTACTTAAGTACTTGGATTGTAGATATTCATTAGATGAGGCAGTTTAAAAAATAAGGTTAAATTTTTTTGTATTTAAAAATATTTAGAATCAAAAGTACAAAATTTAATAGTTGTAGCATTTTAAACTTTAAAAAATTCTTTTTTCCATTACTGCAATAAATCCCATGACCCCCTCTCTAACTTTATCCTAAAATATGGACTCATTTGGTACCACAGCTTCCATTTTCCAACAAAAAAAACCTGACAAGAAATCATCTGTAATTTATTGCTTAAAAAACATGAATAATTCGGCAGAAAAAGCAATGGTCTTTTTGGGTGCCTTTCTTATTGAGGATACAAGCTGCTGCAGTTTTTTTCAACAAAATCTCTGAATCAGGGCTGTGCGATACCAAAACCGAGACTTTTTTAATTTTCGTTACAAAAAAATTCATCTTTGCATTGTTTTCTTTATGAAAATGTAAATATTGTGTGTCTAACAGCACAGAACAATGACAACTAAAGTTTTTATCTTTATCTTTTATTTTAGATAAGTTACGGTAAGAGTCTCGGGTCGAGTCTCGGCCTCGGGTACCCGAGACCGAGACTCGAGACTTTTGTAATTTAAACGACCAGGAAAACGATAATACTCAAAAAAGTTTTAGAATATTATTTTCTGAGGTATTAGGTATCATATAGAAAAAGAAATTCATGCATAAAAAGCATAGGTTAAGAATTACAGCAGTTTTAAAAAAATCCGGATTTTGGTATCGCACAGCCCTGTCTCTGATGCCCTTGTTTATTGTTTATTTTGAACATTATTTTCTTCTTTACCTTTTTTGTACGTCGCCATTTTAATTTTTTTTCTTTCACCAATGCACTATAGAAATAACGAATCCAAGCAGCGTCATTGTACATTCGTGTTGAAACATTTTGATGCATTTTTTCTCTTCCACAAAAAATTTCTGTTTTATCCGATTTTTGCAGATCTCAGCAATTACTAGACCAATTTTTATGATTTAAAAAGCATTATTCTTATTTTAAATAATTAAGAACAGCCAATATCATAAACAAGCTTGAAAAAAATGCAGCAAAAAATTCATAAAAATGTTTCGACACGAAAATACCTTCTTCATATATGATGCTGTTTGGATTCGAAAAGGAAGAAAAAATTCCATAGTGAATGAAAAAGAAGGGCAAAGAAAGAAATTTTTTCTTGACGCGATCGAAATAAAAATGTTCAACAAAAATTTATTAGAATTTTTTAAAGAAAAAAAATTTCGGTGAAGCTTTAAATATTTTCATTATTTAAAGAAATTTTTTTTCTATTTGTATTTCACTAATTATTATCTTTTTAGTTTGTCACCTGCATTTTTTCATCACCTAAAATATGGATACAAATTTATCAATGTTCCCAATTCAAGTTGAATGGAAATTTTCTGAACAAGCCATCAAACGTTTATCAACAAAAGATCCACAAAGCCCAGTACCATTAGAATGCACGAGTGATTATTTCGAAGTTAAGGAAATTTCTGGTGCAAAGTGTAGATTATTTTTGAAGTTTTATATGAAGAACGATGTAACCTACTTTTCGCCAATGTTTTCATTCTATAACCTTGAAGACCGAGGTATTCGTGGAACATTTGCTTTTTACATCAAATCTGCTAATTATGCTTCTCCATATCAATGTGAACTATTTGAAGAAGATGCATGTGAGCGACACAAATACTTTTTTCGCTTATTAATTTTTTTATTTTCAGACTGGCTTGGTCCTGATGTTTGTTCTGTTGATGATCTTTTTAATCCGGAAAAGAAGTTTATTGTTAATGGGGAATGTTGCATTGAATTTAAAGGAGTTTTTTATCTTGAAAAATCAATTGAACAATATGAACTTATTCAATCTTTGGCCAAGCATTTGTGGAATAGTGATAATCGTGATTTTACAGTCCTCGTTGGAAAAGAAAATGGATCTAAAACTGAAATTAAGGTAATTTTGTTTATGATAATATCAAATTATTATTATTGTCTACCAGAAGTATCGTTTTTCAGGTTCATAAATGTGTTCTAGCTGTTCGTTCTTCCGTCTTTAATGCAATGCTCTACACAAATATGAAAGAAAAAGCTGAAAGTAAAGTTGAAATTACTGATTTTGATGTTCAAACTGTTAAAAATGCCATTGCATTCTGCTATGAACAAAATTATGGTGTTCCTTTTAATTCTATTACTGATGCTACTTCCTTATTTCAATTTGCTGATAAATATGATATTAAAGATTTAAAGGTAATAGTTCAATTTCACTCATTTGATTTCTTCACTATATTTACTGATATTGTTTGCGATAATAGTATGCTATCTTCTTTTTATTTCAGAATTTACTTGAAGGATACTACTTTGAAACAGTCGCTGACCCAGACAAAATTTGTGAAATTGCCAATGCTGCAGTTATTACAAATTCCTCTCAACTTCGTGAATTATGCATTCAAAAAATGTTAATGTTTTCAAAGATCGGATTTCCTGTTAAAAATATCGAAATTTTGAACAAAGATTTTGCTTATGAATTATTCAAAAAAACTTTTTCTCCTGAAAATTAATCATTTATTTTCAACCTTCTTTTTTTTCTTTTTGGTTTGTTCCCTTTGATTTTTTGTTTGCAAATAAAACGTTTTTAAAAATCCATGAATAATGCACACAAATTACTTACGTTATATTGTAGATATTTATTAGCCGAGACAAAAAAAGATTATTCTTTTTGCATAAGAAAATATTTAGCTTGAAATAAAGAAAATGTCACATTTAGCAGTTGTTACATTTTTTGCCAATAGAATTCATCTGTCTAAAACTTTTACAAGAAAAATGTATCAGAATAAAAAGGTGTTTTTTCTTCTTTTGTTTCTTTTGTTTGTTTAAAATCATGTGTTTTATCAATCAAAATAAGAAATAAATGAGATAAATGACTTCCTTGTTTTATTTCTGATAAAACTTTGCTTTTTTTATACACGTAAAAAAATCTACAGACATAAAAATAATGATTATTGTTGATGCTATAAAAATGTGACATTCCAACAGCAGCTCTTTTTTTCGACTTCCAAAAAAATGGAAGGTACTGCTTTTGCTTTTTATATTTTTATTTTAATTGTTACAACTTTTTTTATTTTTTGCTGCATTTATTTGGCATTTAAGTAAGATTAATTTTAATGGAAAAGAGCATTCATATTTTGGTTTAGATTTTATGAAAATATTAAAAACAAGCAATTACCAGAACATGATTTGCTTTTGCATAGCTCTGAAATTCATTATGTTGTTCAGAAGCCAAAAAAATTGTCATTTGATCCTCGATTATCAATGATTATTGAAAATGATTCTTCCGCAAGTCTTATGACAAAAGTGCCCTTGGAAAGGTTTGTTTTATCTTAAAAGATGTGAACTCTTGGATTATACGTTTTTAACTGCCACTGGCAAACCTGATCCTAAAAATTAAAGAATAAACAAAATTTCGTTTTTAAAAAATTTTAATCTTTATTTTAATAAATTCAGGGATTTGTTCAAAAATATTACAAATTATAAAGTAGTCGACTGATAACTAATATTTAGTGAAACTTCGTCTCCTTTGGTCAATTCCCTTTTATCCAATTCACTACCATTTGAAGAAGATCCATTTATTCCTGAAATTGTAGTTCATCATGTTTCATTAAAAACTTCAAGTTCTTAATGTTTGAGAACTTGTAAAACCTTCTGTCTTGGATTTAAATGAATCAGAAAAAACAACAAATTTGAATCAATGGTAAAAAATGCTTTATAAAAAATTTTCTGTATCAAAATTAATTGCTTTTTTGTAATGTCAACACTTGCTGCTGCCAAAAAGACTTTAGTTCTAGGTATGTTAATCGTAGCCAAAAACATTGGTCAACTCCGAAATAAATCTATTTTTTGCTTTGTAGTGTATTTTTATTTTAATTATTTTTGAGGTTCATTGAATTTGATGCAACAGAACACAATTTGAACACAAAACAATTTTCGCGATCTTTACCTTTTTTCTTTCCCATTTTTTTACAATTTCTCACAAAACGACAAATGAGCTAAAAATATTTGTTTAAATGATGTAAAAATTTCTTCAAGTTCAGTAAAACAGGAAATTCTTTTTCGAAATTACTACAAAATTTTCTCACATACTTTATAAAAATTATAATTAACAAGGAAGTATCAAATAATCGAAAATACGTAAATGTAAAACATGTGTTTTTACAAATACAGTACATTTTTTATGTCATGCTATGGGCCTTCTACAGTATATCCAATAATTAGAAATATTTTTTTTCTCATATACTTTGAAGACAAAATCCCACTTTACACATTTTTTTAAAGGGAGTGTCGCAGTCAGTTTTTTTTATTTTTCTTGACGGACGACGACGACAAACGACGCATTCTTCATCATTGCTTTTTCGTGTTAAAACCACTTTTGGCTATTTCAGGCAACATTTTTTTACACTGACTGCGACACTGCCTTTAACCAGTGGAATGACAGACGCACATTGAAGAAAAACGTTTTGCACCCACTTTTTTCATTGTGCGTCGGTCATTCCATGGAAAAACTAAACGTTTGTGAGAAATCCTCCTTTATAAAAATACAGCGTAAAATCTAGGAAGTACAAATTAGGCAATTTATGCAAATGTAATACATGTACTACACTATTGTTTTTGTGTGATGATTTGTGCCATTTAGTTTCTTGTAAATACAATAAAAGTTTCCCATCAACTTATTGAAACTACATCCAATCTGGAAGTACAATAATACTATGTATAAATACAGGTTAAAATATTCAAAAAATTTATTGTCAAAAGACTTGTGCACACAAATTTGCATATTTACCATATACTATTACTAAATATTTACCATTTGAATCATGTCATCTTCAAATGCCACTAAATCTGACTTTAGAAGTAAAATGGAATTCATCATGAATCTTGCGTCATTCTCATCAACAGTTTCACCATGGTTACTGTATTTGAGTTTGGCAGGAGATGTATTAATGCTAATATTTTTTCTAAAAGAATTTCTTAAGAAGAGCTCCCAATATCGACAATCTTATTACGTTTTAACTGTGATTGGATTTTCGATACATTTTTGTGATAATATTTTTTATTCTTGGATTAGAGGTTTTTTAACACCTTTGAAGTTACCGTATTTTCAAACATTCCTATATATCCGGTCAACATATATTTTGTCATTTTATTCAATTTGGAATGCAACTTTGGTGTTGAATAAATTTACGGCACTTTGGTTTCCATTTAAGCATGATCGGGTAAGTACATGATATTGTTGAGTAAATGTTGGGCATATATAATATGCAAATTTGTTAAATGTTGTAGCTAGAATTGTTCGTTGACAAATATCGTTTTTCGAGAAAGCTTTAGCAAAAAAGATCGAAAGAAAGGGCTATAAATTTGAATATTCGATTTAAAAATCAATCCAGCATTGATTAATTTTTTCAAATTGAGCATATCAGATTTATGTTTTACTAATATTTTTAACTAACTGAAACTCAATAAATGCCCTTTATTATATATATATATATTGAATTCTATTAAATATTCAAATTTTCAGATTTGGACTTACAACTTTTTTAAAATTCTAATTCTAATGCTAATTACCCCTCTGCTGCCATTATTCTACATTTATGCCGACGTTAACTGCATTGATCCACTTTTTTATAACAAAATTGGCGGCGATGTTCGGGAAGATTGTGAAACCCGAGTTCGAACTGCAGGATTTATTGCATCACTTTTTATCTATTTTCTTATCGTTATCCTCATAATTTTGATAATTATTTATCACAAAAAACAAACTTCAACATTTTCAAGCAATCTTTCAAAAGTTGAAAAACGCCTAATGTTTCAAGCTTTAATCTCGCTAATTTTTTATGGAATTTATCGAGCCCTTGAACTTATTGGAAATCGATTGTGCATGTTTTTTAATGATTGCTCAGATCAATTTCAACGAGATTATTATGTTCTAATTTTTTCATTTACAATTTTAAATAATGTTTTGGTTCATATCCCATATTTAATTGATGTCTTTTTGCTTATTCTTCTTTCATCTTTATTTCGAAAAGATTTTTTTAGTTTTTATAGCTTTGGTTTTTATCAAAAATATTTTGGAAAAAGACTTCCATCAAGTACTATCGTTGTTACAATAACCCCAAGGAATTTTTCATATCATTAATTTTTGTTTTAGCAGTAATTTGGTTTTCTTGTTGTAAATTTTTTTGTATCGTTTGAAATCATAAAAAAAGTATTTTTGAAAACTTTGATAAAGATGCAACAAAAAAAGTAAAAATATCCAATATACATGTAATTTTACAAACAAGTTCAAACATAGCGTTTTCAGAGCAAAAAGCATCATTTTTTTTCTTTTTGTAGTTTATAGTTAACGACTTTTATTTATGTGACCCAAACAAAGGAAGGATAAATTATAACACCAGTTATAAGAAGAATAACTAAAAAATAAAACCTATTTTTATTTATTTTAAATGTACAATACTAAAATTTTTTAAAGCATGACCTAATTTGTTGTTAAAAATATTTTTTGGTATCTTCGATTGAAAAAGAAAAATTAATCTTTTGCAAACATGAATAAGCACCTTATTGATTGATTGATGACTAACTTTTTTCCTTTTTTGTCATTGTTTTTTGATGAAAGACACGTTTGACTTTTTTGCTTTCTTTTTTAGTTTTTTTGCACGAAAAAATCATATTTTTTCAAAGAATGACACGTCGGAATCAAGCGGCGTTTTGCAAAACCAACGCGTGGTACCGATTTTTGTGCGCGGTTAGCGCAGCTGTGAGTGCATGCGCCTGCAGCACACAAATGAAGGCGGGTGGTTCGAGCTCGCTCGAGTGCAAAAAAATAAAATATTGCAATTTTGCTTAAAAAATATAATTTCAAGAAGTTTTATTAAAGAAAAAAAAATAATTATGTAAAAAAAGCAAAAAATGTTTAAAAATTATATTAAATAAACTGTTTTAACGTAATAAAATATTTTTATTGTTTTTCAACAAATTATCGCTTTTTTTGTATAATACGAAGAAGTTTGATTAAAAATAAATAATTATTCAAAAAAGGCAAATGCAGTATTAATGTCAACTGTTTTGTTTTCTCTGTTTTTTTTTATTAAAGAAAAAATGATTTTGTTTTTTTACCCGTTGTTGCAAAAAAAATTGATTTACAAGTCCTAACTCCATTTAACCTTTTTGCGCAAAAAAGCTAAAACACTTTTTGCTGGAAAGACAAACTAATGGAATGGTTCAGTTTGTTTCTATTTTTTCATCTTTATTTTTAAAAAGCATAATATTTATTTGTGTATTTACAAAAAATTATTCATTTGTTCTATCATTATATCGCTGACAATTAATGTTATCAAAGTAATAATTTAAATCAATTCCCCATTTTAACAAGGTAAGGTGCTTTTTTGGGCATTCTTTCATTTTAATTCGCTTCTCTGATTCATTACAGATAGGGTGGTATGCTTCAATCGGCTCATCAGAGAAGAAAGACGAAGTTCTGAATTTCTCAGCAAATTCTGGAGCATCGAAAAGGAATAAATGTCCTTTTTGTTTTGTCCGAAGTGAAGGAAGATGTAATTTCATATAAGACCCAAATTCCAGAATCTTATCCTTGATATCTTTTACTTCTTCATCAGTCATATCCAAATGTTTTTTCATTGAAGCTTTTGCAATAAAAAATCGTTTAATTGCTTCCAAAATTACAATAATTCTATCATCTTCTTTAATTTCAGGAGGAAGAGCAGCAACAATTTTACCATTTAAAATGTTATTTCCCATTGCAATTAAATGTGCTCCAGAATATTGTTGGAAAAATGCTTTTCGAGATCCACCATGATTTTCTAGCACCTTTTCAAGATTTTTTGTTAAAGGACCAGGATTTACTTTTTGTGTCTCTTCTCGAAATAATAATTGCTTCTCTTTGATTGTGATAATAAATTCAGCAATTCGTTGATTAATAAGATCTTGTTCTTCAACTAAATGATTTTTTCCAGATTCAAATGTTGGTTTAAAAGGTGAACAATGAGGACATGATAAATCTTCATTTTTACAGCACCGATGAACCATGTTTGAACAAGTGCTGCAGCATGTAACAAAAAGTGATGGAATATTTTTTCTCATTAAATGCACAACACAATCCATATTTAACGAGCAAGGCTTTAATTTTCTTTCATTCTACAACAATTTTAATATGTTATTTTTAAAACTATATTAAAATTACCTTGTTGGATGAAAGCAATAATTCATAAAGCAACGCTGTTTCTTCAAGATCTTTTTGTTCAGCTTCTAATTCCTCGATCTTTGCATGAGCTTCCCGAAGTTGCTTCTTCCATTTTGGGTTAAGTTTTAACAATTTATATGCATCTTCTGTATTCCCAATTTTAGCATCAATTTTTGCCACAATTTCATACAAGTATTCGAATAATTGTGCTCCAGGGCCCAGTGTTAAATGAAGAGGAGGTGGAATAAAATGGGACGATGGAATAAATGGCACCAAGGACGGTCTGTCTTGTGAATATTCACTAAACAAGATTATTTAAACGATGCTTCAACTTATACAACAAACTTATGGACTCCTTCAGGACGTGGTGGGCATTTTTTATTCAAATCAATTTCACCATATGTTTCAGTTGTTGTAGACAAACAGTTAATTGATGGATATTTTGGCTTTCCACTTTTAAGCCCTGCAACACCCTTTTCAGACTTGTAATCAGCTACATAAAAATATCGTAGTGGCAACTCAAAAGTCGATCCATCTGGTCGTCGAAGTGTAACAGATTTGATATTTCCAATGCACTCAAATAATTGATCAAATGCAGCATAAAGATTCAAGGGACAATCATCAGCGTTGAAAATACCCAAAAAAGCCATATTATGGGCAGAATTTACTTTTTTTAAAGTATTTCCAAACAACATGCCGCAAATTGTTCGATCCTTTGCTTTATCAACAGTTAAAGCAAGCCAACCTTCTTCAACGCCTTCAAATACAATTTCCCGGTAAAGTTCATTGTCGATTAGTTGTTGTAATCTTCTTTGAATATAAACTTCAACATTCTTCATAAAAGTTACTAATTTCATTTCAGATTCTGCTCCAGCTTTAACCTTTAATTTTACATATTTTTCTTCAAATTCAATGCCGGCCCGGATCCGCTTCTTTTCTTCACTAACTTTTCGTTCTGAAGCAAGGAAATGTGGTGCACCATGGATTCGAAATTCGTGTCTTAGCCTTCGAGCTTCATTAAGATTGATACCACTAGATTGAAAAATATGAGCCGTTAATGATGGATTAAAGATTGGATTATCACGAAGTCCAAGTCGGTTATACATAGATGTAATAATTTCAGGTCCCGAATCTCCATATCTGCTCATGAAAAATTCACATTCATTTTGGATAATTTGCCGCTGCTGCCTTTCGCCATATTCTGCAAAATTTCTTCCGGAAAGCTTGTCATATTTATCTGCTTTAATTTTTGATTCCTTCAATTCATGTCGAAGACGTTCAATTTCTTCTGTTTGATCTTTTACAGTAAGATGAAGTTGAATATTTTCACGTTCATGTCGATTCATGGGAACTGTATTTTCAAGCACATTTGAGAATTTTTGAGAATGATTACGGTAATCCAATCTAGGTTTTTTTTCAGATGGAACAGATCCTGCCAATCTGGTTGGTTTGTTGGTATTTTTTCTTGATGGTGTGGTTTGGGAGTTTGAAGAATTAAATCTTGCCATGGAACTTGCAAAGAAATCTGTTGGAGACTAAAACAAAAATATGAAAAACTTATAGTTTATTACAAAGAAAACTACCGTTGGATTATTTGCAGGCAATCCATGATTGGGATTAAATAATTTTTGGGATGCTGTAAATTGTTGAACTTCTGGTGTTGAAGGTTCGTCTTCATCCATTTGTCGAGGAAATTCAAAAAGATCCTGTTGAAGCTGAGATACCGTACTTTCAGTTATTAAATCATCATCCAAATTTTCAGCTTCAGTGGAATTTTCGTAAGCTGCAATATCTATAAATGTATTTCGGTTGATACATTTTAATTAAACGATAATTTTTAGATTAAACTAACGCAGCGAAAGGGTGGAACTTGATTTCTTAGATGGCATCTGATTATTCCCTCGATTTCCATTACCCTTCTTTTCTTCGGCAGTACTGTAACAAAAATCTCTTGAAGTCGTTGAGCAAAAATCTTTGGGAAATTTTCCTCCAGATTTTTCTTTTTGATTGTAATTATTGGTAGAATATAAATTAGCATAACTTTTATGATCATTTGTTGCACTTGAAGATGAAAGAAAATGCTGATCATTGCAATGTTTAGAACTTTTATTCAAGTTGAAATTTTGATAATGTGTATTGGACGAATGTTTTAGCTTTTCAGATCGTTGATTATTCAATTCTGCATCTTGAATATCACTTCCTCCACCAAGTAACAAATTATAAACATGTACCGTACAAGATTTTCCAATATCGTAAAAACCAAGTGATTCATAATCCTCAAGTGGCTTTCCATGAAACATTAAACCAATATCACTATTTGGAGGAATTTCACACTTCGTATAAATCTGTGACTTCAAAACAGAAACGGATGTTTTTTGGGAAGCGATAAAAGTATAGCTCGCTGCATTGTATTTTGCCAATAATTGAAATTCTTGCAATTGGCTCCGATCTTCTTTTGCATCAACATGATGGGGTTCGTTGTCGACTTTCTAAAATTAATTTTATAAAATTATTGCCCAAATAAGATATTTTGTTTAAGGCTTACTGTACTTGCACACAAAGAAATTATTTGAACTCGGATGGTAGAAAAGTTGCAAATATTTTGATCTCGAAGAGTTTCATTATCTTTCAGCAATTTTAATCCATCGAAAAAACAGATTATGGTAGAAGCTTGATGTGCTGCTAAATACTTGTAAAATTCAAATTTCAAATCAGAGATGCGAGCATTCATATGGCATTTAAGCCATAGCTTTTCATTGTCTTTTACAAATAATACAGTATACGCTTCTTCATCATTTTTAACATCAGCATCAAAATTTCCATCATACAAAATTTTATTATACGCTGTTACTGTATTTGTTGTCGAAGATCCAATTTTGGTAGATTTTTTGCAACGAGAAAATTTCATATGTTGAATTTTAATATGCAATTTATCCAACAAAGAAGGTTGTTTTGGCATTTCTTTTACAGTAAAACCTGCACGTTTTCGAGCCTTTCGAATCAAGTTCCTGATGGTGACAAAGTTCCTGATAATTCGATAAAATGGGGACTTGTGGAACAATAAAGGTGAGTTTGTCAATGAAATAAAATCATAATTTCCAGAATGATAAACTTGAACGAAATTCTTTATTGGTATTTCATCAGCATCCATTGTTGGAGCTAATAGAAAATTTGAATTACGTTGTTGAGAAAATTGCGGTGCAGAATGTTCCAATTCTTTACAATCAATAACTGGGTTACAAGTTTCTGCAGCATGATTACTATGAAGAAAATTATTGTCTGAAGATGAAGATGGTTGAACCTGATGAGCTTAAAATGCAAAAATGTTTTAATTAGGTCTAACTAATATCATAAAATTGCTCACAAGTCTCGACGATTACTGTATTATCTGTATTCTTTTTGTATCGCTCCGATTCCTTTTTGAATCGGGTGATCCGCCGATTAGGTTGTTCTTCATATGCCTTGTAAAGATGCATGAAAATAAATCAAATAAGAAACAACCTAAAAAATAAATCTGTTACAGTATATAATTGTCGCGTGTATTCAAAAACATTTAAGATAAAGACAATTTCAAACAATTTCACTTCAAAAAAATTCAACAAAGTTTATCTGATATTCATCATTTTCGACTTTCTACAGCCAACCATAAGAGAAAGCTTACACTAAAACCAAAATTTTTTTCAATTGACCACACACTGAATGGCACCTTTTTGCGATCTGTTGCATTTTTTACAGCTGATTCATTCAATTTCTTCTTCAAAAGCTTTTTTATCGGCACTTTAAAACAGATGTTTTTTCTTCAAACAGCATAATAAACTTTTGTTTCTTCGTTAATTTAAATTCTTATAAAGTGGTGAACAAGCAGGAACAAATAATTGATTAACTGTGTAAATACAAATTAATTTATAGTTCTTGGATTTAATTTATTAGTATGGTGCAACAGTAGTTTGTGTGTTAAAATAGTGATGTGTTGAAAAACAATAAAAATATTTTATTAAGTTAAAACAGTTTATTTAATATAACTTTAAAACATTTTTTGCTTTTTTTACATAATTATTTTTTTTCTTTAATATAACTTCTTGAAATTATATTTTTTAAGCAAAATTGCAATATTTTATTTTTTTGCACTCGAGCGAGCTCGAACCACCCGCCTTCATTTGTGTGCTGCAGGCGCATGCACTCACAGCTGCGCTAACCGCGCACAAAAATCGGTACCACGCGTTGGTTTTGCAAAACGCCGCGTTCTCTGTTTTTGATTCAGACGTGATGAGTTCGACTGATTTTGCTCTTGAATTTGAAAAGTTCAACCAAAAAATATCTGCCAATTTGCGCCAATCAACTTTTCTAAATTCTTTTCATCAACAATCATTTCCATTTCGTTCATTTTTAATGAATTATATTTCAAAGAATCCAACCTCTTCAAAATGTTATCAAAAATTAATTCAAACATGCAAATTCTTTTTTATACAAGATCCTATTCTTGTTGTTCCACGCTTATTATTTGTTTATGAAAAAAGAAAATGGAACACATATTTTAATGGAAAGCGAGTTCCAGATTTGCATAAAATATTGCCAATGCTTTGGATTACCGAAGACATTGATTATGTTGGAGAAAGAATTCTTCCCGCGAATTATCTTTCATCAATTATTATTCCAAAATTATATAAATGTGATGCAAAAAAATTAAATCTTTTCGATCAAAATTTGGGTTTTGAAGAATTGAAATTTCTTGCTTCAAAATGTGAATCGATAAATCTTGGTGCAGGTCCTGAGAAGAGAAAAGATTCTTTTTTGGGGGTAAAGAATGAAGATGGTTCGGTTGTTTCATTACAAAAGATTTTTGAAGCTTTGCCAAATGTCAAAGTTTTTGAGTATCGGTAAGCTAATAATAGTTAAACTAATAATAGGGAAACGCCGTATTTTGGGTGTGGAAAAAAGGGTTTTTTTCCCATTCAACACTTATAATTTTCTTTGATTTTTTCCAGCATGCGGCAAAACATCAAATGATTTGAAAATTTGCACTTTTAAAATTACTTTGGTCGGCTACTTGTCTGCTACAGCCGGCCACAATTTTTGGCCTCATTTATGACCCTTTCTAAAAACTCTTTTTGTTTACGGCCTTATTTTTAGGTTTTATGATCCTTCCCCTGCTGGATTAATAACGCCAAACACAATCAAAGAATTAATTGCGATTCCACAATTTTTAAAACTTGATAAATTTCAACTTAAAAATATTCCAGAAAGTTTTGATGTTGATACTTTTTGTTCTTATATAAAGGTAAATATTTATGAACAAAATTACTGTCATTTACGTACAGTTTTAGATGAACAAAAAAACAAAAATTTGGCTGGAATTCAGTAACCAAATTTCGGTAGCATACAAAGGAAACGTTCAAACAATTGTCAACGAAATTGTTTCAACTAAAAAATGTAATTTTAAAATACCGTATATTAGTTTTAGCGGAATTGATAGCCTTTCCTATCGAAAATTAGTGGAATTTTACATTAGTCAAGAAAAATAAATTTTTTTGCTATGCTATATTTAATTTAATGAACATAAATTGATTTATTTAAAAATAAGATAAATTTATGGCTCATAAGCGAACCAACAGAGATGCCAGGCTATACAAATCGTTAAAATATTTTTTTTATATTAAAAAAGTGACAAAATCAATTTGCAGAATCATGGGTTGTTGAAATTACCATCGGCTGTACAGCTGCCGAAGCTTTAATCTTAAATCCAATTTTTCTTAAAATTGCTTTCAAAAATGTAGTAAGAAATATTCGATAAGTTTTAATAAAAAAAGTTAAAATTATAAAATCTATCATAAAATGAACTGACATAAACGTGAATGAAATCATTGCAAAAATGGATGTTCATTTTACACCAAACATGATCAACAATAAACAAGCCAAATATGGAATTAACAAAAGTGCCGTAATTGATAAAAGCTGTACGTATAAAGCTTTGAACAAAATTTTTTGAAGTTGAAATGTTGCAGCCAATAAATTCTTTTTATTCTTTTTTAAAATTCGAATAAAATTGAAATATAAAATTATAATAAATATCAAAATTGTTACAAGTCCAATTACAAATACTATCATTCCAATTGAAGTAAAATTCTCTGTCATTTTTGGATTATATCCAAAAATTGAGGGTTCTCTTTCAAAAAAGTAATCAATTACAACATTTTCATTTTCAAATGATTTTCTTAAAGTATTTTTCTCAAGTTTTTTTGCATGAATTTGAAGATAGACTGCAAGACCTGCAAAAATACAACAGGATGAAATTGTTTTAATGAAACAAAAGATTTAAATTAGAACGTTGAAAATTTGCATATATTATTGTGCTTCTTTAAACTTTCAAAATTTTAAGGCCGTATTTTGGAGAGGGGGTGGATTCGAAACCTGTGCATCGCAAAATCGCGAAAGTCCTTTGATCTTTGGCCGCCACCGTGTTATAGCGGCAAAAGATCAAAGGCGTGCCCCCCTGAAATAAAAATGCCCCCCCCCCCCCCCCCCCCCCGAAAGTTTTTTCTCTCTACGGCCTTGTCGAATTTAAAAAACATTTTATTATGCAAACTTTTCAGTTACGAAAATTTTATAATCCTATTTTTTTTGATTCCACATGAAAAATCAGAGTTTAGAAGATTCATGTGAAGACGATAAAGTTGATTTTGATAGCATTTTTGCCCAAAAGTGTATATCTAAATTTGAGCGGAATATAAACAAAACAAACTTTGAATACCACAAAAAATAATAACATATCCTGTAATTCTTACAACCATTTCATTATACATTTTATAGTAGTGTGAAAGGGGTGCGGCTTGAATATATCGATGAAAGACTGCAATTCCAACTGCGAAACCCATACCAGTTTGAAAGAATGTCATTAAACTCATAGCATATAAATCAGGAAATTGTCGAAAGAAGCCTCCACTATATCCAAGATGAAATGGCCATAACGGGATTTTGAAAATACTCATATGCAGTTCAAAGGCATAACTCCAACAAAGTTGATGACACAAAAACCATTTATATCCTCCCATTTCATTACTTGATTTTTTGATAATTGTATAAAGCATTAAAATAAAGAAGCCTGTTGAAAAGAACAAAGTAATATCCCAAAAAATGCAATAATATTGTGTAAAAATTGGATGATCTAAATCTTCAATCGTGAATTTTGAATAATTTACATTTGTACTAAAATAAGTAAAAATTTGAGTTAAATTTACCATTTCTGAAGTGGAATAGAATGAACATGTAGTAAAGAAAAAACTGTTTTTTGAAAATCATATTTTTTTAATGTCACTTCCTTAAAGTAATAATATATTTCACCTGTTTTTATGTAAATTTCATGACATGTCTTTTAGCCAATGAATTAGTTATTCTTATTTCTGTCTTTTATCCTTTACGTCTTAATTCTTAAAATCAGAGACATGTTTCTCATTAACTTTTTATTTTAATTTGTTATTTTAATACTTTTTCATTCTTTTCAGAACTACTACTTTTTTACTATTTCACAAAACGCCTGCAAATTTCATCAAAAAACAATTTTTTCTATCCATCCTCGAAAAAAAAAAGTTGACAGTTTTTGGATACATATTTTGGAAGATATACAGCAAGAAAAATATGAAGCGAGACCGGTTCCACATGCCATACGTTTGTTCTTTGAAACTTTCAATGAGCCATCTGTGGCATTTTGTCCAATTAAATATATTCAAACAATAATAACAATTGTCTTTGAAATCTTAACTTTCTTTATTCTCGCTTATATTTTAAGAATTACATTTTTCAGGTATTTTACCTTTGTCATCTTCTTTTTGTTAATCCCCAACACACCCCTTAAAAATTTTTCTTTGAAAAAGAAATCTTCTCTATGTAAAAAATTATATTATTATCAGAAAAAATGAGTGTTAATAAGCAGATTTTTATCAACACGTTGAAAAAAAATGATCAAAGTAGGCTTTTTTTCATTCTAAAAAAGCTGGAATCCTTTTATTTAAACCAAATTTTGGGTTTAAATTTTTTCGGCTACATAGTATTGTTTATTCCCGGTTTCATACTGTAGACTAGAGAAAATTTTTCAATTTTTTTTGATTCTTTAATTTTAATACATTTTTTCTAACAAAATCACTCCAATATAATCTTTTTTTGCTCACACCTTTGAAACATAATTTCCAAAGGATTAAAACCAAAAAATTAAAAATCATTTCAATTCTTATAAGCTTCTTAATTTTTGTGCTGACTAACATGCATTTTCTTGTGTTTCATTTCACAGATAAATGAAACACAAGTATAAAAATTGAACTACACTGTGCTGCTATTGTCCAAGAAAAAAAGACAGATGTACATATTCTTCTTTTATTTCATTATTTTTGTAAGTATTTTTCGGCCATCAATTGGGAAATTTGATAATTATTCGACAAATCATACAATTCATGAATCAAAAAATCTTTTCAACAAACATGTTTCTCGAAGTGCGGATTGTGAAATAACAAATTTTGAAAATTCAATAGTTTGGAATAACGAAAACTTTGATTCAAATTTTTCTACTTGTCTTTTTAATTTATCACTGACATGGGAAAATGGAATTTATGCATTTGTAAACATTCAAAAAGAATTGGAAAATGAAAATTTTCTTGAAGTGGCATCAGATAATGAAACTTTTAAAATTAATCAAAGTCAAAGTATCCCATTAGTATTTCAAGCACTTAAAGAAGAAAGAAATAAACAAATTATTTGGAAATTTTCTGGTGACATGCATTCATTTAAATTTAATGTAACGTTTTCTAAAAAAGGTGAGTTATATTTTTAGTATAGTTGAAAACAAAAGTTTCTGCGTTTTAGAATGCAAATGTATTCATGATATAATAATTGTACCGTGCTTGTTAAACAGTGATAATAATTATTCTGTAATGGATGATAAACTTGGGTTATATTGTGGATATCTTAATTGCAGTATTACGGTATCACTTTTATTATTACTGAAAATTATCCCCACTAATTTATGGGGCTCATAGCACCAGTCAGTACTATGTTTTAGATTGAAGCTTCAATTTTATGCATTAATAAAAATTTATTGTTTATAACTAATACTATGAACTTTGCAAGATCAAATGCCACATTATATTCAAATAATAATATTTTAACAGGCATAACCGAAAATTCAGTACCAATATTACTGCCAACACCATATAAAACTGTGTTTCAATTTACATCGTTGTTACCTCCAAATCCGTTTAACGACAATGATTCAAATGCAGCATTTTTCTTTCAAATTCATCCAATTGAAAGTAAGATTTGAATATTTTTTGGAAAAAAGGGGAGTTCTTTAATATTTTCTATCATATTTGTTCAATGTGTTAAAGAACCCGTGATCACTAAATGGGTGTCTTAAAACGAAAAGAACTGATTTTTCATCGCAAAACACATTCAAGGATCACATTGACCGCAAAAAGTACCTATGAAGTCACATATATCACGGGCTCATTTTTGGGTGAAAATTGTCCTGTAGAGGCGCCCTGTTAAAATATCATAGAGAACACTAAAATATGATGGAAAAACCATATTAAGGGTTTTTACGAAGTATTTTGGGGTTGTGCCGCTAAAAAATCAAAAATCGGCAAAAATGGTGTTTTTTGGCACTTTTTACGATGCCATACTCGAAATAACTGAAAAAGTCGTTCCCAAACAACCATTCATTTTTGCACTTGGGTTTGGTTGACCAAACTTAACCACCAGAACACGTTTATATATCCACCAACTTATTTAATTCTTTCGTGAAAATTGGCTATTTTGCCCTAAAATAGGGTACAAATTTTGGTTTTCATGGCACACTGACCTTATTTACTGAGAAAGTGGTCCCCAAACTACCATTCATTTTTACCTTTTGGTATGCCTGATTATGCTAAATCACCAAAACATGTATTTTTTTCCAACAAATTGTTTAATTCTTTCGCGAAAATTGGCTATTTTTTGTGATTTTTTCTAAATTCTCATTTTTGAATCCTCGAAACTCGGAGATCAGGTTTCCAATCATAAAAAGGCCTACCACAATTCTGTATTATAGTGTTGAGAATAGAAAAAAATGATTGGTACTTGTTCCGTGCCACTGGTATCAAAGTTAATGAATTGTTTTGATATTAACGTACAAAATTGCCAAATTTTTCATTTGGTTGTCAAATTAACAGGAGTGGCCAATGTCAAAATCTTTCTCCAGTTAATTTTCATAGTCACTAAGAGATCGTAAATATACCAAAAGGAACATTTCGCGTTTATTGGTTCACGAGTTAATATAACGTTTGTAATTATCGTGTGCTACAATACCCCAACATAAAAAATTGAGCTTAGAAATGGTTTTTAACATGTGTAAATGCTCAAAACATATTCCCTGCCCTTGATTTAGTATTACCCAATCTTGTTTAAGTCAAAAACACCCACAAAAAAGTTTTTTTTCAATAATGAAATACTCACAATACCCCCAACATCATTTTTGCGCTATAACTCAATTATTTGGTCAAGTTTAAAGCAGTAAACGGTTTTAATATAATTTTTGTGACATTTCAAGCATAGTGGGATGTTATTAAACAAAAAAAATAAAAACCGAAAAAAATTTTTTTTTGAAAAAATCCATGTGGTCCCCCCTGTGAAAAAAGTCGAAATTTTCAAAATTAAGATTTTCGGGTTGCACATTTCCGAAATTTTTTTACGTCATTCTTAAGTTATTTGGAAGTGATTTTGACCATATTCGACCCCCTAAATCAAGAAACCGTCTCTACAGGACACTGAATGAGCCCGTGATATGGGATCATCTATTTTTTACCCCTCCCCCTCTATCCGTCATACAATTGCTTTAATCTTTACCGAAACTTCAAACAGGCGCAAAACTTACCCTTGCATGACGTCATATTTGGATGACTCCTTTTAAAAAATTGGATAAAATTTGGGTAAATTTTATAAAATTTCAGTAATAGTGTTTCTAGAACCATATATTATGAGTACTGTGACATTAACTGCATCAAAACCTTATTCAATCTTACATTTAAAAGCTATGTCAAACAATTCTGTGATATCGATAAAATTTAATGACGAACCGGTATGCTTTTTTCATTGCTAACGTTTCACTTTTTTTTCTAGGAAGGGAAAGAAGACATCTTTGAAGCATTTCTATCTCAAAAAATGAGTTATTTAGATTATTATAATGATGAAAATTTGACGTCCTTAATTACTAATATTAACAAGTTTGTTGGAAGGAAATTCCTTTCTGATATGGCATTTAAGTGAATTAATTTTTAGAACATCATCGGTATATTTTTCTTTGACTATAACGGAATTAACCATTTATAACATGGTTCAAATCGAGAGTAATAATGATGAAGTAATGGTTTTCAGGGCAAGAAGAGGCAAGTCAATTTTTAAAAAAAAGATATGTTTAGAGATTATAGTCGGGACACTTTGAATGTTTTTTCAGCCTGTCCGACTAATTTTGGCAAGCCCGAATTTAAGAGAGAGGCACGAGCCAAACCCCAAAATTGAGAAGCATCCTTTTTTCAAGGCGGCAAAATATCAAAGGAGTGCCTTCCCTGAAATATATTTATTCGCATGCACTGGTGCAACTTTTTTTTAGCACGAAAAATACTAGAGAGATTTCCTTTTTGATGTCATAAGAAACCAGACTCTAAATTTGCGCAAGAAATACATAAAAATCAGGAGAAAAACAAAAAAGCCACTGGTTGCAACAGCAGTGATTGTCCTTCTAATCATTTTGTGTGTTTTTAAGCCCAAAGTAAAAATTGTCTTACCAAAGATAACATCTTTCGAATATGTGATCTTGATAAAGTCTTTATGTCTGCAAAAGCTACCGGTGAATGTGAAATTGTACTCATAAATTGCATCTCGAATAACAATGAAACACTTGCTGATAATATAATAATAACAAATGTTTCAAAAACATCCAAAAACGTAAATGTTAAAGTTTATATAAGAAATGATAAATTTTTATTTTCTTTCAAGTTTGTTTAATGAATAATTAATTTTCATTTAAATGTGAGCTTTAGTGATCAAAATGCAGGAATATGGAAAAATATTATTTTCAATTCACTAATTTATACTGTAGTAATACCAGCAAATGCAAGTGTAACGATTAATTTTTCGACAAAACCATTGATAATTGCAATAACAGAATATCCATATATGTCAATATGGACATCTCCATATTATGGATTTGCTTCAAATTCAGATAATAGAATTTTTAAATATCAATATGATATTCATAGAGAATTTAGTTTAGCTTTCACTGTACTAATTTATGATTTTAATTTCACTGGGCCATCTCTTTCCGATGGAAATGTTTCATATATGTAAGTCAAAAAATTACGTGGAATTAAAACAAAAAAAAACAAATTTTTAGAATCAATGCTGTTGGAAAATATGTCACTTTGAATAATTTTGCCCTTTTAAAATACTCATGGAATAACACCACAACAGAGCAAGGATGTGTTTTATTAATGGAAATATTAAAACCGGAACCTTCAACAACTATGGCAAGTTTTATTTCAACAGATGAATTGTTTGAAATCTCAACTTCACCGACCAGTTACTTCAGCACATGGCATGAAAATACCACAGATTTCATCGAAACTACTGTTACAAACACTAACAACAATAACTGCGCAAATAAAAAATTTTTGATTTTGTTTATAATTTTGTTTTATAAATTTTATAAAATTTTATTTAAATTGTTATTAAAAGACTAAAATCTCACCGGAACGAGAAGAAATTTTAAAAAATATTTTTTGAAAATTCCACCAAAATCATCATTTTAATCTGTAAACAACAGTATTAACAGATGTTATGATGCCACACGATTTAAAGTACCGACGCAAAACAACTTGAAGGCTAATGTCTCAAACATTTAAGCGTCTTACTTTACACAATTTTTCAGAAGAGATGATTAAGGTTTTTCGCAACATCTTTGCATTGGCTGCTTATCACAAAAGAAAGTGTCAAAAACCCAGACAATTTTCCGTTATTTTCGTCTTCAACATAAGCCTTTGCGATTTTTTCAAAAAAATACATTTTGTTGCTTTTAAAATCAATAACATGTTGATGCTGGTATTCATAGCTCATGTTATAATTACTGTAATTGCGGCAGATTTTTACGATTGTACATCAGATAAAATAATATTTTTGGAGTCGAATCAGATTGCATTTTTTCAAACAACTAATTTTCCCGAGCTATTACCATTTGATGAAATTTTAAAGAATTGCAGTTTAACGTTTGCATTTTCTGGTACAACCGTAAAAGTTGGTGACTATTTATTACGACTAGTGATCTGTAGAACCCTACCCCTTCAAAGATGCTTACCGTAGACGAGCCCAGATGACGCCGAAGATAAGACCCCATATTTTGTCCATATAATGACCTTGAGTAGGGATAGTTATGGGGTAAATATTAGCTGCCGAGGTCCAACCGTTTTTGTTTAACTATAGTTTGAAAATACTCAAAATACCCCGAAAAATGTTACCGGATACCTAATATTTTTGCGATAATGGAACTTGAAGATGTCGAATTTGTTCTATCGTTTCAGATTCGAATTCAGCATATTCGAAAACCTATATATCCGTAAAATAATGTTCAAATTTGGACAATTGCCGAATTCACCCCTGAATATGTGAAAAAATGAAGGGGTATTTTCAGTATTTTCAAACTGTTGTTAAACAAAAACGGTGGGACCTCGGCAGCTAATATTTACCCCAGAACTATCCCTACTCAAGGCCATTATATGGGCAAAATATGGGGTCTTATCTCCAGCGTCCTCTGGGGTCTACGGTTAGATGCATTGTATTTTTAGGAACTTACGCGTTTTACTGAATACACTTCGGTTTCAACACCTGGTTTTTCTTTTCCTACAAATATAAATGCTTCAAATGAAGTTTTTTATCAAATAAATTTAAATTTGGCTACTAATTATTTTTCGCGATTACCTATTGCTCAACAAGGTTTTATCATTTTTAATGATGGATTTGATGATTGTCCCCTGGAATCAGTAAGCAGAAATGTTCCGTTTCAATTTAAAAATGAAAATGAAGTACTTTTTATTCGATCTTATTATTATGAAAGACAGCTAACAAGAAATATTTCTTGTTTTTGGCAATTTAACGCCCCAAATGGATATGGTTTTAAAATTGTTATACTTGGATTAGATATAGCTTCAAGTGCAACAACCTTAAGAATTTCAAATTCTACGGATTGTTTTATTAAGTAAGACATTTCTATTTTTTACCGCATTTGAAACAAGAAGTGAACGCTTCTAATCGAATCTAATATTTTAAAACACAAAGCAAAAAATTTATTTTCGCTCTTACTTAGTTGGGAGAACCAATAGGGCAGGAAAAACGGTGATTTGTAGATACGGATAACCCGTCACTGAAACAAGGCTGTCCGGAAAAAATTATAACCTGGAATCCGGAATTTTAAAAATCAGCCGAATTCTGGAATCCGGAAATCCGACCCGGAATTCCGGACAGCTTTGCAATGAAACTCGTGAATAGAAACAGAATTGAAATTTTCAAAACTTTCGCAGGGGGATTCCTAACGCATAGAAAAATTAGTTTTTAAAATTACTGATACTTTGTCAAACTTTGACGGATCACTCTACTTTTTCCAGGAGAAGTTGGGGGCACATATTTATTGCCAACAAGCTTTAGATTTGATAAGATGGGATCGATCACAAAGTGATCGATCACATCAAAATATTGATCTTCTTAATAAACTCATTTTTTTACGAAAAGGTCAAAAAACGGTGCTTTTCGAATTTGGGAACGCTGCAACTCACGAAGCAAAAGTACTTTATTACAGGGTGACAATCAGAAAACATAGAAAAAATGCGACTATTGAAAAATTATTATTTTAGCGAAGGACATGCTCTGCCTTATCATTCATATTATAATGAAGACAATTATATAAAAATTAATTTAACAAAAGAGGATGCCACACACGAAATGAAGTTTTTAGCTTATATCTCCATTGTTAAAAAAAATGATATATTTAAAGACGGAAATTGTAATGTAACACTTGGTCCAAATCAAATTATGTGGGAAAATAATGGAGTGATTGAAAACAATGTTAAATGTGTATTCAATTTAACAATTCCTGCAAACACTGTAGCGTATGCCGAAATGTTTTCTCAACTAGAATATGCAGATTTTATAAAATATTACGATCGCAATTACGATGGCGTCATGTTGTATAACAGTCCTACCGTACGGTTTTTTGAGAAATGGCAAAAGAACTCGAATATTTTCACACGAAAAATTTTGACAAAACACGTAGTTAAGCACTTGTATACTTGTATTCCATGCGCGCATGAGGAGTAAAAAAGCGCACGAAAACTTTATACATATGTCGGAACCGCTTTAGGACCGCTCCTTCAATGGGGGAGCGGAAGCCCTCTATAACCCTTTTTTCAAGTAGAGTATTATTTCAATTTCTCAAAAAACCGTAGCTTCACAGGATGCACCGTCATTAATTATCCAACCATTTGATAATGAAACACAAAAAAATATTTCCTTTGAATTCATTAGTGATGGAAACATAAACTCCATTTTCTTTCAAATTTTAATCTTCTTATTGCCTGGTTGGTGTATCTTAACCTTTTCCCGAAACAAACATGCATGGGCGTATTTAGAGTTGTCTTGTGAACGCTTTTTTAACAGACAATATTCATTTGACGTTTTGTCGAAACTTTAAAGATCAAAGGCATTTAACCTCTAAAATATGCCCATATTTTAGATGTGATAAATTTTTCATGGGACTCTTTTGTCTCTTTCGTACATGAAATTTGTCGCAATTTTTCTCATTTTTTTCAAATCCTTTTAGCTTTTTTAAAGGGGGAGTCGCATCGCCTACTAACTTTTTCTTATGACATTTCTTGAAAATCAGGCAAAAAGCATTGTTCTTTTGCATTCGCATTTTTTTTGAAAAAGGGAAACAAAAAAAGAATGAAGAACATACGTGAAGAAGAGGGTGGGAATGAGGCAATCCCTATACAACCCCCTCCGACAAAAAGGTCGCCAAATCCGAAAAAAATTTTTCGGCGGCGCTTCGCGCCGCCGTTTATCCAAAGGGTCCCCCCTTACCTGTTTTTTACCTTATATTTTTTACAGTATATTACAGTATCTAACAGTATTTTTCACAGATTACTTTTCGAAATATTCGTTATGGTGGTCCATGTTGATTGTTTTTTCGAATTCGTTTTTTGGTTAATGGGATTTTTTCACATTTTTTTTCACACGTTATTTTTGTATAACCAAACATGTTATTTGTTTTTGATAGCATAATATTTAGATTAGAAAGTCTTTTGCATTTAACTGATTATATCTTTGTGATAATGACTGTGCTCATAAATTTATTTTTAAATTCAAAAACTATAATGTGGTAAACACGTTAATTGATGCACTTTAAGCAGAAGTCGACAATATTGTCAATAGTACAGTTTAAGTTGAATTTAAGATACTGTCATATTGGTTTTTCAAAGAGGTGTTTCAAATATAATAGGATTCATTAATTTTATTATATAAAACTTTAGTTCGTCACTTTAGTTATTGTTAGTGGAAAACTTAAACATAAACTTCGAGATCTTGCTGATAATAGACTATTTTAAAACACATTTTTACTGAGGTTTCGAAAGGCTATGCATTTTTCTGATTCGACCAATCCACTCACGATGTTAACTTTAAATGCAGCGTTCGGGCTAGAAGAAGTTTTTCTTACAAGGAGCCATATCACCTTGCCTTTTCGGTGTTGTTCCAAAACATATTTCATGTTAATTCTCACATGTTCAAACTTATTCGTCGTAATTATTAGCTGCCCGTGGTCCCTTTTGCTATTCTCACATTAACGCGATACTTTATGTTTGACTTCAATACCCTATTTATCACACGGTTAAAAATCGTAATAGGAATAAGTGAAAGTTTTAAAGCTTTTTGCCGTTTATGATCATTACTATTACGATTTTTAACCATTTAAACTATGCATAACTGAGGAATAAGGTATTGAAGTTATTTAAACATACTCGCGTAATAATTACGGCGAATAAGTTTGAACATGTGAGAATTTACATGAAATTGAACATACGTGTGATACATTTGTAAGAGAAGCTTAGGTGAAGTAGATCTTAGCGTCTTGAAAAGTATGAACAAGCGAGAAGTCGCTTTTTTGGTCATTTTGTTGATATGTGGTTCCTAACTTAAATCATCTTAAACTAATAAACCTAGGTCTCTTATCGAAGATTGATTATTTGGCAGTTTATACCCATTAAAAAAATAAGAGATGTTTGGATTCTTTTTGGGAAGGCAAAAACATTGCATTTGTTGCGAGCCACCTCAAGCTTATTTACATTTGTCGAGATTTCAAGCTTGGCGAGAAATTGATGAAGCGGGGAATCATCAGCTGATAGTGAAGCAGAATATTCTTTTAGATCATCAAGTTCAGGAGTTTCACAAAATGAAACTAAGTTCCCGATGAAAAACGAGAATAACAAAGGCTAATAAACAAAAAATAGAAAAGAGATTAAAGTTTGGAAGTGTACCACACCTGCTTGATCATTGTTTAATGCACTACATTGTAGCGAAATTAACATTTTCCAGAAAATCACAAAGATATAAATCAATACGATAATTCATCACTTTAACATGATTAACTGTGTTAATGTTAAAATTAACATAAAAGGAATCTGAGAAAATTTTGAGAATTTAAGAAAAATAGTGCATTTTCCTAATAAATTGAGGAAAAAGTCGTTAAAATTCAAAGACTTCATTTTAATTTTTTTCCGTTTTTCACGTACTCCTCCCTTACAACTTTTTTCCCAAAATTTTCATGCAAGGGGGGGGAGGGGGGGTAGGGTGGGAATTCCCACCCCTTCTTCACGTATGATGAAGAAAAACAATGCTTTTTTCCTGATTTTCACGAAATGTCATAAGAAAAAATTAGTAGGCGATGCGACTCCCCCTTTAACCGAATTTTTAAGGGTGCCAGTGTCCCACAAAAAGATTAAAATGCAATGAAACTAATTCGTTTCCTGCGTATTGTGGCTATGCAAGATGTAATTATACTGTAAGTTTATTTTGTTGTTTGCAAGATTTTGTATTACATGTTTCACAAAATTGACTCCACAGGCACTATTGTTGCTCCCTTTAACTTAGAACAAGCATTATTTTAAAATACTGAAAGTCAAGTCATTCATATCTCTACCGTTTTTAGATCGAATCATGTTACCCAAACTGGCAGTGGATCCAAATATCACTTTCTGATTGGCATAGTGATGATAATATCAAAATCATTTCAGAAGGAAAAACTGCGCTAAACATTGGTTATTTGAATAACAACATAGGGAATGGTTATACAGATGTCAACAACGTGGGATTTTATATGGCATATATCTATTCAAGAAAAGAAACTTTAATAGAATTGAATAAACTTCCAAGCTTTCAAAAAACTAGTGGTGGACACTATTCCCTATCGCCAATATCAGGTATATGCAAGGTTTTGCAACAAAATTGTCCTTGTCGTTTCGGCTGACAAATTGTTCTTGTTAAAGTTAAACAAATCATTATCACTGAGGAATATATAAATTTTCTTAGGATATTCCTATCACCAATCCAAAGTGCATTTTTTAACTCAGTTTTTGTTAAACCTTAACGACAAAAATTTACCATTCGTAACAAGATGGGAATTTTGTAGGAACACCTTTTGTAAAATAATATTCTTGTTATAATTTTGGATTTTCAGTTTCAAAATTTTATAAAGTTTCGGTTTCGGAATCTTCTACGACGCAAATTATTGAAGCGTCAGTGAATCCTTTTGTACTTGTTGAAAAAGCAAATGTGAGTTTCTAAACGTTCAACCTTTATTTTTAACTTACTTGACTCTAGATCTACATTGGGGGGGGGGGATTTCCCTGAAAAATCTCTCCGTTTGAAGATTTTAATAAAGATTTTTTACAAAAAAAGAGATCTTGGCGGTTCATGCTTTGTTTATTTTGTTTTTCAGATAAATTCAAATATAAGCATTATAATATATTGTTCAGATTCAACAAATTTATATTTAACTGACAAAAATTATAAAATAACATCTGGAATGCCAAACTGGTAAGGAGAACATATACATTCAAGATCTATTTTTTTAAAACCTTACAATTAACTAAATTTATAGTTTTACCAACGCTTCACCATATAAATGCATTGTATCTTCAGATAGTTTTCACTTATTTTTTAATAACAATGCTGAAAATCCAGCTACTGCAGCTATAAAATCATCAAGTAAGTAAAACAATGATAATTTAAAAGTAGTACTTTTTAAGTTTTAAAAATACGATGCAGGTCAGTTACTTTAACTTCTAAATAATCATGGTAATAAAAAAAGATCAAGGATGAACATATCAGGAGAACAAAAAAAACGAGGCAAAACTTTTGGGGAGGGGGAAGTAAATAATAACTAAGAAACTATAGTTACCATTATTCCAGAAAGTCCAAAAGGTTGTTTGTTTGATGAAAATGTTTTTGTTATAAATGAAAAGCAAACGATTGTTGGTGTCGCATTAAATAATTCAGAATGCGTGATAACAATGATATTCCACAAAAATGATATCTGAGCTCAAGCTTATAAAAATTCAATTTTTGCAGTAAAATTTCTCGAAAAGAAAGTTCGCCGCCCTGAAGAATTTTGAGGGTATATGGATATATATGATATACCATTGTGTTCCTTAGATTCAGGGCTATTTATTCGACACATCCTTTATTATATTAGACCCCTTTAAGAGGGTCAAACCATCAAAAAACAAAAAAATTTGCATATTTTGTTAAAAAGGTCACGGAAAGTTCGCCGCCCTGAAAAGTTGTGAGGGTATATGGAGATATATGATATACCATTGTGTTCCTTAGATTCAGGGCTATTTATTCGACACATTCTTTAATATATTACGACCATTTATCAAGGTCAAATCATCAAAAAACCGAAAATTATTGAAAAAGGTCACCGCCAGGGGGGAAAGTTCGCCGCCCTGAAAAATTGTGAGGGTATATGGACATATATGATGATTCATTGTGTTCCTTAGAGTCAGGGCTATTTATTCGACACATCCTTTATTGTATTATCTCCATTTATTAAGGTCAAATCATCAAAAAACAAGAAAAATTTGCATATTTTATTGAAAAAGGTCACCGCCAGGGGGAAAGTTCGCCGCCCTGAAGAATTGTGAGGGTATATGGACATATATGATGATTCATTGTGTTCCTTAGAGTCAGGGGCATCCATTGGACACATTATTTATTATATTAGACCCCTTTAAGAAGGTCAAACCATTAAAAAACAAAAAAATTTGCATATTTTATTGAAAAAGGTCACGGCCAAGCGGGAAAGCTCATGGTCATTAGGAGTTTTGACCTTAAGGCATATCAATAAATGTTTATTAGTGCCAGGGGCATATATTAGATACATAATATATGATATTATATCCCTTTATAAGCGATTTTTTTTATAATTTTCGAACTTTTATTGCCATTTTCCCGATTTTGAAAGAAACGAATTTCAAGTATGAAGGCTAATTCGTCGTCTATATAGTAAATCGAGGTCGTAGATCACGAAAATGACGTCGGTTTTGGCCAAAAATGCCATGGCACGGAGATATGCCATGGTACGTGCCACATCGTGCCAAAAATGAAATTTTTATAAAAGTGCCATAAAAATCATATGGATCAATTCCTATCAACTCATTAAGTCATAATAAAACAACTTTGACCGTTCAAACTCATTTTTTTGAGTACTTATTAGGCTTGAAAGTTCGGGATATACGGTATTTGGATAATATCATAGAAAATGTTACTAAAGGGCACCCTTTTTTAGGTCTCATTCAATTCTTTAGATGGTTTTACAAATGTATGAATCAAAATAAATGAAAAAACCGGGCGTTACGATTGAATTTTCTCGATTTGAATCTAAAATGTATATCTCAAGCATCATGTTGGGGGCAAAACTCAATGATTACAAAAGATATTGCCATACGGTGGCTTTTGTTATGTAAAACTATGCTATTGAATGAATCCTAGAAAGTTTTAGCTTCATTGGACACCATTTGGAAATATGCCATCAAGATGAAATTTCCAAAATTCGCAAGATTAACCCTTTGGCAAAAAGTCAACTTTATGTTCATTTTTCTTTAGGAATACAAGTGTTAGTGATTTTAAAATGTAAAATAGATGCAGAAATATCTTTTAGATGCATAAAATACTCAATTTCATGACTTATTGAGCTTTCTGGATTAGTCAAAATTTACTAATTTTTTGGGTTATCTTCAATGTATAAAAAAACTAAAAGATATTCTCAAAATTGTTTTGGAAAGTGTAACTGCCTTTTCTAAAGTGTTGACATTACCAAAAAACAATTCAAAAATGTTAACTTTGTTTGTAAATACTTCAAAAATGATGAAGGAGTAATTGTTGCGAATTTTTGAAATTTCATCTTGATGGCATATTTCCAAATGGTGTCCAATGAAGCTAAAACTTTCTAGGATTCATTCAATAGCATAGTTTTACATAACAAAAGCCACCGTATGGCAATATCTTTTGTAATCATTGAGTTTTGCCCCCAACATGATGCTTGAGATATACATTTTAGATTCAAATCGAGAAAATTCAATCGTAACGCCCGGTTTTTTCATTTATTTTGATTCATACATTTGTAAAACCATCTAAAGAATTGAATGAGACCTAAAAAAGGGTGCCCTTTAGTAACATTTTCTATGATATTATCCAAATACCGTATATCCCGAACTTTCAAGCCTAATAAGTACTCAAAAAAATGAGTTTGAACGGTCAAAGTTGTTTTATTATGACTTAATGAGTTGATAGGAATTGATCCATATGATTTTTATGGCACTTTTATAAAAATTTCATTTTTGGCACGATGTGGCACGTACCATGGCATATCTCCGTGCCATGGCATTTTTGGCCAAAACCGACGTCATTTTCGTGATCTACGACCTCGATTTACTATATAGACGACGAATTAGCCTTCATACTTGAAATTCGTTTCTTTCAAAATCGGGAAAATGGCAATAAAAGTTCGAAAATTATAAAAAAAATCGCTTATAAAGGGATATAATATCATATATTATGTATCTAATATATGCCCCTGGCACTAATAAACATTTATTGATATGCCTTAAGGTCAAAACTCCTAATGACCATGAGCTTTCCCGCTTGGCCGTGACCTTTTTCAATAAAATATGCAAATTTTTTTGTTTTTTAATGGTTTGACCTTCTTAAAGGGGTCTAATATAATAAATAATGTGTCCAATGGATGCCCCTGACTCTAAGGAACACAATGAATCATCATATATGTCCATATACCCTCACAATTCTTCAGGGCGGCGAACTTTCCCCCTGGCGGTGACCTTTTTCAATAAAATATGCAAATTTTTCTTGTTTTTTGATGATTTGACCTTAATAAATGGAGATAATACAATAAAGGATGTGTCGAATAAATAGCCCTGACTCTAAGGAACACAATGAATCATCATATATGTCCATATACCCTCACAATTTTTCAGGGCGGCGAACTTTCCCCCCTGGCGGTGACCTTTTTCAATAATTTTCGGTTTTTTGATGATTTGACCTTGATAAATGGTCGTAATATATTAAAGAATGTGTCGAATAAATAGCCCTGAATCTAAGGAACACAATGGTATATCATATATCTCCATATACCCTCACAACTTTTCAGGGCGGCGAACTTTCCGTGACCTTTTTAACAAAATATGCAAATTTTTTTGTTTTTTGATGGTTTGACCCTCTTAAAGGGGTCTAATATAATAAAGGATGTGTCGAATAAATAGCCCTGAATCTAAGGAACACAATGGTATATCATATATATCCATATACCCTCACAATTCTTCAGGGCGGCGAACTTTCTTTTCGAGAAATTTTACTGCAAAAATTGAATTTTTATAAGCTTGAGCTCTGTAAATTTTTACACATTTCACATATGTGGACATCAGCAAAAAGCAATGTACAAATCTATGTTGGCACTGATTTTCCAAAACTATTTTTGGAATTCAAGTAAGTCTTTTTTTTTTCTTACCGTAGAGGGCTCGTAGTTACCACAAAGATAAGTCCACATATTTTGCCTATATAATGGTCATGAGTAGGGATGATTATGGGCAAAATATTAGCTGCGGAATCCTAACCGTTTTTGTTGAACAACAATTTGAAAATATGCCAAAAACCCACTAAAACGTTCTTTTTAAATCGATGGTTTCGGCACTTTTTAAAATTTTGACGTTATTTCATCGATATATGGGTTTTCGAACATGCTGAACCCGAATCTGAAACATTTGAAACGATTTAGCTTCTACAAGTTCAAAAGTGGCTAAATTATTAGGTGTCCGTCAACGTTTCAGTGGGTTTTTGGCATATTTTCAAATTGTTGTTCAACAAAAACGGTTAGGATTCCGCAGCTAATATTTTGCCCATAATCATCCCTACTCATGACCATTATATAAGACGCCCATATGAAAAATGTTTTAGGCAGGGGGGTCAAAAAGGCTAAAATAAAATGCCAATTGACACATACGCATTGGTTTGGCCTTTTGTGAAGCCGAAGGTTTTTTCCAAAGTTCAAGTTGGGTTTTCAATGAATTTGTGTAACTTTTTTCACTGCCTTGGGTCAACTTGAGAACTCATGGAATTTGTGTAACTTTTTTCACCGACTTGGGTCAACTTGAGAACTCATGGAATTTGTGTAACTTTTTTCACCGACTTGGGTCAACTTGAAAACTCATGGAATTTGTGTAACTTTTTTCAAAAGAGTGAAAGAATTTTAACAATTTTATTGAGTTCCAAGAAGTTGACGCAGAATTTCAAATTTTAGACGATTTCTGATGTTGAGATTTTTTTAACTTCAGAATTCATCAAATTTTGAAAATTCAACTCATTTTTTTCCAACGGTTGGAAATCCTTCACTTTTCCAACGGTTGGAAATTTTTCATTTTTCCAACGGTTGGAAATTTACTTATTTTTCCAACGGTTGGAAATTTTTCATTTTTCCAACGGTTGGAAATTTTTCACTTTTCCAACCGTTGGAAATTTTTCCCTTTTCCAACCGTTGGAAATTTTTCATTTTTCCAACCGTTGGAAATTTTTCACTTTTCCAACAGTGGAGCGTAAAAACAGACAATTTTATTTCAGATTACAAATTATACGGTCTAGAAGAAAATAGGGAATACAAATTTAATCAATCTGATTGAAGAAGAACATCTTCTTCATTTTTTTCTTCTTCTTGTCCATCAGATGATAAATTAAGAAGCATTCTCGTAGGATCATCATTATCTTCTTCTTCTGTACTTTCGTATGATTCTGATTTTTTTGTTTTTGATTTTCTAGAGAGATTTTCTTTTCGATTTTTCAACAAAAGTTGTTCAACACATTTCTGGGTTTCAGCATCACCAACAATATGAAGATTTTCAAAATCAGATAAATTATTCAGAAGCTTTGTAACGCCTGTAAAAATGTATATAACAATGACTTGAAACATTTTAGACAAACCATTAAATTTGACATGACTGACTAAAGCGGAGGCGTGTTCTTTTGCAAGACGACCAAAAACAAAAATGTCTTCAAGAAGCATCATTGTTGCTAATCGGCATTCTTTTTCGGCGGCAAGACTAGAGAGCTTCACAATTCTCTGTTCATCTGGACAATCGAGCATATCCGGAATGTATACGTCAGCAGCTATTGAAACAGCAGGAAGTTCGTCAACAATTGAATCTGAAATTAAGGTTAATTCATGATACCTTATATTTCGACATACCAATAATCGGAGGTGGTCGGACTAGAAGTTGAAGTTTTAGTGCAGGATTCAAAGATGAAATTTTAGGAGGTTCTTCATGAAATGCAGACAGAAGAACAACAACGGCATTTTCACAGCATGGACGAATAAAATCCAGCGTTGCAGACTAAAAATGAAACAAAACTAAAATTCTCAAAATTAGAAAAACATACGCTAGGATCGTAGACGATCATAAAGTTATACTGGCTAAAGGATTGATTAACATTGCCAATGAATTGGACATTTTTACATTGAGATTTCTCTTTGATATACTTTTGAACGTTCTGTTGTACATCCAACCAGTCAACTACAGTTTTTTTTCTTGCATAATTTGAGAGAGCTCTATAAAGTGAATTTAAAAATTTAACATTTACGTCAAGCGACATACCGAGAATCAACGATCAAACTTTTAACAATCGTGCTAGAGGTTTTTGCATTTCCAGTAATAAAATCAGCTGCATCATCTCTGCTTTTAAAAGTGTGAGGTCCATATGAAGATAAATGACGAAGAAGATCATAATCAATTTGGCCAAGGCGCTAAAAATAAACATGAAACATTATTACGAATTTCAAGAATTACCTTCTGAACTGCATCAACAGAAGATTTGGAAAGACCATGAAGGACGACCAATGTTGCATCAATATTTTTTTTGGCAGCGGTAAACAAAACCCTCCAAAAACGAGCAGGGAATTTAGTAAAAGACATTGGCATTCCATTATATTGAACCTTTTCTAGAGCGTACACAAAAAAACGTGGAAGATTTTGAATAATTTCAGTAGCAATAACAAGAAAATCGGGACCAATTGCAGATTTCATTAGTTCATTAAAAACAGATCTAGAATGAGCATCATGTTTTGGGATTACAAGTTTGCGGGAATCGATCAGTTCTAGAGCAAGCTTTGCCTGAAAAAATTCATGTAAAGAGTTTAAAAAAAAGCAAACTGACCATTTGCAATTCAGTAAGATCAAGTTTCTTCAAAACAGTATTGCTTGGTTGAGTAACAATTAGAATTTCTTCATAACTTAACGAATCATAGACTTTGCATTTAACATTGCTATATGGTTCAGCTGCTGTCTGATTATACCGCAAATATCCCTCTAATCTATGATTACCGTCTAGAACGAAATATTTGCCAGTTTTTTTATCAAAAAGAACAATAAAAACTGTTTGATCATGTTGCCAAACTTTGGTAGCCATAGCTTGAACGATTTCGTCAACGAAATTGTAATTAATTCCACGGATGGTAGTATCATGAAGCAATTCAGAAAGTTTAATTCGACGAATAGTAATTGCAGGACGTCCTTGCAATTCATTACTAGAACGTATAAAACGTGATTTAACAATTTCCATTTCTTCGATTTCCAGTTCACGTTTTGTTTTTACTTTTACTGAACTTATAACTTTTCGATACTTTGGAGATTTAGATGTTGACATCGAACCACTTTTTCTTTTTAATTTCTTTACACTTTTCGTACTATCAGTTGGTCGAGCTAAAGGGGTTGTTGGTAATATTTGTGAAGATGACGTAGAACAAGAATTATCAGCATTCATTCGAACTAGAGGAGATGGGGGTGTTACTCGAGAAAGTGAAGCGGATGATCGAGATGTTGAAGATTGTTGTGAACCACTGATTGAAGAAGAAGGTGATGAAGAGGAAGGCGGTACTGAAATCTTAAGTTGAGATAAATTAATTTAAAATGTTGACAAACCATATATTAAATCTTTCAAATAATTGAAAATATCATCAAGAGATTCAGGTTGTTTGAAAACATTGTCACTTTCTAGAGAGATAAGTTGTTTAACTTTTCCAATGTATTTTTTTCTTCCGTAAATCTAAAGCTTTTCATAAAATTGAAACAACAATATATTTCACAAAGCTTACTGTAACCGTATCTGTCGTTTTGTTCAACTGTAAAGCCGAAACATCTTCTTCAACTTTATCATCTCCAACAAGCTTGATTAGAGTCATTACATTTGTAGCCCATTTCAACGATGAATACATCAACTCTTCTTCCTGGTCTAGAGATTCAGCACTTGTATCCCAAACAAAATGTGATACAGTAGGATCACCAGCGGAAAGTTTTTTAAACTTTCCGTGTTTTTCATCAAACAATAAAGTTGTTGGGTCCATTGAAGTTCAATGATTGAACTAAATCGGATACGTGAAAAATGTAGGATGGTTATTGAAATAAAATACTATGAGCAAAAAAAATGCTTTGCAAAATAAAAATATAATAATATCAAAAAATCGTAACCCGTTTATTAAAACAACATGACTAGAAAGTTTAAAAAAGCAAAATCATTAAAAAACACAAAAAGATAAGTTAAAACTTTAACATATAAATGAACTCATGACTAGATGTTAAAACATTTTTATTATAATTTTTTGGATGCCAGGAACCATTGACAAAAGATTCATCCATTCTTTCGCCATATCCATGACTTCAGGGAGAGTGCTGCCGAGAGTATTGTAATTTCGAGGTGCAGCTGCCATTGCATGCATATCATATGCTTCATAAGTTTCACCAGGATGTCTAAAATATGAAAAAGATTAGGAGCTTAACGATTTAAGACATACTCTTTTAATTCAGGGCCATCAGAAGTCATACGATGACGGTGAAAATCAAATCCAGCAAAGTAAGCCATGAACTTTTGAAAAGACAGTTCTAAAGTGTGTTTATCTTTACGAAAGCAAAGATATGCAACAACAAAGGAGCTACTAAAAAAGAAAACTAAATCATTTGATCCTTTACTATCAAAACTAACCTCGTCATTCGATTCTTTGAATTAACAATCTTCAATTTTTTGAAAAACAATTTAGCGGCGATAATAGACAATCGTTCTTTCAAAGGAAGAGCAGCGACTTCTCGGGCTAAAGCGATTGTATGAGTAGTGCAAGAAAAATCAATTGAACAAAGCTTTCCATCAGTTCGATCAACACCCGTAACATGAAGCAACGGAATCTTAAAAATGAGCGTAAGCATAAGATATAATTTATATATAACTTACATTAGCATTAGGATTCTTAGATCCCCAACACTTCTGAATTTGATATCTTTCATTAAAAGCTTTGTACATCTGTTGTTGATAATCTTTCATTCGGCCTAGAGGGTCAGGTGTAGTATAATCAAAATCTGAATCTCGGAGAGATACTTGACCACCAACTGATCCAGCGAGAAAAATTTGCCCCTAAAAATCAATATTACATCGTCAAATATTTATATATAAATGCTTACGGTATAAACAGATCTAAGACGTCCCAAATGATCATGAGATAATTCAGTTTGAGCTCGATGAACATCAGCAATTGCTTGAAGGATAGTTTCAGCATCGAGATCTTGGATATTCCATGTTGCTGCAAGTATATTTTTAAATTCTTCCAATCTTCCGGTTTCTCCCTGGACTAAAAAGTATTGCTTTAATCCAATTAAAGTTTCCCATTGTCTTTGGAAATTTAGACGTTGACCAGTGAACAACGTTTCAGCATCTGCTTCAGTTATCAATTCTCGAAGAACAAAGGCTACATCTGCCGGATCAACATTTATTCCAACAGCAGGTCTAGGGCGTTGTCCAGAAAAACCATAAGCTTCAGCTTGAAGATTATATCGACGAGGAACTGGCAGAGGAGGTTGAGATGGTCCAGGAATGAGATCAGTAATTTCTCTTTCAACCTGGACTAAAACGTTTTCCAAGCGTTCAATCAAATTATTCAGTTGTAACAAATTAAGAGCCATTTTTTGCGCTAAAAATAAGTAAAGATTATTGAAAGAAACAACTATAAAAACACGGACAAAAAAATAAAAGCTCGACGAAAAAAATGTTCAATCATTTGCAGAAAGAAAAAATAATTTTGGCAAAAAAAATTGATGCGCCAAAGAAAAAGAAATTTCTAGAAGGGAACACTCAACAAGAGAAAAAAGGTCTCTAATTTCTTTGCAAATTTTTTCATCGAACGTTTTGCATTTGCTTTAATTATTTCATTTCTTTTTGCGCGTATTTTTTGTTTTTTAACATTATTTAACTTAAATCTTTTTTAACTTTTAATTTTTTAGATTTACAACAGTTATAATCCTTAACAATTATTCAAGCTTGAAATGGCAGATGAAAATAATCACATCGAACTTCAACCTGCTTTATCTGAAGAACAAAGTGCTTTAGCTCGAATAAAGATCCTTCTAGCCCGCTTGGTAAATCGATTATCCGCTCTTGACGGTGTCTCATATACTGATTATTCCATTAATGATCAAAATCGAATTCAAAAGCAAATTTTGAATGCAATTCTTCGAAAATGGAAAAACGTAAGTTACATGTCCTTATTTTTCTGGTAATTATATTGCTCACTTTTTAGGATCTAGACCTTCAATCATTTCAACATATTCATTGGGCTCTTGATGAAATTGAAACAGTTCATGGTGATGCTGTCGTCTGCAATCGTGTGATTCCCGGTGATCAGTCTTCATTGGCTCAACTATTTGGTCCACCATCTAGTCCTGATATTTGTGCAGAAGATTGGGCACTTTATCGCATGGTTGAACGACGACAATCCCAAATTGTTAATGCAAATTATCGATATGATAATGAAGTTGGAATATTTATGGTTGATCTTCCACAAGCTTATCGATGCAGTCAATGTTTAACAAATGATCACTCTTTAGCCCAATGTATCTCAAAACTTCCAACTTGTTTAAAATGCAAGAGGCTTGGTCATATTGCTGCTTACTGCAAATGGCAGCTTTGTGCAAATTGCAAAATGTATGGACATGGTCGACAACGATGTGAAACCGTTCTAGAAGGAGTTGGACCTGCTTGTTTGAAGTGTGGTAGATGTGGACATGATCCCCATGGTTGTCCTAATACTGGTACAAAGTATTGCCGTGTCTGTCGTGGAAATCATTCGATGTATCATTGCCAACTATATATTGATATGGGAAAGCCATGTTTCATTCATTGTGGATCTCACAAATATGAAGACTGCCCTGATTTTGGACTTTGAATACTCTCTAGCCATGTTTTTTTGTTTGATTTGTTGCTTGCATGTTTTTTTAATGTCATTCTTTTCTTTCTAGTCCGGTTTTTTGGTATTTGTATTGCAATGTGTCATTTTTCAAAATAAATATTTCGTTGTTTATTCATTTGATTAATTTTTACGAATGTTCTAACAAAAGAAACTTTACCTATTATTTTTAATTAACTTTGTTAACAATATTAAATTTAGACAAACAAGTTATGCAACAAGGAAATGTTGTTGATGATTTGGATGTAAATCGATTTAGTCCAGTATCTGCTAAAGCCTTTCTAGAGCAGAAGCATTTAGAGAATGTTAAACAAGACAAACGAGATTACTGTATCAATGTGGAACTCTCTAGAACGATAAATCAACTATAGCTAAAACTTTATACAAGATTTTCATTTTCTTTTGTTTCTTAATGCTTTAATAAATTATGTCGTTTGTTTTTTCTTTGACTCTTATCTAAAACTGTTATACAAACAGCAAATATCTGTAAGATGTGCCTTCTTGTGCAACAATATATATCTTTTTTGAGTACTAAATGGAAAGCAATAATGATAGAAATTTTGATTTCTCAGAATTTACATATGCTGAAGAATCTGTCACTCTAGACCGTTCTGCTGTTGGAAGTTTTGACTTTTGCGAATTCGAACAATATTCTCCCCTTGTCGATAATCAATTAAAAACATTTGAAGAAGAACGGCAAAAATCATTTCTCCAAGTTCTGGAAGGCCTTCATAACAATCTCAAAGATGCCACGAACGCTATGATTTATCATTTGTACGAAAACTTTCTAGCCAACAAACCCCGACACTTACATCCACCAAAACTTGAAGATGTCTTACTTAATCCTTGCTGTGGAAATTATTGCGGAATGAATTTTACACCGTACGTTTCCTTCTATTGAAGTGTATTATATTAAACAACATCATTTCAGAGAAAGCATTATGAGATCACGTTTGCTTATTCCACTTTCATTCAGTAATGACGAATCTGCATACTCTGTAGTCCTGGATTTTCATTTTACATTGTTAAAACTATGTATTAATGGTACTTCTTTGGCACCCAAAATTGGCAACATCCCTGTTTGTGCAGAATTTTTTCGTCGAGTGTATGCAATCCCATTTGGACGGTATAACAGATTATCTAATCAAGTTTTGATGAATTTTACTCGACCATTACCTCATGCAAATGAAGGTAGATGCCGAACTACAGTATCTACTCTAGAACGGATTGGAACTTTGGTTAACATTTTAGCAACAGTGGCTGAACCTATGCCTGATGGAAAAGGTTATATTTTACCTTCTTCTTTGAGCAAAACGTAAGCTTATGCATCGAAGTATAAATTTCTACTTCTTTATTTCAGTGAGCTTGTTGCACAAACTAATGTTAAGAATATCAAGCTGGACACAAAACAAGAACTTGGTAAAATCTCCACAAGTCTGCATTTCCAAAAGGTATTTATATATTTTTAATTATTATATACTTTTCATCATTTTTAGAGCAATTCTTTTACAAAATGTTCAACATGTTTAACTATACGGCTTGGTCTCCACCAGAATCGTTTTAGTCCTGAGTGTGTTGAAGCTGCAAAGCATTTTTTGAAGCAACATTTAGAAAGTATCAAGTTGGAAAAACAAGACTATTATGTGCGGATGCAACACTCTAGAACTTCAAATGAACTATTAAGCATCGCTCATGATGGAATGTCAAAAGAAAAGACCAAGTTTCCACATCTTCTGGAAGATCGGTCTAAGAAAATAACAGATACTATGAAAATGATGAATAGTTTGTGCCTCGGCATTGCTCACAAAACATCTTCTTCTTTAGCCGGTGATCAGCTTCATGCTTTCTGGAATATTGATCAAATCAGTGGTGGAACGTCCAATACTATTATTTCTCAATTATTTAATATGATCAGCAACTGTAATCCTATTCCTGCAGAAATTTCAATTCAGCTTGATAACTGTGCTGCAAATAAGAATTACAACACTCTAGGCGCGTTTGGGTTACTCCTATTATGGGTTCCAAAAATCACAAAGGTATTCTTATATAGCTTTTCCCATATTTACTTTAACTGTTCTTAGATTTATCTTTGCATGCCACAAGTTGGACATACCCATGATGATGTTGATCGGCATTTCAGCACTTTAGCCCGGGTTCTTCGAAAGAAGCAAGTTTATTCACCTTTTGGTAAGGTCTGATTATTGCACCAAATCTCACTTAAGGATGACATTTCAGGATACAGTCGTTTGTTTGATGAAACATTTAAAAATGTTGTTTCTAATAATTTGCTTCCAACAACATATGACTTCTTTTCAATTACTGATCCAGTTATCAATAAATTCAAAGAAGTGAATGCAAATCATTTCTTTGAACTCTCTAGAGATGCTGATAGCAATGTCATTGTTCGAATTGGACGTTATGTACGATCAGAAACCTTTTTAAAGGTTGGCAAATCAAACAGCTCATATTTTAATCTTTTTAAAGTAGGTATTTAACATATAAATTACTTTTAATAACTATTTATTGTAGACAACTCCAGATACAACAAAACATCCTAAAATTGTTCCACCAAATGCCATGAATAAGAAAGGATTTGAAGATCTATGCAATGTATTGGAAAAACTGATGCCTACAGAAGACTTTTTAGAACTGCAAAATCTTCCTAACTTTATTGCTGAAAATAAGAATCAAGAATCTTTTGAACAACTTCTAGAAAGAATTTCTGCTCGAATGGTTACAGAAGCTCCAAATCGACGGAGTATGGATTTCCATGACATTGAAATCGATGAATTTTTGAAAAACCCCAAAATTTGGCGAACATGGCAACCTCCAAGCGAAGAAGAAATTCAATCATTTTCTTCTCAATTACTTGTAACAGAAACCTCTTTAGACGGAACAGCAACAGAATCCACTTCTCCTCCTTCTCAACAAATTACAAAAGCAAAGAGGAAAAAGAAGAACTCCATTGATCCTGTTCCTGTTCAAAATCAAAATCAACCACCTTTAAAACGTCCTCGTGGTAGACCACGTAATGCATAAAACTGAATTTGAATATCTCTACTTCTAGACCGTATAATTTGTAATCTGAAATAAAATTGTCTGTTTTTACGCTCCACTGTTGGAAAAGTGAAAAATTTCCAACGGTTGGAAAAATGAAAAATTTCCAACGGTTGGAAAAGGGAAAAATTTCCAACGGTTGGAAAAATGAAAAATTTCCAACCGTTGGAAAAATGAAAAATTTCCAACCGTTGGAAAAATAAGTAAATTTCCAACCGTTGGAAAAATGAAAAATTTCCAACCGTTGGAAAAGTGAAGGATTTCCAACCGTTGGAAAAAAATGAGTTGAATTTTCAAAATTTGATGAATTCTGAATTTAAAAAAATCTCAACATCAGAAATCGTCTAAAATTTTAAAAATACTGAAGAATTACAAGATTTGCGGAAAACTGTGGATTTCCCAAGGCGAGAAAAAAGGGGTGAAAAAACATTCCGAAAAAGAGGCAAAACCAAAGTTGACCCAAGGCAGTGAAAAAAGTTACACAAATTCCATGAGTTCTCAAGTTGACCCAAGGCAGTGAAAAAAGTTACACAATTTCATTGAAAACCCAACTTGAAAAAAAATCTGTGTTTATTTACAGAAAATGGTCCAAAACTCTAGTCGAAAAAGGGGTGAAATTTTATTTTTAAAACGGTCATTTTCGACCCTCTGCCTAAAACATTTTTCATATGGGCGTCTTATATAGGCAAAATATGGGGACTTTTCTTTGTTGTAACTTAGGGCCCTCTACGGTTAATGGTTGTGGAATAGGAATTTTGACATCAATAATGTGGCATTACATACAAAATATCTTTTCAGTTACAAAACTGTATCTAAATGGAAGAACTTATTACTCCTTTCGGAAGTTTACACCATAAAAATACCTTCAAATGGTGCAATTCACTTTGTATTTGACATCTTATGGGACAGTTAGTCGTTTACAGTGAAATCGAAAAAAACGGGAAATTTCCAGGAAATCCAAATTTTGCAGTTATGAACTTTTAATAAAAACATACACTGAAAAAAACCGGTGACAAAAAAACTCTCACCGGTGACTTGTCGGTTATGAATTCGTCACCGATGGTGACGCAACAGTGTCGAATTCGACACTGGTGAGGGAATTTTTCTCACCGCGGTGATGGTCAAAGTTACGAATACGTCACCGGTTTGTTTCAGTGTATAACTTTGGCATTTAAACGCTGAATTAAAGCAGTTCCGTGTTTTTAAAAAATTTTTAAACGCAAAAAAATATAGTTTTGAAAAGTTTTTTAAAGTCAAAAAGCTATAATTAACCCTACTAGAGTTACGTTAGTAGCAATTAATATCTACCAAGGGCAAACTTCGTAAAACAGACTTGTATTCGTAATTTTAATTTTTATGTTTTTATAGGGGGTTTTGCAATCGATGCAACTGTATATCCCTTTGAATATATTCTTGCTTCGAATATGTATGGTCAAATTGCTAATAGTTTTGATCAGTCATACATTTGTTCAACAATTTTTGCTGGAGATTATCCTGTAAAGGTGACAGCTTTAGATGTTGAATACTCATACTCTTTTGCACCATCTGATGATTTTACAAACTATTATGAAAGCTTAACGTATGTTTAATATATTTTAAAGACGGACCGGCACCTGTTATAATGTTTTTGCCTTTACATGTCGTTATAGTCCCAAAATCTTTTAAAATTTTGATAACTTAAAGATTTTTTACTTATTTTTCAAAGAACTTCTTTTTTTTAAATTTAAACACCCGAAAATCTTTTTCCATTTTTCAGATTAAATAAAACTGGAGACTTTTTCATTATTCAAAATATGGCTATTGCACCTTACTTAAATACAGAGGGTTCTATCTTTTTTCATGTTCAAACATTCAACAACTCAATGGAATAAATTTAAATATAAAATATTTTACCATTTTTTCTGCAAGAATTTGAAATCAAGATGTAGCGTTTCATGAATAAAAATATGTAAATGAAAAAAAAAACCTATATTTTTGAATTCAAATATCAACAGAATAACTCGACTGAATTTAAAATTGTTTAATATAAGCTTGAACAATAAAGTCTTGAAAATTGAAGCAAATAATGATTTTTCCTATCAAAAATTAGTCAAAATTTTTGTTACTCAACAATAATCTGTATAACATTTTCTGTTCCTTTATATTAAGTGTAATTAAAACAAATTTGAAATGTATTTATGTATGTAAAGATATCTTCAATTTGCAGAGGCCTGGAAAGTTGAAACATGATATTTTGTTTCCCCATATGGTACGATGCAGTAAAAAAAGATTTCATGCAGGTGATAAAAAAATATGATTCATTTTTACAGGAAATTCTTCGTTTATATAGGTTCTTCACATTTTGACATTTTCAAATACTGCAGTTTTTTGCAATAAATGCTTAAAAAATTTAAAAAAAATACCAATTTTTGGACACATTTTCAAAAAACAGCAGCTGAAAAATGGAAAAAAGAAAGTTAAATTTGTACTCTTATTTTTGAAATCTGAGTCATAAAAAAAGTTAAAGTTACAAATTTTGGAAAAGACATCAAAAAATGAGGTATTAGCAAAAATTTGCATTATTTCATTAAAAAAATCCCCTAACAAATTAATTGTCGCAATAACACTAATATAACTGTTGTGGAAAACGCCAAAAAATTCTCCTAAAATCAAATTTTTTATTTTAATAGTTTTCAAAGCAACAATAATACATTCGTAAACGCCTAAAATTTTAGGCGTTTACGAATGTATTGTAACACTTTGATTTTGAAGCTATTCAAAGCATCTCAATCTCACTATTTTAATAATAATATTGAGTAATGAAATTACCGATTCCAATCATTTACAAAAAATATATGCATTTTTGATATTTTCGATTTCTCTTGTTTGTCATTGTTGTTTCTTTGTCAAATGACGGCTTTGATCAAAAATAAATTTGTTCTACTTAAAACTAGAAAAATTCACCTGGACCGTTAAAACTACTCTTTCCGTCTTTTTTCGTTCTTAAATTTGCAAAACTAGCAATATTTTCCTATTTTTTAAATTTCGTGATAAAAATGAAACATACTTTTTTAACATCTGCATAAATCTTTTTTTAGGTGTTTATAACCTTTTGAATTTAATTAAAACATTTAATTTTAAGAATTAACACAGATGAAACAATTTAATTTAAATTTAAAATTTTAAATGTCACTCCTCCCAAAAACGGGTACGTAGGCTCCTTAAAATATGATTATTTATATGAGGTCTGCAAAAAGATTTCTCACAAATTTTGTCTCGATTAAATTGTTGAACATTGATTGTTAAATCTTGAATCATACAAAATACAAAAAGATGGCTCTCCCTTCAAACAATCCATTTGTAATGTTAGGATATTGGTTGACAATACTGCTGGTCGAATTTTTAACATTTTTTCCACTTTCTTATTCATTGTACAAAAAACGGAATGAACTTGCTTTTCCGTTTGTTTCATATTTATTCATAATTTCAATTGAATCTTTTTCAACTTTGATTGCATCAATTTATCATCTCTCTTTTTGGAGGCCTGGTAAATTTTATTAAATTATATGACGCCCTGTTTAAAACTAAAAAATTTCGAGATAAAAAAGAATGCCACAACTTGAAAGGGTACCACATGGGCCCATGCATGGGTGCCATGGCACCTCTTTTGAGTGCTTATTTTATACCCAAAATTTGAATTAATTGCTTTTTCATGTTGAAAATGTTTTAATTGGAGTTTTAGATAGCATCGGATATGAACCAACATCATTTTTTATGGCTGATTTAATACCAGTTTCATTTATTCCTGTTGTATCTGCAGCTGTATTTTGTTTACTTGTTCATCGAATAGTAGCAATTGAATTTTATAAATCAAAAAGATTGGAAAAAATTATAAAATTTTTATCATGCATTATTGTGATTTCTGTTATTACATTCAGTACTGGATATTCGCTCTATAAATTTTTTAATGCAAAATTAGGTAAGCCATTTTGATATACAGGGTGGTCCAAAAAAAGTAGAATTTGTTTTTTAAACAAAAACAAAAGGTCCCCAAAACCCAATATGGGGTGGAATATAAACTTGGTCCAAGGTCACATTTGACCATACAGTATGACCCTTCGAAAGTTTTTTATTATATTCCACCCCATAAGGGGGTTTGGGAACCTTTTGTTTTTGTTTAAAAAACAAATTCTACTTTATTTTGATCACCCTGTATCCTGGATGTCGGATGTCCGGAAATAGAGATCCATATTTGATTTCGTTATAATCAATTGTTTATTTTAGTACCTGGTACAAGATGTTGGATATTTCCTTGTGCGTGGGGTGAAACTTCCTCCCCCATTCAAATATGGATTAGAATGATAATCGGTGTTGTAAACATTTTTGCTGGAATCGTATTTTTTATTTTGGTCAAAAAAGTTTCAACTACAGCAAGTTTTGACACAAAAAGGGTAAAAATTTAGTTTTTAAATTGATATTGACCAGCGTAAATATTAAAAAAATATTCAGAAGTGTTATTGTACAAATTCAGCATCATTTTTTAGGTAAATAAATTAGCCGTGATAACAATCATATCAGAACTTGTTTTGAGTTTTTCTCCAACTGCTCTTGATGTTTTTCTTTCAAATGCAAGTTTTAGAAATTCTCCTTTTACAATTAAGAATTCGTTTTAGGTTTTTGAAATTTATATCAGTCGAATTTTCCCATTTGGATTTTTGGGATGTGTGCTAGATTCTTTTGTTGTTTCATTACTTTATTCAAGATTCCTTTTAAAATCTCCAGGTTCAAAAGTTCAAAATATTAGTATTAGTAAATAAATGAGTGAATTTTTATAAAAAAAGTGATAAAGTTTGAATTTTCAAGATTGTTGTTTGTTTTTAGGTAGTAATTTTTATGTTGCTCATGAATGACACCACCTTCTGTTTCATTCATCATCACCGTAATACACATTATATAATTAATATGTTATTAATAAAAAATTTTCAAAAAGTTTTTTCTTTGTTTCTTTTTTTATGTTGATTCTAATTTAAATAAATTGCTGTATTTATTAACATATATGATTTATTTATGAATACTTTGTACTTTGAGCACAATGATACACAGTAATATTATTTTTATATAGTAACATGAACACGAATTATATGATAGAAAAGAAGACCATTCTTTGAGAGTTCAATTTTACTGTACTTTTTGAGCAATATACATAACATCTTCGTTTACTTTTATCCGGGATATATAGCATTTACACCAGTGTAGCGACTCGAATTTTTTTCGCTCCATATCCCCTCAACGCTGCCAATTTTTTAATCTCAAAGCTCCAAAATTTATTAAATTTTCAGACCGTTTCGCCAAGTAAAATCTTCTTATGTTCTTTTTCCGTTTTTTAACGACAATTTATGTAATAAAATGTTAAAGAAGAACCTTTTTAAATATGAAAATAGTCAAGTTTACTAAAAAATATAAATTTTTTAATTTTCACTCACTGATACTTCATAAAAAATCGCCCCACCACCGCCACGCGCCTGTTTTTCGATAATGTTTTTGTAATAAAAAGTTCAAAACTTCTTAAGTTTTATTACAGTTCAAAATAATACATTTTCCACAAAACCTTTAATATAATGTAATACTTTTTTCCGGTGCCGTTCGAGTTGGCACTGCTGACTTCACTGTAACTTCATAAATTCGTTTCGGGAATGCCAATATCACATTTCGGTAATCACTTAACATCAGCAAAATTAGTAAAGAATCAATTAAGAAATAACACAAATAAAATTCTGCCGAAAATTCACCCAAATAAAACAAAGTAAGTCCAATCTTTAAGAATGAAAAAATTTGTTTTGTTTGTGTAAAACCAATCAAACAAAGGACCCAAGATTGAAGAAAAATCATAATTGCGATTTTTAGAGAAGTTTTTATTGATTTTCTGCCCGTAGTTTTTAGTTGAAATTTAAAATTTTTCATTAAAATGAAGAAGAGTGAAGCGGATAAAACCAAAGTTGCAACAATGAAAAAAGCATTTAAGCCAAATTGAATGTCTGAGTTAATATTGTAATTAAGATAAAGTCGTCGAAATGCAACACAGTCTTTGTAATCCAAGCATGCATGGTAATCGATATTATCAATTATCATTTGATTTTTGTCAAAGAAATCGGAATCAAAATATTCTGAATCTGCATTGTAAAGATCAAAATTTGTGAATTCAATGCCCCTGAAAGTGGCATATATTAATTTCATTTTTTTAAAGGACCCATTCAAATTTATTCGTTTTTTAGTTGACACAAAGAGCAAGAGCAAAGTCTAATAAAGCCAAAAAATTCAAAATACAAAATATATTTTTGTAATCCATTTTCTTTTAATGTGTTTTTTGGTGAGATCATATTAACCATTCTATTAGCAATTAGCAAGCAATCGGAAACGGAACTAAATTTGTAGACATGACCCGCCAAAATTTAATAAAACAAAAAAAGATGAATTTTTCGATCAAAAATAAACAAGCTACGCTATTTGAAAAACTTAACTTAAGTGCCCATCTCCCTTTAATAAAAAAATAAAATTCTTACTCTTCAAAATAATTATAATATTTTGTGACATTTTCACAAACATTTGTTGCAAATTCAGGCTGACATCTTTGAAATGAGGTAAAATAATACACATAACCATAAATCAGGAATGGCAGCAAAAACAGAAAATTCCATCCCAAAATAATTGGAAGAATTGTTTTAGAATTTACATTTCGACTATAGAAATTAGGGAAATATAAACCCATGAATCGACTTAAAACCAGCAACAACAAAGATACAAAAGACCAATGATTTTTAATACTGTTATACAAATATTCGACAAATTCATTTTTAATGCCAATTTGAACTCGACGAAACATAAGAAATCGATCAATTTCAAAAAAGAACTGGAACATAGCCTGATTTATCATAAACCAAGAATAATCTCTTCGAAGTTTTAAAGAAATGGCAATAACGAGTACAGTAAGAAAAAGAATGATCCAAATTAGATAGTATGAAATCAAGGGAGAAAAATACGAAAGAAAACACACAAACGGATCCGGTGTAGTTTTATGCAAATTCTGGACGTAGTCATAATAGTAGCACATGTAAGGCTAAAAAAGATAGTTTTGGTTACTGTAAAATTCTGTAAGAAATTTTTAATTTACCGCATTTTGTGCCATTTTCTTGTATAAGGTAAAAAAATACAATATCGGCAACCTTTTTTCAAAAACCAAAGTTTTAAAAAAGTAAAAACTTTTTGGTGAAATAGTAATTTTAAATTTATTTTACCACACTTTCTATATATTTCTTAAATTCAAAAAGATATGTAATTATTAATGTGTAACTGTACAGACGTAAACATAAAATAAACAGAATTAAGCTTTTTAAAAACTGTTTATTTTTTTTTGTAGTCTGTAATTTGGGGTAGTGCAACTTTTTTTATTTCAATTGAAACGATGCCAATTAATTTTAATCTTTTTTGGGAATAATTTTTTTCTTGAATAGTATGCAACTTAGCACCTGTTAATTTAATATTCTTTTTTGGCATTTACACTGTAACGAAAATTATAAATTATTAAGTATAAAATTAGGGGGGAAATAAAAACGAGTGGTTGAAAGGAAAGAAAAAGAAGTACAAGGTTGTAAAATGTTACGAAGTCTAAATAAAGAAAAGTTTCAAATGTCAAAGGTTGTAGGATTGTATAAATTATTCATATTTTTTAAAGCTTGGTCAATGTTTAAAGCAACAGTAATTCTATATAGCTAATTAGAAAAACACACATTTTAAAGACTTTGAAAACATTCCATAATGGATTACAGTAAATTTTCTGGTTTTCTGATATAGTCCTTATGACTTTTCAATCATGTTTTAACTACACTAAAAACCATTTATCTCGTATTCATTTTTGTTATCATAGAGACTTTCATAGACTGTAACAACTAATTTTCAAACACTGTTAAATAAAGCACTTAGTGTTCTATTTTAATTATTCTAAACAGTTTGCAAATTAAGTACAATTGTATACGGTTAAAATCGGTGGTGTTGTCATACAGAAATTTAAGGAACAAATATTATAATTTTTTAAATATTTACATATTCGTAAAAAGCTACATCATGACACCAAATTAATATTACAATAGAAAAAAATAATATAATATTTTATATTTAAATTTATTCCATTGAGTTGTTGAATGTTTGAATATGAAAAAAGATAAAACCCTCTGTCTCAGAGTAAGGTACAATAGCCATATTTTGAATAATGAAAAAGTCTCCAGTTTTATTTAACCTGGAAAATGGCAATAGATCTTAGAGTGTTTAAATTTAAAAAATAATTAAATTCTTTGAAAAATAAGTTAATTTTTTTTTCAAATAAAATAAACAAAACATACGTTAAGCTTTCATAATAGCTACCATCATGATCAGAAGGTGCAAAGGTGTATGACTTTTGAATGTCTAAAGCTGTCACCTTTACAGGATAATCTCCAGTAACGATTTTTGAACAAGTGTTTGGGTATTTCGAAACATCAGCATTCTGACCATACATATTGGAAGCAAGAATAAATTCAAATGGATATACAGTTGCATCGATAACTGGGACCTCTATAAAAACATAAAAATTTAAATTACAAAGGTCCACATTTTTGTTCGAAGTAATTGTAAAACTAAATTAAGTTTTCGACGAATTTCCAGGTTTTTTAATTTATCCGAAAATGCAAATACAGATAGCACTTTTTAAAAATTCTCACTCCCTGGATCAATATTGGAATCCACAATGTCAAATACAAAGTGAATTGCACCATTTGAAGGTATTTTTATGGTATAAACTTCCGAAAGGAGTAATAAATTCTTCCATTTTGACACAGTTTTGTAACTGAAAAGGCATTGTATATTTTTGTGCGAAGCCGCATCGTTTAAGTTAACATTCCAGAACAATTTAGAAAAAGAACGTACTTGAATTCCAAAAATAACTTTGGAGAATTAATTCCAACATAGATCTGGACATTGTCTTTAGCCGACGTCCACATGTGTGAAATGCGTAATAAATTACAGTCGAGCTTTTTGTGAAAGATCATTGTTATAACGCATTCTGAATTATTCAATGCAACACCAACAATCGTTTGCTTTTCATTAATAACAAAAACATTTTCATCAAATAGACAACCTTTCGGCTTTCCTGTAATAATTGATCCGACAGTTATTTCAGAACAACATATATGCCCAAAGTAAAGGGGTGGAGATTCTCTTTAAAAGTTCAAATTTTCTATTTTACTTCCCACTAAATCAAGAAAGTCTTTTGATCTTTTGCCGCATTTGGCAATATGACACGCTCAACACTTTAATATTTTTAAGGACATTTTTGATTATTGACATAACTTTCAATTCATCATTCCTTTACTTACTTGATAATTTTATAGCTGCAACAGCTAAATAATAAGCACTGGTGTTGTCAAAAAATAAGTTAAAACTTTCTGAGTATACGGTACACTTATATGGCGAGGCATTTGTGAAACTAAAAGTTTATAGTAAAGTTTAAAAAAATGTTTCGAATGTGCGAAAGTTTGTCCACTCATGACTAACTCCCTACCAGTTTGGCATTCCAGATGTAATACTATGATTTTTATCAGTTAAATATAAATTTGTAGAATCTGAACAATATATTATAATGCTTATGTTTGAATTAAACTGAAAAACAAAATAAACATGAACCACTAAGATCTCTTTTTTTGTAAAAATAAACTTTATTAAAATCTCCAGCTTTTTTCAGGGAAATCCCCCCTAATGTAGATGTAGAGATAGGTAAGTCAAAAATAAAGGTTGAAGGTTTAGAAACTCACATTCGTTTTTTCAATTAGAACAAACGGATTTACTGATGGATCAATAATTTGTGTCGCAAATGATTCCGAAACCGAAATTTTATAAAAATTTGAAACTAAAAATCGACCTATAATATGCATAATAGGAAACTTTTTTGATGTGAAGCATTCTGACGAAATTGAATACTTTTTTACTTTTGCTCACACATTTTTAACTTTGATTTCGCAATGTTTTCATTGCGAAATCAAAGTTGAAATTGTCAATTATTTTTTAAAAAAATTTGACAAAAATCAAAGTCTTCTAAAACTATTCAAAACCCTCTTTTTACTTGATATTGGTGATATGGAGGCACGTCCAGAACTTTTTTTAAAACTTGGAATTTTATTCAATTCCAACATAGTTTCTTTCCTTGAATAGATATATGCCATATAAAATCCCATGTTGGTATATATATAACCGTTCCCTATGTTGTTATTTAAATAACCAATGTTCAGGGCCGTTTTCCCCTCTGAAAAAATTTTAACATAATCATCACTTGACCAATCATAAACTACTATTTGGATCCAAAGCCAATTTGGGTAACATGATTCTATCTAAAAATGAAAACATTTGTATGAAATATACGAAGTACCAAATATTTTGTTGTGCACCTTATGAAACTTGTAACACTAAATTGTGTATGGCATAAAATAAACTCACAGTATAATTACATTTTGCATAACCACAAAACATTGGAAATTCGATTACAGAGAAATCACTGCATTTTATTTTTGTTTTTGGACATTCACATCCTTAAAATGAGGTTAAAAATGATAAAAAAATAATGGCGTTGAACACTATTATTTTTCTCTTTTATCTTTTTTACAGTAGCTCAAAAATCTAATTTGCCCCCATTTTTTCTAAAGATTAATATTCCGGCCTACTAATCGAATTTTTTCTGTTTAGTAGGTCTGAACAGAAACCCTAAACAGAAAATTTGAATTTTTATTGATTTTTTGTTTCTTGACCCGTGCGTAAGCGCATGTAATCTTGGCAATTTTTTTTATTCAAAAAATTACTGCTTAAAATATTTGCTTAAGTAAATGGTTAAAACATACCAGGTAATAAGTTCACAAAAATTTGAAAGCCGACGGGTTTGATGCTGCCATCACTAATAAATTCGAATGAGACATTCTTTTCTGTTTCGTTATTAAATATTTGCAAAGCATATTCCTCCTGCAAAAGTACGGATTCGTGAGAAATGGAATGAAAATTCAACTCTCATTTTTTGTATCATATAACTTCTGGACAGATCACTTTGCTACGAAAAAAAATGGAAAAAACTTTCGGAACGCATCTAAATTAGTAGAAACAAATAAACCTTTAATTAAAACTAAAACTTTTATGGGATCAGATCTGGACAATCCCTAAGTGTGGAATTAGAAGAAACACTTATGCGTGATCTTGCGCGAAAATAAATTGCTCATCTACGTATTTAAATTTGTTCGACAATATTCGAGTTCTTTTTCCATTTCTCAAAAAATCGTACGGTAGGACTGTTATACAAAATGACGCCATCGTAATTGCGATCATAATATTTCAAAAAATCTGCATATTCTAGTTGTAAATCTATTGAGGCATACGCTAAAGTGTTTGCTGGAATCATTAAATTAAATATACATTTGACATTATTTTCAAGCATTCCATTATTTGTCCATTCCATTTGATTTGAAGAAATTGTTGTAACATTACAATTTCCATCTTTTAATTCTTCGTTTTTTTTAACAACGGAGATATATGCAAAAAACTTCATTTCGTGGGTGGCATCTTCTTTTGTTAAATTAATTTTTATATAACTGTCTTCATTATAATATGGATGATAAAGCTGTGCACTTCTTTCGCTAAAATAATGTTTCTTTATTAAATGTATTTTTTTGAATAAGCAAGGATAAAATTAAAGACCATTTATTGCCCTTTTATATATGCGGTAAAAAATATAAATTCCTTACTTAATAAAAGGATCGGTAGAATTAGAAATTCTTAAGGTTGTTTCACTTGACTTTATATCTAATCCAAGTATAACAATTTTAAAACCATATCCATTTGGGGCTTGAAATGCCAAAAACAAGAAATATTTCTTGTAAGCTGTTTTTCATAATAATAAGATCGAATAAAAAGTACTTCATTTTCATTTTTAAATTGAAATGGAACATTTCTGCTTATTGATTCCAGGGGACAATCATCAAATCCATCATTAAAAATGATAAAACCTTGTTGAGCAATAGGTAATCGCGAAAAATAATTAGTAGCCAAATTTGAATTTATTTGATAAAATACTTCATTCGAAACATTTATATTTGTAGGAAAAGAGAAACCAGTTGTTGAAACCGAAGTGTATTCAGTAAAACGAGTAAGTTCCTGAAAATCACACAGCAATGAAATCTCCTCAACGGTTCCGATTATTGATTTTTATTAAGTAGGGTTCTACAGTTTACTAGTCGTAATAAGTAATCACCAACTTTTACTGTAGTACCAGAAAATGCAAATGTTAAACTGCAATTATTGAAAACTTCATCAAATGGTAAAAAGTGAGGATAATTAGTTGTTTGAAAAAATGCGATCTGATTCGACTCCAAAAATATTGTTTTGTCTAATGTACAATCGTAAAAATCTGCGGCAAATACTGTAATTATAACATGAGCTAAGAAAACTAACATGAACATGTTGTTGAATAATCAGCAAAATATCTTTTTCTTGAAAAAAGTGCAACGGATTACGTTGAAAATGAAAAAGTGATGGAATTTTTGAAAATGTCTTTTGTGATAAGCAGATTATGCAAAAAATTTGCCAAAATCTTTATCATTTTAATTGAAAAAATGTGTAAAAAAAGAGCTTAAAACTTTCGAAGCATTAGTTAGAATTATATTTGATCTGCAAAAAAGGTTTTAAGCATTGCTGCAACTCTTCGTGACGGCCGGGTAGTCGAGTGGTCCAGCGCGTTGATTCATCAGTACATTATATTACTCACTGGTTCGAGTCACGCCCGTGGTCACATTTAAAAATGATTACCCGCGTCCGTCCCCGGTCCTACCGGGTTACCAAGGGATTATATTATGTCAAACCAAAGACATTAAAAATGGCTGCTGGAGGGACCCCAGCTTAAACATATCCATCTGTATTACGGTATTACCACACGGAAAGTGAGTGGCATCGCTTAGACGTGATAAAAAAAAAAAAAAAAAAAAAAAAAAAAAAAAAAAAAAAGCTTTTTTATTGGAAGATTAGTTAGAATTGGTATTATAAAAGTACATATCAAAAAAATATGTACTTTTATTGTGTTTTGAGAGTGTGTTGTGAAAAATCAGCTTATTTTACACCCATTTTTGCTATAATTTCTTTTTCTTTTTAAATTTCTTCGTCAAAGAAGTTTAAAATTTTCATGGGACTATAAACAAAAAGAAGATGCCTGATTTTACTGTAAAATTTTTTATCGACACATAGAAAAATCTGGCATCGAACACTTATGATTATTTTTTGTGATTAAACATGTTTTTGAAGCGTACTGGAAAAGAACAATCGTCATTTTGTTTATTAACAAAATTTTAAAATGGATTTTTAGTCAAAAAGAAGTCAAAGAATGCAATGTTACGGTTCAAGTGGAAGGCGATATCTTGTCATACTTCTTTGCTGATATTTGAAAATTGTACGTAATAAAAAATTTATATGATAATATTTGGAAATTCAAAAATAACTATTACAACTTTCGAAAAGTTCCAAAATGCAATATAATAAAAGCGAACAAAAATGATGACATCAATAATTTTATTGCAGAGCTAGTTGCTGTGGTTACTGTAGTTGTTGTTGTGGTTGTGTTTCAAAGTTTAAAAATAATCAGGTTAAGCGACAATGACGTTTGTGTGATCTAATAAATCGTAGTTCTACCTGTTTTTTAAACATTTTAGTGTCTTATTTTACGAAATATAACAAAAACTTTATTACTATGTTGTAAAAACTTTATCAACAAGAAGAATAGAAAAGTAAACAACAACAAAAATTCAAATATTCTATACATTTTTCAAACCATATTTTGTTGAATTGAAACTACGAACTATTGGGAACCATAGGAATTGTATCTGATATGATAAAATCCCATTCTGTATAATTTATTGAAAAAAAACCGACATATTTGGACCAAGAAATTTGACTGTAAAAGGTTTAAACTCGACAAAATTCGGGTCGAATGTTAATGAAAGAAGGAAAAAATATCGTTCTTTAAGTGATAACATTTTGGAAAAACGGTTTAATAAATTTTTGTCAATATTCGGAGCATAGATATTCGGCACTAAAAATTATAATTATCAAATTTTGTGGAAAAAACTTGAATATTTAAAAAAAAATACCAAAAAAGTACTTACTTGTAAATCGATCGGGACAGAATACGGTATGATGAGCTTTCGAGAAACAAATATAACATTTTTGAAAAATCATGCACTTAAGACACATTGAATAATTACTTTTTATTTCAAAAACACTCAAACAATTTTGGCAACAATTTTTTAAACAAAGAATTTTTCGACGTTCTTCATCGGTTTTATGAATATCGCAATTAAAGGAAATATGTCCGCTACTGGAACAGAAAAAACAAGACATCCTCTGATTTTTATAAGAACTATGATAAATAAAAGCGACAAGCAATATCTTTGTCTTTGTTAAAAAATTAGAAAAATTGCAAACTCAATAATAATATGGTTGAGTAAAGTGGATAAAGAGAGATGACTGGAAGAAAGTGGTTAGGTTTGGTCATCAAATAAAGACAGACTACATATTTTGTGTAATAACGTACGCACAATATATACTTTTTAATGTATGCAAAAAATTTTCCATTTTACGTTTATCCTTAACAGTCCCTTGAACAAAACTATTAAATGCATTTTTTAATTGACCAAATATAAGAATGAACAAAATTGTCACAAAACGGTCTTGATTAAGTATGATGCCCTGAAACATATTTCATAGAAATCCTAGAAAAGGAAAGCAAAGCATATTTTTAAAATATATAGGGTTTTTTAATCGATAGAAGCAGTTTTGTTATCATGTTTTCCAAAAAATAAATTTATCCGGTTTTTTAAGTTGGTGCTTATCATTTTTTTATTCTTTTATTCTTTTGATACTACTTTAGAAATTAAACTTATCAAAAAAAATCATATAATGGATGCAATTAAAAAGGGGTCATTCAAAATTTATTTGTTGATTTGAGATTTCATTATTTACAAGTTTCAACGAGTACCAAAAAACTCGTTGAAACTTGTAAAGTACATTGAAATAAAAATGAACACAAACGATAGCCTTATGTTTTAGAAGTATCGCATAAATAATTCATCATATGCTTCAAATGTTTAAATGTTTTTCTACAACTTACTAACCGTCTTGTGAAGATTTTCATATCTTGGATTAACACACTAAATATACATCAAAGGCTTGCATATTTTTTGTGGTTTGATTTACTTGATGATAAATAATGTTAAGGAGTTTATTAAAATTTGTTATGAACCATCTAGAAGTCCAAAAACCAAATAAAAATCAAGTGATAGTACTTTTGTTCAGAGATATTTGAAAACTAAACATATTAAAAGTATTTATTAGACAGCGATTTGAGATTCAAGAACAGCATTTACAACTTTCAAAGGGTACCGAAATACAATGTAATAAAAATGAACAAAAATGATGGCATCAATAGCTTTGGTGAAGAGCTTGTTGTTGTGGTTACTGTAGTTGTTGTAGGGGTTGGTGGAGTAGTAGTTGTGGTAGTAGTTGGGGTTGTAGTAATAGTAGTAGTTGTTGTTGTTGTTGGCGGGGTAGTGGTTGTAGTTAAAGTAGTAGTAGTTGTCGGTGTTGGTGTTGTTGTTGTTGTCGGTGTTGGTGTTGGTGTTGTTGTTGGTGTTGTTGTTGGGGCTTCAGTAGTTGGGGAATCTGTTTGCACGGTATCGTGAGGCTCATAATGCAGCGTAAAATTTGTACCAGTGTCAGCTAATCCTACCACAGCCGTATATACTGTGATATCAGCATTTCCAAGTGAATCTGATACGAAAACAAAGAAAGAAGAACTATTGTAAGCTTGTTGGAGTTGATCAGGGGAAATATAAATTTGTCCAAGATTTTCTGTTGTTGCATTTGCAACAAAATCATGATCAGATTGAGATGGAAGTCGAGCTGTCAATGACGTGTAGACTGTTGCAGCTCCATCTTGGATGTCAAGTTTTAGAGTAAGGCCATCCGAAACACTTGCAGGGATTTGATAGTAAAGAGATTGGTCTTTATCGACAGTACCTGAAGAAAAAAATTTGAATATTGATTCTGCTAAATCGTTGTTCGTATTTCGAACAAACGCGTTTTTATTTAAACATCGATTTCTGCGTAGCATTGAAAATTATGTTGTGTATTTGTGTTAAATACTTACCAGGTACAGAAGTTTGATTATCAGAAGCAGCAACCGAAACATCACAAATTTGGGAATTTAGTAATTCTGGGAAGACTGAAGCCAATTGTGTATAACCTTCAAGGGAGTAATAGAACATACAATTTGGTGAAGAGGCTAAAAATGCAAATTTTTGGTTTTAGTGTTTTACAACATATCACATTGCAGTAAAGATTCTGATTCTGCTCTTTAGAAAAATACCTTACCCCAAATAAGCAAATCCGTAGTTGCTTCATCTCCAACACCAATGGTAAATAAATTAACTCCCAAACTTTTTAAGCGTTTTGCAGCTTCCCCCGTATCTCCACCTTCATTAGGCTGTCCATCGGTAATAAGCAGGGCAACCTGTGGAACTTCAATCCTTCCGTCAAAAGTAAACATATCATTTGCCATATCTAATCCGGCTTGAATATTTGTGCCGCCTCCATCATAGTACATATCCTCGACGGCTTCAGTGGCATTATCCATACTATATGTCAAATTTGAGATGAGTAAAGCATCATCAGAAAATCGAACAATTCCAATTCGATTATTTGTATTGATTGATGAAGTATTAATAACGGAAATCATAAAATTTCTTGCAAGATCAAAATCATTACCTCCAATACTTCCAGAAGAATCTACAATGAAAATCAAATCCATACCAGGTGGTTTACATTTTGACATTTTTTGTGCATTATCAATAAAATTTTGGGCCGTTGCAGTATTGTTTGGATTTTTGTAATATGTTGCCTAAAAATGTGATTTTCAAAATTTGCAAAAAAATGCAAGTATTAATCTTTCTCAAAAGTTTTAAAAACTTACCCAATATTGAGCTTGTCCTGGAATATCATATGGAATGGGTCTGAGCATATTTAGCTCAAATGTTGAAACATGCATTCGTGCAGCAGCAATCGAATTTAGCGGAATTTCCAAATCACCATTTTGAAAATCCAAATCAGTAATATTAACTCCAAGTTTGACAGATAAATCATATCTTTGTTGTTCAGCAATGTCATTTGAAAGTTGTTGAAGTTCATCCAAGACTGATTCATCATTTTGCCATATTCCAGCTTGCCCTTTCTCAGTATTCCAGGCACTTCTGAAATTAAAGTATGTATTTAATTTTTGATAAAAATTATCTATGCTAATTTTATGGAATAAAAATGTGTTAACCATCTTTGTAAATGGCAATGATGGACCCTTTATATACTTTTCCGTCAAAAAATACAAACTGTTTATTTGGTATACTGTACCCAATTTTAATTTGACAAATGTTTCAACAAAAAGCTTACGTAAGAATATTTCCATCATTACTTTCTTGGAAAGCTACCCGTCGCATAAATAATAAATCATTCTTAAAAATGCAAGTATCTTGAACCCGTCGAATTGCCGCCGTTACCACATCTGATCCTACAGCATGCTTCGTCGTAACTGCATCTTCTCCAAATACGGTAGAAATAAAAAAGCTTAAAACAATTAAGCTTAAAAGTGTCTTCATCTTTTCTTCTCCCCTGTAAAGGAGTGACGAAAAAAATAATAGCTTTAAAAGAAAGCTAAGCAGTCATTTTTGTACCTAAACTTTTTTGGGTGGATTTTTTAAAAAATGGGTGCAGCTTGAGAAATGTTTATTGTTATCACCAAAAATAGTATTTTAGTTGACTCATATTGTCGAAACATAAGTGATAAAAGATGTGCCGAATGGTAATTCAGTAAAAAGAAATAAAGCTTGGAAAATAAAATGGAGTTAATAATGTCAATAAAAGTTTTGACAATGATGATTTTTTTACAAAGTCCACTTTTGATAACAATCGTGAAAAAGGAATTTTACATTAGTTGAACGATGTTGAAAGAGAATTGACATGTTTGACTATAGACATGTTTTAACTATCGAATCACCATGTTTTATGATTCATTTCTTAAATTTTCTCTCCTAAACTACTGATAACAATGCACATCCGAACAAAAATGTACATTCACTTTTTTCAGTAAAACAAATTAAAAAATATATTTTTGTCAATCATTAACGGCGATAAAAAACAAAATAAAAAATTTATATTTTTGTTAAATATTTTGCAAATTTTTAAGAATAAATATTTTTAATTGATTTTTGAACCATCTTTCTGTAAATAAATACTGGTCATTAACAACTGCTTTTCTTTTTCATCATCAACAATCATTTACGTAATTTATTTCAATTGTGCCTTTGCAAATTCCATATAAAAAATTTGAATCAAGAGAAAAAATGAGAAAAAATATCATATGAGTGTGACAAACCTTTTTTCCAAAAAGATTAAACTTTTTTGCACATATCGCTTTAAAATTACGCAATACACTGATGTCGTGAATTAATAACATCATTACGCATGGTGTGTGTGATAGAACTTCACTTCCGTTAAATTGCCTCTCATTATAATAGTCAACTGACAAAAGAACGAATTGCTGCATTTATTAATTTAAAAGTAAAACTTTTTCCATAAAAGTGTTAAGAATTTCTGCTTACAAATATTGTTGTTATCGAAAAAGGACTTAAAATTTTTATCTGCAGTTTAATTTCAAAGTTTAGTTTTTGTTTAGAGGTTGACATGGTAACCTAAACATGGCATTTATTAGTTTCATGTGGATTTATATTTTTTACAACACATTTTTTGCAGTTTTTTTTGAAACATTGTAGCTATTGGAGAAAACCTAATATTTTTAAGCATTTTTAAATACAACTATTTTTTTGGCCATTTAAAATAAAATGCTTAAATTTTTAAAAAATCACATTCTGCTTATGGATTTTAAAGGTGCTTTAATTATTGTGATCGTTTATAGTATTTACTGGGTTTTGACAGAAAATATTACAAACTGGAAATGGATAGAAAAGAATATTGTTTGTGTTTACTTTAAAGATTGTCATGTTTATCGCTCCAAAATTTATCAAGACTATATCAATCATATTGCAAAACATGATAGTTTGGTAGCAATGGTATTAGTAATATTATTGTATTTAACATTTGGATATAATTTTCTGCGGAATTTTTATCATGAAGTAACACCAAAACCAAGTAATCCAGTTTTTGGTAGAACTACCAAAGCTATTAGTTTTAGTGCTAATAAAATTGACACTTTATTTGTACAAAGTTGTATACATGATGATGTTACCTTTCCCGCTCCCCCTGAACTTCCTCCGAAGACGCAAATTAGAAGACAACCATTAATTGCACATGTACATCCACAAAGTGAGTTAAAAAATAACCAGTAAATAAACCTATCTTTAAATTTAAGGGAAAAATGAAACTCGTTTGACCCAACTATTATTAAAGATTCTTACAAACTTAAGAAAAAAAGCCGACGTAAGCTTATATTTTTATTTACTGTAAAACATCTTTCAACTTTCAGGATGAAAGTAAAACAATTATTGCAAAAAATGCATATTTTTCTGACAGCGAAGAATTAATACTATATTGTGAAAACTTAAAAAGTGAAAACATCACGAAATTTCAAACAAAAGTAAAATTAACTTCAAATATTCGTAACAATTGCCTGATTTGTACAATTATTGACTATGATGTTAAAAATAATAATCAATTAAAACTCAAATTACGTCAAGGTTCTCATTTCAAGGCAAGACAAAAAGAAACTGACAAATTTACAGTAACACTGTATCCAAATTTTGAAGAACTGGAATTCAAAGAAGATGCATATCGTAAAATTTGTGCAAAGAGGGATATGCTGAAAAAAATTTGGGCATATGACATGGATTATGACAATCCTAACAGGCTTACAACATATTGTTTATCTGAATTTGATCTATATGGCAAAATCGAATCTGCAACAAAAATTGGACCTTTATTAATTTGTGCAAAAACAAAACGTGATATTGAGAAGTTTGCTGAAAATCTAAAAAAGAATATTCCGACAATGTTTCAACGTCATTTGGTAGCATATATAGTAACATTAAACCGCCCCAAGTTGCCTGAATATACTATAATATTAGATGATAGTACAAATATACAAACATTCAAAATTATATTATGTACTATCGGAGTTGTACCGAAAGTTATTAAACGTTGTCGTCTTGCAAAGAATTATTTTAAAGAAATTTTTATCATTGAAGCTCATAAAGCTAATGAACTTGATTGCTGGATGGTTATTGGACATGCAGCAAATACTAATACAAAAATTTCAATTTGTGGTAAAATGAAAAGAAATCGTCGTACTTCTTCTAACAACAGCAACCATCAACAAGAAGCCAACACAATTATAGATGATGATTCTATGTTCAGTAGGTTATGTAAAAAGGACGCAGAAGTTAATCATTCTTTGAACTGGAATGGGATAACAGTTTTTGAGTTATAAATACGTAAATATTTTGCTTGTGTAATTTAATCGTTTACAATAAAAGACATAAATGCGCATAAAAGATAAAATACAAGGATGATTTCGGAGAGGACATTAACATTTCATTGATTGGGGTACTTTTATATGTGAATGAAGAACTTAATCATTGTTTTTTTTTTCAAAATGTTAGATTTGGTTATTTTACATTAAAAAACAGTGTTTCCACTTTTCAAAAAAAGTGACGCCGACGCCGACGCCGACGCCGACGCCGGCGTTGGCGTTGATGGCGTTGACGCCGAGTGACGCCGGGGAGCTTTTTTTCAGATTAATCAAAAATATTTAAAATTTCTTATAAACATGTTGGAAATTAGTATTTATGTTAAAGAAACAGCTAATTAGACCGAAAAATGTACTTATCAACGTTTAAAACGAAGAATTAAACATTTTTTGTGAAAATTTATATCTCCGGCGTCTCGGCGTCGACGCCGAGAGAGACGCCGACCACGAAAAGGTGACGCCGACGCCGACGCCAACGCCGGCGTCGGCGTCGGTGTTGGCGTCGACGCCGTGACGCCGGCGTCGGCATCATGGTAACACTGGTGCCAAACTTAAAAGAACTTAAAAAACGATGTTTACTTTAAAACCATTACAGTTTTGGGAATATTAAATGTTACCTATAAACAGTCTGGATTTTATCTATAATTTTTAAATTTTAACATTTAACCACAAATTACTTATTTCTCACCCTCACAGCTTTTAAATTTAAATTTTAAATCCAAAATTTTCTTTTTTCGGTATTTTCAATGCTGCAGACCAAACAATGAACCCTGTACAATAGCAGAATTTACCACAAAATTATTTTACCACTTTACCACAAATTACTTAAATTCAGCCTTTTTAAGGCGCCTAAAAAATTTGAGGAAAAATTCAGCCGTTTTATAGGTAACATTTAATATTATGCCTACAGTATTTTGTGGAATTTTACTTTGGGATTGTCCAGAAATCAAGTGACCAACAAAATGTGATTTTCAGACCCCCTCCCTCCCTCCGTGACCAAAGATCAAAGCTTTTTACCGACAACATCAAAGCCGGGTGATCATTTGGCTTACTCCCTCCCTCCCCCCTCATGGTCACGTGATTTCTGGACAATCCCTTTTTGCTAAAAATTAAGAAAAAATATTTTTGGCATTGTGTTCGCAACGTAAATCTGCCACATTCGTTTGATCAAAACTCGATTTTTTTTGTTCAAATATTTTTTTGCTGATGAATTTTCTTCAAAGTTTATTCAATCGTCCAGAAGCTGGATTAATTGCATACGTAAAAACCGTAGATGGAAAATTATCTGTTACTTCATATGATAATGAACGATTATGGCCAGTTAATAATGGATGGGTAATAGATAATGCCAAAACTTTTATAGATAATATTCCAAGTTTATTCTGTAATAAAAATAAATATCTTTCTGTTATATTAAATATTTTTGATTATAATGCACCTGAATATCCCAACAGTTATAGCTTTATTAAAGCCCTTCGATCAGCTTTAACAGCAAATGGTCTTCCATTTTGGTTTATTACAGATGAAAAATTTGAGATTGCTCAAATTTTTTGTGCTGCTTCTATTCCATTTTTACCTGAAACTACATATATGATTTTAGTGGTTATAGTAAATAAAGATGGATTTGATGTTAGTGAATATAAATATAATATGTGGTTAGATCTTACGACAATTACGAAACTTCATCAACATAAAATTTCACTTGAAGAATACAAAAGTGAACAAGTACTACACGATAAAATAATTGGATCTGGAGGCTTTTCAAAGATTATTATTTCATCAACAGAACCATCGATGCCATTATTCAAATTTGTGAAGGATAAAGTAATGCATGCTGAAACTAAACAAGGAATAGTAATTGCGTTAGATGATTGTGCCAGAGGCTATGCCTTTCGGGCGGTTATTGAGATATCAAGATGGCTCACAAACAATAATCGAAAACTTTCTTTTTGTTTTTATACTTGTGTGATAAAATATTTTGTTAGTTATATTGCTTCAAATGGTGAAGAAGTTGAGATTTTGGTTGTTAATGTTGGACAAGATTTAGCTTGGTCTAAAACATACATTCTTGGGCAATTTATATCCGAAGTTTATGTAAGTTTTTTTAGAAGTAAAAAGATCTTACAATTTTACCAACACTTTTGCAGATAAAATATGTTGAACCAAAAACTAACAAAATTGAGATTGCTGAAAAAGTGATATTGCCTAAAACTTGCCATTCAACTTTAATTACTTTTGGGGTTGATGCACAAAATTGGCCTTCTTTAACAACATCAATCTTAATTCCACCAAAAATTACATCATTACCACAAAGGCTTGAACGTTTAGAAGAAAAAATTCCGGTGATTGGCCTCCTGGGGCTATGTTCAGTTGTTTGTATTTACAAAGCTGATGCCCAAAGTTACAAATTTCTTGAAGGTTGGAATGGTAAGTTATAATTTGTACGCTTTTACAAATACAGTAATCTTTTATATTATAGGGTCAAATGGAGATGCAATGATAATTAGTTTTGCAAAGAAAAAACCAGAATTTGGAATGAAAGTTCTTGAAAGTCAAAAATTAAATTCAAGTTTTGTGGTATACGGTAAGTAGTAAAAATTAAATAAGAAAGAACATGGTGTCCAAATAAAACCGAAACTTTGCCGGGCAAATTTTTGTATTTAAAGTTGATCAAAAAGTACTGTAATTGTTTTGAGACAATTATCTTCAAATTTTTTGGACAATAAACAGAAAATTTTGTTTTAATTATTTTGATTTTGTGTCAATCTTTTATTGCAACAATAGTTGTATAATAAAATGCGGATAGCAATAAAAATTTAAGTTTCTTAAATTTATTTAACTCCCAAAATGCAAAAAACCGGCTCTTAAAAAAACGATAATAATGCTAAAATCTTGAAATAAAAAAATTAATGTTACTATCATCTTTTGTACTTTTAGCAAATCGACAAATTGTCAGACAAACCAAAAATGCCAATATTGGGCTATAAATATGTTAATTTATTCCCATTTCAGATATTATTAAAATAATGTCAATGCCAGTTCAAAATATTCAACTCGATGAAGAATGGGGATTCAAAATTACAAAAGATGATGATAATCCCGTTTTGCTTGGATTTGATAGCTATGATGGAGAAGAAAAAGCAGCTTCCCCAAGCTTTTTAATGGCAATGATTTTAAAGCAAAAACTAAAAGTGATGACAAAAGTGATAGGAAAGCGACCTGAAAAAGTTGCATTTTGTTTATTAAATGAAGATTATGATATTGAAAGCAAGAATCTAATGAAGCTGCAACTTGAAGCTGCTTGTGAACTTATGACAATTTTATGCAGTTTTATAGATTTTTAATATTTTTATTAAAGTAATTAGCTAAATATTGCCAAAACAATGAATGAATAAAACAAAATAAATGAATAAAACATATGTGGCAAAAACGCAGTATTAAAGGGAGAGGACGGGAAGGAAGAAGTTTATTTTTTTTATTACTGTGGTCCCACCCCGAAAGCTCTCTACTAAAAAAATTTTTGATTCTCAAAAAAAAAATTTTACTCGATTAGTAGAGAGCTTTCGGGGTGGGACCACAGTAATAAAAAAAATAAACTTCTTCCTTCCCGTTCTCTCCCTTTAAATTTTAATTTCCTTTGAGAAGAAAACAACGAAACACGGTTTGTTTGTCAAACACGTAGCGTTGTCAAATTTCCGGAAATTTCCCGGGAAATTTCTCGATTTTATATAGAAAAACGGGAAATTTCCCGGGAAATTTCTCTTTTTGCCAACCCTACAAACACGTCGGTGAGACCATTCGCCAAAACGATTTTTTCCATATTAAGTTTTAAAACATAGATTTTGAAGGACCGAAGCAATTTAAACGAATTCCGTCAGAGCAGAAAAACGGCGCACCATCGCTTTGGTAGGAATGAGCAGCATATTGTTAAATTTGGATTCAGAATCCAAGAAATATCCTTTCTCCAGAATTCATAAAAGTGTTATCACTAGATTCGTCTCGACGAGTAGACTACTAAAATATAAAACGTTTTCATATTAAGCGGATTCTGTAGCCCTAAACAACAAAAGAAAAAAATTAGGAATAAAGTTTTTAAACATGGATTCTGGCTTCAGAATCCTTAAAATATGAAAACTTTTTAGATTTTAGTAATCTGCTAGTCGAGACTAGCAAATTACTACTTTTATGGATTCTGAAGAAAAACAATTTCTTGGATTCTGAACCCTGCAGGATTCAGAATCCGAATTTAACAATTTCCTCCTCATTCCTACCAAAGAAATGATGCTCCGTTTTTCTGCTTTGACAGAATTTGTTTAAACAGTCCTTCAGAATCTAGGTTTTAAAATTTGCAAAAGCTTAAATAAAATGTTTCTGTTATGACTCAAAGTTATTGATTATCTTTTCAAACACATATGCCAATTTGAGTAGTATTCTCAAAATTGATATTTTAAACACTTTCCTTTAAAACAGCAACGCACTTAGGTATGTAATTTTGAAAAAGCGTAGTAATAGGCAATTGAAAATAAAAAAAGTAATGTATTTTAGGAAACAAATTTTGAAAAACTCATTTAAAAAAGTTTTTAAAAAGTATCGTTAAAATTTATATCGTTTGTAAAAGTGTTTTGCTTCCCGGCGTTTTGATAAAATTTCTTTAAACCTCTTTTTAGTTCCAGAAAAATGGATTTCTATTTTAACAGTACCGTCTACATAAATAATGAACCATATATGAATTTTACTACAAGATTTAATGGCGGTAATACAGTGCTCCACAAAAATATAGGACCACCTAAAATATGCTGATTCTGAAAATTCCAGAAGCCGAATCGTTCCGATTGTTTCAGATTCGGATTCAGCATGTTCGAAAACCTATAAATACAGGAAATTGTGCCAAACTTTGAAAGGGTGCCAATTTTTTCCATAAAATGCCAAAAACTGCTTCCACAAAAATATAGGACACCCCTTGGGAAATTTGCATACGATAAGTTTCGAGGAAACCAACTATCAGACGTTATTTAGCATGCTTATGTTAGCTCATTTGTGAAAAAAATAACAGAAAATATTCATTGGCACCGATTTGCCGCCAACTTGAAAATACGGCATTTAGTGTATTTTGGCGATTTTTACATGTCTGTAAAATGGGTAACAGTTAGTTTTAGAAGATACCACATGTGCCATTTTGTAGCCCTTATCAAACTTAACATGTCCATAAAGTTTCATAGTTCCATCTTAAAAACACACTTCAAATCTGAATTTCAAAAATCAGATTTTTCGTATTTTTTCAACATTTTTCTGAAAAAATTCAAAATCTTGCATTTTTTCGGATTTTTGAAATTTTAGTTTGAGACACGTGTTAAAGATTGAGCTATGAAACCGTGGGGACATCTTATGTTTGATAAGGGCTACAAAATGGCACATGTGGTATCTTCTAAAACTAACTGTTACCCATTTTACAGACATGTAAAAATCGCCAAAATACACTAAATGCCGTATTTTCAAGTTGGCGGCAAATCGGTGCCAATGAATATTTTCTGTTATTTTTTTCACAAATGAGCTAACATAAGCATGCTAAATAACGTCTGATAGTTGGTTTCCTCGAAACTTATCGTATGCAAATTTCCCAAGGGGTGTCCTATATTTTTGTGGAAGCAGTTTTTGGCATTTTATGGAAAAAATTGGCACCCTTTCAAAGTTTGGCACAATTTCCTGTATTTATAGGTTTTCGAACATGCTGAATCCGAATCTGAAACAATCGGAACGATTCGGCTTCTGGAATTTTCAGAATCAGCATATTTTAGGTGGTCCTATATTTTTGTGGAGCACTGTATTTCATGTTTTTCACCTGGAAGGATTGTTTATACCGATACATGGTCCGCATGTGCAGCATATCAATTTCCATTTATTTTAGAAAAGCTTGGCTTTGGATATATTACAGCTTTAATGTGCATGACAATAATTTTAATGTCAATTTTTGGAGGAATAAAAGAAAATTATAAATGGTTTATTCTTAATCAAGCACTCTGGGCCCTGGTTGTTAGTAGAATTACGGTAGACAAATTGTTATAAATTTTTTTTAAAAAATTTATAACAATTTAAATTTTTAAAAAAAAAGCCCTGGTTGTTAGTAGAATTACGGTAGACAAATTGTTATAAATGATCTCCGAACAAACTTTGATATTTTTGAATATTAAAATTTAAGAACTTCAAAGTATTACCTAATTTTTAGAGAGTGGCGGATACGATCCTGTTACAATATTTACTATGGGATCAATACCATTCTCTTTTGTCCCGGTTACATCTGCAGCAGTATTCTTTTTATTGTTAAATAGAATTTGTGCCGTTTGTTTTTATAATGCCAAAAAACTTGATAAATTTACAAATTACTCTGCAATCAGTGTGATAATTTTAATGATAATATCAAATTCGACTTATATAGTTGTAAAATTTCTCAATACCTTTCCAACATTGCGTAAGATGACACTTCTAATATTGTTTTGCATTTTAAAAGTTACACGTCTATGTTATAGCTCCAAAAATGAAATGTTGGGTTATTCATTGTACGTGGGGTGAAAATGGAAATGCCTTTCATATATGGTCTAGAATGATATTTGGTTTTGCAAATGTTTTTATGGGAATTGCATTTTTAATAGTTTTGAAAAAAGCTGCCGCATCGAAAAATATTGCATCTTCAAGGATAAGTAAATTTTGTTTAACAAATATAAAATAAATAGGAAAAGCTATGAAAACTTTTTATCTTTACTTGTAATTAAAAAAGTATATTTAAAGAGAGTAATTAAATTATTACAGTAACTCACAGTATTATCAGTTGGGTTTTTTTCAGGCAAATCGATTAACACTGATAACAATTGCATCTGAATTAATTTTAAGTTTCTCTCCAACTGCTGTTGAAATTTTGGTTTCAAATGTAAGTTATTACTGCAGTATTATTATTATTACGGTTTTCACCATAAATCAGTGAAGTATTCTTTTACAGTGTTGTCAAATCTATACAAATCTGATCATTGGCCCACTAGGATATTTAACATGTGCCGCAGATGCTTGTATTGTTTCACTAATTTATTCAAGATTTTTTTTAAAATCTCAAAAAAATGTTGTTAAAATTAACAGCAGTAATTTGATGAAGTAATAAAAAAAAATCTTTTGTTTTTTCAATTAATTATTTTTTGTTATCTATTCTTACATCTTACTTGATACTGTAATAAATGATCTCTATAAAAAATATAAAACTACACTATATAAAATATATTTATATGATATTTGTTTTAATAAGAAGAAGAAGAAACTGTTTTTTGATATTTAAAAACTACAGAATTACAAAATATAGTTGGTTGGCTATAATTTTTTAGAAGTATTACTTGTTGAAAATAGTTACTTTTAACTTCAATTTTTATCGACGTAATAAAGCTATTTTCAATGAATATTTTTTTAAGTAATTTTGTGTGTGTAAATCTTAATATACTTTGACGCATCGAACTCTTACCACTCATAAAAAAAGCCAACGAGTATTCCGAGCGTGGTAAGACTTTTTAGTTTTTCGCGGGAAAAAAACTAACGAAAAAAATCAAATGCGTCAAAGTATTTTCCTATTTTAACAAAAATGTAAAATAAAACAATTATTAAATAGTTTTACCAAAGTTTGAAAAAGCTATCAAATGCCAAGATAGTGGATTTAAATTAATAGAGATCTCTTCATTTTTTTATTTTAATCTTTTCTGCCTGCTCACTGCTTTTTTAAATTGATTTTTTTATATTATATTAGTTGTATTTCTTTTTACTATGGCCACAGCTATGGGTATGATGTCCTAATAACATTTTGTTCATTTTCCATCCACTCATGAGTGCATACACTAATACTTTCACTAACTTGATCTTTCCAATTTGTGCCTTGTTTCATTCTTTGAATTTTATAAAATTATTTTTAATATAACTTTTTTTTTAAATTATTTAAAATTATATAAAAAATATGGTTTGTCTATTTTGTGGTTCTTATTATCATAAATCAAAATTTTGTGATAAATATATTACTGATGATAATCGAAAAGTGATTGCCGAAGAGAAAAAGTTTTGCCATGTTTGTTTTATTAAAACAAGTGAAGCTCATTTGCCAGATCAAGAAAAATGTAAAAGAAATGAAAAATGTGTTGGATGGTTTTCGACCGAGCATCATGTATTATTTTGTCCAGAAAGAATTAAAGGTAGGTAATAATATTAATTTCAGGTCAATGACTTGTGCATTTTTAATGCAATATTTGTGAAACCTCATATACACAAAAACCGTTTTAAACAAATTTTTATCGTTTTAAGTACTCAAAAAATTATTCCTTCCAAAAATTGATCAAAATTTATTACAAAGATTTTTAAAAATTTTCGACATCGATGAAAAATATTCAATGGTTTTGTCTTCACCAAAAAATGATAAACTTGTATACTTGAAGGAAATCAAAATTATGGATTCATTTGACAAATATGAATCTGATGAATCTGCATTTTCCGGGGGTGTTGTTGTCATAAACGATTATATGATACTTTATGAGTACAAAACGGACAAAGAATTTATTCAATCAATAAATGCCGAAAAACTTATTTGTTTGCCAAAAGCTCTTTCCATTGCTGCATCAGATATTTCAGCAGATTTTATTCTTCTTTTGCTTTCTTCCTATACTAAATCTTTTCATTTGCATGCCCATGCACATTCAAACATAAATATTAAATTTTTGGATATTGTCAATAAAGCACCGAATCTCCAATATTTCCATTTACACTATGCAAGGGGTGCTATTATTGAAAAGACATGGCTTCAAAATTTATTAAATTACAAAAATGGTAAAAATTTGCAAGACCTTTTTATTACGTTAGATACCATTGAATTAGATAGTGAAAGCTTGATTGAAGTTATTAATGTATGTTTTTTAAAAATAATTTGTATAATAATTTTCTGCAGCTTGCTCGCAACCAATTTCCCTTTTTTTTGAACAGATACGTCATGGATATTCTAATTTATACATTTTTTAGAAAAAGTGCACCACGACTTCGCGAATAGACATCAAGTTCAATTTACCTCAAACTCCTAACTTTTTTAAGAATTATAAATTTCAAATAAAAAATTATCAACGTTGTGCTGCGGAAATATCAAAAAAATTAGAAAAATATTATGATTATTGTGAAAAAGGAGAAGAACAAACATGGTTGCATCTTGAATTTTGTAATCTTGGAATTAATAAGACATTTTCACTAAATAAATCGCAAAAAAATTATATCAAAAAGAGCTAAAAAAAGTAGTTGTGTTTGTTATGCACATGTATTGCAGAAAAAAAATTGTTCTTTAAATTTGCGTTACTGTTTTTACTTTTTACAATTTGTTTTATTTAATGAAATTCATCAAATAATATAAATTTTCAATTCTTTTGCATATTTAAATGTTATTTAAAATAATACTTTTCTATATGCTCATAGAAGATATCAATCTTTTTGGTTTCTGTATTCATTGGATGTCATTTTGTTTGTGATTACTGTAATATCAGTGTTACAATTGGGATTCTTGTTTGGATTACTGTAAAAGTAGTGAAATTCTTAAAGCGAAAATTTTTGGTTAAAACTTCAAAGAAAACTAATTAAATTTTTTGAATAGCTTTTTAAAGTTGTAGTATGTACACGGAATTACTTTTTGTCGATTTTTAAAACAAATTATTTTTTATTTTATTTTTACGATACATGTTAAAACTTAATAAATAATTAAACGACACGACATAATCTTTTGATTTTGTTAAATTTTACTTATACAAACTGTTATACATTGTTGATGGAAGCTTTATTTGAGTACTTGATTTTAATGTTGTTGCCACCAACGTAATTTCTTTGCCAAAAAAATATGCTGCATACTCACGTCGAGCAATTTTGCTAAAAAACAAATAAAATAACTTTTTGGTTTTTTTTCGTCAAAAATATTTTTAATTATTACACGTCTTATATTTTATATATCTTACCTAAGGAAAAAGAAGGATACACTTCCAGATAATGCCAAGGCATCATTAAGAAATGGCAAAATTGCAGCAAAAAATGCATTAATATTTTCATCGGATGGAAACAAATATCGTTGTAAAGTATAGGATGTTCGGCCAAGTTGCACAATAAAAATTATAATTGACATATCTGAAAATATTTTTTTTCCAAAAAATGATTTCAAAAAGCTTTCAAAGGTGGTAAATCAGAGATGTGCAAAATCAAAATTTTAAAAGTCGAAATCGGAATACCGAAATTGATGTCAAAATTTTTGGACTTTTTTCGAAATTGAAAGTGAAGTACACCTAAAAATTTCGGTCGAAAAATGATCAAAATTGAAATATCGAAATGAAATTTTTTCCCCAAAAATCAAAATATCAGAATTTCAATTTTTGCCGAAATCGAAATTTTAATTTTGCGCAGCTCTGGTTGTAATAAATGAAATTTTATTAAATATTTTAAATAAAACTTTTTTTTTGATTATTTTTTATTTTAACTTACACAACAAATGCTTTTCATTTAATTTATAATTTACAGCTTTCTTTTTATTGTAATAAAATTTTCCAAATGATAAACAATTAAGTATTGCATCAACAATGGTAGCAGAAAAATATGTAAATGAGGATAATGCCTTGGCAATTGCTTGAATATTTGGATTTGCATGTACTGCACTGACACTTCCACTGTTATATACATATCGAAAAGGTTCATGAAGTCTCCAACAAATTGTTGCAAATGGTATCAATATTAATAGTACAGTATACCAATGCTGCCTTTTCCAAAGCCTTTGATAATAAATTGGAAACCAAATTGATGTAAAACGATTAAAAGCCATTAAAAATCGACCAAAAAATTGTAAGCCTATTACAAGCTGTGTCAAAGAGCTCATAAAAGATGAAAAATATATGTTGTTTTCGTAAAAAGTAATTAAAAATGGAATCATTGAAATTTTTTGAACTATCAGATACTGTAACAAAGGTTTATTTTCACAATGATCTGATTATAAAACTTACAACAATAAAACTTAAAAAATCTGCAGCCAGAACAATTCGAAAAATATCATAAAATGCTCCAGCAAATTTCGTTTTTCGTTTAACAATTAACAGTAATAAAATTGTTAAATGAAAAATGTACAGTATACTTTCGGCTATCAACAAGATTACAAAATAAGCGTCAACTGCAACCATGTTTTTTATTTATTTTAGAAATTAAATTGTTTTTTGTCAACTTATTTTTTGAAAGAATAACAATGCTTTTAATATTCATGGTTTTCTTCTTAACAAATATTTATTTCACTTCCAGTTCATTGAGGTGGCAAACAGACGACAACAAAACAAAAAATTTAACTACATTAAAAAATTGCCTTAAGTTAAATGTGTTGTTGTCATTATTAAATAAAAAAATGTATAATGTTTGTCACGTTTTTTTCCTTCCAAGTGATACATCTTTTCGGAACTGGGTTACTGTTGATTATTGTCATTGGTAATTAAAAATTTTGTGTTTTAAATTTAATGTGTCAGCAGCTAATTCGTATAAAATGTTGTGTGTGTCAATAAGAATTAAATGTTTCCAGATAAAAAATTTATTTCGCAAAATTAACAAATTTATATCCAGCCGAATGCACCTTTAAAACTTTTGTTTGTTGATATACTTCCTTTTGAGATCTAAAAAAACATTATTTTGTAATCCCGAGTCTCCTGATTAATAATATAACTCATTTTTTTTCAACTTCGAATAAGGTGTGAAATGACGATTTTTCAAAGTTGTTCAAAAAGGCTGAAATTTTTTCCACAAGCTCCCTGGGACATTCTAAGACCCTTCCGTAGGCTGTTTTTTGTTTAAACCCCCTGGGGGGATTAAGCGGATATCCTTTATCCCTCAGGGTACGAAAAATCGAAAACGCCGGATTAAGCAAAAGTAACTATTGGAGAACGTTTTCATACCCCCTGGGCAACTACTAAACAAGTTTCAGGTATTTAAACATAGTTTACGGTACCCTAAGGGGGTATAGAAAATTTGAATATTTGGTTTTGGGGGCATAACTCGAAAAATTACAGTTTATTTTTATTTTTTTAGTACAAAAATTTTTTTTCCTGCCCCGGGGGAACATGTCGAAAATCGTAATTTTCACTTTTTCCCTCTTTTGACTTATTCAACTTTTGACGCTCCTTCATTGTGTTCAAATGGCGCAGTCGGCTGAGGCGCTCTTTTTGCAAACAAAATGTCATGGGTTCGAATCCTTTTAACATTTTTCGACTTTTTAAACATTTTTATGCATATATTTTTTTTAAAAAATACATTATTTGTTATTTTTATTATTTTAAATTATCAATGTATAAGAAATAAGAGTGATTCAAGGATAAAGTTACATAATTTAAGTAAAAGTCAATAAAATATAATAAAAAAATTATTACAATAACGAAAAAGAGTAATTTTGTGTTCTTACTGCATAAAATTTTTTGATATTTAATCACAAATCTTAAGATTCTGTCTTCGCATTAGCTTCTGCTTCTGAAGAAAATTTTATCAAACGTCTTTTGTCTCTATTTGAAACTAAAAGTTTTTTTTTGCTCTTATTTGTTCAACAAACACTTTATTTGATTTTTTTCTGCTTTAAATTTGATCATAATGAAACTTATTCATTTTATAATCTGTTTCTTGATGGTTTATCGAGTTCTTTCCTATGAAAACACTGTTTTCTTTTTTGCTCCAAAGAAGCTGTAAGTGATTTTTCCAAAAAATAAAAATATTTTTTTTTTAAACATCTGCAGCGGAATCTCTTTCCCCTGAAGACACAAACACCGGGACAATGGATGAAAAAAAATTGCATCATTGTACTATCGAGGGCTGTCGCGATACATTTTTGACCGAAGCCAAACTTCAGAAACACATCCTTGCTGGCAAACATAATATTATGCCTGTTAAAGAAACATTGGATGAAAAGGCTTATTATTTGTTTTATGATTACGTAACTGGAGTTAGAAATACTCATGACAAATTCGTTGAAGCTGTAATGAGTCTTGATGATTTTACAACTGATGCAAATGAAGTAGAAAATGAAGGCTGGGCACTTAAGCAAGGGAGTAAAAGAACCAAATACACTCCGGAAATACAAAATTTTTTAAATCAACAATTTGTCATTTTCACATCCTCTGGGCAACGACGTGTTGATGCATATAAAGTGCAGCAAAGAATGCGTGAATCAAGAAATCCCCTGTTTAAAGCTAATGAACGTTTAAGTGCCAGTAAAATTGCTTCTTACTTTTCCAGTCGTCAAAGTAAGCTAAAAGCATTAGCAGCAAAAGCGGTAACCAGCACAGAAACCGCACAGGAAGAGATTCGTCAAGCAGTCGAAGCAGAACAAGCTGAAGATGACGCTTTCGATCAAAGATATCAGAAAGACCCCACTTATTTTGATGAAGAAGGTGAAATCTTAAGCTCTATTAAATTAAAGTCAAGAAAAGGTAAATCACCTAATGAAATTATTCTTCCAGATGACGAATAAAAAAACCATTGCAACAAAAACTTTTGCCTATTTTTTCGTTATTGTAATAATTTTTTTATTATATTTTATTGACTTTTACTTAAATTATGTAACTTTATCCTTGAATCACTCTTATTTCTTATACATTGATAATTTAAAATAATAAAAATAACAAATAATGTATTTTTTAAAAAAAATATATGCATAAAAATGTTTAAAAAGTCGAAAAATGTTAAAAGGATTCGAACCCATGACATTTTGTTTGCAAAAAGAGCGCCTCAGCCGACTGCGCCATTTGAACACAATGAAGGAGCGTCAAAAGTTGAATAAGTCAAAAGAGGGAAAAAGTGAAAATTACGATTTTCGACATGTTCCCCCGGGGCAGGAAAAAAAATTTTTGTACTAAAAAAATAAAAATAAACTGTAATTTTTCGAGTTATGCCCCCAAAACCAAATATTCAAATTTTCTATACCCCCTTAGGGTACCGTAAACTATGTTTAAATACCTGAAACTTGTTTAGTAGTTGCCCAGGGGGTATGAAAACGTTCTCCAATAGTTACTTTTGCTTAATCCGGCGTTTTCGATTTTTCGTACCCTGAGGGATAAAGGATATCCGCTTAATCCCCCCAGGGGGTTTAAACAAAAAACAGCCTACGGAAGGGTCTTAGAATGTCCCAGGGAGCTTGTGGAAAAAATTTCAGCCTTTTTGAACAACTTTGAAAAATCGTCATTTCACACCTTATTCGAAGTTGAAAAAAAATGAGTTATATATAAAAATTTATTTACATAAAAGTTCACAAAATCTTAGAAAGAATCTTTGAAATTTGCAAAAACCAAAAAAAACAGCTCAAAACGCGCTCTGGCTGAAATTCTAAAAGGCTTGTCAGAGGCAAAAAATAGATATTGTTGAAACTTTCTTTACCCACGTTTTCGACTATGCTTAACAAGCCCAGATCCAAACTTTTTTTTGGTCAAAAGTGCCGTTTTGGCCCGAGATCTGAAATTGCCGGTTTGAACTTCAAGGGCACAAAAAAGTGCCAATATCCATTTTTTGCCCGTGCCATGGTTAACTTGGTTCATTCTTTTTTTCAACCAGAATGCGTTTTAAAGCGTTTACCTCAAATATATCTTTATATTACCTGACAAAACATATTTTTGTATTTTTTTGAGGTAGTGTAAAAAGTGCTGATTTAATTTTGTTACAAAAATGAGCAAAACCGACTACAAAGTTATTTTGCTAAATATTCGTTTTTTCATGTTATTTAAGGAATCTAATTATGCCATTAATTTCGACTTTTTATTTGAAATTCTATTTAATTTACTTCTTAAATACATCTTGTTGTTTTTTATTATTTTTGGTAGTAGTGCAGTTTTCTGACGTTATTTATTTTGCAAATTTACTTTTCTTTTTAATTGTTTTTGGGAATTTTTAGAAAGAAACTACACACATGAACAAAACAAATAGGCAAAACGACATCACTAAATTGGTTATAAAAAATTTGACTTAACAAATATACATAATTACACCGTAAGATTTTTTCTTCATGGAATAATTTGAATATTATTATCTGATGAATTTGAAACAGAAGAAATTTTGTTCCTTGGAAAAAGATAAGTTTTAAAGAATGAAATGCAAGCTTCTCGATATGAACTTATTACAATAATTGTTGTTAATGAATTTGCAATTGGCAAACATGAAAGTAATAAAGTTACTCCTTGAGCAAGTCCAAGAATATTTGCTTTCGTAACAGTCATAATTACAGAAAATCCAATTGGGAGTAATACTTGGAACAATTGTCTAAAAATGTATATACAGTATATATCTATGTACCATAAGTAATAAAATTTAATTTGAAAAGTTGAAATCAAAAAACCGGAACCAAAGTGGAAATTTTCAGGGTATTTTGAAATCCAAGTAATACTTTTTGTAAAACAATGATAAAAATATCTAAATTTCGATTTCTGCCGAAATTAAAATTTTGATATCGCACAGCTCAACGCTCAAATTACTGTAGCATAATAATTTTAGTATTAAGTGTCTGGAATAATAATTACCTGTGCAAAAAGAGTAAAAGTAAACTGCCGTTGAAATTGAAAACTATTAGTAGAAATTTTATTTTTCATTAGCAAAAGTTTTCTGTAGATCTTTAAATTTGTATAAAAGATTATCACATAGCTAATATTAACCAAAATAAATGCAAATGCAAATTGTAGTGGAATTTTAAGGTTACAAAAATGTCAGATCTTTTTACATTGAAATATCGAAAATAGCAGGATATGGAATTTTAAGGTTACGGAAAAGACATTTTTGTAACCTTAAAATTCCATATCCTGCTATTTTCGATATTTCAATGTAAAAAGATCTGACATTTCTGTAACCTTAAAATTCCATATCCTGCTATTTTCGATATTTCAATGTAAAAAGATCTGACATTTTTGTAACCTTAAAATTCCATATCCTGCTATTTTCGATATTTCAATGTAAAAAGATCTGACATTTCTGTAACCTTAAAATTCCATATCCTGCTATTTTCGATATTTCAATGTAAAAAGATCTGACATTTCTGTAACCTTAAAATTCCATATCCTGCTATTTTCGATATTTCAATGTAAAAAGATCTGACATTTTTGTAACCTTAAAATTCCATATCCTGCTATTTTCGATATTTCAATGTAAAAAGATCTGACATTTTTGTAACCTAAAAATTCCATATCCTGCTATTTTCGATATTTCAATGTAAAAAGATCTGACATTTTTGTAACCTTAAAATTCCATATCCTGCTATTTTCGATATTTCAATGTAAAAAGATCTGACATTTCTGTAACCTTAAAATTCCATATCCTGCTATTTTCGATATTTCAATGTAAAAAGATCTGACATTTTTGTAACCTTAAAATTCCATATCCTGCTATTTTCGATATTTCAATGTAAAAAGATCTGACATTTCTGTAACCTTAAAATTCCATATCCTGCTATTTTCGATATTTCAATGTAAAAAGATCTGACATTTCTGTAACCTTAAAATTCCATATCCTGCTATTTTCGATATTTCAATGTAAAAAGATCTGACATTTTTGTAACCTTAAAATTCCATATCCTGCTATTTTCGATATTTCAATGTAAAAAGATCTGACATTTTTGTAACCTAAAAATTCCATATCCTGCTATTTTCGATATTTCAATGTAAAAAGATCTGACATTTTTGTAACCTTAAAATTCCATATCCTGCTATTTTCGATATTTCAATGTAAAAAGATCTGACATTTCTGTAACCTTAAAATTCCATATCCTGCTATTTTCGATATTTCAATGTAAAAAGATCTGACATTTTTGTAACCTTAAAATTCCATATCCTGCTATTTTCGATATTTCAATGTAAAAAGATCTGACATTTCTGTAACCTTAAAATTCCATATCCTGCTATTTTCGATATTTCAATGTAAAAAGATCTGACATTTTTGTAACCTAAAAATTCCATATCCTGCTATTTTCGATATTTCAATGTAAAAAGATCTGACATTTCTGTAACCTTAAAATTCCATATCCTGCTATTTTCGATATTTCAATGTAAAAAGATCTGACATTTCTGTAACCTTAAAATTCCATATCCTGCTATTTTCGATATTTCAATGTAAAAAGATCTGACATTTCTGTAACCTTAAAATTCCATATCCTGCTATTTTCGATATTTCAATGTAAAAACATCTGACATTTTTGTAACCTTAAAATTCCATATCCTGCTATTTTCGATATTTCAATGTAAAAAGATCTGACATTTCTGTAACCTTAAAATTCCATATCCTGCTATTTTCGATATTTCAATGTAAAAAGATCTGACATTTCTGTAACCTTAAAATTCCATATCCTGCTATTTTCGATATTTCAATGTAAAAAGATCTGACATTTTTGTAACCTTAAAATTCCATATCCTGCTATTTTCGATATTTCAATGTAAAAAGATCTGACATTTTTGTAACCTAAAAATTCCATATCCTGCTATTTTCGATATTTCAATGTAAAAAGATCTGACATTTTTGTAACCTTAAAATTCCATATCCTGCTATTTTCGATATTTCAATGTAAAAAGATCTGACATTTCTGTAACCTTAAAATTCCATATCCTGCTATTTTCGATATTTCAATGTAAAAAGATCTGACATTTTTGTAACCTTAAAATTCCATATCCTGCTATTTTCGATATTTCAATGTAAAAAGATCTGACATTTCTGTAACCTTAAAATTCCATATCCTGCTATTTTCGATATTTCAATGTAAAAAGATCTGACATTTTTGTAACCTAAAAATTCCATATCCTGCTATTTTCGATATTTCAATGTAAAAAGATCTGACATTTCTGTAACCTTAAAATTCCATATCCTGCTATTTTCGATATTTCAATGTAAAAAGATCTGACATTTCTGTAACCTTAAAATTCCATATCCTGCTATTTTCGATATTTCAATGTAAAAAGATCTGACATTTCTGTAACCTTAAAATTCCATATCCTGCTATTTTCGATATTTCAATGTAAAAAGATCTGACATTTTTGTAACCTTAAAATTCCATATCCTGCTATTTTCGATATTTCAATGTAAAAAGATCTGACATTTCTGTAACCTTAAAATTCCATATCCTGCTATTTTCGATATTTCAATGTAAAAAGATCTGACATTTCTGTAACCTTAAAATTCCATATCCTGCTATTTTCGATATTTCAATGTAAAAAGATCTGACATTTTTGTAACCTTAAAATTCCATATCCTGCTATTTTCGATATTTCAATGTAAAAAGATCTGACATTTTTGTAACCTAAAAATTCCATATCCTGCTATTTTCGATATTTCAATGTAAAAAGATCTGACATTTTTGTAACCTTAAAATTCCATATCCTGCTATTTTCGATATTTCAATGTAAAAAGATCTGACATTTCTGTAACCTTAAAATTCCATATCCTGCTATTTTCGATATTTCAATGTAAAAAGATCTGACATTTTTGTAACCTTAAAATTCCATATCCTGCTATTTTCGATATTTCAATGTAAAAAGATCTGACATTTCTGTAACCTTAAAATTCCATATCCTGCTATTTTCGATATTTCAATGTAAAAAGATCTGACATTTCTGTAACCTTAAAATTCCATATCCTGCTATTTTCGATATTTCAATGTAAAAAGATCTGACATTTTTGTAACCTTAAAATTCCATATCCTGCTATTTTCGATATTTCAATGTAAAAAGATCTGACATTTTTGTAACCTAAAAATTCCATATCCTGCTATTTTCGATATTTCAATGTAAAAAGATCTGACATTTCTGTAACCTTAAAATTCCATATCCTGCTATTTTCGATATTTCAATGTAAAAAGATCTGACATTTTTGTAACCTTAAAATTCCATATCCTGCTATTTTCGATATTTCAATGTAAAAAGATCTGACATTTTTGTAACCTAAAAATTCCATATCCTGCTATTTTCGATATTTCAATGTAAAAAGATCTGACATTTTTGTAACCTTAAAATTCCATATCCTGCTATTTTCGATATTTCAATGTAAAAAGATCTGACATTTCTGTAACCTTAAAATTCCATATCCTGCTATTTTCGATATTTCAATGTAAAAAGATCTGACATTTTTGTAACCTTAAAATTCCATATCCTGCTATTTTCGATATTTCAATGTAAAAAGATCTGACATTTCTGTAACCTTAAAATTCCATATCCTGCTATTTTCGATATTTCAATGTAAAAAGATCTGACATTTCTGTAACCTTAAAATTCCATATCCTGCTATTTTCGATATTTCAATGTAAAAAGATCTGACATTTTTGTAACCTTAAAATTCCATATCCTGCTATTTTCGATATTTCAATGTAAAAAGATCTGACATTTTTGTAACCTGTTTACAAATTGGTGTAAATCCAGGATGTTTTCGTTCCGATCTCAAACTTGGGTAATTAAACCTTTTATTAACAAAGATAAAATAAAATAAATTTTAAACACGTTACACGTCAAAATTATTGCAAAGAAATTAATTATAAAACTAACAATAGCTCAAAGAAATTTTACAATAAAAAAATCGATGCTTAAATAAAATTGAACAAATCTTAAAAAATGGCATAAAAAAGAAGAGAAGAAAAAGTGGAAAAATGTTATCTTCTTTTTCTTTCTCTTTTACAAAAACATTACAATAAAATATTATTATAAAAAAGATTGTATTTTTATTTATGAAATTTCTTGACACTCGCGAGCCGGAAATGCCATGTATGGACATCAGCAGGACGGCATCAGATCAAACAACGGATCAAGACAACGATCAGAAGGACAATCATAACAGTTGTGGCAATTTTTAAATACGAAGCATAGACAAAATTAACCAAATATTCATAGGCACCAGTCCAAAATCCAGGAACTTCAACAACCTCTTGTACTGGAGCAATATTATTACGTAATTGAGGTGGTGGAACATAAGCAAGTCGACCTTCAAGATCAAATGTAACAGCATTTGAAGGACATTGCAGGGCACATTTCGTTTTAACTTCACTTTCTTCAGCATGTACAGTAGCTTTGAAGTTAAAAGCAGGTTTTGAACAACGGACAGAGAAAGCCCATCCATTGTCACATCGAACATGGCCAATAGCATTTCCAAAATTCGTTGAACAACTTCCACGAATTACAGCACCATTTCGGCAATTAATACAACCTTCCATTCCAACATTGGTAATTCCACAAGAATTCATATCAACTTGTGTTGTTGCCTTGAGTTGTTGGACATTTACTTGGAGTTGTACGACGGAATTTGCAAGGGTATAATAAAGATTTCCACCAGCTTCAATCAAAAGCAAATCATCAGTTTCACGTGGCAGTGAATGGTGATCAAATAAATCGAGCAACATTTCATTATCTCTACAGGCACAATTCATCCTTGTTTCAGCAGGTTGGCAGCTGCACGCATCAAACATAATTGTGCAATTCAATTTAACAGCATCTTCTTTCGTGGGACAATATACGAGCTTCATAGCAGCATGAGTTATATCATCCAACATGATTGTGCGATGGCCATCAGTAGCAAAATAACGTGACGTTAAAGAAGTCAATGGCGTTGAGATAGAAGTTACAGCAATTTTAACTCGATCCAAAGTAATACTTTCACCTTCTTGGACAACGAATTCACGGGTAATAGCTTGTTTGGCAACTTCTTGAACAACTTTAAGTTTAATTTGCTTCGACCATTCAACACAGGTAAATTCTTCGATTGGTTGTTCATTCTTTGGTACAGCATAGACGCGGTAGAATAAACATCCGGGGCTGAAGGATGGACATCCACATCCCCAGCCCCCACACGATTCGCCACAAAAAGTGCTGCCGGGATAAACATTTGAAGCTTTCAATTCATCAATTTTAGCTTGAGGGGTTGTATCACGGCAGGCATTTTCACCACAAGATCCACGACCTGGACATCGCTTAACAGAAGTATCATGGATTTTAACAGCTCTGGTAAATCCATTTGAGATCTTCTTGCAAACAGCAACAGCTTCTGCTGTGATTCGAATTGTTTGCTGCGGTCTTTGTGAATCATCTTTCAACATTAAACATGCTTCATCATTAGGTTTCATGGTAATAACAGTCGCTTCACTGTAATGGCATGTTTTCCATCCACTAACAGTTACATCACATTCTTCACTGTTAGCCGTAAAAAAGTGGCATTGGGTGCAGGCTTGAACCATGGGGATAGCAAGAGCAACCAAACAGAGTACAGTACCTCCATACATCAATTCATTGGTAAAGACAAACGTTCCACCAGGATCAGTAACAACTTCCTGTAATTCATTATCATTTTCTTCATCATGGAAATACGGAAGTTTGTCATCATTTTTCTTTCTATGATCAACCGGATGTCGATTCATGAATCTTTTCTTGCAACACCGGCCAAGAGGGTAAGTAACTAAGCCAGCAACAAATCCCAGAATGCAAGCAACAACCATCAAGGTAATTGGAGATGTACATTGAAAATTTACGATTGAAATGTAGCAGAAGCTGCAATCAATTCTTGAACAAATATCAATAGCTTCACAGGTAATTAATTTGCTATCAATAACTTTTCCACGATGCATCCGGGATACTTGTAATTCCTGAGTCGAAACAGCATAGACTTCAGGCAAGTGAAAGGCCAGGGATGTTGCATTTGACTCAAGTACAAAGTCATCAGCTCGAACTTTAACATGAAATCGATCATGAACAGCAACATCTTCAAAAATTACGGTACCATTTTTGCAGGAGATTTGCATTGGTAAAACTGGTAGATCATCAAAATAATCATAAACATAGGCTTTTACAATACCATATGCTTTAACTTCTACCATCTGATCATCCACTACCCAATTTAACACTTCATGGTTATTGATATAGCAGAGTTTTGTACCGTTGGAGTAACATTGATGATGTTGGCAATATTCAGGGGTGCCAGTGATTGCACCATTTCCAAGACATTGTACTGAATTTTCATGCACTTGAGTAATAGCGAAGCGAAGAGCATTGACATAATGCAGGGTATTATCAAAAAGTTGAATTTGATAGAATTCTTTTTCGACTTTATCAGGTGCACATCGAGTACTTGGAGTCAAGGAACAATAATCCGGTTGATTTCGATCAATTATTTCTCTGGTATGAGGGTCATTATAAGTGGAAGACTTCGAAGTTGGAGCAGCATAAAATGAACACATAGAAGCCCATTCTTCACAGACACATCTTTCACCACAATAAAGATTGGTATCATTCTTTCTGAGGTGCATTTCAACGGGGCAATTCATTTTAGTCCAACAATAGCTTCCATTTTCAAGTTTATTGAACACAAATCCGGAATTCATACAAACATCATCGGATACGATCATGGGATGATTCATTGATTTGGGACATTCAAAGCCATTTGCAACAGGTACAATACAAATAAGGCATATCAATAATAAAGCCGTTGAAAGTTCCAAGGGAAAGAGATGCTTCACTGATCGTTTAACCACTCTTCCATTGCCAGTTTTAACAAAAGCTGACCGAACTTCTCCATCATCTCCAACTTCATTTTCAACAACTTTAGCAAGTTTCCAATCAATTTTAGCCGTATCAGGTTCTTCAATAATGACTACCTCATCCACCTCAGGACGACGAAAATGAGATCCACGAGCATTGGCATGGAATCGTTTCATTTGATCACGAAGTGCAGGTAAATAACAGGACTTCCAAATTGTACAGAATTTTTGGATTTGTCCATTCAAGGATTGCCAAAGATGATGCAATTGATTAGCAACGTCATCTTTAAGCACAAAATCTGGATCATTATCAATATCATCACATTCAGCAAGTGGTAATCCAGGACTAATAAAAGGCTGAAGAAAATCCATTGGACGAAGAATAGATTCAGTTGCATCACCAGTAACTTGAAGCAACGGTCGAGAATTCACAACAGCTTCAACTTCACATACAAAAGTTGTAAAATTATCAATGGTAGGTTGTCGTCGTCCAATAGTTCTTTTTAATGATTGCTTCATTAAGCCAATCATTCTTTCATAAAATCCTCCATGCCAAGGTGCTCGATCAGTTATGAACTTCCAAGTAATTCGATTTGAAGAACAATAACTGGTAATTTCTGGATCACGTTCAACAATCCAGCGAGAGGGAATAAATTTGGCAGTTGCAGTAAAATTTCCAGCATTATCGGAAATACAGTAATCAGGACGTCCACGACGTGCAGAAAATCTTCGTAAAGCTTGAAGAAAATCTGTAGCACTTGAGCTTGAAACAACTTCGAGATGGATTGCTCGGGTATACATGCATGTAAATAAACAAATCCAAACTTTTTGTAGCACTTTGTTAACACGAACAAAAAAATGTCCACCGTAATCCACGCCAACATTTGCAAATGGTCGAGTTAAATTGAATCGTTCACCAGGTAAAGCAGGCATTGTTGGAAGTGCAAAGGGACGGCTACGTTCACGTTTACATGCATTGCATTTTCGTAATACTTTCTTAACAATTTGAATGGCTCGAGGCAGGTAAAATCTTTGACGTAATTCAGCAACTACAGTAGGAGTAGAAGCATGAGCTAATCGAACATGGATATCCAGAATAAGAAGATAGGTTGCGTAACAATCATTCAAGAATAATGGATGTTTAAAATCAAAATCTCCTTCAGCTTCATCAAGTCTGGTATATCTTCGAATAAATCCATCATCATCAAGAAATAAATCTATTTCTTTCATTCTTTTATCAGTAAGGGAACAACAGCGTTGGATTTGACGAATAATCTTTCGTTCACAAACTTTTTTCCAAGCTGCAGATTTATATGATGGATCAGGTAAATTTTCAATAAATTTAAATTTATCAAATTTCATGGCCAAGAACATGTAAATAATCATTAAGCAATTAATCATTGAATCCCATGATGAAAAGGTTTCAGCTTCAATAATATTATCTTGATGTTTACAATCAACTACCACAACATCAACTGGTAAGGCAAAGACATGGGCATGTTCTTCCAAGTTATAAGTTGGTTCAGTAGGCCATTTTTCATCATCAAATTTTAAAAATTCTGGGCCATTCCACCAAAGTGGTTGATCAATAAGAGTTTCTACTGAACATCCACGACTAACGATATCAGCTGGATTAATTTTAGTAGGAACATGTCGAAATACCGTATCCCGTTCACGAAGCTTCACAATTCGATTATTAATAAATCGATCTTTTTCAGAAGAATCTTTAATCCAAGATAAGACAATAGTGGAATCCGTCCAAATATAGGTAGCTTGAATTTCATAAGGTAAATGCTTCAGGGAATAATCAACAAAAATACCAGCTAAAGCAACAGCTGTAAGTTCTAACTTTGGAATGGTCATTTTTGGCTTTAATGGTGCTAATCTGGATTTAGCAAGAATAAGTCCAACTTCACGTGATTTATCTGGGCAGATTTTAACCAAGTATACGGCAATACCATACGCCTTACCTGAACTATCTGCAAATACATGAAGGACATAATCGCCTTTAACAGCAGAAGATTTAAATAACTTCCGAGGCAATTCAACAACTTTTCCATTGAATTCTTCAAATAATTCGGTAATTTGTTGTTGAATATCAGCTGTTACAGTTTCATTCCAGCTTTTCTTATTCCTCCATAGATCTTGAATAAGAAGTTTAAGATGAACCAAACAAGGAGATAAAACTTGTAAAGGATCAAAAGGCGTTGCTGTGAATGAAAGAAGTTCTCTTTTCGTAGTGGGACACTTTTCCACCTTTGGCCAACCAATGATAAATTTATCGTCTTCGAGGTTCCATTTAATTCCAAGTAATTTAGTCATTGGATCAGTATTGGCAAAACGATCATTAACAGCTGAGCAATTGCTTTGGAACATTCGTAAATTCATGTCCGCTTCAATTAACAAATCTCGTGCAACTTCAGCTTTATATAATGCATCTTCAGGCGTATCACTTCCTTGCAGTAAATTATCAACATAAATCATATTCAACATTTCCATGATTAGTTCATACAAATGCGGATACTTTTCTTGGCATTCTTTCAAATGGTGACGAATTACTTGCTCAAGCATCCATGGACTAACAAAGACTCCAAAAATCATACGAAGGAATCGAAGATGGAGCAAATTTTCCGTTGAAACAGGTTTGGTAATATCTTTTAACCAAAGTGACCGTACATAATCGCTGCTTTTAGGATCCAGTAATACCTGCAGAAAAGCCTTTTCGATGTCACTAATCACAATAACGTTATGCAATCTGGCATATATTAACATTGAAAGAATCTGAGGCAGTTGCGGTGTGGCATTCAATAAACAATCATTCAAAGATTTCTTTCCTCTTGTTGCTGCAGATGCATCATAAACAATTCTCATCGTCGTTGTGGTTTTTTGCGGAGTTAAAACGGCACGATGAGGGTTATAATGAGCAGCAGGATTATCAATCTCAGATTCAGGTACTATTTCTTGAAATTTAGTTTCAATTTGTTCACGAAGCATTTTATCATATGCAGAAAGTAGATTTTGCTTCACCAATTGATCCACCAAACTTTTAAGACGGGCAGCACACATATTACGATTATCCGAAATATTTGTTACATCATGGAATGGCCAACTTACAACATAACGATGACCAACTTTATGCACAGTTTGATCAAAATGAAGTTGTGCCTTCAGCATTTCATCTTCAACATAATCATCGAAAATTTTCATATCTTCAAGTCGGAAGAATCTTTCAACTTTTTCATCTTCAGTAGCAATAGCAATAACAATGGATTTCGGAGTTGTTGGAATTGGATCAAATACGAATGGATTTTGAAAAGCACAAACTTTATCATCATCAACGGTTACTGTAGCTGCAGCAATATTTTCAAGAGCTAATAATGGAACATTGGAAGCTTCAGCATTTTCAACAATTGGCTGAGCAACAAAAGCAGCAACTACAGGAAGCATAGCATGAGCAGCTTCAGCAGCAATATTAGCTGTTCCACAAATCATTGGACCAACTAATGATTCAATCCAAGTCAAATCTCCAACAGTAAAGCTATTTGAAAGCTTAATAATTTTAAAGAAATAATCAATCCCAATCAACAACAATGGTTCAGCTTGGGTAAGGACAATTTTCTTTGGATCACGAATAATATTCTTCGATTTAGATTCAATAACAGCAGTCCAAATCGGATCAAGAATTTTGGCAGTAGAATGTGTATCAACATCAATATATCCACCATTTTTAAGCATCAAACGTACAGCATATGTATGAGAAGGAACTTCAATCTTCCCATTTTCACCACCGAAACGATTAACCAATAATGTTGTTGTATTCGATGGTTTTAAGTTTAATTGTTGTGCAAAATTATCCTTAATAAATGAACATGACCCACCAGAATCAAACATAACAAGTGCTTTAATTTTTTGTGATGGATCATTTGGATTTGCAATTTCAACATGACGACTAATAAGCAATCCAGTTAATTTCTGTTTAAGTTCATTCGTTGCACAACTTGTTTGCTTAACTTCAACAGCAGCAGCAGGAAGGGAAGCAGGTGATGCACTTGATGGAATAACATTTTCTAATACTGCAGGAGCAGCAGAAGCTTTTTGTTGGAACAATCTTTTGCAAAGTGCTCGATTATGATTCATTTTACATTGTTTGGTACAATTAATCTTTTCTTTTTTAGGACACCTTAAGGAAGTATGACCACTTTCAAAGCAGAGGAAGCAAAGATTATTCTTCCTGATAAAATCACAACGAGATTCATATGTAGCATATTCAGTACAAAAGCTTGCATAATGACCGCCACCACAAAAGCTACATTTAGGAGGTGGTCTGGAAGAATTGGAAGAATTCTTTTTATTTCTTTGGCCGTGTGAAGATTGTTGTTGAGTTGCAGCAGCAACAACAGCAGGCTTATTTTCACTTTGAGGTGCTTTCTTTTGTCCTTTTTGTTTCTTTTCATCAGCAGCAGCAGAAACAGGACCATATCGTTCAGCATCTTCACGATTCTTTAAAGCTCGAAGAACTCGATCTCGGCATTTCTTGGTATCAAAAGTTGGATCTGCATCTTCAGCATCTTGTACTTTTTCTTGGATCCAAAATGGGATTCTGTTACGCAAAGCAACAGAAAATTCAATGGTGTTTGTGTCTTCTCCGAGATCTTCTAATTGTCGGCAGATGGCTTCGAAATTTTCAATAATTTTTCTAACATCTTTGGTATCATCAGTTACGGTAACAGGCTCTTGCAGTTTTTTCCGTAACAAAATTTTAATATTTTTTGGATCACCAAATCTTTGCTTCAGGGTATCAACAGCATGTCGATAATTTGCATCAGTAACCGAATAGTAACTAATAGCAGCTTTAGCTTCACCAGAGACATACCGTAGTAAATATGTCAATTTTTCAGCATCAGAGATATTCTTTGATCCAACATTAATATCGAAGGCCTGCCAGAAGCCAGTATGTTCTTCCAACTTCCCAGAAAATACCGGCAATTCAAGCTTTGGCAAATTGCAGTTACCATTCTTCTGTAATGAAGCTGCAAGTTGTTTAAAAGCTGCAGCAATATCTGCAGCACCAGTGCCAGCAGCGGCAGCGCCAGGTTGAACAGTTTCAATGGCGGCTTTGATCTTTCGTAAAAATCGATCCAAAGATTCTAGCAACATTTCAGCTGAACTTAACAAAGTGAGATAACCGACCTTTGTTGGAGTTGTTGTTGTTTGATCTGTGGCTGCGGCATTATACAATTTTTCTTCTTCTTTGAAGTCATTGTCATCATTCAATTGTTTCAATTCTTGATTCCATTCTTCATCCAAGAGTTGCAGAGCACTAATTCCTTTATTGATATGTTCAATATCAGCTTCAATTTGGATTTGAAGATTCCGTAAATCGGCTAAATCCAATCCAGAAATATCATTAACAATTCTATTTTTGGCATTGGTGCATCTATCAGAGAGCAGCTTTTTCTTCAATCCAATATTCGTTCTCAGTCGACCAGTTCGACTTTGATAGGCCATAATTACTCCAAATTACACACTTGAGCCCCCACTGTTTACAAATTGGTGTAAATCCAGGATGTTTTCGTTCCGATCTCAAACTTGGGTAATTAAACCTTTTATTAACAAAGATAAAATAAAATAAATTTTAAACACGTTACACGTCAAAATTATTGCAAAGAAATTAATTATAAAACTAACAATAGCTCAAAGAAATTTTACAATAAAAAAATCGATGCTTAAATAAAATTGAACAAATCTTAAAAAATGGCATAAAAAAGAAGAGAAGAAAAAGTGGAAAAATGTTATCTTCTTTTTCTTTCTCTTTTACAAAAACATTACAATAAAATATTATTATAAAAAAGATTGTATTTTTATTTATGAAATTTCTTGACATAACCTAAAAATTCCATATCCTGCTATTTTCGATATTTCAATGTAAAAAGATCTGACATTTTTGTAACCTTAAAATTCCATATCCTGCTATTTTCGATATTTCAATGTAAAAAGATCTGACATTTCTGTAACCTTAAAATTCCATATCCTGCTATTTTCGATATTTCAATGTAAAAAGATCTGACATTTTTGTAACCTTAAAATTCCATATCCTGCTATTTTCGATATTTCAATGTAAAAAGATCTGACATTTCTGTAACCTTAAAATTCCATATCCTGCTATTTTCGATATTTCAATGTAAAAAGATCTGACATTTTTGTAACCTTAAAATTCCATATCCTGCTATTTTCGATATTTCAATGTAAAAAGATCTGACATTTCTGTAACCTTAAAATTCCATATCCTGCTATTTTCGATATTTCAATGTAAAAAGATCTGACATTTCTGTAACCTTAAAATTCCATATCCTGCTATTTTCGATATTTCAATGTAAAAAGATCTGACATTTTTGTAACCTTAAAATTCCATATCCTGCTATTTTCGATATTTCAATGTAAAAAGATCTGACATTTTTGTAACCTAAAAATTCCATATCCTGCTATTTTCGATATTTCAATGTAAAAAGATCTGACATTTTTGTAACCTTAAAATTCCATATCCTGCTATTTTCGATATTTCAATGTAAAAAGATCTGACATTTCTGTAACCTTAAAATTCCATATCCTGCTATTTTCGATATTTCAATGTAAAAAGATCTGACATTTCTGTAACCTTAAAATTCCATATCCTGCTATTTTCAATATTTCAATGTAAAAAGATCTGACATTTCTGTAACCTTAAAATTCCATATCCTGCTATTTTCGATATTTCAATGTAAAAAGATCTGACGTTACAAAAATGTCAGATCTTTTTACATTGAAATATCGAAAATAGCAGGATATGGAATTTTAAGGTTACAAAAATGTCAGATCTTTTTACATTGAAAAACCAAAACAATTTCTGCTTTCAATGCTCAAAAGACTGATAAAAGTAATTCTTCAACTTCATCTTGGAATAAAGGAGATAAACAAAGGAATTTTCACATGAAAGATTCTGATTCTGAAAAAGAAGATGAAAAATGGAATGATTCAATGAAGGCAGCTTCAACGAGTACAATTTCCTTGTACATTTCTGCCTATGAGGATTTGCATTCCTCTTCATCAAATTCAACTATCCCAACTGCAAAATCGCCAACAAAAGAAGAATTAAAATCAAAATGGGAAAAATGCAAGGAAGCTTTTAATAATTCATCATTGAATCTTCAAGTAATCTTGCCTTACAAAAAATAGTTTTAAAGGAGCCTGGTCAGCAGGAATAATTTTATTTGATCAGGTTGATTCGCGTAAGGACGCAGGCAAGCTTTGCTGCCTCTACTATTTTTTGCTGGCAGCTTTTTTTGCACCAGGGTTTTACCTTGTTTTTCTTTATCCGTGAATAATTTTTATCGTGTTTGTTAATTTTTGTTGTTGTAATTATTATTTTATGTTGTAAATTTGTAAATAAAGGATTTTTTAATGTTGTCTATCCGTTATTCTCGGTGAAATATCTTTTTTTGGTCTTTTTAGACTGTTTGTGAGGAAAATTTGTTAGTAGTTGCTTATGTTTATATATATTTTTTTTGTATAAGCACATTTATTTTTTGTTTTACAGATATGCACGTAGCTCAATCTGCTTTCTCTCTTCAAAAAACGGCTTTCAATGAAATTATTTTGTATGCTGCTGTTGCAGTTGGCTGAAATGTTTTCCCTATTGCTTCTGCTTTGCTGACTCTATTAGCTATGATGAAAAAGCTGCTGGTATCTTCCCAGATGCATTAGAAAGTATCAATTATTCTGAAATTCCAATTTCAGTTATTGCTTATCGTCGATCGCTTTTCTGAATCTTTCCCATGTGTGTAATATGGATATGTTGGTCAAAAACTTTTTCAAATGTAAATGTAAGCTTTTTTATGTTTGTAACATATTTCTTTTGAAGTTTATTGAAATGAAGTCCTGTAGATATTTCTTTTATTAGTGTATAAACATTTTTCACATGAATAATTACTGGCTTTGATTGTATTTTAGATCCTCTGTACATTTCTTCATTTCGGACAACAGTTATTTCGAACTAAACAAATGTGCGTTATGTTTTTTAGAAGTATTTGACGTTTTACATTGCATTTAAAACCTATAAGATCTTTATGCAGCAACGAAATGTTCATGAGGTTTATGTTACTTGTAACATTTGCAAAAGTTTGATTGAAGAAATAACCTGTAAACCATGTTAGTTCCGTTTGTTATTAGCCTTGCACGTCGATGAAAAGTGAGTATGCTTATTTTTGTCTCTAAGATTGTAAAATGCATGCATGTCAGTGTTGTACGACTAAACAGAATTTTTCACTCATATACAATCATCTTATACTTCCACCATCATTCACCTGTTTTACCGAATGACGTACAGGACTTTATGCAGAATCTAAGAAACAACTGCGGTTCGGCATTATCATACGGCAGTGGTTACTTGAAAAACGAAGAAAAAATGCTTATATACATAAATATATATAAACATAAGCAACTACTAACAAATTTTCCTCACAAACAGTCTAAAAAGACCAAAAAAAGATATTTCACCGAGAATAACGGATAGACAACATTAAAAAATCCTTTATTTACAAATTTACAACATCTACCCGTAAAAGAGGCAATGTCCAGTTGTGTCTGTCATTTTATTTTAAAAGAAGCGCTTTTCTTGGCAAAATGGTGCAAGCGTCAATCATAATTTTTGATGACAAAAAATTTTTGCTCACGAATTTTTTTGTGGTTATAAAATTAAAGCAAATTTATTTGTTTTAATCTTTTTAATTTTTTTATTAAATTGCCAAAACTGTTAGCTTTTGCTACAATAAATTTTGTAACGCTCTGTAGGCGTCTTCTTTTTGAAGTTAACTACTGTCCGGGATCATTTGTCAGCGTTCATTCTATCAGATTTCATTATATCATAATTCATATATCACATTTTCAATTTTACAATCTTTCTATTGGACAAAACTTTTTTTGTCAAAACATTCAATTAATTTCATTACATTTGTAAATACTTATTATACATTTAGTGTTAAAAGTAGTAAAATGGGCAGAAAGAAGATTGAAAGAACGCCTTCGCAAGAAGCTCTTCATAAATCAGAAGTAAATAGAAAAAAAGCAGAGAATGATCGGAAAAGGCGGTCAGAGATGACAGAAGAACAAAAAGAAGCTGAAAAGGAGAAAAAAAGAAAACGCATGTCAGACAAACGGCAACAGCTTTCTGAAGCTGAACGAGCTCAGAATAATGCAGCTGAACAACAAAGAAGACAAAATAGAAGGGCAAATTTTGATGATGAACAAATTAGAGCTGAAAGAGAGAGAGAAAGATTAACAAAACAATTACAAAGAAACAGAATTACAAAACTTTGTGCAGCAGGATATGAGATTGACGATGACGGGGTAGCTCATTACGGTGGACCATTAAAATTTATTTGTGATCATTGTGGTGCAAAACATTTTGAAAGCGAAAGAGTTGCAAATAAAGGAGCATCGTTTTATAGTTGTTGCCAACATGGCACTATTAAAGTCATAATTCCAAATTATCCTGAAGAATTAAAACCTCTTTTCGATCTTGCAGAATTCCGTAAAGATATTAGAGTTTTGAATAATGCACATTCATTTGGTTCATTTAATGCAGATGTTGTAAATTTTGGAGTTAATCGTCCAGGTCCTTATGCTTTTGTGGTTCAAGGACAAGTTTATTACCAAATGAACACATCTATATTAAATGAAGATGGAGAACCGAAAAGTCATGGACAACTTTACATTGTCGATCCGGAAGAAGCAGCACAAAATCGATTAAATATTTTTAATAAATTGAATCCGGATATTGTCAAAAAATTAAGTACAGTTTTATCACAAGTTAATGAACAAGCAAAAGCTTTTAAAATGCTTTATGAAGAATTTGAATTAATGAGGGAAACAGCAGAAGTCATGGGAGTTGCTCCACCAAATTTATCTTTACATTTTGGGATTAAACCAGGACAAGATCAAAGACGATTTAATTTGCAAGCTTCAAATGAAGTTGCTGCTGTTTTTGCTACTAATGATGATGGAGAAATTCCAGATTCATATATCACAATTTACGATAAAGATCAAAAGGAGCTTAGAACTGTAAATGCAATGGATCCCAATGTCGAACCTTGGCTTTATCCTATCTTTTTCCCCACCGGCAAAGCAATCTGGCATCCCGATCTTAAAAAAATTAATTCAAATCAAAGGTTAACCAGAAGTGCATATGCAAAATACATGATTTCAATTCGAGATGGAGAATTTAATGCAATTTTGCATGGTGGAAGACTGTTTCAACAATGGTTGGTTGATACAGCACTTAAAATTTTAAAAGATCGAGTAAATTATTTAAAAACACATCAGCAGCAACTTTTAAGAGATTCATATGCTAATATTGATGAGTTTATGAAAAAATTTCAGCAAGATAATAATGTGCAAAAGATTGGTGCAAAATATATCCTTCCTTCATCACATCCAGGTTCCCCAAGAAATATGGAACAATTATATCAAGATGCAATGTCAGTTGTAAGAAGATACGGTAAGCCGGATCTTTTTATTACAATGACTTGTAATCCAAATTGGCAAGAAATCACTGAAAATTTATTGCCTGGGCAAACTGCTGCTGATCGACCAGATTTGGTGGCAAGAGTTTTTAAGCAGAAAAAGGATCATTTATTAAATTTGGTCACAAAAGAAGGTTATTTTGGCAAATGCAAAGCTCATGTTTATACAGTTGAATTCCAAAAAAGAGGATTACCGCATATTCATCTTTTGGTTACTTTGGAAGGTGATTACAAAATGCGAACAGCAGAAGTCATAGATAGATATATCAGTGCTCAACTTCCAGATCCTGAACTTTATCCAAAATTGCATGAATTAGTAGTTAAACATATGATCCATGGGCCTTGCGGTGAAAGATGCATGAAAGATGGAAAATGCTCAAAACATTTTCCCCATGACTTTCAAGAAAAAACTGAAGTTGATGAAGATGGATATCCATCATATGCTCGACCGGATAACGGTATTACAGTAACCAAATCTTCTGGATTTGTCGTTGATAATCGTTATGTGGTTCCACATTGTCCAAATTTGTTGATTGAAATGAATTGCCATTTAAATGTTGAAGTTGTTTCTTCAATCAAAGCAGTAAAATATATTTATAAATATATTTTTAAAGGACATGATTCTGCAGCTTTTAAAATTGTCGACGGCGAAGTCATTTATGATGAATGTTCATCATTTTTGGATAGCCGATATATGGGTTCTGCAGAAGCATGTTGGAGAGTTTTAGGCTTTGAACTTCATGGGCAAAGTCATTCAATCACGCGTTTACCTTTGCATCTTCCAGGTGAACAAAAAGTCTCTTTTGTTGATGCAGAAAATGAAGAAGAACTTAAAGCTGCAATGGAAAAAATGTCGATGCTTATGGATTATTTTGAATTAAATTCAAGAGATCCAAAAGCTCGAGAATTTTATTACCATGAAATTCCAGAAAAGTATACTTGGAAAAAAGTTAGCGCACAAGGTGAAGCAACGAAAATGCAATGGAGTGAACGGAAGTCCCATTTTAATGTCATTGGAAGAATGTATTCAGTTTCTCCAACAAATCAGGAACTTTTTCATTTGAGAATTTTGCTTAATCATGTAAAAGGTGCAAAAAGTTTTGATGATTTAAAAACTGTTGATATTAATAATGAAAAAGTAGTATATCAAACTTTTACACAAACATGCTTAGAATTAGGTTTAGTTAAAGACGATAAAGAATGGGAAAAAGTATTGAATGAAGCAAAACTTTCTTTGTTGCCATATCAAATGAGATTGCTTTTTGTAAGACTTTTAATTCATTGTAATCCTTTGGCCCCTCATGATCTTTGGGAGCAATTTAAAGGTGATATGTCTGACGACTTTGCAATGAAGATGGCAGAAGAAAAAGCAATTAAAAAGGCATATCGAGAAATTCAAAGAATTCTTGAAATTGAAAATAAAAATTTATCTGATTTTCCTACAATGCCACAAAATGTTGACTTTGATGAAGAATACGATACTTATGATCCAATTCATGATCAAGAAATTGGTGAACAAATGTTTGAAAAAATGAATGTTCCACAAAAAACTGTTGTTGAAAAAGTTTGTGAAGCAAGTGACAATAATAATACTCAAAAGCTTTTTTATCTTGATGGCCCAGGAGGATCTGGTAAAACATATACATACACAACTTTGTGGCATTTATTAAGAGCAAAAGGAAAAAAAGTTGCCACAATGGCTTTTACTGGAATTGCTGCAATTTTATTGCCAGAAGGAAGAACATGTCATAAAACTTTGGGTTTAACTGTTCCCCTTTATTCAGATTCAAATTCTACAGTAACCCCGAATTCCAAACAAGGTAAAAAGCTTTCAGAGACAGATGTTTTTATCTGGGATGTAGCACCAATGGCTCCAAGATATGCCCTTGAAATTATGGATCGGCTTTTGAGAGAACTCACAAAAGTCGATGAACCATTCGGTGGAAAAATTGTTTTGCTTGGTGGAGATTTTAGACAGCTTTTACCTGTTCGCAAGAATGGCACAAAATCGGAATGCATTAGTTTATCAATTAAAAAAAGCAATCTTTGGCAAAATTTTGAAAAATTAACTTTGACAAAAAATATGAGGGCAGAAGAAGATGAAATTGAATTTGCAAACTTTTTGCTAAAAATTGGTGAAGGAAAAGTTAACGATATTGATGACAATATCGAATTTCCTGAAGGATTTGAAGTTGAAACAGATTTGGTACAAGAAGTTTTTGGCCATTTGATTGCCGAAAAAAGATTTGAGGATGTAGCGAATTCTGCAATTTTATCAGCAAGAAATGCAGATGTCGATGAACTCAATAAAGACGTCGTGGATTTGCTTCCAAATGAATGTGAAAAGAGATACACAAGTGTCGATACTGCAATTGAAGGTGAAGCTTTGCAAGAACTTTTAACACAAGAATATTTGAACAGCCTCAATCCAGCTTCTCTTCCTCCTCATGAATTAAATTTAAAGAAGAATACTGTAGTCATGCTTATCAGAAATTTGAGCCAAGCTGAAGGCCTTTGCAATGGAACAAGATTGTTAGTAATTGGACTTCATAATCATACATTACAATGCAAAATTTTAACAGGAGATAAAAAAGGTGAAGTTGTATTTCTGCATCGAATTCTTCTTTACAATGAAGAAAATTATCCATTCAAGCTTGCAAGACGACAATTTCCTGTTAAAATTGCCTTTGCAATGACAATAAACAAAAGCCAAGGACAAACATTCGAAAAAGTTGGATTGGATTTGAGAAAAGATGTTTTTAATCATGGCCAACTTTATGTTGCATGCTCAAGAGTTAAAAAAGCGACATCGCTAAAAATTTATTTGGGAAAGCAAAGATTGAATAAAAAAGTTAAAAATTTCGTTTACAAAGAAATCATTGATTAAAAGTTTTATTTCTTTCGTGCTGTTGTTGATTTAATAATAATAATATATTTGTTTAATAATTAATTTAATTTTAGTTTATTTTTATTTGTTGTTTATCTTCGTCTGAAACAGCGACATCGCTATATTCCACCAGTGCGGTGGCCCTGTTGCGGGGTTATGCAACATTTTGGAGCTGAAGAAAATTGCATCAAGGTAAGTCATTTTTTTTATTGTTTATTTAATTTAATTTATTACTTTTAGATTGATCACAAGCAGCAGCAACAATTTATCTTATTTATTTGCTTGGTCAAATGTGCTGGAAAGATGTTATGAGGTAAGCAATTTTCTGTTTTTTGTTGCAATATTTCATTCGATTACATTTTAGATTTGCAATGATGTGATACGAAGTAGCTCAGCAAAGCCAAAAGAAATATTATGGATGTGATCGCTTTTCAAAATCAATTTAAGAATGTTTGGCTGAAATGGATATCAACTTCAAAAGCTACTTAAGAAAGTATTCAACAGATTCAAATATTTTTTGTATTATTGCTGCTGCAGCAATTGCTGTAAACCTGATCAATTATAAGCTAAAGAAACTTTTGATAATGTTAATCCATGTAAGTCATTTTCTTTGTACATTCTTAAAATAGTTTTTTAAGTATTTTTATGTATTGCAGATAAGCCTCAATCGCAACTTTGCCGTCGCACATCCGTCTACTATATTCTTTCATCATTTGTGAATCATCTTTGGCAAAACAATTCAATCAAAAGCAAGTCATCTTCGTTGCTCATTCAATTGCAAATCTATCATCTGTATCTCTTGGTGTAAATTCTAAGTTTATTTATTATTTTCATTGTTAATAAAAGTTGTTTGTATATAAATAATATTTAAAACATTTATGAAGTTTTTTGCTTTTTCTGCTACCTTTTATGAATATCAAAAATTATTTAATGAACAACTGAGACAGATACAGGCGGGCCGAAGGCCCGCTTAATCCCTAGTAAAATAATAATTACAACAACAAAAATTAACAAACACGATAAAAATTATTCACGGATAAAGAAAAACAAGGTAAAACCCTGGTGCAAAAAAAGCTGCCAGCAAAAAATAGTAGAGGCAGCAAAGCTTGCCTGCGTCCTTACGCGAATCAACCTGATCAAATAAAATTATTCCTGCTGACCAGGCTCCTTTAAATTTATTGAAATTATTAAACATTTTACAGTCTTTATTTGAAGTCCCAAGGCAACAAGAAAATGAATGCCAAACTCATGATCCCGAGATTATGCAATTTAAGGCATCCCAAAAATTGCTTGATCCTAATCAATCGGTCAGTTTCTCTTTTGCCGTTTTTAAGAGTTGTAGAATTTTCTCCTTTTTTATCCTTATACAGTAATCTTGATTTCATTCTTTTTGCCCCTTCTCGTCTTCTTTTTTTTGTCTTCGAAGTTTTTGTTCGTTCATTTCATCGCTTTTGTAAAAAGTAATGCCGTATTTTAAAAACTTTTAATTCAACAAAGTCAGTATTAATTCTTATTTCTATTTAGTACTGTAATTTTTATTGTCTTCTTGGCATTCAAAAAAAATTTAAAAAGAGTTAAAACAGATTTGACATTAAATTTGTATTTTTCTTGCTCTAATTTGCACAAAAATGAATATATTAAACTAATGATAAACAGGTTTTTAGGAAAGTTCAAAGCAACCACCAACCCTTTCTTTAAAAGCTGCCACAACTTCAAAGGAATTGATTCAAGATAAACCAGTTGATCTTCAAAATATGAAGCCTGCGGCTATGAATTCACCGTTGGTTTTAAATCAAGATTTGGATGCTCAAATTTCTGAAGAGGATAGAATTTTGATGGAAGGTCAGTTTGATTTTTGTACAAACAAATAGTGTTCAAAAAAGCGGCTTAATTTGAGACGAAAAGTTACAGAAAATAAAAAATGATTCATTTTTTACTTTTAAGTTGGTGCTTTAATTAACTTTATAATACATAAAACTTTTCGGTTCACAAAAGAAACATTCTAAAATATCAAAAACTTTTTTATTTTTGGAATAAATTATTCCGAACATTTCAGAAATTTTGGCGCTAACAAAAGCTATTCAAATTGATAATGATGAAGATTCTGAAGCTTTTGATGCTGTTAAGTAAGTGTGAAATTGTTTACTTTCTATGACAAAAATTTAATAACTTCTAGGATTATATATCGAGAACTTCCCCAACATCGTGGAACCAAAATTATCATTGGAAGTAGAACTTTTACAGTATGTTTTTATTTGATAAATTTTGTTAAAAATATATTAAACATCCATTTTTTCAGATTCAAGAACTTCTCGATGAAGGAAGTACTGGCTTCGTATACAAAGTTTCGGATGAATGTGGGGCTGAATTTGCAATGAAAATTTCGAGGCTTATTAGAAATCCCAATTTTATCAAGGAAATGAAACTTGCAAAGTTGGCATCTGATTCAGGATTAGAACATTTTTGTCATATCGAAGCGGTCGGATGGATTCCTGAAAAATATATGTTCATTGTTATGAGTTTGGTAAGTTTTTGTTCAAATTTTTAGTGTTCTCGTAGTCAAATACAGTAACCCAAAAAAATTTTTAAAATACTTTTTTTGGTTCTTAAATTTTGAATAGAATTAAAAATAATTTCCACATTTTGTAAAACAGCTAAAAAATGATTTTACTTGTTTTTTCCACTATTACTGAAAATTAATTGACAGTATCATTAGGGTTTCGTTAAAATAGATTTTTTATAACCGTGACCAACAATTTTGTTTTTTTAGTTAGGTCCAAGCCTTTATGATTTATTTCAAAAATATGGCAAGCTTAAACCATCGTCAGCTTTAATACTTGCAAAACAGGCTCTACAAGGTATTGAAAATTTGCATAAGCTTGGTTACCTTCATCGTGATATTACAGTAAGTTTAATAAATCATTTGATTTATAAAAGTAACAAATATCCACCGTTTTTCAGCCATCAAATTTCGCTCTTGGTATAAATCAAAATCGGCATACACTTTATATTATTGATTTTGACACAACTTCTGTCATTCCTTCTGAAGTCCTTGATCAAGCTCCTTCAAATGATAATGCTGGCATTATTGGTACAATTCCATATGCTTCAATTGCAGCGTTGAAGAAGCAACAACAATCACAAAAGGATGATCTTGGCAAGTTTTCGTTGACATTTTTTTAATTAAATTTTTTTGAAAAGAAAAGTGACCTTTTAAAAAATCGATGAACGCAAAAAATATTACAACTTTAAAAAAATCTATTTTTGAAACAGACTTTTTCTTTTTTTGAGAGCAATATTTTTGGTTGTAAAACATCTGCAAATTTTTTAAAAAAGGGCAACATTGAAAAAGAAACCTGCTTGTTTTTTTTCTTTCTAAAACAAAAGCAAAAAGCAACATTTGATAAATAAATTAGTTTGAATTTGTATCTTATAAAATCTTCAAAAAGTTTTTTTTGTTTTATTGATAGCTTTGTTTTTTCAGAGGGATGGCTTCAAGTCTTTATTGAAATTTGGAATGGAACTAATTACTTTTTGCAAAATAATGACAGAACTGAAATTTTAATCAAGCGTAAACAAGGTTATTTATATTCTGAGAAAGGATTCATCAAAACAAATATGCCGCCGCCATTTGATCGAATTGCAAAATATATTTGTTCTTTAAAATACGGCGAAGTTCCTGATTATGCAAAAATTTATAATTTCATCGATGAGATCTATTTATGTGAAGGTGTAAAGAAGTCTCGTGCAATTGAATGGGATTCTGATTATCTTTTTTGTGGGCCTGCAAATGTTCCAGTTGATAATGATCAAGCTTATTTTCTTTTTTCAAGCTCTGGATTCAATTTAATGCATAATGGAGATCTATTTATTAAAAGTGATCATCCTTCTCCTGCCAATGGACAAAAAGTATTTCAATGTGCACAAACAAGGCAAGAAACGTCATAAATTTTGTGTTGATTTTAACCATAAAATTTCTTTCAGCTGTCGTGGATTAATTTTAGTTGATGGATTTGTTGAAGATGAAATTCAAAATTATCAAATTGCAGTAATTTTAAATATCATACATTGTCATACTTGTGGAAAAGGTCAAATTTCAAGAGAACATGTTCAACTTCCAAAAACTGATGAAATTGATAATGCTGTTTCAACCAATGACACTGATGATGCTTCTGATGGAGTTGAAGATGAACCAGTTGAATTTCAACATCTTGAAAGAAAAGATATTCTTCATGAAGCTTTTTCAAGAGGTGACACCGCTGGTGTTTGTCGAGGCCAGAAGCATCACATTGGTCATTGCCCTCCAACTGGTGAACCTCAAACTGTTGAAGATGCTGAAATTTCTGATCCCTTTGTAGCATCTGGAAAGCAAATGCCATCTGGAATTCCATTATCTTTTGGTGATACAATTACTGGTGCAAATGATGTATATCAGGTATCATTTTCCTTTAATAAACTTTTAATCCTTACATTGACATTTGTAGATTGTTGATATTGCCGGTGGTAAAGATTACCCGGTATTTAATGTTCTGGGCATTCAATCAAATAAATCATATGGGATGAAGTATTATCCTCGTCGATTCGAATCAAAATATGACAAAGAACTTGCTGCATATAAAGCTATTACAGAAAAGCTTCCAAATTCTTCTCATTTCTGTTCCCTTATTGATTCTGGACAACATTTAAATAATTTTTTTATTGTTATTTCTTTAGTGAGTTTTGAATTTTTGCTTTTGAGTGTTGTTACGGTACAAAATTTCAGTTTTTTTGTCCATTAAGTGAGCTTCCTGGTCTTAAAGAATGCAAGTTCTCTTCATTTGGTGATGCAACAAAGATTTTTGTTGCCAAACAAACTCTTCAAGCACTTCAGGAGCTTCATTCTCTCGGCATTTTTCATAGTGATTTAAAGGTAAGCTAAAAATTTTTGAAATATTAGTTTTGGAGGGAAACATCAACAAACTTCTCAAAAACAAATAAAGCAAACTACGATTTTTTTTATTGCTTGTTGTTTGAAATAGGATAAGAAAGACAATTAGCAAAACTATTACCTTTAATTTAAAATATCACTAAACCACTTAAAAAGAGCACCTTAAATTTTAGTGGGAGAATTATGCCTTGGCCCATGACAAGCAGTCAATTATTTTGTATGATTTCGAATTGTCAATTAAAGCGGATGAAGATAAGAAGCGTACTGAAGCTCCTCCAGAATCTGAGGAAAATTTAACTGAATTTTATACATCAATTGCTCATCATCAACAAAAAAGAATATCTTTCAAGGATGAACTTGGTAAGTCTGACAAAAAAATAATGTTTTCTCTCATATATACGGTAAACTTTTTTAGAAAGTTGGTTTTATTTGCTTGCTCAATTGTATGTAATGCTTCCCTGGGGGTATGATTCCCAAGGTAAAAATGATGATGATGAAACTTCCTACGAGCAACCAAAGATCAAAGCATGCTCAAAGAATTCTGATTTTCTCAAGCAACTCCCTGATCCACTTCCGGCAATGATCTCTTATATTCGCAAGCTCGAATACAACGAAAAGCCAGTATATTCTTTTTTGATTTCATCTTTAGATACCGTATTGAAGGTAAATTTGAGCAAACCAAATGCAGTATTACATGTTTAATTTTCAGGCCAAGCAAGTTATTCCATGTCTTGATTGGGATAATGAACGTGTTTATCATGGCCCTGAAGTTGGTATGATGCCTCATTTATTCATTCCTTATTTTCGTGCTTCCATCAATCAAATGGTTTTGATTCATAATAAAGAATCTTGGCGATTCCGACGTTACGTTGCAACTAATGATATTACAGTCTTTGAACTTTCACCTAAACTTCAGTAAGTTTTTTTCTAAATTCATATAACATTAAATTATAAATAAAATATTTTTCAGATTGAAGAATCAATGTAAATGTACCATTTCTGTACGTGGTCAAATTTCCAAACAATCAACTCAAGATTACCAAAAGGCAGTTATTGTTTCAACAAATTTTAAATGCAAAAAACATCGAGATGAAGAAGGTGTTGATCAACTTTGTTATCCTGGTGATCCCTATTATTTTAAATAACGTGAATAAACAATGCTTTGAATATGTGGTCCTATTTTTTGTTCGAATGAAATAACTTTATCTTTGGTCTCTCAATAAATTTTTTATACTACCTTGCCTTTTCTCACATCTACAGTATCTTCAAAAACACTCAAAACATTTACGAATGAAAAAGAAATTATTTTACAAGACAGCAAACGTTTTTTAAAAAGATTAGATTTACTACAGCATTGCCAGACCTTAAAGAAATATGCAAAGATCATGCGTGAAAAATAAAAATTGAAACATGGAAGTTGCCAAACAAAGGAATACGGTAGATTTTGACCTAACTTCTTTCTTTAATTTTTTTGGTAAAGAATAAATGAGCGGTACAGAAGCGCATGAGCACAAAGCTTAGCTTATTCAAATCAAATTAAAGGTCTCGCAAAAACAAGATATCTCTTATGATTACAAACACACATTCTGCAAAAGATATAAAGCAGATAGAGGATAAAAATTTTCGCGACCTCAAAATCTAAAAAAAACAGATTTCAATTAACCTTCTTAAAATTTTTATGTTAAAATTTGGAAGAAAAAAAGAGAAAGCAAGTGGTCCTTGCAAAGAAAAAGTTAAAAATGCTTTTAAGCAGTCAGAAAAAACGAAGGAAAATCTATTTTTAGAGAAAAAAGAACGACGGTCAGAAAACTGTAAAAGAAATACAAAAACATCAACAACATTTGCGCTCTTCCAAAAACTATGTCTCACTTTTTTTTCTTCTTTTTTTCGTGCCGCGGCGTGCCTTTGTGAAAGATGTTGATCGTTGGTTTGATCTTTCTGAAAAACAAAAATGTCAACAAACGCAGTGCCATTCAGTACAAACAATTTGTTGATTATGTTAACGCCACAAAATGCGAATGCAAAATGCGAAAAACATTCTTTTTTCTTTCGAAAGAATTTTTTGCTCTTTTTGATCTTTGTCAAAAATTAAAATGTCAACAAAAAACGATGTCTTCCATTGCAAGCTAAAAGTGGAGTTTTCCATGATCCTATGGCAAATTTAGTGTTAGCGCTTGCGCAGAAACTTATCAAATTTGTTTGTTTTGCAAAAAAAACTTTAAGCACAATAAAAATGGAAGCAAAAAAACGTCTAAGCAAGTTCATTTGGTGCGATTAAAGCAAAACAGCCAAAAATAAAAAATACTCGAAAAAGCAATCTCAAAGAAAATTAATCACAAACGAAAAGAGTGTTTTTGGTTCATCAAAAAAGCGAAAGAAAGTCTATTTTTAAAACGCAGAAGAAGGACGACTAAAAACCATCAAAACAACAACACTGCCTCTCTATCCCAAAAAATATCGAAACTTCTGGCTCTTTTAGAAATAGTATACTGTATAAATTACTATAAAGTTGAACTTGGGTTTTAAATAACTTCTGCGCGTTGAAGTTAAAAAATCATATTGATGAATAGGAGCTCCTTTAAATTCAACAAAAATTTTTTTTTAAATTTGAAATGATGGATTTTACAATCAAGAAAATTTTAGAAAAATGTTTTACCCAAAAAAATTTTCCAGATTTTTTTCTTCGAAAACAGCTTTTATATTTATACAGTATAGCTTCTACGACGAAAGAAAATGTCTGACAAAACTTGAGATGTTCTCGAAGAGTAGAAGAATCATTTTTTAAATAAATTATAAAGTGAAGAAAAAACCATTTTTGACTCAAAATAACATTTATTTTTTAACCAAAAACAGTCCGGAGTTTTTGTCGTGTTTTTTGTCAAAGCAAATAGAAATTTGCCAAAACTCAAATTTTTAAAGAAAGTGAAGTTTTGAACAAAAATGAAGAAAAATATGATTACTCTTTTTTTTAAAAATGTGATAAGCACTTTTTGCTTTTTAGGAGTTGGTTATCATTCAAAAATATTTTGCGCATAACAGTAAAAAAGAAACTGAAACTTAAAAATTACTGTAAGGAAATTATAAAACTCAAGCTCTAAAAAATTAAAGCTGTAACAAAGGTATTTTTAAAATTATTCATGTTTTTCTAACTTAAAAAACAGATAATGCCGCTGAATAATAAGAGTATGAATAATTTAATTTACTAATTTAATTTAATAATTTGATTTCAGAATATTATCGGCTATTTAGAGGCTCTTTTAAAAAAATCTCATAAAAAAGCTCAGAAATTAAAAACTGATTGAAAACAGATTTTTGACCCAAAATCAAGGAAATATTAGAAATTTGAATTAACTTTTTTACAATTTTTATATTAAAATTAGGAAGAAAAGCAGAAAACCGACTGATCCTTGAAAAGAAAAAGTTAAAAATGAAATGTTATTTGAGCAGTCAAAAAAAGCAAAAGAAAATCTATTTTTAGAGAAAAAAGAAAAGACGGTACTGTAAAAGAAATACAAAAACATCAACAACATTTGCGCTCTTCCAAAAACTATGTCTTATTTTTATGCTTCTTTTTTTTCGTGCCGCGGCGTGCCTTTGTGAAAGATGTTGATCGTCGGTTTGATCTTTTCGAAACTGAAATGTCAACAACAGCAGTACCATTCAGTACAAGCAATTTGTTGATTACATTTTTAACAGAAATATGCAAATGCGAGTGTTGCAATTTATTAGAACTATCACTGATATTACAATACTTCCAGATTAAATAAATGTTATTTCTGTTATTTATTAATCATGAGTTTGTTTATGAATGTTGCGGATGTCAGAATTCAAAACTTTGATCCAGTCGAACATTGCAGTAACAGAAGAGAGTTAAAATTTTTGAATTTTGGATTTTGAAAAAAGTGTAAACAAAATTTACCTGCCCGGCAAATTATTGATTTTGTTTCCGGCAACAAAAGTAAATTTAAATTGCAAGAAAAATTATTTTTACTTTAGAAAGGAATAAATTTCTCTTTTTGGACATTGCCAAAATTAAAAGACAACAATAAACGATGCCTAGCATTGCAAGCCATTTGTTGGTTATTTTTTAAGGCATCAAAAAACACTGTAAAAGTGTAAGGCACCAATGGGTATTAAAAAGGTTCGTCATTGCCTTATCAAATCGTGACAAATTTTAATATCCAAAAAAAGTTATTCTTTCATTGTAAAAACCTTCAAATTTTACCATCGGGTGATCCCCTCGTGATCACTAGATTTTTGCTGAATGATCACCATTAATCACCAGACTTTTGATGTTTCAACACTTTCATTGATTTTTCGTTTTAGCTTTGCAAAAAGCATTTTTAAATATTTTTTATTGCATTTTTTGCCAAAGAAAAAAATTTTACCTCGTTTTTTTGCAGAAAACAATTAATGTTACTCATTTTCATTTTTACAAATCTTAAAATATGTACCCCACAAAATCCAAACTTGGGGGATTTAGGGTGATTCCCCGGTGATCAGCCGATTTTTATTTCACCCGGGGGATTTGACCACCCTAGTCATTGCCGTTAAAATAATAATATAAATAAAAACAAAAAAGATTGTTTATTTCTCTTCTCATATTATATTACTGCATTTCAAACTATTCTATTTTTTCTGATTTTTTGTGTGGAACCACTAAATCACATTTATAAAATTTTGCGATTTTTGGTAAATTAATTACAGAAATAAACTAAAAAACTTTGACATGGATACAGCAGGAATATAGTGACAATTCATATCCGGTTTTTCAAAATAGTATTAAAATTCGAGGTTTGATCATTAAATATTGTTTATTTTTTTTAGTTATAAATTTGATGGAAAAAATAAAACAGAAGCATTGGAATTCAAGAATTATTTCTCACCGATAAAAGTCCCGGCCATAAAAATGGCCGGGACTTTTAAATAATTTTATTTCAGCATTTTCAATGATAGTCATGTTATTTATGATAAAAATTTGTTATCTAATACATGCAAATGTTTATATTGAATTTAAAAAAATGCAACAAAATATATTACCACAAGGCACAGAATTACCAAACTCAATGAAACATTTTTTAAAATTTTAGAGATAGAAGTTGATCAAGAATCAGATATGAGATGTTTACTTTCGGTTCTTCATTTTAAAACAATACAAAACAATTATTTGGTAAAAAATAGCAGTCAAAAAATAACATTGCTTTCGTTAATTTTTCAATTTTTCTTAAACAAAACATTTTTTTGCTGAAAAACAGCAATCAACAAACATTATTGCTTTTGCCATTTTCCATCAAAAAATTGCATCACTTTTTCACCAGAAGTTTAAACTTTCGTTTTATTCTCATAAAAAATGTATTTTTTTAAAAATGAAAGAAATGCATTGATTTTAAAATATCAGCCTGCATTGTATCAAATCATTCCTTTGTTTATTTAACAACAATAAAAAACAGACAAACCAAAACAAACTAAAATACTATAATATTAGTTTTTGATAATTCAATTGTTATTATTTTTTCGCTCCTAAAACGAATGATGAGCAAAAAATTGGTATTGATTAGCATTGAATACTTTTAATGGATTTTTTATAGGCAATTATTACATGTCATAATTTTACTACATTTCTTAAAAACTTAAAAACATTACAAATTTAACGCAACACTTAATAAAGTGATTGATTTATTTCACAACAACTTTGTCGCTGATCATCAAAATTTTACTTTATAACTTCATAGTGTTAAGTTGAAGCTTTTTTGAGTATTTTGTAAACTTAATCCATCATGTTTTATACTTCTAGAACGTACTTAAGAGGTTTATGATTTGCTATCCCAGTATTTAAAAAAACTATTTTAAAGCAAACAAAAAACTAACGTTTTTTCTGCTCGTTCTTTTTCAACAACATCGTTTTTGAATACACAAAAAGAAGTTTTGTTTAAAGTTTGATGTAAAAAGTAAATATTTTTTACACTTTTTTATTCCAAAGAACACCCCTTGTACTTGTATAATTCACAGAAACTTTTTTTTCAACTTTTGTATTTATTCTTTTTTGTCAGATGTGCAAAACAGGCCTTTTTCTCAACTTTTAAACAACATTTAAATCCAAATTATTACCTAAAAAGTTTTAAAATAATTTAAAAATGGTTTTAATTAACCCAATTTTAATAATAATATTGCTGATTTTTATTTCTTCTATAAATTCTTTGTATTTGCCATATTCGTATCGACAAAAAAGAGATGACAGACAAAATTCTATAGTAACTTTCTAAACATTTAAAAATTTGCAAAATTTACTTTTTTTAGAATTATTTAAAAACTTTTGATTATTTAACCGATGAAGAGATTGCATCACCTTCATTTGATATTTTATATAAGAATGCGTTGAAAAGATTTCAAGAATTAAATGGCTTGAGCCCAACAGGACAATTGGATAAATTTACGATCCAGAAAATGGCTGAACCTCGTTGTGGTCGTTCAGATTTGTATAATGTCCGAACATCTGATGGTGGGTTTTTTGGGGTAAATTTTTATGCAAATTTTAATACGATTTTTAGTTCTTCCATGGAAAAATCAGACCGTGACTTATTCTGTTGCAACAAATTCAACCCTTTTCAATCATGAAGATTTGAGGTACGGTAATTTGGGTATCTTAAAAACAGAAAATTTTCACAATACCATTTCCGTTTGACTTTCATCTTTGCCGCTTTACCGATTAGTATCAAAATTTGTTTTAACCATATCCTCCCTTAAAACTGTTCACGTTAGATCTGGACAGTACTTTTCCATTTTCAAATCACGCCGTTAGAGGAAAATTTGCATATTTTTTTAGAAAATACAACAGTATTCAAATTTTTTAGGGTAACAATTCGTCGAGTTTTTGATGTTTGGTCAGCAAATATTCCTCGAACCTTTATCGAGGTTGAAGATGAACTGCTTGCAGACATCAAAGTAAAATTCGGTAAACGTGAACACGGTGACGGTGCACCCTTTGATGGCCCTGGGGGAATTCTTGCACATGCTTTTATCAAAGGATTGCTACATTTTGATGATGATGAAATTTGGAAGAGATATTTGACTGCCGATAAATTAGTTGATGGAACAAAAGATATTTTTTGGGTTGCTCTTCATGAAGCTGGACATGTTTTGGGCCTTGATCATACAAAAGTCTTTGATTCTATTATGCAACCGTCATATGTGGCTTCAACGGATTCAGAAGGAAATTACATTGAACCACATCTGATTCCGACTGATATCGAAGATATTCAAGAAATTTATGGTGGTAAAACTAAACCTAAAAGTAAGGATTTGTAAATTTTTTATGGAAAAAAAGCATAAATTTATAGTTGATACAACTCAAGTTGCAAACGGTGCAAATCTTACAGTATATGCGGCAGTTCAAAGGGATAAAGAATATCTTCAAGGTCTAACAGCTGACTTTTTTGAATCTGCAGCAAGAGGTATGTATGGACCATTGTTCGAATTAGCATACTTTAGTTAAAAATATATAAAAAAAAAGAATTTTAAAAATTTGCATAATTTTTCTCATTTCTTGACAAACCCTAAAAATTTGATTTTTAGCGAGATGGCAAATGAAAGATATTCCAACTTCCAGTCCATTCACACAAATTCTTTCTGGCTCTTTTAAATCTTTTAATCCACAAGCTCAAAAGAATGCATACGTGTATGTTACTGCTTTTACCCATGACACTGCAACTGGTAAATTAACATGTTCATTGTATTCCATTACCGTAATCTAATTTTTAGGTAAAATAGAAAAAATTGCTGAAGGATATGAAATTTTGTCAAACAGTGGAGTCGTAATCGGAAAGGACAACAAAATTTATGATGTTGTTTCTGGAAAACTTTGGGTTGATCCAGCTGGTGTCAGTCATTCTCGACGGCCACCAAATGTTTGATCTGTTTAAAAAAATTGCATAATATCTTTGAGCTTGTCAAAAATGTATTGCAGTAATCTAAAATTCTTTATAAAGTAAATTTTATTGATCCAGTCAACAAGCACCATTACGAAAATAATGCAAAAAAGTATTATTCAAGAAGATTTACTTCTGAAGTGTCATCACACTGGTAGATTTAAAAAAAATGCCAAAGAAAGAATATTTAAATGGCAAAGCTTTGGCAAAATGCACAAAGTTTTTTATCGAGGAAGCTTGAACGTTGACATAACTTTTTTTTAATTACTCATTTCAAAGATTTCAAAAAACATGTTATTGTAGCCCTTGATCCCCTGATTAATAATATATAATAATATCGAAGCATTGTTCATGTGGAAATGGCTAAAAATAACAATGAAAATTCGTTCCTTTACCTCTAGTATTTTACTTTTTTCATGGGAGCGAATTTCTTTATTTTATCATTAAATCTCTGATATTTATTCTGAAATTCTGAGAAAGCAATTTATTGTATCATTTTTTGTGCTGATTCTGATTCTTTGAAAATAAAATAAGGTTGTTCTCTGGAAAAATAACTTTTTAGTTTAAGGTTAAAACTTTGTTTTTAAAAAAGGTGCCAAACGGAAAACGACTTCTTTGGAAAATGCAGTTTTGCCGTTTATTTAAAAAAATCGACCATTTGTCACAATAAGTCTTTATCTTCGCTTCCTACTTTACTTTTAAATATATAAAACGCCTATAAATAAAATTATTTCATACAATAGAAAAAAACGGCAAAAAATTAAAATTTTCCTCGCTGTTTTTTTCGAAACTATATAAATCTCAAAATCTCCTCAACAGAATTCAGAGGGTGAGGAGAAATGGAAAAAAAAGTGATTTTTTAAAATTTTAAAACTTTGTTTTTTCTGTTTTTTAAAGTGAGGAAATTTTCCCATGTTTTTAACTTTTTCATCTTTTTTGTACTTTCATAAAAGTGAGGAAATTTTCCTTAGGAAAATTTCCTCACTTTTTTTTTCATCTTCTTTTTTCTTTTCAAAAATTTTGGATTCGAACCCGCGACCTCCGGGCTCCAAACTCTTCGTCTTAACCACTCCGCCATTCAGCCTTTTACAAACAAACGACAAAAATTCCTTATCTGCTTTCGCAATTCTCTCGCAACGAAAACTTGCTTTCTTTTTGTTGTTTTTGTATTACTTTTTTTATTAAAGTAATTATTATGGTTTTTTTATGTTTTTTATAATATTTAAGTACTTATTAAACAAAAAATATTAAAATAATTAATCATTTTATATAAAAATAGAAAATATCGCATTTAATGTGATTTTTACAGTAATCTTTGTCATTTTTTCTATCAAAATACTTGTTTATTGATAAATACTTGAATATTATCATAACAAAAAGTGGTTCAAGCTTTTTTTTTTTTTTTTTTTTTTTTTTTTTTATTTTGTCTTTTTCTGCAATAACAATTTTGACTTTTTTCTAAACAATAACTTTAATATCAATTATTTCAAGTCTTTAAACATATTTTTGTATTCATCTTCAACAATAATTAATTATTCATGTATTTTTTTAAACTTTATTTTTTTTAAATGATTTTCTAAATTTCTTTTTTTACCAATGTTCAATAATTGTCTGCTGAAAAAATAATAGCTTTTTTTCAATCATTAAATTTGTATAATAGTGTAAAAAAAGCTTGAACCACTTTTTGTTATGATAATATTCAAGTATTTATCAATAAACAAGTATTTTGATAGAAAAAATGACAAAGATTACTGTAAAAATCACATTAAATGCGATATTTTCTATTTTTATATAAAATGATTAATTATTTTAATATTTTTTGTTTAATAAGTACTTAAATATTATAAAAAACATAAAAAAACCATAATAATTACTTTAATAAAAAAAGTAATACAAAAACAACAAAAAGAAAGCAAGTTTTCGTTGCGAGAGAATTGCGAAAGCAGATAAGGAATTTTTGTCGTTTGTTTGTAAAAGGCTGAATGGCGGAGTGGTTAAGACGAAGAGTTTGGAGCCCGGAGGTCGCGGGTTCGAATCCAAAATTTTTGAAAAGAAAAAAGAAGATGAAAAAAAAAGTGAGGAAATTTTCCTAAGGAAAATTTCCTCACTTTTATGAAAGTACAAAAAAGATGAAAAAGTTAAAAACATGGGAAAATTTCCTCACTTTAAAAAACAGAAAAAACAAAGTTTTAAAATTTTAAAAAATCACTTTTTTTTCCATTTCTCCTCACCCTCAAAATTCTGTTGAGGAGATTTTGAGAAACAACGTTGAAATTTTTACCAAAAAATCTGCGAGGAATTTTTTCATTTTTGTCCGTTTTTTTCTATTGTATGAAATAATTTTATTTATAGGCGTTTTATATGATACATATAAATGAGAATAAATAGAAAAAAACAAGCAGCACAAGACAGAATAATAAAATCAATTGGATTGCAATATATGCCTGAAAAATTGCATTTGTTTGGACAAATCGTTTGTCTTTCTTCCGTCCTTATTGTCTAAAAAATTCTTTTTGGGTTTCTTCAAGTGATGCCCTTGGCATGAATCCAAGAACACTTATTTGCATTTTTGGGTGTCCACTATTTCCTATACTTCCACGGTATAACTCAACTGTAGTAATGTAATAATTCCATGATAAATCTTGAAATTGATTGGGAAAACTACAGGTTGATTCAGCTGCTGTGTGTCATTTTAGACGCCCACGAAATTTCTGATTGAATAAAAAATTTGCATAATATCTTATCGCTTGAGAAAAATTTATTAATAAACAATGCTACATGTAGCTTTTTTTGTAATCAAAACATATTACAAAATAATGCAAAAACGTATATATAATTATTTATTGTAGCGTTGTCACAATTAGCCTTCATCTTCAATTTTGTCTTCAATTTCTTCATTAAGCATTTGCATTGTAAAAAAATCTTTAGCATCACAATGTTGAAACCCAACTATCAGATTTCCTGTTACATTTTCATCTTCGCCTTTGTCTTCTGCAAAGTGTTTTTGTAATATTGTTACAATTTTAATATAGGGACGTAGACCTTCGTTATTGTCACCAAGTAGTTCGAGATCAAACATAATTGCAAAGTGAGCATTCTTGAGGCATTTTTTCTAAAAATACAGAAGTTTTTTAGAAAACTTTCTAATATGAAAAAAAAATATTACCGAAACAAATTCAACCAAGGATTTAACATCAAGTTCAACGACATCATCAAGTTGAATACAGAGATCACGAAAATTTTTACCCTTTTTGTATTTTATCAAATCTTGAATCCACGAAGGTTCAAATTTTATATTTGGTCCTTTATCATTTAGAAAAACAGATAAACTTTCAAGATTTGGGGCTTTTTTGATGATATCTGTCGAGGTAATGTCGGGGGTAAAAATTGTTTGAACAATTCTTAATTCTTTCGTATAAACAGAAAGCAGTTGTAGCAATATTTCCGAAGAAAGATTTGAATGATCAATGTCGATTATTTTGGGTAAACAAATTATAGTTTTTGATGAAATTGCATTAAATAAATCTTGATCCTTTTCCATGTTTGAATATTTAAAGGTCATTGAGCCATTGAAAAAATCAAACTTTGAAAAGTTGTCACCATTTTTAAATGAATCACGGATTCTAATTGGATCTAATTTAATAAAGTTGACAGTTGAAGGAGAAGATAATACTAGTGAATATTTTTCATCCATTTCCAAAGTTTTCAAAAATCTTGAAGATAAATTTTTGTCAATTTTGGGAAGGAAAAATTGAAAGCCTAAAAAATTTACATAAAAAGGTGACCCGATGGTATTCCATTCGTCTAAAAAACCAGCAAAAAACTTACATGCAATTCTTTCTTTGCAAAATAATAAATGATGTTCTATTGAATATCGGCTCAAGCAATTTTCATTACTTTTACAAATTTCATCTTCAATTAAATGAGGTACAGCAGATTCACCAAAGCAAGAAAGACATAATCTTTGAAAATTTGGATGCTTTTTTCGAGCTTCTTCGGTTTTATAAATATGACAGTTTTTTGTTTCATGGTAATTGTAATCACAGAAAAGACAAACCATTGCTAATGTTAGCAAAGAATAGGGTTGCGCATTTCCTTTTTTTTTAATTTTCTGAATTTTTGAAAAAAACTTTCGTTATCTAAAATTTTAATATTGAATGTAAGCAACTTTGTTCACAAAGCATGTTTTTGCTTTGAGAAACTTTTTTTAATGGTATAAAAATCTTTGGCATGATTAAAGCAAATAATTAAATTTTTTGCAGATTGAACTAGTATATTCAAACTCCAAAGTCCAAATAAAATTTTGACGCATTTTCGTAAAATCTTCCACAAAATTTTACCGGTTTGTAGATTTCTTAGGAAATGCGCAACCCTAATAAAGAATGAAATAAATGGTGAAAATGTGAATAAAAATTAGCAGCACAAGCTAGAACAAAGAAATCAATTGCATTAAAATGCACATGCATAAAAAATGCCATTTGTTTTCGACAAACTATTTGTGCCTTCCCCTTCTTTGCTCTTGTATAAAATTCTCTTTGGGTATCTTCAAGTGTAAATTCAGCTGGAGATGTCCTTAGGTTTGAACCAAATTGTATTTTGGGCTCTTTTTTATTTTCGTGTGAGCACTAATCCAGTGATAAAAGGTCGCCATTTTTGTCCCCCTCCCCTTCCCCTTTCCCCTGGAGGTTCCAAAATTGTCCCCTTTCCCCCGCCCTTCCCCCCGCGATTTTAAATATCCCCCCTTTCCCCCGCCCTTTCCCCTCCAAAATCCCCCTTTTCGCCCTTTTAAAATTTTCTTCGCTTTTTCGAAAAATATGATCTCAATCTTGATTTGTATTGTGAAAAACAATTAAATCCACGACAATGTAAAATACTGCTGAATTAATGCAAAAACTTGCTAAATAAACTTGCTTCTTAAAATTTTGCTAAATTAATGCAAGAATAGGTAGTTTTTTGTTAAAAACATGTTATTTCAGAGACCTGTGAATGAAATTCCCCCTTTTTTCCCCTCATGACTTTCAAACTCTCCCCTTTCCCCTCCCCTTCCCCCCGCATTTTTCAATTTTTCGCCCTTCCCCTCCCCCGAACCCCGGGGGAGGGGAAAAAAGGGGCCCCCGGGGCGGGGAAAGGGCGGGTGGCTTGCATCACTGCACTAATCTCTCTTCTTTCAAACTAAAAATAAACAGTGGTAATGAAATGATTCTGTGATAAATGTTGAAATCATTTGATCCGGAAAACTTTGGGTAAGCCATTTTCGGCGGCCACGTTAGAAAAATTTATTAACAAAAAGTGCTACTCAAAATATGTTTCAAGAATCAAGAATCGCAAAAGCAGACAGAAAAGACAAAATGATGCAAAAAAGAATTATTCAAAAAAGATTCACTTCTGTAGCGTCTTCATAATCGGTCTTCATCTTCTTCATTAAGAATTTCCAATTTAAAAAAATTAATAGAGTCACAGTTACTAATACCAATTACCAAACTTCCTGTTTCATTTTCATCTTCACCAACGTCTATTGCAAAGTATTCTTCCAACGTTTCTATAATTTCAAAATAATCAGCTTCTCCTTCTCCATCTTCGTCAAGTAGACCTAAATCAAATTTACTTTGAATATGAGCATTCTTGAGGCATTTTGTCTAAAAATACAGATATTTAGTAGTGCATTTTTTAAATGTGAAAAAAATATTACCAAAACAAATTCAATTAAGGCTTTAACATCAAGTTCAATGGCATCATCAAGTTGAATACAAAGATCCCGAAAATTTTTACCCTTTTTGTATCTCATCAAATCTTGAATCCATGAAGGTTCAAATTATATATTCGGTGTATAACCGATAATAAAAACAGATAAACTTTCGAGATTTGGGGCTTTTTTGATGATATCTGTAGATGAAATATTGGGGGTACACATTGTTTCGCACAATGCAAGCTCTTTTGTATAAACAGAAAGTAGTTGTAGCAACATTTCCGAAGAAATATTTGAATCACGAATTACGACTTTTCTTGGTAAACAAATTATTATTTTTGATTTAATTGCATCAAATAAATTTTTATCCTTTTCCTGGTTTAAATAATTCAAGGTCATTAATCCATTGATGAAATCAAATTTTGAAAAGTTGTCACCATTTTTAAATGAATCACGGATCCTGATTGGGTCCAAGGGAACATAATTAATTGCTGATGGAGAAGATAAAACAAGAGAATATTTTTCATCAATTTCCATCATTTCCAAAAATCTCGGAAATAAATTTTTATCAATTTTGGGAATGAAATATTGAAAGCCTGAAAAAATTTGCAGATAGTCCGAAGATTTATTTTCCTTTCATAAACAAAAGGATACGGCGGGGGATAGACCACCTGAAAAAAAGCTTACATGCAATTCTTTCTTTACAAAATAATAAATGATGTTCTGTTGAATACCGGTTCAAGCAATTTTCATTACTTTTACAAATTTTATCTCCAATTAAGTGAGGTACGGCAGATTTAACATTACAAGAACGGCATAATCCTTGAAAATGTTGATGACTGTTTCGAGCTTCTTCGGTTTTACATTTTTCACAATCTGTTGTTTCATGATAAAAATTATCACAAAGAAGACAACCCATTTTGTTAACCTGGACACAGAATACGGTTGCGCAATTCCTTTCCCACACATTTTCTGAATTTTTGAAAAAACCTACAGTTCTTGAAATTGAAATTGTCCAAAATTTGAAGCCTTTTAATTTAAAAAGATACTTTCTGATATTTAAAATTGTTTAGAAATTTAGAAATGCCTACAAGGCCACATTTACTATTTTATCGCACACATTAAATTATTCAAGCAACTCAAATAAAAACGCTAAAGAATTTTCTTGCAATCTTCACCTCTTTTTTAGAATTTCATGGAAATGCGCAACCCTATTAAAGAATGTAAAAAATGTGGATAAGAAATAAAACAAGCCAGAACAAAAAATCAATTGCATGAAAAATTGCATTTGTTTTGGACAATTGTTTTTGGTTGTGCCTTCCTTTTCCTTGTTGTTTAAAAAAATTCTTTTTGGGTATCTTCAAGTGTATATTAAACTGAAGATGCCTTTAGGTCTGATCCAATAAAGGCACAATGAATTGTATTTTTGTTCATACTAATATACATATCTTCCCCCTCATTCCCCGGCAAGGACTTCCCGGTTCCCCGATTTTTATCCAAAAACGAGGGAAAAAAACATTTGTCTATATCAAATTGTCGGCCGCCCTCGAACTCAAAAATACAGGGTGTAAATTTTAACACGCATGGGTTTTAATCGCGTGAAAAACATAAAAATTTTAGGTTCTGGAACCTCAAGTTTTCACAGAAGTTTTGTATAAGGCTAAAGTTTGTTTTCCCAAATTTTCAGCCAAATCGAAGACCTAAACTTTTTTCGAGGATCTAGAAAAATAAAAATTTATACCTTTTTGGATTCCTTACTTTATGGGCTATCAGTTTGCTATAAAAATTTTTTCTTATTTTCTAAATTTTTGTCGCGGAGAATCACCGCGATATAACAAATTTACATATTATCTCTTATCATTCTCTTCCAATGTCTATAGCTATAAAAGATTGTGTTGTCATCATTTTCCTTGTTCGTTTGTATCATTTCTCTCAACCATGTAAAGTCGTCTCAATAAATCTCTCTTGTTATAATTCTTCGTAACAATTTTTAATTTAATAAATTTTTAAAAAAATTAAAATTTTAAAAAATCTTCTAAGTCCGTGAATGCATTGACAAAAAAATTAAATTAAAAATTTAGAAAATAAGAAAACATTTTTATAGCCCATGAAGTAAGGAATCCAAAAAGCTATAAATTTTTATTTTTTGTCAAGTCCTAGGATCTAGATCCTCGAAAAAAGTTTAGGTCTTCGATTTGGCTGAAAATTTGGGAAAACAAACTTTAAGCCCATATAAACCTTCTGTGAAAATTTGAGGTTCTGGAACCTAAAATTTTTATGTTTTTCACGCGATTAAAACCCATGCGTGTTAAAATTTACACCCTGTATTACTTTTTGAGTGCCTGAAACTTTGCTTCTTTTTCTTTTGATGACAAAATGGCGTCAATTCTAAAAATTCACCAAAACTTTTCATGACTGTCTTTGCTTTTCTTTCTGCATTGAGTCCGAAAATTTGCATATCCTAATTAAATTTTCTTAACGGCGCGGTTATTTTGGTATGTAATATTTTACAACTTATTTGAAATTTCAAAAATAAAAACTCATTTATCAAAAAATTATTTTTTTTAGAATTTTGAAAAAATGTTTTTCAATAAAAAAAGTATATTTACAAATGTAAAAAGAATAAATGTTTTGTTACAAAAATTTGTAACAAAATTTAAAACGTTTAAAATATTTTCTTATCAATTAATATTTTTAAACCGCTTTGATATTATTTTTTTCTACCATTGAGTTGTAGGACGATTTTGAAGATATTTTTGAAGCTGTGGAAGTGAATGAACTCGTTTAGAATGTTCCAAAAGTTCTGGATAATTTTTGAGCAATTCTGGAGCATGTCCATTAACACTATCAATGTATTCAGAAACAAAGAAGTCAACCCATGTCAAACCAGAATCAGCAAAGTATTCACTTTTTGATTTTTTTAGAAGTTTAACAACCACCGGAAGGTATTGATTAATATTTGGCTCAAAATATTTTGCATAATTTTCTTCCTAAAAAACATCAAATAAAGATAATGTAATGAAGATTAATTATGCAAATTTGTCAAATATCATAATTAGCAGACTTGCAAACATCCTATATAAATATTATTATGCTAATTTTTGATAAAAAAATAGTTCAAGTTCAAAATTTTAAAAAATTTGCATAATAAAATTTACCTTTGTTCCTTCAGTATTTATGCCAATCAAGAATAAAAGATACGGCAAAATTTTGTTCATCAGTTCACGAAAATAATCTCCAAGGGCTTCCATTTTTGCGGTTTCAATTTCACCCTTTCCAGCTAAACCAAATCGCCGAGCTAAAAATCGATAAATTGCCATTGTTTGAGCAATTTGTTCTCCATCAACGGTGAGAATGGGTAGGGTGTTGTAGGGAGAAGATGCTTTAATTGGACCCCAATTTTCTGCAGTATATCGTTCATCTTCAAATGTCTCATTTGCATAATGAAGGATTAAACGAGCTGGTTCAACATTATATCGAGCTCCCAAATATTGTAGTTTTAATGGCATTTTTTATCAATCAAGGGATTTCGCTAAAATATTAAAATTCTTAAATTAATTGTATAAAAAAAAGGGGTCAGCGGTGGGATCATTGGGGTCACATGGGGAACTATTAAATTTTGGTCTCTCAAATCCTCAAATCAAATTCGGGCAATATGCAAATTTTTGTTGCGAAAGGCAATGCCATTTGCATATTACCATGAGTTGTTGGGGAACATTTTCCGAAATTTAAAAAAAGCAACACTTTCCAGAAAGAAAAGAATCTTTAACCTCACACAAATCAAACCAGAGTAACAAAAAGAATCAATAAAAAGTGGTTAGTTTATGGCCAATATTTATACCAATGTTGCGATCACAACTACAAACTCCAAACTTTCTGCAAATCTTCAATTTGTGACTTTGGGCACAAAGTATAACGTTCTCAAATACCCCAAACAATAAATTGTTTTAATTTTTTGCACAATCACGTTTTTTATTTATTTGATGACAAAAAATTAAATCTAATTTAATTAATAAAATTTGTTCAAAAATATTATAAAGAATGCGTTAAAACAAATTTACATAATCTTTTTTTGCTTGAGAAAAATTTATTAATAAAAATGCAACAAAAAGCATATTTCATTCCACAAATCAGCAGACACAAGTCACAAAATAATATAAAAAGAGTATTATTTAAAAAGGTTAACACTACTGCAGTATTCTCACAATCGGTATTCATCTTCACTTTCACTTTTTTCTTCTTCATCGCCATCTACACTTTTGTCTTCGGCTTCATCGCTGAACATTTGCAACGTAAAGAAATCAGTAGTGTCACATTGATCAATACCAACAATAAGACTTCCATTTTCGCCCTCATCAGAATTATCAGGTAACGCAAAGTATTCTTCCAACGTTTCAACAATTTCACAATAGTCAGCTTCTCCATCGTCATCAAATAAATCTTCATGAAAGACAATTGAAATACGAGCATTCTTAAGGCATTTTTTCTAAAAATACAAAAGTTTAGCAATAAATTTATTAAATATGAAAATAAATATTACCGAAACTAGTTCAACCAAAGCTTTAACATCCAGTTCAATGGCATCATCAAGTCCAATACAAAGATCCCGAAGATTTCTGCCATTTTTGTATTTCATCAAATCTTGAATCCATGAAGTTTCAAATTTTATATTTGATTTTTCATTACTACTAATATTTATGCTTTCAAGATTTGGAGCTTTTTTGAGGATATCAGGAAATGACATATTTGGGGTACAAGATGTTTCGTAGATTTTTAATTTTTTTGTGTGAACAGAAAGTAATTGTAAAAGCAGCTCCAAAGAAAGAATTGAATCACCGATAACGACTTTTCTGGGTAAACAAGTTATTGTTTTTGATTTAATTGCATCATATAAACCTTTATCCTTTTCCATGTTTGAATATTTAAAGGTCATTGAACCTTTGAACAAATCAAACTTTGAAAAGGTATCACCATTTTTAAATGAATCACGGATTCTGATGGGGTCCAATAAAACACAGTTAACTGTTTCTGGAGAAGATAATACAAGTGAATATTTTTCATCAATTTCCAAAGTTTGCAAAAATCTTGGTAATAAATTTTTGTCAATTTTGGGTAAGAATAACTGAAAACCTAAAAATTTGCATAAGCAAAGAGTCGACGGTATTTCTTTCATCGAAGAAAAAATACAAATCCAAAACACAAACTTACTCGAAATTCTTTTTTTACAAAATAAAAAATGATGTTCAGTTGAGTACCGGCTCAAGCAATTTTCATTACTGATACAACTTTTATCATCAGCAAAATGAGGTATTGCAGATTCACAAAAACAGGAAAGGCATAATCTTTGAAAATTTGGATGCTTTTTTCGAGCATCTTCGGTTATATCACAGTTTTTAGTTTCATGATAAGATTTATCACAAAAAAGACAACCCATTTTCAGTCTGAGCAAATAATTGGGTTGCGCATTTCCTTTTTAAAGAATTTTTAGATCTTTCGCGTGGCACAAAACTTTTAGAATAAATTAAAGCATTTTTAATCAAAATTACTATCTTGTTTCTGCTTATAAAAATTGTTCAGAGGTATAATAATGGCTAGCATGATTAAAGCCAAGAATTATTTTTGAGTTTAGAAGGCATTGTAATTTTTTTTAAATCCAAAAATCAGATAAAATAGCAAAGAATTTTAATGGAGTTTTCCATAAAATTTCTCTCTTTTTTAGATTTCAATGGAAATGCGCAACCCTAATAATGAATAAAATAACTGGTGAAAATGTAGATTAGCAAAAAAACAGGCAGCACAAGTCAGAACAATAAAATCAATTGCAATAACATGTATGCACGAAACAATGGCATTTGTTTTGGACAAACACTTTTTGTGCCTCCCCCTTCCTGGCATCGATTTGCCACCAACTTGAACATGCCATTTTTGTCGTTTTTGGCGATTTTTACGTGCCTATAAAATGGCTCACAGTAAATTTTGTGATAAATTAAGCATGCTGAACAACCTCCAAACAATATTTTATGTTTTCCTATTGAGTTTTCAATTTTTTTTGTACCTCGGCTAAAGTTTTGGGACACCTAAATTTTGTGATAAATGTCCCGACGCGAATTTTAGAAGAGTACGGTAACTGAAAGTTTGTTTATAGGGGTTTTTAAACATGAGGAATACGATGGTAACAATCGCTTTTAACACCGATACCAGATTCTATCAGAATCTTTAAATTCTGAACCTCGGCTAAAGATTTGGGACACACTTTAGTCCAAGACGTAAGACTTGATTTTTCGTATGCAAATAATTAATAATAAAAAATTGTTTTAGCAAATTTCAAACAAACAGAAACTAAATTTTTATTTTATTTTCACCGTGAAGGAATGGATCCATATTTTATCGAATTAAAGGTAAAATTAGCATAAAAAATTTTGAGTAGAAGTTATTTTTAGCCTGGTATTATGACAATTAAAGCAATTGATTGGAAACAAAACTCTATTAATCTAGAATTTCCGGATTCTAAAAGTTCAGAGATATTAGGGCAGATGCGAAGTGAAAAACCAATAAAAATTAAATCAATGCACATTTACAATGTTGGTATTTTTCACAAAGCCAGATTTATTTATTTGCAATTTTAGATTAAAAATATGCCACGTAAAAAGCATGTTGTGCAAGATAATGATGACTCTGAGATGCCAAAAAACAAAGATGAAAACATAAAACCGTTACATCAAACAATGAGAGATTTTTGTGAAGCAATTGATTATTTTTGTAATCCTGAAGATAGAAAAGCTAAACAACAAATTCCAGAAAATGTCCGATTTATTGGTAATGCACCCTTAAAAAATAAAGAATCCGTGATGTTAGTTTTTAATTGTTTTTTTATGATTTGCTTTTTGCATGATCAATTTTTTTAAAATATTGAAGTCATCGAAAGAATAATTTTTAGAATTAAAACACAAACTAAATTTCACGAATACAAAAGAAAAAGTAACAAAAGCCGATGGTTTTGGTTGCGTTTTGATTCTGGTATGTTTTGTAATGCTCAAAATTTGCATAATTTTTGATGATTCATGATACATGTAGTGTTGTTCATTTGACCGGTAAATTATTTTGCGGTCAAATGTGATCAGTCAATTGACCGCCGAAGCCTTTACCATGTTAATTTATTAGTAGGTTAGTGTATACGTAAGCTTTAAAAGACTTATTTTGGAGCCAAAAGAGTAATGTAGACCTAAAACTTTAAAATTAAATTAATATTAGTGTACAACCATGAAAAAATGATATTAGGAATAATTTTGAGATATTTTGGGGTTGTGCCGTGTCAAAAAAAAATCTGCAAACAATGTTAAAACTCTATTATTTGGTCAAATATAAATAAGAAAAATTGAACATTTTTACTCGTAAAAAAAAAATTTGAATTGACAGCGTAAATTACTGTCGGTCCGCACAACGCTAGACACATGTTAAAAAACCTATTTAATTTTTTAGTAACAATGCCAAGATTTGAAGATTTATGGTTTGATGCAATAAATTTGCAATTTTTATATTTGATTGATATTGAAATTATTGATCAAAGCGATGAAGCATGGATTTCATTTTCAAATGGAATCGAAAATCTTCACCTATTAACGTGTTTATGGATTTTTGCAACATTTGATGAAATCCCTGAAATTTTTTTTGATAAGCTTCCGGTTTCATTGTGTTTCCTGTATTTTACAAATAATAATCTGACCAAAATTCCAGATAGTATTAATCGCTTAAAAAATTTAAGAAAACTTCATTTGTTTGACAACCCGAATCTTGCCGAAATTCCATGGAAACATTTACCTAAAAGTATTGAATATTTTAATTTAACTAGTACAGGAATTGAGAGAATACCTGAAGATATTAAATTGTTAACTTCTTTAAAGGCATTGAAGGTGACAAAAACTACTTTGACGGTATTAAATTATTTTATGAAAATTTATGTTATGACGAAATCCATTTTTAGAGTATTCCATGGGCATGCATCAACCCAAATATCGAAATTCTTGAAATGAGCAATGTTGAAAATTTGCATAACCTCAAAAATCATACTTTTCCAAAATTAGAAAAGTTAAAAATTACTGACACAACTATTACCGTAAGCATAAAACTTTAGCCCACATAAATATCCTATCCATTTTTAGCAAATTGACCCATCAATATTTCCAAAAACGTTGCCAGAGTTAGACCTTCAAAATAATTTAATAGAAGAATTTCATTTTAATCCAGATTTTGAATGTTTAACAAGTTTGGATTTGTCAAACAATAATTTAACTGATTTCCCATGGCACAATATTGTCAGGCCAATGAGGTCGCTTAATCTATCACATAATAATTTGCATACACTTGGTGATCCACGATATTGGGTCAAAATACAAAAATTGAATTTTGAAGATAACAAAATATCAGCAATTCAAATGGACAGTAATTACAATGAAGGATACAATGATGATTTACTTCCGTAAGGGCCTTGGGGGGATTATTTAAAAAATTTGCATAATTATCAAATTTATTTCATTTTAGTGTTGAACTTAATTTATCCAAAAACACACTTTCATCATTACCGTATGGTTTTGAAAATGTTGTCCAAGTCATGAATTTGAATATTAGTGAGAATGAATTTAAATTTGAAAACATCGAAAAAATCAATGAAATTTTATGGAAAAGGTTGCCCCTTAAAATAAATAGGCTTGATGTAAGCCATAATTCATTAACAATATTACCATGTTCTCTCCATAACAGAGAAACATTGAGTGATATAACTGCAGATGGATGTGACCTAAAATATATTTGTCCAAGAATCACCAAAGTTTTAATAGCTGATGATCATCTGTATTTGGATTTTCAAAAGAATCCTTCTTTAAAAACTGTGCCCTAAAACTTTGGCATTTCCAAGAAAGCAAATTAAACAAACAATCGAAAAAATTATCCACAAACCGAGGCACCACAGTAATTTTCCAACAACTTCCATTTTTAGTAGTTCAAGTTTTGTCTCTACTCAAAGAACTCCAGAAAAAAATGTTGTTTTAAAATTTAATCCGGTCAAAATTATTGAAAATGAAGATTTAATTTGTTCATGTTGTGCCAGATGTGGTGATGCCACAGATGATCCAATTGCTGAACAAATTATGACAATGGATTATGATTATTATGAAGAAATTTCCAAAAAATCTTATAATTTTTGGGAAGCTGGAAAATGGAAGGCGAATTTGATTACGAGATTTTGCAGAGATTGTATTGCATTTTATCGAAAAAGTGCAAAAGAATTAAATTTGAAGAGGAAACAAGATTTTATTGAAGAAAGTGCTAAAAAGCAAAATGTTGAAAGATTCGATGATAAATCTGCCAAGCTTCAGAGTGATGAATTTATTATCCAACAATCCTATGCTGAACCTATTGCTTGTAGTTCCCAGACAATGCCAATGTTTGGAAATGGCACCAATACCAACAGTGAAGATATACAGTATTCTAATTATGACATGGAAAATATGCAACAGCAATATCCTTCCATTTTACCAAATATTAATTCCACCTTTAGTGGTACACTTTCACAATCTTCTTATCTTCAATCCTTTCAATCTCATCCATATCCTGGATATAATGTTGAGTCACAACAACAAGTAGCAAACGCTGAATTTGAATATCCAATTCTGCCTTTGCAGCAAAATGAAATCCCACAAGCTGAATATATTTCCGTTCCATTAGAAGTATTACAGCATGTACCAGTTGTGCCAATGAATTTGCCTTTGGATGAGGTCCAAAATGAATTAATACCACACCATCCTGAACATTATTACCCTACTCAACAGCCTCCACATGAAACACAAGAACAAGCATATTCAAATTTTGTGGCAATCAATAATTTTGATGAATCTAATTACCATAATAATGACATTCCTCAACATAATATCCAGATGCCTATGGAAATGGATCAAATCTTTTCAAATTTTAATCAATCAAATAATGACATTTCACAAACAAATTCTACAGTAACCGAAAACGAATATGAATTTCAACAACTTTAAAAAAGTGGGTTGTTGTTGTTTGAAGTTGTTCAATATTTTTTGTTTTGTTAATTGAAAGTATTTAATTAAAAAAATTGAGCTTGTTAAAAATAAATTAAATGTAAACAACTAATTACTTTTTTGATTTTTGATCACTACAGAACAATTATGATGTAAAAAATTAATTTAATGACAATAATTTTTATTATAAATAAAAAATTTACAAAAAGAAATGCATTTACATAAAAATTTGGCAAGAGGTAATAATAATAGTAATTAATTAATGCAAGGCAAGAATGAATGCATGAATGTTAAAAATACAAAAAAATCAGATCAACGAATTTTATTTACAAAGATTTTTTTCAAAAGGGCTTCCAGTTTATGTGAATCTGGTATTTCTTTCTTGGGTATGAGTTGTAACAGTTACACCAGTTGGGGAGTATCCAGAAGCGGAGGCAGTTGGACGATATCGATCAACTTCACGAGGTTTTGAAGCTAAGAATCCAAGGATTGCTGCAACCATTGTTACAAGGAATGCCAAAAGTGCAAGCCAGAATGAATATCCAAAATGATATGTAACAATGAGGGGGCCAACAGTGGTTGGGATGACGGGTAAAGTATGATTATCAGATTTGAGCCAGTAAAGAACAAAAGATAAAAGTAAAAGCAATGAAGCAATTGCTGCCAAGATTGGAGCAATGAAATACAATCTTGGACGCATTTTGTAAAGAACAAAGGCGGCAATCAAAGCAATTATTTCAGCAATCAATGCCAAAAACATGAATGCCATTGTTGCTCTTTCATAATCTCGTCGTCCCTAAAAATGTGTAAATTATTTATACGGATTACTGTAGTCAAAGGAAATGCTAAACAATTTAGATGCCTTAAGGGCATTTAAAATTTGCATATAAAAAGCACTTACATTCCACCATTGATTACAAATTCGATCATTGACTTCAATTCTATTTGGACCAGAGAATCTGCCATCATCATTGCAATCATATGTAACAAGACCAAAGCTCATTTGATTGGCATTTTCATAAACTCTCCAGGATGATGTGAACAAGGATATCAAAGTTAAAATCAAGCCAATCGTCAAAAGAACGATAAATGCCAATTTAAGGGTATTTGATTTATCAGCGGTTGCCATTTTTAATGTACTAAAATTAGCATAAAAGATTATTAAATGTTGATTTGGGGTACTATAACTGAATTACTAAACACGAAAAAATTGAGAAAATGAGAAAGAACAAGGCATTTTAGAGGCGATTAAAGATGAAGAAAATATTCTTTAAAAAACAACCATTTCTATTTTTCGGCAATGAAGAAAGAAAAAAATGACCGTCGAAAACCAAATATTTTTTTCAAAAAGAACCATTTTACATTTCAATCGGCAAGGCACCAACTCGATGATCAACAGAAAGAGAGAAAAAAAGTGATGAAAAATGACTGCAAACTTGGAGATTTTATAAACCCTTTTTTTCGGCAACAACAAAAGTGACTCTCTCTCTCTACACACTTGTTTACGCCAAAAACAAAAATATTCTTTTAGGCAAAAAATCAAAAAACAGATGCGATTGCGAAAAACAATATTTAAAACAGGTTTCCTTTCCCCTTCTTTTTTTTGGTGGATCTGATCATCATCCCTTTTCTTTCTTTTTTTCTCTTCTTTCTTTCACTTAGAAAAAATAGAGAGAAAGAGAGAAACACAAATGTTTTAAGGTCACTAAAAAAAGCAATGAAACACAAAAAAAATAAATAAATAACAACATTCCGATATTGCAAAATAGATCTTTCCTTTCTTTTTTTTTCGTTGATTAATAAAAACACACACATGTGCAATTTTTTGTTAAAGTATTACATTTTTATATTTGTTTTGTTAGTTGGTTGGTTAAGGCAGTAGAAGAAGTAGTAGTACTTTGGCCGTAGGCAACAACCGCAAATGATTAAAAATCATAAATTCTTATTATTTTTTTATCATTGATTTATGTTCTGTTATGAAGAACATTGTTACAAAAAAATAAATAAATAACTAAATTAGAAGACAAAAATAATACATCACCGCAATAGTAATTTAAAGTCTACACGTCAAAAGTTTTTTACGTAATTAAAAAACAGAATCATAAAACCAAGATGATCATGAATGAATCGAAATTTGGAAAACAAATCAATCCCTATTTTTAAGGGGGTTTCAGTATTTTTCTCAAGTACTTGTTAGGTGGTTGGATTTCAAATTTATAGTGATCACTTTAATTTGCATAATATTTTTAATAATTTTTATTTAATCTTTTTGTATCAGTTTACATAAAAATGTTAAATGCTTTTGCCATGGATGCCAGCAGCAGTTTTATTTTGGAGGGTAAAAACCATTTAGAGGGAGCGCGCCTTTGATCTTATGCCGATAAAAGATCAAATAATAACGATTTTGATTTCTTCGAATTTAAAAAGCATTAACACAAACATCACTAATTAAGTATTTGGTTGTTGTTAGCATAGTATGATAAATTTGCAGAAATAAAATCCCGCACATCAAAGTTCGGCAAAATATTTATTGTCAGGCCTCCAACATTCTATTCTTCAATTATGTGTAGAAATTAACATGTTTTTCTTTTGTTCGAAACTCCTGGAAATCCCTAATTCTGCCAAAAATGAAAATAGTAATATACGCTTTTCAGGCATCATTTCTAACATCCACTGGCAAAGTTTTAAAGAGGAATTACAAAATTTCATCTGAAGCTAAGAAATGCCATTGAAACAACGATAGTTTTGAAGAACAAATGTTTAAATACAGTATCATAAAACATCATATCACAGCATTTGTATGTAAAATTTGTAGTCAAAACAAAACACGAAAATTGAACCTTTTTTATGATAAAGCACACATCCTTCAAAGGTTCGGTCAAAAAACTTTCGCACTTATAATCAAAAAAAAAACATTATTTTCTTTTATCAAAAAACTTTTAAAAGCTGCACCTTCTTTTTTAATCTATCCTTTCCTGATAAAAAAAAGTATTTTGAGCAAGAGAACGGAAGTACAAAAGCTGCTAAATTTCAACTTTTTTTGTTCATTTTTTGTCCAACATGAAAATCATGAAGTTGCTTTTTGCTTTGACTGTTTTATTTGTCATTGGAATTGGAAATGGATTTGTTATTAATCGAAATTCAGATACTGTATTTGCATCACAATGCAAAGGATATGAATCATCGACAAAAGTTACAACAGACATTGATCTAACAGCCTATTTTGTAAATGATTACGCATTTTCGAATGGATCTTTTGTTGTAACTTTTACAAATTTTACTAGCACTTTTCCAACCACTTTAACTTTTTATTCATTTTCTAATGACCTTGGGGATCAACAATGCGAGTAAGTTTTTAGATGGATTTCGTTATTTTCGACTTACAAGAGATGACATTAACCTGGCCCGCCGCTTTTTAAACAATACCCATCTTATAAGATAGCCCTGTGGCAGCTATGCAAAACCCCAAAATATTTTAATATTTTCGGTGAATATCCTTTTATTATGCAAATTTATGGAATTGAAGTTCAAAAAATGTGCGTGAAACAGGGTTGTTAGAAAATCGTTGACTCGAGGTCGTGGATTCTTCGAACTTTATTTTCATAAATTTGCATAATAATAGGCTGCCTTTCTTTGTTAATTTACAATTTTGACATTTTTAAGAGTTTCAACAGGTGTTAAACATCATGCATGCAATTTTAATATTTCCACAACAAACGTTTATTCTTTGTCATATTTGTTAAATCCGTTACCGGATAAAATTGCTTTCCTTGATATTTTTACTTCAAAATCCCTACAAATTACTCATCCAAGTGTTTCCAAACAAAATCCATGCTCTGGTAAATTTTAAAATTAATTTATTTTAAAATTTGTTTAACAACGTTTTAGGTTATACAACGACATCTTCAAACGCAAAGACAAGTTGTGATTTTTGTTGCACAAACTAATATTGCAATGTTAATTTTTAATTTATATACAAATGTTTTTTCTTATTAAATAAATATCTGTTAGAAGTTATTTTATAAAAAATTGAATAAATAATCAAAGATTTTCTATTGTGAGCAATTAAATGATTTTTAGTTATAAAACACCATAAACACTTTTGATTTAATAACCCTTGAGGGGTATACCAGTCATTTTTAAAAACTACAGTATCCTATCTAAACAAAAAACTTTAAAAGTAATGACATTTCAAATTTAATAATAATAATACAGTTTTTGTGTGACAACATAAAACATTTAATTTACATGTTTACATATTCTTTTCCGCAAGGATATGAATCAAAAACAAAAGTAACAACCAATATGGATTTGCAAGGATATTTTGTTATTAATTGGTCATTCGATAATGATTCATTTATTGCAACTTTTACAAATTTTACAAGCAGTTATAAAACACATTTAACTTTACAATCTTATTCACAAGATACTGGTTATCAGTACTGCAAGTAAGGTGTTTTCTACAAATTTGAATGATTTTGGTAAACAGGGATTCGAACCTTCTAGTATTGTATTCGCCGAAAAATCTCCCTCACTAACCACTCCGACCAACGACGCTTTGAAAACTTTAAAAGTATCTAATAATCTTTTTTGTCATTCTAGTGTTACAACTGGAGTTACACCAACTCCTTGCCCAATTAAAATATCAAAAACAAGAACTTATTCTTTATATTTTCAATTATTTCCATTAAATGATGAAATAATTTTGTTAACGATAATTACTACAAAATCCAATGAAATAATCGAACCTGGAGTTTCACAAAGTAGAGAATGTGAAGGTTTGTTATCAAAATAATTTTATGAAAATTTTGAAACAATTTTATTTAGGGTCTACTTCTACTTCAATTAACGCAGTAGCGAAAATTGATTTTTGTTGCATATATTAATCATATAATGCTGTAAGAAGAAACTTGTAATTGCTTTTTTCAATAAAAACATTTACCTTTTTTTACAAACCCTACAGTACCATTTTTGCAGTTCATTTTAATGTTATTTTATATTCAAAAATGCAAAGAATAAATGGGAAAAACAGATGTTTTCTAAAAAAGGGCAACTTTTTAAAAAGAAGAAAAATTGGTAGGAAAGGTTCAACTAAATAAGTAAGCGATGTTGTAAATATTTTTTTCATAACATGCCGAAATCTGAAATTACCAAAAAAATAGAATATTGAGCTTTATAATTTGACCAACTGAAAAAAAACTGTTCACGTGTATCTAAACCCCTTTAATCAATCAGCACAGTGTAGTCCTTGTTGAGTTCAAAAAAATTATAATAACAGTTGTACAAACATTTGAAAGAAAAAATTACTTCTACGAAATTTTTTCAAACATCACTGTATTTTTAAACGCCTCGTTATTTTTTAAGTATTTTTAAATACAGAAAGTTGTCATTAAATTACTTAAAAAGTTTTAACAAGTTTTTTTGTTTTTATTTCAAAACACCTGTAATTTGAATTTTGAGTTATTTAAAATGAAAGTACTTTTTTAAGTACCAATTTTGTAGAAATAAAAATAATGACACTTAATAAGAATCTTGTAACTACAACTTCAACAAAAAAGTACTTCAAAAATAGCATTTAAATGCTCATATTTAAAGCCCAAAAATTTCCTTGTTATTTAAAATTACTGTTAGTATTAGTAATATTTCAATGTTAAACAGAACCGTTACAAAAGTATTTTATACCCCAGATGATTTGGATCATATTGGATATCGATTGAATTTTAATACTGTGCTGGTGGCAAGTGTGAATGTATTTTGTTGTTACATTGTCAAAGTGTATTCAACCCCTGCCATGGGGCAATACAAATATTTTATTCTTTTTACAATTATCTCTTCAGCAATTATGGACTTTCATTTAAGTTTTATTTGGGGCCCGGTTCCAATTTTTCCTGTCCCGGGTTTCTGCTCTGCTGGTTTCATTTCGAAGAGATTGAACGTTTTTTGGGGTGTTATCTTTCCGAATGTTGGTAGTTGTATTAATTTTTTATGCAAATTTCTTAAGTTTTTCTTGTGATTTATGCAAATTTATTGTAAACGAATCTTATTATCACTTTTTATGCAAAATTTTTTTTATTGTTTCTATCATTTTTGCAAATTTTTTGATAACTGAAAGTTATTTGTATTTTTATGCAAATTTTGTTAAGTTTAGAAATTGCCTTTTTTCGTTTCTTTTTCTTCCGATTTCGGTTTTTCTCAAAGTTTTTTATCCCCCATTTTTATGCAAATTTTTTACCCATTACAATGGTCAAACGAAGTTAAAAATTGTTAATCCAAATTAACGTATCTCTAATTTTTAGATGGTCCTGCATTCAACCTTCAGTTGGACGGGGATTTCCTTAGGCATTGCCGCAGCTTATCGATATGCCGTAATGGCTGGAAAACAACATTACTTTTTCAAGTGGTACAGTATTTCAATCATGGTTGGAATTTGCATAATTTATCCCATCACCTTGAATGCTGCTTTCCTTCCAATGATGGATGATAGAGATACTGTAATGGAATTTATTGCAGAAGAAGCTGAATATTTGATCGATTTATTTGAACATGTTCCATGCAATGCTGTAAAAATCGATAATCGATTTATCATTTATGCAGCTTCAACAATTACACATTTGTTATTTGCATATTTTGTTTCAGTTTGGTGCGCATTTAAAATGTATCAGGTCCTTTTGGCAAATAAGTCTACAATGTCAGAAAGTACTTATAAAATTTATTCACAAATGGTTAAATCTTTATGCTTTCAACTTTCAATGCCATTCATGTGCTTAATATTTCCAATTTTGGCATTCTTTGTTATTCTGGCTTTAAGAGTTCCAAATACAATGAGTAATTTTTACAGTTACGGATTACTGTAATTTAACAATCTCGAATTTTAGCATTCTCTGAATTTGCGATGCAATGTGTTTCAATTCATTCTTTAACAAATTGCATGTGTGTAATTATTATTATTAAACCCTATCGAACTGCTGTTGTTGAAATATTATTAAAAATTATCCCTAAAAAATGGAGGCCAAAACCATCAACGAAAGTTGTTTCAATGATTGCTTCAACGTCGGCATCAAATCAACCGTAATTAGAAATATCATTTTTTTTATTTAAGTTAAATATCAGCCTAAGCTACCATAATAATGTTAAACTCAATTAATAGAATTTAGTTTGTTACCTTAACAATCAATAAGTTCTACCGTAATCAAAATAAAAATTTTTATACAGTATAAAAAAGTAAAACAAAACTACAAAAATTCAAACCAAAAATATCAAACAAATACATAAAAGTAAACATACAGTAACCCATTCAAACAAAGATACAATCAATTTTTAATAATTCACAAGCCTTTTCAAGTTGTTCTCGAACACGACCATTTTGAGCATTATTAAATTCATCAAAAATAGTAAATCCAATTTCTTCAGGTTTTTCTCCAAGTTCAGCTTTAATTGCTTTTAATTGTTCTCTTAAAATCATTGCCATAAGAAAAGCAGGTGACGCAGCTTTTTTCGTTCCATCAAAACTATTAAATTCAAGCAAAACAGGATTCTTTTCATCTTTGGTGAATTTAAAGGGCCAAGTTTTATCAACTTCAATTTTATCAACAGGCATTGACATAATTTTAATCAAATCTGAAACAATGAAGTGTTTAGTTTCTACTACAGTAAAAATGCTTTTACCGTAAACAACTGATGAACTTTTTTTGTAATGAACTTTCAAAGCATCATCACAAAATTTTGGTTTTTTCTGATCAAAACTAATAAGATTTTGTTTACCAAACATACCTAAAAAATATCTTTACAGTAATCCAATAATATTAAATTAGCTAACAAAGCTTACCACCCCATGAATCCAAAAAATTGTAACTTCCATTTTGGAAAACATAAATAACAGAAAGATTATCGAGAAATCCAATTACTGGGATTTCAGCTTCCAAAGTAAATGCCAATCTTACAATTTCTTTTGAGATATAAGTTTCTTGAATAACAGTTGGAATATTATCAACATCGACAGTGAAGGTAAACTTGTTTCGGTGACAATTTGGTGCCATTACAAATTCCAAAACTCCAACTGGTTTTTCAGGTTCTCTTTCTTGCATCCAGAAAGACTAAAAATACGTTTAATGTAAAAATAATCGGTAAAATTAAAACAAAAAATTGGAGATATCAACAACTTGGCCTTTTTTGATAAAAAAGTGACTCTAGATATAAATCTCGATATCCAGTTACAAAGCCGTAGGGAGAAAAAATTTTTGGGGTAGACATTTTCATTTTGGATACGGCACGCCTTTGATCTTTTGCCGCCTTAACATGGCGGCGGCAAAAGATCAACGGATCTTCTCGATTTTGGGGAGCACAGGTACAGAATGCCCTCCATCTCTACGGCCTTGTCAAGTAACAAAAAAGAACTTACAACTTCTGTTCCATTTAATGATGAAAAATATTGAATCTTTGAATATGGTAAAGAATCATGACGAGCAAAATTATTAAGTGGAAAAATGCAATTTGCAGTATCAGTTCCCAAAAAGTAATTTCTTTCAAGTCGAGGAAGAACATTAAATTTGACATCTTTTTCAAGCAAGAATTTTGATAATTCAGTAACATGATGAGGAGTACCAAGTTTTGGATATTTATCAAATACAAAGAACTTTTCAGACTTCAAGACATTTCTAATATACTTTTGATTAGCACTTTTTCCAGGATTTTCAGAGAAGAGAAGAATTTTTGCAGGATTTGATGAACCAAGAATTTTTTGACGACAAATATTTGCATTCATTTTTCGATCAATAGAAATATGCCTATCATCAATTTCTTTGTATCCATTTTTTGTAAATTCATATTTATTCATTACAAGTTTGTCATCATCGATCATCAGAAGAAGTACAGTTTCACCAAGTTGAACAGAAACATTTGCAGAAATGAATAAAAATGAAGTTGTAAAAGAAGAAACACAATAAAAGCGGTATTTAATTTTCATCAAATCCAATTTTTCTTTAACAGCTTTACAAAACTCCAAATTTGTTTCATATCCAATTGGTTTATGATCAAAGACATGCAACATTACAGCTTTAACATTCTTAAATAGTTTTGGAATATCAGTGACGAAATTCTTTGCTTGAATATATCCAACAACATTAGAAGCAGAGACAATTTGCAAATTTTCAGGACAATAAACTAATACAGCTTCATCATTTGAGAAAGAATTCGCCATCTTGATTTACTATAAGGAAATGGAAATTAATCAACAAACATAAAAGAGAGAGACGAAAATCGCGAAAAATAATAATTTGAAGAACAACTAAAATAGCACAAAATTTGTAAATATTTTTGTTGTTGAAAAAAGCGCAGCTGCAAAAAAAGAGAGAAAAACTTTCCGCGCAAGAACTTTTTTTGAGTGAATGAAAAAAAGCAAAAATTATGATTGATTTTGTTGCGGCATTTTTCTTTTCAATTCGTTCCGCACATGTGTACACAAAACTTTCGCAAACTATAAAACTTGATACAGCTTGTTAAAACTTTTTGCTTTAACAGATGTCGTCATTTTAGTTCCCCTAATCCTGTCACAACAAATGTCAGATTCATCTAGGTTTTTCTCTGGTGCAAAGGCACAATCCAAAACAATCGCATTCTATTTTTTCATTAATATTTTTTTGAAACATGTAACAGGCGCATACAAAGTAACATTGAATTACAGTAATAATAAATTTTATGATAATTTTTGTTTCCATATTTGGATCAAGGAGTGATTACTCTCATTATTTAACAACATTGACCATTTCACTCAAAAAAAAGATGGTACGTTTTCGGGTGATTTTGGTACGTTTTCGTACTTTTCTTTATCAAGAGAAGGCACTGGGTGATTTTTGGTACGAATTCGTACCACAGCATTACTATCTGGGAACGTACCATAAGTGGTACGAGTTCGTACCATTTTTTGGTACAAAAGCGTACCATTCATTTCACACGAAAACGTGTTATATCACTCGAATTCGTACCACCATGGTACGAATTCGTACCACTAAAGGGTACAAAAACGTACCACTTAGGGGTACAAAAACGTACCACACATGGTACAAAAACGTACCATCAAAGGTACAAAAACGTACCATCAACGGTACGAAAACGTACCATCAACGGTACAAATACGTACCAAAATGAAGTACGTGTAAAAAACAACTACCACCGATAAACATCGTTTTTTGGCATTTTTGCACGATTTGCAAATTTTTTGCAAATCGTGCAATTTTACATATCCCAATACCCTTCCCACACCTATTACCACTGAACCCCACCCCAAATATACACAATATTAACAATAACATAACTTTATTGCAAAACCATTGCAAAAAATAAAACAAAACACAAAAAATAGGCTTACGAAACAAGGATCAAAATAATGGAGCATTATTTGAGGAGGTCAGCTCCCTCATCAGCAATATCACCAGGAGGTTGAGTTGAAGGAGGAGAGGTTTCAGAAAATTGAGTTGAAGGAGGAGAGGTTTCAGAAAATTGAGTTGAAAGAGGAGAGGTTTCAGAAAATTGAGGTGAAGTAGGAGAGGCAACGGGAGACTGAGTTGATGGAGGAGAACGCATTGAGGCTTCATTGATTGATTCTAAAAACAACGGAAAAATTAGAAAAGTATGAAACTAATAAACAAACTTACCTGCTTCCATTTTCAAATCATAGTAAAGATCATTAAGGGTGGAATATACACGATGGAGTCCAAGGTTAGCCATGTTTTCCAACAAAAGAAAGAAAGGTTTCAATTCTTTTGCATATGCGAGATCAAAAATGTAGTGAAGTTCCATGAGGCTTTGGAGGGCATCGCAAAAGGTTCCATTGACCTAAAAATTGTAGATGTAAAAGAGTACGAAACCACAGAATGAATAAAGAGCTTACTTTGAGGGCGACGTCATCAGTTGCAACATAGTAAAGGTTCGTATTAGAAGGATGCGCAGTTACGACGAAAATCATGGGAGCTGTTTGCTTCATTTCACGGCGACGTTGATGCAAAATATTAAGGTAAGCGGAATCCTAGAAAAGCCAATGAAAGAATTGAAACATGTTTGAAAAGAACATACCCATCCTTCAACGAAAAGGCGATCAGGTTTAGAGGTGGTATTTTTTTTGCAGTATTTAGGAACCAGAAGGATAAGAAGTTTACATGCAAGCCAGGCTTCACCATCAGGATCAGTAGGACGAATAGCATCATCAGGAATAACTTTTTTTGCCTTAGCAAGATTGAAAATTGCAGAAATCATATTCTTGAAGGCTTCACCAAAGTTGACAGGATCAAGGCCACGATGTTGCATATTACATTTGTAATCTTCATTGAGCTATAAAGATTAAGTGATTAAACATGTTAAAAAAAACAAACACTCACCAAAGAAATATCACCAACAAAACAAGGAAACTTCTTCATAAAGGTTTCAGGGATTCGAAGAGCGTTTTCTTGTTCCATATTCTTAATCCATGAACAACGAAGTGGTCTGAAAGGTGAGATAAGAAAAGTTTTTTAACAAGAACAGACTTACGCTGTTTGAGCAACAATCTTTTTTGTTTCATTGAAAGAGGAACATCGACATAAGGCAACAGCAGCAGCTTCAAGGTTTTCTGGATCAATCGGTTCAAAAAGTTTTTTCTTTTTTCCAGGTGTCGTAGGAGTAGAAGGATTACGGAGATTCTTTGCTTCACGGAAGCGTTTGTTGCGTTGACGGAAGGCATTGATGACGAGATTTGAGCCGTTGGTGGTTGTGAGATTATTGAACCATTCATTCCCAGTTGCAGCAGCCAAAAACTGGGTTGCAGGAGTTATGGCATCAGAAGAGCAGGCGTATCTGAAACATGAATTTAATAGCTGTCAAAAGGGGCTAAAAATACTCAGGGAAGGCTTCGACAAGGAGTTCAACCAAAAATTTCTTGCATACGAATTTTGCTGCTGCTACGACTTCTGCGTTTCGGCCACGATGGGTCTGCATAACATAAGCACCAGATTTTCGGACAGGTTGATCAAGGAAGGAATAAACGTCGACCTAAAAATTCACAAAGCATGTAGAAAGAATGTATGTTATAAAATGCTTACTTTGTTGACAAAAACGGTTTCATCAGGTTTCATTCGGGCATATATTTGTTCAACTTCGTCGCGTTGGCTGTAGTAAACAGCAGCGATATGGGCACTTGGATTAAGTGGAGGAGGTTCGGAAACATTTGAAGATCCAGGTGCAGTAGCAAGGGTATTAAGTTGATTCATGAAGGTTGCAGGGTTCCCCTAGGCAAACAGATAGTTAAATAATGAAATGTATATGAAAGAAACTTGCAGAAGTTATAACCGTTGCAGTTGCAGTAGGAAATGAGCAGCTATTTGAAGAAGATGAGCGTGGCAATGGTGATGAACCATCAAAGGAGAGAGAGGTGTTATCCATAGGATTTTGAGAAAGACCAGGTGTCGAAGGTGCTGATTGTGAGAAGTTTCGACGAGCAGGAGACATTAGCTGGGAACCAGAATCATTGACAGGAAGACCTGGAAATAGAGTTTTAAAATTGTTTATGGAAACAAACAAAAGCTTACTGATTGTGATATGCATTTCAGAACCATCTTTAAGGGCAACGTCATCAGGAACATCCCATAAAACATTGTCAGCAGGATTCTTCAAGGAAGCTTTGAAGGAACACCCAAGGGGGCAAGAGCATTTTGCAGCAGCATACGAGCAAAGATCGGCAACATTGCCAGTATCAAAGGCATAGTCCAGCAAAACACGAGTGGGGATATCCCCGTTGACGGTAACATAGGCAAGAAGTTGCATTACAATGCGCTAAAAATGTAAAAAAAAAATAAAAATATAAAATTAAATTAATAAGAAAAATATTGCTCGTAAAAAATGACAGACAAAAAAATGGATGCGTTCAAAAAAAAACAACATCAGTGAATGGGCAATGTAGGCTGCGTTGACTGAGCGTCACTGCGTAGATTATTTGGCGCGAAATTCAAAAAAACAATAAAAAACTTTGCGCAGTTTTTAGAGAGAAAAAACAAAAAAAACTTACTAATTACGGAAGCAAATAAGGCATTCTTATATAATTTTTGCTTCTTCTGTAAATAGAAACAGGTTCAGGACAGGATAAGGATTCTGGAAGGACTTCTATTACGTGTTGAGATTCTTTAACGATGTAACAATGCGTCGATTCATCAAATTCTTCCAGGATAAGGAGTTTCAAGGAAAGGAGGTTTCTGGTGACATCGTAGTTGTAAATTTGTCCGAATTTGGGCTCACGTGTAACAGGATCTTGACCATAAACAACAGCAAGGGATCTTTTAAATTTGGCAAGGTTTCGGGTTTTTCTTCGAGTATCGAAATAATCATCTGAAAAAAGATTTAGGATGTAGAGCTCCCGAACTTTTATAAAAAAACTTACGTGCTTTCATTTGCAACAATTGAAAGGCAAACATTAATTCATTTTTATCAGCAAGGGTCGTCTGAAGGTTTCTAAAGCAACGGTTGACATTGCTGTATTGTTTTAAGCGGGAATGCTTTGCTTCATGCCGAAAGGTTGCCAAATATCTCAGAGGTCCCATTTCTTCCATTACAGCTTTATAATGCAGGAGATGATGAGGTTTCACTGTCATTTTACCTCCGATGGCAATATATTCTTTAAGGTATGCTTTAACCAAGGCATCAAATAAGGCGACAGTTGCTGGATCAATTACAGGAGCATACAGAATATCAAGGATTCTTTGAAGTTTCATGAAAACTTGCCACGAAGGAGATTGAAGACGAATTCTAGCGAATTTAAAAATCAAAGGCAGGAAACGAACAAGGAGGCCAGATGTTTTTGCCGTGTAACCGCCAAGAGTATCTCCATTATCTGGTGCTTGAGTAGAAAGATAAATAGGCCGAAGAGGGTTTCTTGCGTCATCTCCAACAGGTCCAAATCCACTGATAGCATTGTTGATTGATTCCAATGTAACTCCAGCAAGGATAGCATCACGAAAAATTCGAGGAAGGAGTCGGAGGAAATGACCTTCATGGAGATCATGCATGTAATCGACACTGAAGTTTTCCATACAATGGAAATATTGAAGTTCATTGAGGCAGCAGGTTGCAGTGATTCCATATTGAAGGCGCTGTTGAGGTGATCCAGTAGCAATGAGGCGGTCATATTTTTCACGGGTTCTGAGTTTCTGAGGATTCAAATTCCATACTGTTCTTAAGGTTTCAGCTGTTTCTGTGCACATCCAACAAGGATTGTTTCCGCTGAAACATCGATTTAGACCAACTAATTGATGGAATCCAAGGTTGTCGGCTGCAAGGCGATAAAGGACAACTTTGAAGGTTCTTTCGACACCATTATATCGAATCGTAATTCCATTGGTTTCGAGGTCTCTGAGTTGAGGAAGTAAAGTAAGGCGAATTATCTCTTGAAGGTCACTCATAACATCGACAGCATGAGCAAGGGATGCGAGCATAATGTGATCCAACATTGATATCATATCCAAAGGAAGGTTCAGGAGGCGGAAGTAAAAGGCGGCCATTTTGTAAACAGAAGCAGTATTGCCAATAGGACAACTGGTAACAAATTCATCCATATATAGCTCTATTAGGAGGCAATCTTCTCCGATTTCCTAAAAATAAATAAAACATAAATGTGTGCAGTTGAAATATAAAAAACTTGCATTTAAAAGGTTCTGTGCTCTTCTAGCAGCAAAAGGATGACACAAGGTGGCGCTGTTGGAAAAGGCTGATGGCATTACCAAAGCATTTGCAATGCTTTCGTTTGATAACAAATTTGAAAGGGTTTTCTTTATAGGGACGACAGCAACAAGGTTTCTTCTTTCACGATTGATGTTGCCAGATGGAGTTCCAATAACATGTTGATCAATACCGACAAGCAATTCTTCGGGTTTCGAATAAAGGTTGCTCTCTTCAAGATATTTGCGTCTTCGATGTTCAGTACTAAAGGGTTGAAATTTGTACTTGGTCATGCTTTCAACAAGGTATGCACTTTCAAGGTATGGTTGAGTTAAACGGATAGCAGCTTTGGCGCTATCGATTAACATTTCACATAGGAGATCAGCAGATTTAATCGTCGCTTCTGGATGGTTCATAAATTTCAACCATTTGTAAAAACAGGATTCCAGGAAACTACAGAACAAGGCATCAAAGGCGACATCGGGTTGCATTTCAGGGGTTTCGTCTATTTCAGGAATCAGTTCTTCTGCATCAAAAGGTTCTCGGAGGATCGCTTCGAAATCTGCATCTATTTCCATATGATCAGGTTCAGCAATAGGTTCAGGAACACCTTGTACAATAGGTGTTGCATTGGCATTTTGAAAAGGTCCAAATATGTTACCATGAGGATGCCTTTCTTTAA